>JAQPPZ010001617.1:0-1200000 GCA_028583015.1 Wollemia nobilis | reverse complement strand
GAGCAGCCAACTATAGCTGATTTGTCTGCATCAGATTCTGAACCAGAAATAGAGGAGGTAGACATCACAGAATAGCTGAGAGCAACAAGAAGTGTTGTCAAAACACAAACCAGATGGATTGAAGAGAGAGAAAGTATCATTGAAATACAGGAAAGGAGGATTGCAGAATTATAGCAGGAAGTGGCAGAATTGAGAAAAAGGTTATCACAGTCTAAAAAATAGCCAACTGTATCCATTGATGAGGATGATTTGGCTCAATTACTTATGGATTTATCTAGGGCAGATGACTCTATTGAGACAGACATAGGTGCTCATTCTGAAGTAGCACCCTTTCATTCTGAAGAAGTGCCTTCTCATTCTGAAGCATTGCCTTCTCATTCTGAAGATGCTCCAGAATTGGTAAAGAGCATAGAAAAAGATACTGGAGATGAGTCACCAGCATAGGAATAGTCCAAGCAGTAGCATGAAATTGTTCAAGTAAGTACTCCTTCAATTGAGGTCTCTGTATTTCAAACTGTTACACCTTCAGTAGAAATAGCAGATAAGGGGGTACAAGTGGAATTACTGTCTGATGACAAACCAGTAGAAATAGCAAAAAAGGGGTACAGGTAGAATTGTTGATAGATGATCAACCAGTAGAAGTGGTAGAAAAAGGGGTTCAAGTAGATCTGCTACCTAGAGTTCCACCTGTAGTTAGACCACCTAATACTGTATCCCTAGAACAATATAATGCAGACATAGCCAGTTGGGTGATCAAATATGAGAAGCTTGCCACTAAGATTGAAAAATTCAAATTGGAAGGAAAATAGTTAGAGGCAAAGGAAACAGAGATCAAGGCATTAAAAGAAAAAGTGACTGATTTATGTCAGATTGCTGAGTTTTTGGTCCAATTCAGATGGTCGACCAGATTTTACAGTCTTATTCTGAAGGAGAAATACCTCAGATGGCAGGTCATGAGGATTAGCTCAGGTCTCCCATATAAATTGGACACAACTACAGATTTCCTGGAAGCATATTTTGACAGCCCTATAGAGCAAAAAAATCTCCTATGTGAACTATTTTTACACAACTTCTTTATTCCAGAAGAAGTAGAATTTCACCCTCAAATTTACATAGGAGATGTTCAATTGAGGGCATTCATGTCCACTTTGCAAAATCACTTTTATTGGGACCAGGAGAAAAGGCAGAATAAAGAAATTGAATCAAGAGCTGAATTGTTAGTCAGAGCAGTTCAGCCAAATCACCCAATTATCACCAGACAACACTTCACCATGATGAACAGGGATGATGTAAAGAGGATGTACTTGAACAATTTGAGGGACTATGTGACCAGATTTCAGAATTTTTGTAATGACAATTTTGTTCCAACATTATCAATCTACAAAAATAGATGGGTTGAACTTTCCATGTCTTTACAGAAAAGAGAACCCATCTCCCCCATTAACTTAGAATGGTCCAGAAGAAGGGCAGAAGGAGTGATACAACTGATTGAAATCATGCAACATCATTGGATAGGTCTCAGATTTAGGCCTCCAACCATCATTACTCCAGTTCCCTTCTACTTTGAAGAAGATGCTCAACCTGATGATCAGTTTGAAGAATGGCTCAAAAACCTTCAGGAGAATAGGGGATATTATATAGGCACCAAATTGTTCTACAGGTCATGGAATTTGAATATGGACATATGTGATTCCATAGCCCAACAGAATGCATGAGGACATGCATTAATATAAGTTGGGGGGAAAATGATGAGGCCTGGAAATGCCTCAATCATAGCATGTTTTGAACATTGAAACTGCCTAAAAACTCTTATGTTTAATCTGATATGCTAGTTAAGTTGATTCAATATGTTGTGTATTAACTATTTGCATGATCAATGTATTTGAAATACTATATTATGATTTTTATAACTTTTTGCATAGTTTTATGTTATTTTGTTATGACTTGCTAAATGAGAAATATGCTTAGGTTGATAGCAACATTTCACTAATTATGTTTTGATATGTCTCAAGCATTTATTTTACCTAAGTTTAGCAAACAGTGCAAGCAAACTGTTACTATGCAGCAAAAACTAGTTTTCCAATGTAAATTCCAGCCAACTGCCAATGAATGGCAAGGCATGGAATTCACACATGGAAAGAGATGAAGACCATTGAAATCTGATCCTGAGAGATAACCCACCTGAGAAATGCAGAGGAAATCATTTAAAGAGCACACATTTGTTCATTCCGAAGTCTCTTCGGAATGAACAGACATCTTCGAAATGAGAAAACACAGTCTCTTCGAAATGAGCGGATCTTCGGAATGAGAATTGCAGTCTCTTCGAAATGAGCCACTTATCTTCGGAATGAAAATAGAATGTGCTTTTTGACTTGTTGACCGATTTTTGATGCTGGAAAAAGGGAAAGAAATATTGAAAAGGGTAAGGGAAAATATCTCCCATCTGACTTTGTCGTCCTTGCCGACCAAAGCCACCATTTATGGAAAGATCAAGTTTGATCCTCTTCTAGGATAAAACCAGGAAAAGTTGCAGCATAATAGGATTAGATCTTTAGGATAGAAATGAGATATTCTCAGTTTGTAAGTAGATCTTAGGACATCTATAAATATGGCTCCCATCCAGGTTGAGCGTAGGTAGTGAAGGTAGAGAGTAGGAAGGAGAAAATAGGCAAGTAGTGTAATAGTAAGAAAAGTGACTGTTACAGTCCTGTAACAGGTTTTCAACAGAATTATTGTAATCATGTTCTTGAATCAATAAAGTGCACTATTTTTATTCATGTTGTTGTGAATGAGTGTGAGTAAGATCTAGAGAAAGAAAGACTCATACCTTCTTCTGGACAAGGAGGCTGGCCACTTCCAGACCTAGGAGGAGGACTAACAACAGGTTTTTATTCTGATTTTGCTGCAGCAGAATGAGTTGTAGAACTTGTCATTTCATTTCCTTGTAAATAGCTAACAGTATTTGTAATATTAGCTTATTTTATGATTGGGATGATCTTGTGATTAATGGTTTGGTTGTAATCTCCACTTTCAGCAAGCTTTCAAAATACTGCAGATTATCATTTCCAGAATTTACTATTTTTTGCAATTTCTTGCATTTTGTGTTTTGTTGTCAACCCCTGCACAGAAGATTGACAACCTTCTGTTACAGAGCATTGACAGGGCTTAATTTCCATGCTATAATTAGGTTTCCATTGCTGCAAAAGTAAATAGATTTCCTTTCTGCAATTATAATCAGATTTCTAATTCTGCAACTGTTATTTCTGCAACATAATTAGGTCTCATTCTGCAATTGTAATTAGGATTTCATTTCTGCAGTTAATGATTAGTTTCCATTTCTGCAACTAGATTAAGGTTTAATTTATGCAATTTAGAGATAGAAATGTCCTAAATCCCCCACACAATCGGTTTCACCAATAAGACCTGTTGCTCCAAATTGACCTAAGTTATAACCCTGTTCACCCCTTCTTCCGCAAATAGCCTTGTACACTGCCCTGGATTGACAAATTCATTGAGAATTAATGATGTGCATAACGACAATGCATCAATAATATTTTATCATCGAATCTATTCATTTGCGAAAGCATAGGATTGTGCCCTCCGAGTGGCGAGGACCAGCCCTCCTTAAGTGGTAGAATTTCATTTAATCATTGCTTCATTGTTTCCCATTGATTTACTGGTCTTTCTGATAGTATTACTGGTTGTAGAATTGCATTGAATTATTATTGTGGAAAATGATTAAACTCTATCAACATTAGTGAAGGCAGTAAGTTCCTTCCACCTTCACTCTTCAAGCATTTAACGATGCTCTATGCTCTACGATTGGAAAAATAGTCCTTCCTATCTAAGTTGGACTAAAGATGATGTTTATATTGTACTACATTTTAGAAGGTGCAACGTAGTATGATATATTGCTTGGAAGACCTTGTATGAGGGACATGAAATGTATCCCATCCATTATGCAGCAGTGCCTTAAGTACATACATGAAGGGCAAGTTCATGTGGTTCATGTTGAAATAGAGCCCTTTAAGTATTGTAATATGATGCGCCACCTACTGGAGTCTACCCTGCCATCCACACATCTGGACATTAGACCTAATGATCCCATCAAGGGTCCAGATCTAGCACTAGATTCATCCATTAAACCATATCCATATCCACCATTTTCATCATTTTCCTCCGATATCCCTTCTTCATCCTCAAATCCTCTAGGTAAGAAAAAGTTGAAGGAACCAATCGAGGAGATTTCCTCATCTATTTCCACCATTTATACAGGAGACATTCCCACTCCTATTGATGGGGAATAATCCATTATTGCTATGGATGAGTTAGATCACACCATACCATCCTCATCCACTATTCATGTGGCCAATCCCAGACTCGATGAGTATATAGCACAAAATGTTGCATTTATGCTTATCATCGAATCAGTCAAAGATCTAGGTTTTCCTCATATCAAGTTGTTACCCATAGATACCATTCATGATTCATTACTTAAACATGGGGGACAAGTAGAACATCCTACGTAGGCTAATGAGCCATATATTACTTGTCCAAACAAAGGGTTTGTTGGAATTATTAGTGTGGTGATAAATATCAAGAGTTCTAATGTTTCATGTATAATACCTCTAATGTTACAACCACTTTTCTACCTCCCTCAATCACTTTTTGATAGCTACCAGCCACTTCAACCTAGTATCCAACACATATTGTCTTGGATAGCTAACATTGAGCTTCAAATGAGTCACCAAAACAATTATTTACACCAAATCATTAATTGACTCATGAGCATTGAGCTATAACAAAAAATCACATCCCAATCCAAACTGTCCTTTCTGCAAGAACAAAATAAATCTCAACAGAATTAGGAGAAAAAGCAACAATGTCACCATCCTCATAACTATATGCCATTGCCTAAATATTTGGTGTCACTTTGTTGGACATTTTGAGTCCCTAAGCTAATATGTTGTCATTGATGTCAAAAGATCATTTAATGTCAAAAGGATCTATGAAGGGTTTTTGTGAAAACCAAGACAGGAAAAATAAAAGGTTTTATTTAAAACCATGGACAGCATATTTGATCTGGGTTTTTCTTAAAACCCAAGTTGGGCTTTCGTTTCATCGAAAAAGGTGCCCCGGTGATGGAGATATTTAAGTTTTAATATTTGGTTTAAATTTTAATTATTTAAAATTTGAATTCAAATTTAAAACTAAATATGCAAGATTTCCGCCGACGTCATCAAGCAAATAAAAAGTCATATTTCCATCGACGTCTTCGATATGATTAAAGGACTATATAAAGGGGGCTTCAATTGATTATTATTTCATCCTTGCTCGTGCAATAAAAGTGTTGGCTATCGAATCGTTTATGAGCTCGTGCGAATTTCTTGAGAAGTGAAGCAGCGAATAAGACAGGCAACATTCGGAGAAACAAACATCATGGGCAGCATGGCGCATTGGCAATTGGGCCTTGGCTAAGGCGCAGGATAGACAAAAATGCCAAGGATCGAATCCCCTTGATGGTATTTTGGAAGGCGTGAGAAAGGCGCTTCAGCGCTTTTGATTTTGTGGAAGGTGGAGAAGGGGATTAGGCACGTTGTGCCTTTCCCTTTCCAATGAGCGGCTAGCTCAGTTGGAATCTTAGCCATGGCTAAGACACTCGCGACATGTGCAAGTCGGGGGTTCGAATCCCCTTGAGGAGGTAATTACGTTTTGCATTAATTTAATTTTATTTAGCCCTAAGTTGGAGTTATAAGGTGGTTAGTGGAAATTAAAGTTTTAATTAAACTTTGTTTATTTGGGCTATGTTGATTATTGCAAAACTTGAGGGGTTTAATGATTTATTTGATGGTTATTAAGAATTGAATTTAGGAGAAATAAGGAGTTGTTTTAAAGTATTTTTGAAAGGCTTATTGATTGTTATTTTGATAAGGGTTTTATTAAAAAGGGACTTTGGTGGATGTGTTTATTTAGTTGGAGTAAAAAGGGTGTAAATTGAGTTATGCTTTATATTGTGATTATTTGAAGTCCACTAACCCTTATTGAGATTGGAAAGGAAAGTTGTGTTTAAGTGTGGCAGATTTTGTGGACAACTCCTTGGCATCAAAAAGGTATGGGCACATTCTCCTATTGATTGTTTATGGTGGTTGATTTCTGAAATATCTTTGGAGAGAAAAGGATTGATTGTGGTTTCCATTTTTGAGAGTTGTTGGTTTAATGCTTCAAGGTTTTCTGGTTTGTGAGTTGTAATTAAACCTTGTTTTAGAAGCATTGTTGTTGAAGCCCATTGATTGTGAAATGAACTTGAACTTGAGTTAGAGAAGAACATGAGTATAATTGTTATGTGAGATTTGTGATTGAGCATTGTTGGAAACATTTTGAGTTGGTTAAATACATGCTTGGACTAGGGTTTGTGAGAAAGGATTGTTCCTTGAGGTGATTGGTTGAGTTGAGTTGATTTAAGCCTAGTCAAGTGGATGCATGTGGTTGTTCAAGTTCCTAGAAACAAACTATTTCATATTCTGATTTGAGTTGAGATTGAGATTTAAGAATAGAACATATTGAGTCTCTAACAATTCTCTTTATGTATTGAGAATTGGGATTTGAGTATAGAACATATTGAGTCTCTAACAATTCTCTTTATGCTTCTATTGAGTTGAGATTGGGATTTGAGTATAGAACATATAGAGTCTCTAACAATTCTCTTTATGCTTCTATGAGATTGATTTGAGTTGAGATTGGGATTTGAGTATAGAACATATTGAGTCTCTAACAATTCTCTTTATGCTTCTATGAGATTGAATTGAGATATTGATTGAACATTGAGCTTAGAACATATTGAGTCTCTAACAATTCTCTTTATGATTCTATGTGATTTGAGACAAGTCTTTGAGAAGGCTTGTGGACTGATTTGAGTTAAGCTTTTGTGAAAGCTTACTATGCATATTTGAGCAAGTCCTAGAGAGGACTTATTGAGCAGATTTGAGCAAGTCCTAGAGAGGACTTATTGAGATGATTTGAGCACGTCTAGAGAGGACTTATTGAGAGATTTGGATAGGTTCTATGTGGACCTGTTGAGCATATTTGAGCAGGTTTTGTGTGGACCTATTGAGCAGATTTGAGCAGGTTCTGTGTGGACCTGTTGAGCAGATTTGAGCAGGTTCTGTGTGGACCTATTGAGCAGATTTGAGCAGGTTCTGTGTGGACCTATTGAGCATATTTGAGCAGGTTCTGTGTGAACCTATTGAGCATATTTGAGCAGGTTCTATGTGAACCTATTGAGAAAAATTGTACTAGACTGATTGTACTATGTTTAGTACAAGAGATTGAGCAGAATTATGCTAGACCAACTGAACTGTGTTTGGTATAGTATTGAGATAGAGCTTTGGAGGTGATAGAGTATAGAGGATAGAGTCTCAGTGGATAGAGATCCAGCAGCCAGGACAATTGAAGATAGATCTGAGTGAGGAGTCTTCAAGTGGAAAGAGATCCACCAGTCAGTGCAGCATAGAGATAGAGTCTTCTAGAAGATCACTAGCCAGAGCAGAAGGGGAAAGAGTTCTCCTATGGAAGAGATCCACAAACTTGAGATTAGGGGATCAACATCTCCTTTGGATAGAAGTCCATAAACATTGTAATTTGGGAAAGATTCCCAAGAGATTATTTGAGAAATATTTAGAAGAAATATTTTCTCTGTGGAGGTAGCCCACACTGGGTGAACCACGTTAAAATCTGTGTCTCTATTGTGTGTGATGATTGGTGCATTGCTTTGGTTATTGCTATTGATATTGCCATTGATTATATTGATTAATACTATTTGGGAAAAGAAAAGTAAAAAGTGGTCTTATATTGTTCACCCCCCTCTCAAGTATAAGCTTGTGTTCTTCAATTGGTATCGAGTTGGTTCCTTCAGAAAGGGTTTAACAACTTGAAGGAAGATCTTGCAAGAACACAAATGGCAAAGAAAGGCAAGAGTAAAAGCATGAGACACAAGAAGAAAAGAACACCTATGGTCATGAAAGAAAAGGAAGATGAGTTTAATATTGTTGTGTTGGGAGGACACATGGAAATAGATTCAAGAGATGAATCAAGTAATGGAGAAATATCCAGACTGATAAAGTTTTGTACCAGTTGTGGAAAGATAGGTCATCATGCAACTTATTGTTCACAAGAAGGTGAAGAATATTTTGTCTGTGGTCAACTCGGTCATGATGCAAGTTATTGCAATGGGTTTGATAGTAGTGAAGATGAAGATGATTCTCTTAGATTTGAAGTTCTAAAGAATGAGTCAAAAAAGGATAACAAGAATAGTCGAAGCAGGTATCAAGAAGAAACTCCACTTTGGACAATAGAAGAAATTGAAGAAGAGGAAGATTCAGATAAAGAAAAGGAGGAAGCCACTCTTAAGGAACTTGTTGAATTGAAAAGAGAAAATTTAGAATTGAAGGCTCAAATACAAGAAGATGAGAAATGTAAGACAAAGCTTCTACAGGATATATCTGACTTGAGAGATAAGGTTGAAAAGGCAAGAAGAGTTGAAAAAGGTATGGTTGAACAGTCAAAGGTAAAAGAGATAGAATGTGAAAGGCTTATGGTTACTCTTGAAGAATTAAAAAGGGAGAACTCAGGATTAAGGGTCCAAGCTCAAGAAGATGAAAAAGCAAAAGCAAGGTTTTTATAGGAACTCACCAACTTCAAAATCAAAGTTGAAGAGACAAGGAAAATTGAAGAAGGTATGGTTGAAAAATTAAAGACAAAAGATCTAGAGTGTGAAATATTAGAGCATGAGATAGTTTCACTAAGGATGGAAGTAAAAGGCTCTAAGGATAAGCTACACAAGTCTGAGGAAAATTCAAGGACCTTGGAAAGGACTATCAATGCACAAAGATCATCAGTCACCATAACAGGACTTAGTTCTAAAGAAGAACAAGGGAGACAAGAAGCAAAAAAAGGAGAGCCAAGCTACTATGCGGATAATGCAAGTAAGTACTCAATTGATAGTGATGCTAGTTTTTCAGACAATGATAGAGATGAAGTCTTGTTTATGGTTGAAGAAAAATATCCAGTTAAGAAAAAGACTCCAGTTATTCTCAAGTGTTTTAGATGTGGTAAATTTGGACATCTTGAAGATGATTGCACTAGGGATGGCTATAGTTTCAGTGATGATGATTTTGAAGATGCACTTGGTAAACCGGATGAGAATCTTCTAATGGCATTAGAAGAAGAAGAAGTGAGTGATCCTATAGAAGATAAGTCAAAAGAAAGGAATGATATGGACAAAGGAAAACAAATAGAGGACTATTCAATAGAGAATGGTTATGATCTCAAGGGAGAACTTATCTATGCTCTTGACATAGTAAAGAAGGTAAGAAAGCAACACTCTAAACTTGAAAGTCAATTTCAAGAATGTGATGAAGAAATATTACTACTCATAGAGGACTTAGAAAAGTCAAAGGCTAAGGCAAGCAAGTTCAAAGATAAGTTAGAAGCAAAGATTCTGGAATGTGAAAAGTTAACACATGAAGTTGCACTACTAAAGGAAGATCTAGAGGATTCCAAGAATAAGCTATACAAGTATGTAACCAGTGAAAAGAATGTGGATAAAATAGTCAGGATACAAAGAGGAGCATCAAACAAAATAGGTCTTGGTTCTAAATAGGTTCAAAAGAAATGGGTAGAAAAGTCTACTTCAGGTCTTGAAGAAGAAGGTACTTCAGAAGAAGGATTCTCAGAGGTAAGTGAAAGTGAAAATGAAACTTCTAAGGATGAGTCAGATTGTAGTGAGTCCAACAGGGATAATGGGCAAAGAAGATATAGATGGAACAACAATCAGAATAGGAGACCAATGAGGTCTAGGCAAGGAAGCTTCAATGGGAGATGCTTCTCATGTCATAGGTTTGGGCACATGGCTTCATAGTGTAGGTCACATGAAAGATAGGTATATGGAAGAGAACAAATTTTTCGAGGATATTGTTATTCATGTAATGAATTTGGTCACAAGGCAATGAATTGCAGGATTCATGACAAAAGAGGATATGGCTTCACTAGGAGAAATCCTAAGACAGTTGTACATCCAAGGAATAATAACATTAAGTGTTATAAGTGCAATAATGATGGTCACATAGCAAGATGGTGTAGAGAAAATATTCCAGAAATAAGCATGAACAGGAAAAGAATAGGAATAGGAACAAGAACATGAACAGGAACATGAAGATGAATAGGAACAGAGACTCAAAAAAGAAAAGAGACTCAAAAAAGAATGAGAACAAGAGCAGGTACAAGAATAGGAACATGGATAAAAACAAGAATAGGAACATGGATGAGAACAAGAACAGGAACAAGGGATGATGACTTGGAAAGAAACAGTGAGAGGATTCAACAAAAAGAAAGAGGAAAAGATAAAGGCAGAGAACAGTGCTTTCGGGGAGTAGAAATACTCCCACCCCAGAATTAACCACCTCATGTGGAGGTGGGGGAGGGGCTAAGCTAAGAGGCTCATTCTTAGCCCCGAGCCCCAAAGGTGACCCTTTGCCATTGATGTCAAAGGGGGAGAGATTTGTGTATTATGGGGAGAGTTTTTGATATGAGGAGAGTTTTGATATCTGAGAGAGCATTGAGCCAGGGGGAGCAAAGTCCCAGGGGAGCAGAAAAGAAGGTCAGATTTTAGTAAAAGGATTTGGGTTGCCATCAATGACAAAGGGGGAGATTGTTGGACATTTTGAGTCCCTAAGCTAATATGTTGTCATTGATGTCAAAAGATCATTTAATGTCAAAAGGATCTATGAAGGGTTTTTGTGAAAACCAAGATAGGAAAAATAAAAGGTTTTATTTAAAACCATGGATAACATATTTGATCTGGGTTTTTCTTAAAACCCAAGTTGGGCTTTCGTTTCATCGAAAAAGGTGCCCCGGTGATGGAGATATTTAAGTTTTAATATTTGGTTTAAATTTTAATTATTTAAAATTTGAATTCAAATTTAAAACTCAATATGCAAGATTTCCGTCGACGTCATCAAGCAAATAAAAAGTCATATTTTCGCCGACGTCTTCGATATGATTAAAGGACTATATAAAGGGGGCTTCAATTGATTATTATTTTATCCTTGCTCGTGCAATAAAATTGTTGGCTATCGAATCGTTTATGAGCTCATGCGAATTTCTTGAGAAGTGAAGCAGCGAATAAGACAGGCAACATTCGAAGAAACAAACATCATGGGCAGCATGGCGCATTGGCAAGTGGGCCTTGGCTAAGGCACGAGGTAGATGAAAATGCCAAGGATCGAATCCCCTTGACTGTGTTTTTTGGAAAGCGTGAGAGAAGCGCTTCGACGCCTTTGGTTTTATGAAAGGTGGAGAAGGGCATAAGGCACGTTGTGCCTTTCCCTTTCCAATGAGCGGCTAGCTCGTGTGGAATCTTAGCCGTGGCTAAGACACTCGTGACATGTGCAAGTCGGGGGTTCGAATCCCCTTGAGGAGGTAATTACGTTTTGCATTAATTTAATTTTATTTAGCCCTAAGGTTGGAGTTATAAGGTGGTTAGTGGAAATTAAAGTTTTAATTAAGCTTTGTTATTTGGGCTGTATTGATTATTGCAAAACTTGAGGGGTTTAATGATTTATTTGATGGTTATTAAGAATTGAATTTAGGAGAAATAAGGAGTTGTTTTAAAGTATTTTTGAAAGGCTTATTGATTGTTATTTTGATAAGGGTTTTATTAAAAAGGGACTTTGGTGGATGTGTTTATTTAGTTGGAGTAAAAAGGGTGTAAATTGAGTTATGCTTTATATTGTGATTATTTGAAGTCCACTAACCCTTATTGAGATTGGAAAGGAAAGTTGTGTTTAAGTGTGGCAGATTTTGTGGACAACTCCTTGGCATCAAAAAGGTATGGGCACATTCTCCTATTGATTGTTTATGGTGGTTGATTTCTGAAATATCTTTGGAGAGAAAAGGATTGATTGTGGTTTCCATTTTTGAGAGTTGTTGGTTTAATGCTTCAAGGTTTTCTGGTTTGTGAGTTGTAATTAAACCTTGTTTTAGAAGCATTGTTGTTGAAGCCCATTGATTGTGAAATGAACTTGAACTTGAGTTAGAGAAGAACATGAGTATAATTGTTATGTGAGATTTGTGATTGAGCATTGTTGGAAACATTTTGAGTTGGTTAAATACATGCTTGGACTAGGGTTTGTGAGAAAGGATTGTTCCTTGAGGTGATTGGTTGAGTTGAGTTGATTTAAGCCTAGTCAAGTGGATGCATGTGGTTGTTCAAGTTCCTAGAAATAAACTATTTCATATTCTGATTTGAGTTGAGATTGAGATTTAAGAATAGAACATATTGAGTCTCTAACAATTCTCTTTATGCTTCTATTGAGTTGAGATTGGGATTTGAGTATAGAACATATAGAGTCTCTAACAATTCTCTTTATGCTTCTATGAGATTGATTTGAGTTGAGATTGGGATTTGAGTATAGAACATATTGAGTCTCTAACAATTCTCTTTATGCTTCTATGAGATTGAATTGAGATATTGATTGAACATTGAGCTTAGAACATATTGAGTCTCTAACAATTCTCTTTATGATTCTATGTGATTTGAGACAAGTCTTTGAGAAGGCTTGTGGACTGATTTGAGTTAAGCTTTTGTGAAAGCTTACTATGCATATTTGAGCAAGTCCTAGAGAGGACTTATTGAGCAGATTTGAGCAAGTCCTAGAGAGGACTTATTGAGTTGATTTGAGCAAGTCCTAGAGTGGACTTATTGAGCAGATTTGGATAGGTTCTGTGTGGACCTATTGAGCATATTTGAGCAGGTTCTATGTGGACCTGTTGAGCATATTTGAGTAGGTTTTGTGTGGACCTATTGAGCATAATTTGAGTAGGTTTTGTGTGGACCTATTGAGCATATTTGAGCAGGTTCTATGTGGACCTATTGAGAGATTTGAGCAGGTTCTGTGTGGACCTATTGAGCAGATTTGAGCAGGTTCTGTGTGAACCTATTGAGCAAAATTGTACTAGACCGATTGTACTATGTTTAGTACAAGAGATTGAGCAGAACTATGCTAGACCGACTGAACTATGTTTGGTACAGTATTGAGATAGAGCTTTGGAGGTGACAGAGTATAGAGGACAGAGTCTCAGTGGATAGAGATCCAGCAGCCAGGACAATTGAAGATAGATCTGAGTGAGGAGTCTTCAAGTGGAAAGAGATCCACCAGTCAGTGCAACATAGAGACAGAGTCTTCTAGAAGATCACTAGCCAGAGTAGAAGGGGAAAGAGTTCTCCTATGGAAGAGATCCACAAACTTGAGATTAGGGGATCAACATCTCCTTTGGACAGAAGTCCATAAACATTGTAATTTGGGAAATATTCCCAAGAGATTATTTGAGAAATATTTAGAAGAAATATTTTCTCTGTGGAGGTAGCCCACACTGGGTGAACCACGTTAAAATTTGTGTCTCTATTGTGTGTGATGATTGGTGCATTGCTTTGGTTATTGCTATTGATATTGCCATTGATTATATTGATTAATATTGTTTGGGAAAGAAAAGTAAAAAGTGGTCTTATACTGTTCACCCCCCTCTCAGTATAAGCTTGTGTTCTTCAAACTTTTTAATTGGATATGTGAGGCAAAGGCCATTAATCTTCCTGAGATCCATTCGTTGGATCCTTGTAAGCCTAGATCAAAGGTGCACAAAGAAGATCTATACTGTGATTATCATCAACAAAAGGGTTATGACATCCAGCCATGTTATCCCTTTAGAGATCTAGTACAAGATATGATTGAGATGCAAGAGCTTTATACTAGCAATCGTCTTACCCCAAACAACCAACAAATAGAAATCTTTCAATATTCCTTACCCACACATGAAACAAACACAACACCTACCAACCAAGTAGATCAACCTAGATAGGTGAATGAGATACACGCAACCTTGCCATCTCATCAAACTGATCAACCTTGTCTACCCTATTCAATATGCCATCCTCATACTTGGACTGCTTTATCTAAGCCCATATTGATAATATTTTACAAGTTGTAGAAGGAAAAAGTGATTTTCTTACCTGACATATGCCCTCTCAACCCTAACAAACCTAAACCAAAGTTGTATAGGGACGACCACTTTTACCAATACCATAAAAAATAAAACCATGACATTAGAAATTACTACACATTTAGAGGGATGGTTCAAGATCTTATCGATAGGGGGACCTTTTCCATAGATGGTATGCTTAATGCATCTCATCAAAATCTTAGCATTGACCATAATTCATTACCACAACAAGAGGGGTTGACTTTCATCACTCCTCCCAGTCAGGTCAATCATGTCACATCAAGCATAATGCATAGTGGGGGTGAGATCATACCTTCCCCATCAACCACATCATAACCAATGATGTAATTTAGGGATTCTAAAGGTATCGTACCTTCCCCACATTTGCAAATCATTGCACATTTTGGGTGTGTTTAAGGTATCACACCTTCCTCATAATTTTTTTTAACAAAAATAGTACAAAATCACAAAACCATAAAAAACAATACAAAATCACAAAACCAAAAAAAAAAATTCAAAATCACAAAAACCACAAAAATATTAGAAAAATCGCAAAAACACAAAAACATTGCATTTTCACTTGCATTTCAAAACATCATGCATTTCATGTAGCCACATTTGTTAACTTGCATTAGGCATATACTTTCATTTCCATTAGCATTAAAACTACTTTGGTTCTTATGTGATAAGATCTGGAACCACACTTGTATTCAAGTCATATTTCTTAATCAACCTTTCTTATCATCATCATGTATGGTTTTTCTCATGGGCTTTTTCTTATTAAGGGGTCTTCATAAAATAGAGTAGATACTAGATGAATATCAATAATGATGTATAGAAAATGACTGACTATTTTATGCACACTTTTTAGTTTACAAAATATCATAGGAAAAACCCTCACATTTCACATATCACATCATCCGCATTTCTATTTATGAGTAACTATGTTTTTCAACACTACTAATAGTTGCTATAAGGTATTCGCTAGGGTTTTTGATCATTCAGCCATTCCTTGTTTTCCTTTCAGATTTTATAGAAATCTATCTTGGCATTTCTAAGGTAGTTTTTTTTTTAATGAACCTAGCATATCTCAAAATCCCAAACACATTCACACATTAAAATCCAAGTTTGAACAAGGAAGGATGATGCTACAATGTAGTTCTTGCTCCCTTAAGTGAAAGGTTTCCCTTGCTCATCCTGTTATGTGCATGGTCTAGGACATTGATAATTGACAAAAGGACAAGCTCCCCCCTACCCAAGTAATCCCCTTGCTCTTACAAAATGAGCAAGTATCCTTAAAAAAAAAGTGGTTTTCACCACTAAAGCAAATAAAATACCCTTGTTCCAAAAACAAAAAAAATGTGGTTTTCACCACTAAGAATGAGCAACTATCCTAAAGAAGTCAAAATAAAAGAAGGGGCTAATGATCTTGAATCCCTGGAATGCTTAGTTATTCAAATGTCTTAGGATGATCTCCATTACAACAACGGTTTGAATGAAACCTTCCTAGCAATGGAGTAGTCTTATGTATGGTGATATGCCTGTCACATTAGCAATCTTATTTTGTATAGACCAATTTCAACTTGCAAATGAGCTAGATTTTGGTGGTTTGTATTGCCTAGTAGTCAAGTCCAACTATGTCCAAAATCAGGATAAATATGACCATGAGGTGATCCTCATTACAACAATGAGTTGAATGAAACCCGCCCAACAATAGGGTAGTCTTAAGCATCATTAATAAACATCACATGCACACACAAGGATATTGAATATTTGGGTCTTCCTAGTATATTTATTTCTTATAGAGTTAGTTATAGTCAATAAAACAATTTTTGATTAGTCAACTAGGGTTTTCGAGTCTCATGATATCATTCCTCATAGCACCTAATGGTTTCACATCCATCAATTCATCTAAAAAATGTATGAATTTTGTGAAAAGCTGAACATTTTTATTAATGAATTTTATACATTTTGTGGTACTTACATATAGGTTATTAAGAATTCTAGATTCATTCATTATGTTTTAACATATAAAAATAAAAATATATTTTTTTTGCATCATCATATCATATCAAAAATGCAAAAATTGCAAAAAAAATTGCCAAAAAAATAAAGAACCAATAAGATACCAAAGATCTTTTGGTCAAAATTCTCTCAAGTGATCCTTGTATCTAGTGATTTACCCTACACACCTAGTGGTTGCAACGACTAATTATCCATGCAATCTGATCAGATGGGTAGATTACCATAAGGCCACTTGAACAAAAACAATTACCAATAATGGTCAAATCAATTCAAAAAGGCCCCAAAGGCACCTAACACCTTTGGTCACATCAATTCAAAAGGCCCCAAAGGCACCTAACCCATTTGGTCACATAAAATCTAAAAATATTGAGTGAATCTTGTATCTAGTGATTTTCTCTATCAACCTAGCGATTGCAGTGATTGGTTGTCCATGCAATTCGATAGGATGAGTAAATTACCATAAGGTCACTCACCAAAAATAGTAATATAATGGTTGAAATCAAATTTGTAATGGGATATTCCCCCCTTACATTTTTGTAAAGGTCCTACAATGCCTAAAACAAGTCATTTCAATTAAGTGACTCGTTGATTTCATCACTTTCCATATTTTTTATCGACTCATAACTTGAGGGGGTAGTCATATAATTGCAAGGTTCATAATCAACATAAATAATCAAATGCTTAATCAAAACAAATTGTATTCATTCAAGAAGCATTGCCAACAACTATCACACACCTCCCTATTTTTTGGGGTAAAAGCAAAAATTTCAACAAACACTTGGTATGGCTGAAAACTGACCTATAGAATTGCCTACTCAGAATATTTTCAGCATGCCAAGATCAAGTATGCCTAAAATCATTGACGTAGGAAATATACCATCGATTGAAAAGTTTATCTAAAATCAAGTCCATCAAAGTGTTGGAATAAATAATTCAAACATGGATGCTCTTTCCATGATTGAGTCATCTAACATTGATCAAATCAATGAACACCATAAACCCTCAATTTGACTATAGGTCATCTATTTTTCCTCCATGTTGTGTTTTCACACAATGCATCCCAAAAAGGGGCATCTGTAGACACCTAAAACACATCATGTTGAGGATACTACCTATATGGACTCCTTTAAGGCCATATGACCCACCTTGGGCAACCCTAGGGCTCAATAGTGGTTTTCACCACTCAAATAGGGAGGAATTTCCTTTTACAACTAGGACTGTCCCACCAAAGGATGGCCTCCAAAGATCATCTTACCACGAGATGATCTCCAGTCAAGGTTATATCACCCCAAGATGGTTGCACCTGAAACAAGTTCAAATCCTATTCCATGGTTAAAGCGATTACATATGCCAGCTAGGCATAATGATATATCCAATTAGTTACAAGAAGATTCAAGAATGGGCAGTTATATTTTTTGGATCTAACTGCTTCTTGGCTTCCCTTGCAATATTGGAATCCCATTTAGAATTTGTAGACACTAAAATCATGTAAATCATATAATAATACTAATGTGCCACTTGCACCACTCTTATCGACATTATATGGTCCCATTGGACAACCCTCTAGGGTAACATAAGGATCCATAGCACTTTTGGGAATGTTTCCATCAGTTTTGGGAGGTTTTAGAGCATATATTTATGACTGTACCACCATAGGATGGTCACAAAAGGTGATCGTCCCACCTAGGTATGGCCACACAAAACCATCCCTGGGTGGGATGGTCCCCAAACTGACCATGCAAAAGTCAAAGGGCACACCATTTCTATGCCTAATCATCCAAAATTGATTTTGAGGATGTCATAGAGACTAGAGACTCCAAATTAGAGGTCCCAAATGGGCAACCTCTTCCACCAATGCATGGCAAGGGATTTGACAAGTGGTAGCACATGCCTTGCATGCCAAAGTTTGACCCTTTGCTTCTTGTGCCCTATTTGGGCTACAAATTGAGGTGTGCTCACCCAATTTTTGAGAGAGAAGAGTTGAAGTATAGACCATGAAGTGCTTCTCAATTCTACCTTCACATTTGCTTTACGTTTTGCCTTATATTTTCCTTGAAACCCTCTTCATTCGAAGGCGCTTTTAGGGGTATTCCAAAATATGCCTATTCCATTCCAAAACCTGTCAAATTGAAGAGTAATTTGACCACATTTTCTGACACAAAATTTAAGAGATTTCCAAACCAAATCCCCTTGGAATTGGTGGTAAATTCCACTACCACTATTAACCATCCCACCGTGGGACGGTTAATAGTGGTAGTTGCAACTACTGAGGAAGGTTACAAAGTATTTAGGAATTAGGGTGTAATTCCACCATAGACAATTTCTAAATATTTAGATTAGCCTTGCATTAAATTTTGGTCAAGTTTTGAGTAGTTTTGATAGGCCAATTAGGAGTTTGGTGATTACAGGTCTAGTTGTCCCTGTCAGGGATGGCCACTATTTATGCTAATAATTTCATTTCAATTCATGCTCATATCTATCCAAAACCATATTAATAATGTCATGTTAGAATTGTAAGTCATTTGGAAGTGTTTTGATTTATTACAAATAAAGTTTTTATATTTCTACATGAATGCTTTCTATGTTTTCCTAGTTACTAATAAATAAACGCATATGCTTTTAATATGTGTAAATACCTTGTGTGTAGGTGTAGGTATTCTAGGCATGAGGAAGGAGCTAAGAGGCACATAAGGATAGGCCCAAGATTAGCTCTCAATTGTGTATTGCGAGAAGAACACTAGAACACACCATCAAGCTCATGGAGGGATTTGATCCCTTTGGAAAATTGTAAATTGAGATGTATCAAATTATGAAGCCCTCAAGGGGATGTATTGTAATCTTATTTAATACTCTGGATTAATAAAATACAAGGAGAAACCCCCTCTTTTATCTCAAATAATCCATGTTTTGCAATAGATTAGACATATACATATTTATGCACATTTTCCTTTGAATGTTTACTTTAATCCACTTTTACATTTCAATAAATAACCCTCAAGGCGTGCCATTTTTTATGCTTATTTAGTGGCAATAACAGTGGTTGAATTTGTTCCTATCAATTTTGACATCCTTTTTCTATTTTGTAGGTGGCAAGTTTTGACTGTTCTAAGTAGAAACGAGCTCTAAGTAGCTGGTTTAACCTACCAAGGATGGCCACGTAGGTGACATACCCTAGGATGGCCCCCAAATTGGCAACCATCCCACCCTAGGATGGTTACAAAACCAGAGGGTTTCTGTACAAATTTGCAGAAATAGCAAGTTTTAGGTCAAAAATTACACCTTTTTGAACCTTCAATTTGCATTTATATTGTTCAAATAAGCTTAAATATCAGTTTTTCTTGTTCTCTTTGTGCATGTGAAGGTTAGATATCATACTTCTAAATTTTGCATTAATCAAATCAAGAAAAATAGGAAAATGAATAGTATTATCTCTACTTTTTTTTGGTTTTCCTGCTTGCAACTTACTGTTGGAAATTTTGAGTCCTTAAAGTTAAAGTTGTCATTGATGTCAAGAAATGAATCCATCATTAAATGTCAAGGAATTTGTCAAGAAACAAGTTATCAAAGTTGTCATTGATATTCTGGAAGAAGGTTCTAATAAAATAAATATCAAGAGGAACAATGCAAAAGTTAAAGGCAAAGGGCTCCATAATATTTTTAAATATTATGTGGAAGCATAAGTTAAAAGGTTTTTCTTTAAAACCAATGATGACAAAAATAAAAGGTTTTTGTTTAAAACCAATGATGGCAAAAATAAAAAGTTTTTGTTTAAAACCATAGGGTTTAAAGAATTGATTTATAAAATTTAAATTCAAAATAATTTAAATATTTTATAATTTAATAAAGTTTCAAAGGAAAATTGAATACTGACGTTGAGAATAAATCAAGCGCCAACATGATGCATGGAGGAAAATATTTAGTATAAAGGCTAATGCCTTGGAGGCATTTCATTCATCCTTTTGCTCGATGATAAAAATGTGCAATTGTGTAAGGAAGAAAGTATAGCAAAAATTTTGTTTATGCCCAGTGAACATAGCCAAGGTGTGGCTAAGAGACATTAAACATAGAGAGACAACAAATATAACCAAGGAGTGGCGCAAGGCAGCAAACGCAACCAAGGAGTGGCCAGAGACAACAAACTTAGCCAAAGAGTGGTGCAAGGTAGCGAACGTAGCCAAGGTTTGGCCAAAGACAACAAACATAGCCAAGGAGTGGCACAAGGTAGCGAGCGTAGCCAAGGTGTGGCTTGAGGTAGCAAACGTAGCGTGTTATGTCCTAAATCAGGTGAAGGCATAAAGTGTGGAGATTCCAAGGGAGAACGCAGCTCTACGATGGTGATAGCCAAAAGGAAGACGCTTGGAAGAAGAAGCGCTTCATGCATTAATAAAACTGGTAACATTCTTATGAGCTTTAATTTTAATTTGTTAGGAGGAAAACTGATGAGGTATATATTGATACAAATGGATTACATATATAGGCATAAGGCCTATTTGATAACATGGCAAATGTCAAGTGAAACTGACAAGTGTCAAGGTGAAGGCATAGTGCACTTTAATTCTAACATTCCCCTTAAAGTGCACTATCCTAACTAAAGAAAACAACAAGTCAACATTAGGTAACATTCCCCCTTAATGTTGACTTCTATAAAAAAGAATCTAACATTAGTCAACAAGTGCACTTTAAGTCTAACATTCCCCCTTAAAGTGCACTATCCTAACTAAAGAAAACAAGTCAACATTAGGTAACATTCCCCCTTAATGTTGACTTCTCTAAAAAATTCTATCATCCTTCTTTATTGCTGATTTGGTCTAGGCTCATGCTCTATGCGCTTGGCTCTCTAGCTGTGAAAAAATGCTAGATCAACGGTGTATACATCTCGGTCTATTGCCACAGGGTCAGCCACTTCCTCGGGTCTGTTGCCTCTGGGTCAACCATCTAAGTGCCTCAGGGTCATCATGGGTGCCTCAAGGTTAGCCACTCCTGGGTCTGTTGCCTTTGCAGGTCATCCTCAGAGGATGTTGCCTCTCGTAAGTCATTAACTAGGTTCACCATGAATATCATCCCTTCTCATGGTGAAACTCAATCTAGAAGGTGTCGGTGTCTACCAAAAAATGCACCTTAATACAAAGGAAAAACGAGCCATATAAGAGTGTCAGTCTCTATCAAAAATGCACTCAATACAATAAAATGAGCCATAGATCCAAATATGGAGGAGAACAAGAAGATAATAAGAGAATATTCTGAAGTGTCTTCATCTGTAGTCTTTAGAAGTAGATCCAGAAAAACCTCGGATAGAGTCTAGGGTGTCTATGTCTATAGTCCCTAGAATAAGTGTCCTTATGGTAGTCACCTCATCTTATCGAAATGCATGGGTAACCAGCCACTGCATCCGCCAAGTAGAAAGAGGAGAATACTAGATACTATGTTCACTTACAAGTGCCTTGGGAGTGTCGGGTTCAACCAAGAGTGCACTCCAAGGTAGAAAACTTTGAGGTTAAAAAAATCAAATGAAATAGACTCAGAATTACAAATGGACACCACCAATGTGTCCACCGTGGAAAAATATTTTTGATGACTATAAATACTCCTATGTTTAGGTCTCAAAGGGGCCTTCACCATGTGGAAACACAACATACCTCTCTAGACTGAAAACATCGCTCAATGACAAAAAAAAAAAGACTTCACAAACTTTCCCCCTTACAAATGATTAAGTGGTCCACTTCCACTATAGTAAAAAACACCTCTTCAATTGCATTCCCTTCCCCATCATAAAAAATAGTTCATATGTTCATGGAAATAGAACCCACCACTTTTAATAAAACATGAATGCCCCTTATATTATAATAATATACCCCCACTCATGACTTTAAACTTCTCCATTATTTAAAAAAAAAAGCCCCACTAAATATAAATATTGGGCTCATTAGTGTGGGTACGTCATCATAAAAGCCCTGGTACTCTCTGACTGTGGAGAGCCCATCGAGAAGTCCACAATCAAAATCTGCATCTACATGCAGAACATGCCAATGGGGCAGGAAAAATCTATGTTTGCTTCTCTGGCAGGCGAGCAACGGATTTGAGTCTGAGTCTTTCAAAAAAGTAAATGAGAGGTAAAATGAAATATGTGGCACTATGGGAATGCCTTTCTCCATGGCTTATCATCCGCACGAATTTGACCAGCAATACAGATTTTGTGAAGATTTCTGAACATCATTGGCCAGCGCCGTGAGTCTCCTCGGTCCATTACATTTACTATCCTCTCCTCTCGTCGGTGAACATCGCTCACAATTCATCTGGGCACAGCTCCCTGGACACTCATCTACAACTAGCAGGTTATGATATAACAAATACAACGCGATCAAAGAATCGTCAATGGGGCCATGGAAAACCATGTCGCGTTTTGGTGCTCTGGAATCTCAGTGACTTTCACGAATGGGCAACCACCATAGTTAAAAAAATGGCCACAAACTCACCACTATGGCATTAAAAAACACAGCGCCTTCTCCTCAACAAATCCTCATCTACAAAATCAATAAAAAAGTTTTGGTGGGCACGTGATGCCCATAGATCTTCAAGTTCACCATTAGAACTATCAAATTATCTAGTTTGAAAGTCTTTCCATACGAGCATGCATCTTCTCCATGATGTGCATATCATCTTCACTGGCTGCTCAACCACCGCCACGGTGCTCCCCTTCCATCTAAAACTGCAGCCCGTGGAACTAGTACAAGAACGCATGGCACAAAGATCTTAAAAAATGACCATGCGACCACTACAAAATATAGTTCACATCGCTCCACAGCCTGTCACAGCAATCTCCACACAGATCACGCTCAACGTCAACTCTATAGAGGTCAAATATATTTATTGAATGCCTGATTCACATTCCTCTCGTTGGTGTGGTGATAGTTTGGAAAACTCGAGAAGAACTTGACTGGATATCATCAAAAAAATAGATTCACCGGCTATTTGTAACAAATGTGCTGGGTCAACAACTGCTAGGCCCACCACGAGACTGTGACTTTTACAAGTCCGGATTGATATCGTTGATATAACAATGTAGTAACTCCATTTTTCTCAAGAGCACTGCACATCGCTTTTGGCAGTTTTTGAGGCATTATTAACCCTTCTGGCGATCTCCACCCACTGCTCAATTTTAAGACTCCTCCCCGTCTGCAAAAAATTCTCCTTCCAGGTGTCCAGCAGCATGAGGGTGGCGGTTTCTGACCAGTCGTCGTCTCGGAGGGTCTGGTACTCCGACTTGGGGAAGTGGTGCAGGGCCGCGTTTTGAACCCCGAACCTATCAAAAATTGGTTTTCGGTCATCTTCCTCGGCTGCCATCGCGTGCCTGCCTCCCCGCGTGTCCGACTGCTGGGCTTTCGAGAAGCGGTTTTCCGATTATCCTTGTTCCAAAGAGACACCAAGCTTTAGAAAAAAACCAAACTCTTCATACATGAACTGATAAAATACCGTCACAACAACTACGTAATTTTAGTCAACAGATCCATAAAGTTTGCAATGGATTTAAATCCCTCCACCACATTTCCATAGAAAGGGTTGAGCATCATGTCCGTTTATGTGATCTCAGGTTTGGAGATCTTCGATGTCACCACAGTTCTCCCGTAAAGACTGCAACCAACTACACTTCCATTACTGCCTCTTTTCCAACTACAAACACATTCGTATTTATTTCAAATCTGTGCAATGGTTGTCGTGATCTCCTCTGGCAGTCGATCAATTAGGCGTCTTCTTTGGCAATTTTATGTGACTGCGACGGACAAACAACCGCTGTGCAGAAATAAAAAATCCAGTTTTGTTTGGTCTGGCCCGTTGTTGATCAACAGCAGATGCGAACAGGCAACAATATTTCTCCACCATGGACTTTTTGAAAATTATCTGGCGTCTTTATGGGTGACAGAAAAAACTACAGCAAAAAACTTCTACTTCTTCTTGCTATTTCCTGGCGTCTCCTGCATCTATTTTCTGATGTTGATGTATTGCAAACTGAGAAGCTGCAGTAGTGGGGCTTGTTAGAAAAATTAACCCAGATTTCACGCATGTGCCCAACTGCGCTCCAAACCTTGGGCGAAACCGGATTGCGCTCCAGACATGGGCGAAGTCGGACTGCGCTGCCGCAGTCCGGGATCCCGGCAAAGGGCTGACATGACGTCGCACCTACCCTCTGACAGATGTGATGCTTGTGCGGCGATTGGTCAGAAACCCTAGTTGAGGGCTTGTCAGGACCTGTCAGAGGACAAACCCTAATCCTCCTCTTCTGCGGCTATATAAGGCGTCTCGGGTATTTCAGATTAGAGAAGAAGAAGAGATGAGGAAGAGCAGTGCAAGAGGAGCAGAGGCAAAGAAAAGTATCTCAGCGAGAAGTTTGACTCAGCTGATTAATGTCTGAGCAGCCAACTCGACATTTTGTCTGTTTTAGTTTATCCTGCAGCGCAGCCTGCAGATGTTGTAATTTCCTCGGTTGAGGAACTTGTAAACCCCCGTTTAATATAAATAAAGTTTGCTATTTGTTTTAGGCACCTTTAGGGTTTGCAGTTTGTTGTTCTCTGTTCCGGTTATTCTCTCCTCTCATACGGGTGTTGCCAAGCCAGGCAAACCCAGCGGTAGCCGCGGAAGAAGAACAAGTCTGAAGCGGCTTTCCAAGTTTGCTTCCGAAGTTCGTGGCTAAGACTGGAGCAGCTCGAGTGCACGAGAAGTCCGAAGTTGGCCTCAGTCCCGTCTTCACCCTGCACAGTTCGTTGGCTACCCGAAGTTCGAACTTTGCCCAATTTCGGGCGAAGTCCGTCGCAGCCGCGAAGTGCGAACTTCGCCCAGTTTCGGGCGAAGTCCGGCTGCGGCCCCGAAGTGCGCACTTCGCCCAATTTCGGGCGAAGTCCGTCGGCGCGGCCGAAGTTCGAACTTCGCCCTAGTTCGGGCGAAGTCCGTCGGCGTGGCCGACGTTCGCACTTCGCCCTAGTTTGGGCGAAGTCCGTCGGGCCCCCGACTTGCGCACTGCGTTGTCCGAACAGCGCCGTGCAGACTTCGGCGTCAGTTTAAAAAAAATTAAATTCTTCAAATTGGTATCAGAGCAGATAGTGCCATGACACGGAGATAGAAGCATGGCTTCCAAGAGAAACTCGTTGCAATTGCAGATCCCACGATTTAACGGTAAGAACTACGATTACTGGAGCATCCAAATGAAGATCCTGTTCGGATCTCGGGAGCTATGGGAGTTAGTCGAGAACGGCTACCCAGAACCGATAGATGCAGCAGCACTGGCCGCCCTCTCTCAAGCAGACAAGGATTTGTTGAAAGAGCACAAGAAGAAGGACCAGAAGGCCCTCTTCTACATCATACAAGCGGTTGAGGAGACCATCTTCCCACGGATTGCATCAGCCACCAAGGCCAAGCAGGCCTAGGAAACCCTAGCAAGTTCGTATCAGGGCACCAACAAAGTGAAGTTGGTGAAACTACAGATGCTTAGAAGACAGTTTGAGAACCTGCAGATGAGCGAGTCCGAGTCGATGAGCGACTTCTTCACCCGGACGACTGACATTATCAACTAGATGTGGTTGAATGGAGAAAATGTCTAGAGCCAGAGAATCGTGGAGAAGATTCTCAGAAGTCTGCCTGCAAAGTTTGACTCGGTTGTGATTGCAATCGAAGAGTCGAGGGATCTGACAACCCTCTCGACAGACGAACTCATGGGTTCATTGCAGACCCATGAACAGAGGCTAAGCCGTTCATCTCAGACCTCTCTAGAGCAAGCATTTCGGGCTCAAGCCTCAGTTCGAGATAGCGGCAGACAAGACTCCCACCACAGCGCTTCTAGTTCTCAAGGAGGGAGAGGCAGAAGTAGGCGTGGGAGAAGTAACAAGCAAGGAGGGAGATCAAACCCTCATGACGCTGAGCCAAGTTGCAAATTTCATCAGCAAGGAGGAAGAGGCATTGGCAGAAATCAGCAAGGAAGCTCTCAGCAGAAGAAGGACATGTCAAAGGTCCAATGCTACTACTGCAGTAAGTTTGGCCATTATGCCTCACAATGCAAGAAGAAGATGGCGAACGAGAATTAGCAGCAAGCCCATTATACGGAGGAACCCAAAAATGTGGCAGGAGGTAATGTACTGTTGACTTGCAGTATTGAAGAGGAGAGCAAGAAAAACATCTGGTATCTTGACAGTGGTTGCAGCAACCACATGATCGGGAACAGAGAGATGTTCTCACAACTGGATGAAACAGTCCGGTCCGAAGTCAAGATGGGGAACAACAACAAAGTTCCTGTGATGGGGAAAGGAAAGATCCTCATCCGCACCCGGCACGGTGAAATAAAAACAATTCAAGATGTTTTTTATGTGCCTGGGTTGAAGCACAATCTGCTAAGTGTTGGACAACTTGTGCAGAAGGGGCACACTATACTGTTCAAATATGGTGTCTGTTCCATCAGAGACAAAGTGCATGGACAAATCGCAATAGTGTCCATGACGAAAAACAAAATGTTTTCACTGCAGATTCAGAATGAATCATTGATGTCTCTGAGTGTAGTTGAGAAGGATGCTACCTGGCTGTGGCATCTTAGATTCGGTCACCTGAGCTTCAGTGGCCTGAATCAACTGCACAAGATGCGAATGGTGAAGGGTCTACCCCTGATAGAGCAACCAAACCAAGTGTGTGAAGGTTGCCTAGTCGGCAAGCGACACAGGGATGCATTCCCTGTAGGACAGTCTTGGAGAGCATCACGGCCATTGGAGCTGGTGCACTCAGACATTTGTGGTCCGATGCAGACCACCACGTTTGCCGGCAACAAATACTTCTTGACATTCATAGATGACTTCAGCCGAAAGACTTGGATTTATGCCATCAAGCTGAAGTCAGAGGCATTTGCCAGATTCAAGGAGTTCAAGGCTCTAGTGGAGAAACAAAGCGGTTATTATGTGAAGACTCTCAGAACTGATGGAGGTGGAGAGTACATCTCCAACGAATTCCACAACTTTTGCAAGCAGCACGGAATTCGAAGGCAGTTCACTGCCAGATACATGCCACAGCAGAATGGCGTAGCTGAGAGGAAGAACCGAACCATCATGGAAATGGCAAGAAGCATGATGAAGGCGAAGGGATTATCGCATGAATTTTGGGCAGAGGCTGTAACATGTGCAGTCTACTTGCTGAACAGATGTCCCACCAAAAGCGTGAAGGACAAAATCCCTCAGGAGGCCTGGAGCGGAGTGAAGCCAAGTGTGGCTCACTTGCGTGTGTTCGGGTGCATTGCATATGCACATGTTCTAGAAGAGAAGCGGCAAAAGTTGGATGATAGAGCTGAGAAATGCATTTTCACAGGGTACAGTGAGCAGGCAAAGGCATATAGGTTGTACAACCCTATGACGAAGAAGCTCATCATCAGCCGTGATGTGAAATTTCTTGAAGATCAATCCTGGAACGGGAAGTCAGAGACTGGCCAGTTAAAGCCAGCAGAAGTTCAGTCTATTGACTTGGAAGAAGGAAGTGTGCAGCCACCAGCAACTTCCAGCATCAACAGCGGTGCCAGCAGTAGCACAGCCACTCCATCTCGGTCACCTCCACTTGCAAGTAGAATTCAAAATCTGAGGACTCCTACGAAGACTCGGAGCTTGCAAGACATTTATGAGGCAACCCAAACCCACATAGATGAAGAGCACCCTGACTTTGCATTCTTTACTGAAGTTGATCCAGTAGAGTTCGAAGATGCAAGTCAAAATCAGAAGTGGGTGCAGGCGATGGATGAAGAGATAGCAGCCATTGAAAAGAATGAAACATGGCAGTGATCGATCTTCCGAGCGAGGAAGAAGACCATTGGGGTCAAGTGGGTGTATAAGACAAAGTTCAACGCCCAAGGAGACATTGACAAGCACAAAGCCAGATTGGTGGCGAAGGGTTACAAGCGAAGTCGGGCATCGATTACCATGAGGTATATGCAGCTGTAGCCTGACTTGACACATTCAGGATGATCTTGGCACTCGCAGCCCAACAAGGTTGGAAGATGTACTAGATGGATGTCAAGTCAGCCTTCCTCAACGGAGTGTTGGAGGAAGAGGTCTACATAGACCAACCACCAGGTTATGAAATTGAAGGCCAGGAGGGCAAAGTCCTGAAGCTGAAGAAGGCCCTGTACGGTTTGAAGCAGGCGCCCCGAGCTTGGTACAGCCGGATTGACAGCTATTTTTAGGAGAATGGGTTTCAGAAATGCCCATATGAGCACACCTTGTACATGAAGACAAATGCAGCAGGTGAGCTCATTATCGTCTACCTGTATGTGGACGATCTGATTTATACTGGCAACAACAATGTCCTGTTCGACCAGTTCAGAATAGCCATGAAGAAGGAGTTCGAGATGACGAACTTAGGGCTGATGAAGTATTTTCTCGGCATTGAAGTTGATCAATCCACAGATGGCATCTTCATTTCTCAGGGCAAGTATGCGAAGGATGTCCTGAAGCACTTCAATATGGAGGACAGTAAACCTGCCATCACACTGCGACCACGGGTTTGAAGGTCGAGCAAGTTGGATACAAGGAGGAATGTCGACCCAACCCTGTTCAAGAGGCTAGTTGGCGATCTAATGTATTTGATCGCAACTCGGCCAGATCTGATGTTCGGAGTCAGTCTGATTAGCCGTTTCATGGAGACTCTGAAGGACACGCACTGGCAAGCAGGCAAGAGGATCTTGTGCTATGTCAACGGGACACGAAACCATGGCCTATTTTACACCAGACAAGACTAGTTGGAGCTAGTGGGCTTCACGGACAGTGACTGGGCTGGCAGTACCGACGATCGAAAGAGCACCTCCGGGTATGCTTTCCATCTCGGATCAGGGGTAGTATCATGGGCGTCCAAGAAACAACCCATCATTGTGTTGTCCACAACCGAAACAGAATATGTCATCGCCATGTCAGTCGCATGCCAGGCAATTTGGCTGCGAAGAGTTCTGAGTGAACTGAACTTTCCTCCGGATGGTGCGACAACAATTTTCTGTGATAACAATTCAGCCATTGCACTCTCAAAGGATCCTGTGTTCCATGGCCGGACGAAGCACATAGACATCCGGTATCATTTCATTAGAGAGCTGGTGAAATTTGGCGAAGTACAACTATAGTTTTGCAGGTCCAAGGAGCAGCTGGCTGACATCTTCACGAAGCCTTTGAAGGAGGAAGACTTCAGCAGATTGCGAGAGCAGCTTGGAGTCAAAGCGCTCGTGAAATCAGGCTTAAAGGAGGGTGTTAGAAAAATTAACCCAGATTTCATGCATGTGCCCAACTGCGCTCCGAACCTTGGGCGAAACCGGATTGCGCTCCAGACATGGGCGAAGTCGGACTGCGTTGCCGTAGTCCGGGATCCTGGCAAAGAGCTGACATGACGTCGCACCTACCCTCTGACAGATGTGACGCTTGTGCGGCGATTGGTCAGAAACCCTAGTTGAGGGCTTGTCAGGACCTGTCAGAGGACAAACCCTAATCCTCCTCTTCTACGGCTATATAAGGCGTCTCGGGTATTTCAGATTAGAGAAGAAGAAGAGAGGAGGAAGAGCAGTGCAAGAGGAGCAGAGGCAAAGAAAAGTATCTCAGCGAGCAGTTTGACTCAGCTGATTAATGTCTGAGCAGCCAACTCGACATTTTGTCTGTTTTAGTTTATCCTGCAGCGCAGCCTGCAGATGTTGTAATTTCCTCGGTTGAGGAACTTTGTAACCCCCGTTTAATATAAATAAAGTTTGTTGTTTGTTTTAGGCACCTTTAGGGTTTGCAGTTTGTTGTTCTCTGTTTCGGTTATTCTCTCCTCTCATACGGGTGTTGCCAAGCCAGGCAAACCCAGCGGTAGCCACGGAAGAAGAACAAGTCTGAAGCGGCTTTCCAAGTTTGCTTCCGAAGTTCATGGCTAAGACTGGAGCAGCTCGAGTGCATGAGAAGTCCGAAGTTGGCCTCAGTCCCGTCTTCACCCTGCACAGTTCGTTGGCTGCCCGAAGTTCGAACTTTTCCCAATTTCGGGCGAAGTCCGTTGCAACCGCGAAGTGCGAACTTCGCCCAGTTTCGGGCGAAGTCTGGCTGCGGCCCCGAAGTGCGCACTTCGCCCAAGTTCGGGCGAAGTCCGTCGGCGTGGCCGAAGTGCGCACTTCGCCCAATTTCGGGCGAAGTCCATCGGCGCGACCGAAGTTCGAACTTCGCCCTAGTTTGGGCGAAGTCCGTCGGTGTGGCCGACGTTCGCACTTCGCCCTAGTTTGGGCGAAGTCCGTCGGTGTGGCCGACGTTCGCACTTCACCCTAGTTTGGGCGAAGTCCGTCGGGCCCCTGACTTGCGCACTGCGCTGTCCGAATAGCGCCGTGCAGACTTCGGCTTCAGTTTAAAAAAAATTAAATTCTTCAGGGCTGCCAGCATGTCAAGGCTAATTCAGGATGCGCTTCATCCATTTTTGTTATCACCATAGAAAATATCACGTGCTTTAGAACATTGCACTGCTCATAATGTCATACTCCACAGATTGACCCAGCCTATCCTGCATTTCGCCATTAATAGCGCATCACCATTCTTTGATCTGAAAACAACACCACCACCATCATAACAGTTGTGAAACACAACAATATGGGGAGCCAAATCTTGGCTTGCTCCATCTATGAAAAAAATGAAACCCTTATAAAAAAATCTACACCATTAAAAAAATAACAACTTGGTGCAAAATAAAAAAAAACTTTTCTCCTCAACATCTCATGGTTCCAAGCAATGACGCTTCAGGGGCAACCATGAGTTCTTCTCAAGCTGTTTGGTTTCTGATCCATTAAAAAATGGAGAGCATACTCCCTCGGCTTGAAGAAAAAAAAAATGGAGGAAGAAAAAAATGGGGGGGAAATGAGGGGGGATACACGAGCGGGAGAGCGACCCTGCTCTGATACCAAATGTTAGGAGGAAAAATGATGAGATATATATTGATACAAATGGATTACATATATAGGCATAAGGCCTATTTGATAACATGACAAATGTCAAGTGAAATTGACAAGTGTCAAGGTGAAGGCATAGTGCACTTTAATTCTAACATAATTTAGGCTAATGTTGAATAAAGGAGAAATAAGGTTGTAATTAATTTGATGAATGCCTAAATTAAAAAAAGTAGTTTTTATAAAGTTTTGAGGTGAAAATATTTACTTGTGGGTAAAATAATTTTTACCTTAGAAAATGGAAAGATAAATTGCATTATTTTATCAAAAGAATTATCTTTAATGCAATAATAATTTTAGGGAGATATAAGTAGAAATAGCTCTGGGATTTGATAAACAAAGTAGTAAAGTGACTTATGCTTAAGAGGTGAATATTCAAAATAGTATGGTGTTGGATATTATTTTGAGATTGGAGTAATAAGGTATACTCATGAATTAATATATGCATTGTATTGTCATATAATCCGTTTGAGAATTCACAAAGGAATATTGTGTTATTGTGGCAGATTATTGAAGGTCATATTTATCAAGAAAAATGTATGGGCATATTATTCAAATTTTAAGTTGATTGATTGCTTTCTGGAAAATAAGTTTGGAGTGAAAAGGACTTGATTAGGGTTTCATTTTGAGTGTGTTTGAGTGATTGCTACAAGGTTTTTTGGAATAAAGAAGTGTGGTTAAAACCTTGTTTTATAAGCATTATTGTTGAAGCCATTGGTTGTGTGAAGAGCTTGAACTAGGGTTTGATTATCATTGCTATGTGAATACTATTTTATAAGCATTGTTGTTGAAGTGAGTTATTGATAAAAGAACTTGAACTAGGGTTTGAAAATAACATGAGTATCGTTTTTATGTGAGGATTGTTGTTGACCATTGTTGGAAATATTTTGAGTTGATATTTACATGCTTGGACTAGGGTTTGTGAGCAAGGGTTGTTTCTTTGGGCGATTGATTGAGTAGAGTTGGTAGAGCCTAGTGAAGTGGGTGTATGAAGTGATTGTTCAAGTTCCATAAAACAAACTATTCTATATTATGATTTGATTTGAGAAAGTGATTGGGCATTGAGTATAGAACATATTGGGTATCTAACATTTCTCTTTATGTTTCTATGAGATTGGACAAGTTCTAGTATGGACTTTTTGAGAATATTTGAGGCAAGTATTTGAGAGGACTTGTTGAAAAATTTGAGTAAGCTTTTGTGGAAGCTTACAATATAGATTGAGAGTAGATTTGGATAAGTTATGAATGGACTTATTGCGCAGGTTTGAGCAAGTTCTGAGTGGACTTGTTGAGTAGATTGAGCAAGTTTTGAGTGGACTTGTTGAGCAGATTTGAGCAAGTTTTGAGTGGACTTGTTGAGAAGATTGAGCAAGTTCTGAGTGGACTTTTTGAGCAGATTTGGGCAAGTTTTGAGTGGCATTTTTGAGCAGATTGAGCAAGTTCTGAGTGGAATTATTGATAATATTGAGCAATTTCTGAGTGGACTTGTTAAGCATATTGAGCAAGTTCCAAGTGGACTTGTTGAGAAGAATTGAGCAAGTTCTAAGTGGACTTATGGAGTAGAGTTTGGTGCAGATTTGAGGATAAGTTTGTGCCAAACCAAAGATAGATATTGAGTAGATTTGTGCTAGATCGAAGGACTATGTTTAGTGCAGATTTGAGATAGATATTTAAATATGATAGAGCAGAGAAGATAGTAGTATCCAGTGGATAGAGATCCATCAACTAGGGCAGTGAGGATAGGTCTTCTGAGTTGGGACAAGAGTCTTCAGTGGAGAGATATCCACAAGCTAGTGCAGTGGAGACAGTAGTATTCTAGAGGATCACCATCTAGAGCAGAGGAGGAGTTCTCCTGTGGATAGAGATCCATGAACTTGATTTAGGGTATCAACATATCCTTTGGATAGAGGTCCATAAAAATTATAATAGGGAAAGGATTCCCAAGAGATTGATCGAGAAAATTTTAGTGAAATATTTTCTCCGTGGAGTAGCCCACATTGGGTGAACCATGTAAATTGTGGTGTCTTTATTGTGTATGGTGTTTTATGCATTGCTTTGATTACTGCTATTTATATTGATATATACATTGCATAACATTGATTGGGAAAGAAAAGTAAAAAGTTGTCTTATAATTTTCATCCTCCCCTCTCAGTATAAGCATGTGTTCTTCACTTACCAAAAGGGTTAAGTTCATATATTTTGTCAACTTTTGTGGTTTTATTTTATATATACTAACGATTCTAAAAATAAAATGTACTTTCATGCATCTAGTGAATCATCATTAAATGTTGTTTTATTTTATTTCAATAATTGTAAAAGGAACAAACACACACCATGATCTTCTTTAACGTTGGTGAGTTGGACTTCATTCCCAACCACTAATAGAATTCAATTACGATGGTAGTCATTTCCATCCATTTACTCAAATCCCATGTACTCTATTTCATTGGCCAATACTAACTCCAATATTTGTCCTAACCATGCAAAATAGCATGCAATACTCTTCAAAGGGGTGTATCACTATGCACGAGGTGTTGGGTGAGGATCGGTAGGAGCTATGCTCCCTAATCGAGTATGGATTTCATCACCATACTTTGGATGGTTTATGTGACCAGACTTTCATTGTTGGTTGTCGAGATACGAGGGTATAGGTGAAAACCACTTAAAATTTTGAGTATTTCATCAATGAAAAATCAAACACATCAAGTATTTTCTTTACAAAAGCAACACATCTTGAAACAATAACAAACAGTTTAGGGATTCACATTTAAAATGTTAAAAGAGATAATCACTTCTATTCTTATGTGTTTTTTTTTTTATTGTTTGTTTGTTTCAAATTCATAAAAAATGTAAAGGAGATAATAATATAGCGGTCTAGAGTACATAGTTATGGTATATACCCATAACCAAGTCCATTTAAGGGTGGATGTTGCAGGGAGTAGGGAAGAGGACATAGAGCATTTTTGCCTTGATCCCAAGGACATGGTCATACCTCCTTGGTGACCACCTACTCTTCTTGGCCCTAGAGGGGCTGAAATAAGACCTAGCCAACAAGGGAATCCCATGCGAGACACCCCCATTAGTGACAATCCCAACTTAGGAAGTCATATCCCTACTCCTCGAGTGGCAAATGAATGAATGGTTAGTCCTAGAATAGTAAGAAAGGGACCTAGCCAATAACGGACTCCTATATGAGGTACCCCTACAGGAAAGAGTCCCACTTTGGGGAATCATTTCTCTAATATAGATAAATCTATTGCCTTATTTTGATAATAATCACCACACAATGAGGCACTTTCCCATAGACCAATACCATGCATTCTTGTGCCTGCTAAGTCTACTCCTCGTACTGGTGCGTAGGATCAAGACTTATCACCTAGGGTAGGGTTGAATGATCATATTATGCTTTCAAACCACCCTTCCCCAAGGTGCCAAAATCATTATGAGTATGATACTCATTGCCATAGGTGAGCTAATTTTGCCTTACCTTTCCTCATCTATGGAGGAATACATGAGGAGGATCCAGATTATCCTCACTCACATGTGTCCATGCAAGCATGATGTGCCTCTACACCAATAAAGTATCAAGAACATCTATTTAGGAGTGATCCTCAAGTAAATGTAGCTTCCCTCAATCAAGGGAAAGCTATAATAGATCTCACGAATGAAGAACACAAGCTTATACTGAGAGGGGGTGAACAGTATAAGACCACTTTTTAATTTTTCTTTCCAAATCAATATATGCAATGTATAGATAGCAATATCAACAACAGTAATCAAAGCAATGCACAAAACACCACACACAATAGAGACACCACAATTTACGTGGTTCACCCAATGTGGGCTACTCCACGGAGAAAATATTTCACTAAAATTTTCTCGATCAATCTCTTGGGAATCCTTTCCCTATTACAATGTTTATGGACCTCTGTCCAAAGGAGACACCAATCCCCTGAATCAAGTTCATGGATCTCTATCCACAGGAGAACTCCTTCTCCTCTACTCTGGCTAGTGATCCTCTAGAAGACAACTACCTCCACTACACTGGCTTGTGGATCTCTCTCCATTGAAGACTCTTGTCCCCACTCAGAAGACCTATCTTCACTGCCCTAGCTAATGGATCTCTATCCACTGGAGACTACCATCCTCTCTACTCTATCACCTCCAAATCTCTATCTCAAATCTACACTAAACATAGTCCTTCGATCTAGCACAAATCTGCTCAATATCTATCTCTGGTCTGGTACAAACCTATCCTCAAATATGCACCAAACTTTGCTCTCAAATCTACACTAAACACAGTCCTTCGGTCTAGCACAAATCTATCCTCAATATCTATCTCTGGTCTGGTACAAATCTATCCTCAAATATGCACCAAAATCTGCTCTCAAATCTGCACTAAACATAGTCCTTCGATCTAGCACAAATCTATCCTCGATCTCTGTCTTCAAGCCTTAACTCAAGGCTTGACTCAACTCTGTTGGATCTACCCCAAACCTTAACTCAAGGTTTTGAACAAATCAATCAACTCTGCTCTCAAGTCTTCTCAAAGACTTGTCTCAAATATGCCTTGCAAGCTTCCACAAAATCTCACACTAATCTATCCACAAGTCCTCTCTAGAACTTGCTCAAATCTGCTCAAAAAGTCCACTTAGAACTTGTCCAAATCTGCTCAACAAGTTCACTCAAACTTGTCCAAATCTGCTCAACAAGTCCACATAGAACTTGTCCAAATATGCTCAAAAAGTCCACACAGAACTTGTCCAATCTCATAGAAACATAAATATAATTTTTAGAGACTCAATATGTTCTATACTAATCACAATTCTCAATTACTTTCAATCACTCTCTTAGAAACATAAGGAGAATTGTTAGAGACTCAATATGCTTCAATTTCAGCTCAATGCTCAATCACTTTCACAACTCAATTCAGAATATAGAATAGTTTATTTTATGGAACTTGAACAATCACTTCACACATCCACTTGACTAGGCTCAACCAACTCTACCCAACCAATCACTCAATGAAACACTCCTTTCTCACAAACCCTAGTCCAGGCATGTAAACACCAACTCAAAATATTTCCAACAATGCTCAACAATAAATCTCACATAACAATGATACTCATGATCTTTTCAAACCCTAGTTCAAGTTCTTTGCTCAACAACTCACTTCAACAACAATGCTTATAGCAATGATAATCAAACCCTAGTTCAAGTTCTTTGCTCAACAAATCACTTCAACAACAATGCTTATAAAGCAATCTTCACATAGCAATGATACTCAAACCCTAATTCAAGTTCTTCATACAACCAATGGTTTCAACAACAATGCTTATCAAACAAGGTTTAACAACAATTCTTTATTTCAGAAAACCTTGAAGCATTCACTCAACACACTCAATAAGGAAACCCTAATCAAGTCCTTTTCACTCCAAACTTATTTTTCAGAAAACCAACCAATCAACTTAACTATGGAAGAATGTGCTCATACCTTTTTCTTGATGATAAGGAGTAGACCTCACAAATCTGCCACAACCATAAAACACTTCTTTGCCAAACTCAAGAAGGTTAGAATACAAAATATTATTCCAATATTTCCTCAAAGATATTCTTTGCACCAAGATATAATCAATGCCTTATTTCTTCCTCTTTCAACAAATCATACATAACAAAATACTTGGAAACACCTTATCAACTCCAATCTTAGAATAGTGACCAACACCCTAATAAATCAACCACTCTTAAAATAATATCCACCACCATAGGATATTAACCACTTTAATAATATTCACCACTATAGAATATTAACCAAACACTTTTCACTCCATGCATAAAACCTTTGAGCAAACAATATTAAAAATTTAATTTTTCCAAACCTTATAACTCCCTTGCAACCTTAGAACCAATAATAAACATGCAAAATTAATTTTTAACTTGCCCAACCAACCTCCAAAATTTTTGGAGATTAAACACCTTGCGTACCTTGTATTCCCCACCAAAAGGGGATTCGGCGTGACTCGATCCACCGTCTCCTCTTGCCTAAGCGCTTAGGCGCTTGGGCACTCACCGCGTGGGCTACGAAGGCCCACGTGAAGGAAGGATAGATGCCTTCCTCTTATGCCTTCAACACTTCTCCTTTTTCACACGTGAAAACATGTTTTTGTTTCCCTTGGTCGCAACGCTAAATTCTTTGCTTCACACATTCGTATCTTAGGCATGGTAATTTCATTAAAGTGGTAGGTGCTCCCCTTTATATGCATAATATAACATTCCTCCTCACGTCGGCGCTTTTCAAAATTGAATTTTGAATTTCAAATCTAAAACCCACTTTAGGGTTTTAACCTTAATTTAATTAATTTATAATTAATAAATAAATTAATTAATAATTAATTTAAATAACTTTTCAAGTTAAGTAAATTAACTAATAAATTAATTTATAATTAATTTTTAATTAACTTTAAGCTTCCTTAGTATAATAAAATTATTATACTTTATTTTCCAATGGTTTTTATGAAAAACATTTTATTTTCTCCTTCAGTGGTTTTAATGGAGAAAAAATTATTTTCTCCTTCAATGGTTTTAATGGAAAACCTTTTATTTTCTCCTTCAATGGTTTTAATGGAAAACCTTTTATTTTCTCCTCCAATGATTTTAATGGAAAACCTTTTATTTTGCTCCGTCAGGGTTTTAATGAAAAACCTTTTTGGTCATGCTTCATAAGACATTATGAAACTTTTTGGAACCAATCAATTGCATTCCTTTTGACATCAATGACAACTTCATGCCTTGACATCAATGACAACTCGATGGACTCAAAATGTCCAACAATCTCCCCCTTTGTCATTGATGGCAACCCAAATTATTTTAACTAAAAACTTGACCTTTCCTTTGTTCTGCTCCCCCTGGCTCAATGCTCTCTTAAATACCAAATCTCTCCCTCTTACTCAAATCTAAATCTCTCCCCCTTACTCAAATATCTCCCCCTTTGACATCAATGGCAAAGGGTCACCTTTGGGGCTCGGGGCTAAGAATGAGCCTCTTAGCTTAGCCCCTCCCCCACCTCCTCTTGAGGTGGTTAATTCTGGGGTGGGAGTATTTCTACTCCCAGAAAGCATTGTTCTTTACCTTTATCCTCTTTCCTTCTTATCTGAGCTTTCTGTTTCCTCTGATTGTTTTCCATGTCCATGTTCTTTTCCATGTCTACATTCTTGTCCTTGTTCCTATTCCTGTTCTTGTTCTTGTTCATATCCATGTTCTTGTTCCTATTCATGTTCCTGTTCTTGTTCATATCCATGTTCTTGTTCCTGCTTGTTTCTAGAATATCTGCTCTACACCACTTTGTTGTGTGACCATCATTATTGCACTTATAACACTTAATGTTATTATTCCTTGGAGGTGCAAATGTCTTAGGATTTCTCCTAGTGAAGCCATACCTTCTTCTGTCATGAACCCTGCAATTTATTGCCTTGTGACCAAACTGATTACATGAGTAGCAATACCCATGGAAAAGTTGTCTGTTCCCATATTCCTGTCTTTCTTGTGTCCTGCACTGTGAAGCCATGTGCCCAAACCTGTGACATGAAAAACATCTTCCATTGAAGTTTCCTTGTCTTGACCTCATTGGTCTCTTGGTCTCTCTTGACCTATTCTGATTGTTGTTCCATCTATATCCTCTTTGTGCATTGTTCCTATTCTTGTTGAACTCTCTATTGTCCAACTCATTCTCAGATGTCTCATTCTCTCTTACACTGTCTTCTTCTAAAGTATCTTCTTCTCCAAAACTTGAGGTTGACTCTCCTTCCCATTTCTTTTGATCCTGTCCAAATCCAAGACCTATTTTTCTTGATGTAGGCTTTTGTATCTTGATGAACTTATCCAAGTTCTTTGAGCTATTTTTGAACCCTTTTAGCTTGAATTTGGAGTACTCTATATCTTCTCTTAGTAGAGCTACTTCTTGGGCCAACCTTTCACATTCTAAGACCTTTTCTTCTAACTTATCCTTGAATTTCTTTGTCTTAGCCTTTGATTTTTCTAGATCCTCTATAAGCAGTCTTCTCTCTTCATCACATTCTTGAAACTGAAACTCAAGTTTAGAGTTTTGCTTTCTTACCTTCTTTACTATTTCAAGGGCATAGATAAGTTCTCCCTTGAGATCATATCCATCCTTTTCTGAATATTCCTCTATTTGTTTACCTTTGTCCACATCTTCATTTTCTTTTGACTTGTCTTCTATAGGATCACCTTCTTTATCTTCCAATGCCATTAGAAGATTTTCATCTGGTCCTTCAAGTGTATCTTCATATTCATCATCACTGAAACTATAACCATCCCTTGTACAATCATCTTCAAGATGTCCAAAGTTACCACATCTAAAACACTTGAGAATTATTGGAGTCCTTTTCTTAACTTGTTCTTTTTCTTCAATCATAAAAAGAACTTCATCTCTATCATTGTCTGAAAAACTAGCATCACTATCACTTGAGTACTTACTTGCATTATCCGCATAGTAGCTCCTCTTTTGCCTTTGGAAGAACTTATTTCCTTGTCTGCTTTGTTTATCCTTGCTTTGCTTTTGGTGCCTATATCTTTCTGATTCCCTATTCCTGTGATCCTATTTTTCTTCACCATTGTTATTCTTAGCTTCTTGACAATCTATTGCAAAATATCCATACTTTCCATAATTGAAACATTTAATAGATCTTGTATCTCTAGATCTTCTTGAATCCTTATTCCTTCTACCATAATTTGCTTCTTCATCACTGGATGACTCATTGCTTGATTCTAACTTCTTACCCTTAGTCTTCTTGATTGCTTTGAATGTTGCTTCCTTCTGGGGAATAGGATATTTTGTTCTTATCTCATGTGTTGTAAGAATACCAAGCAACATATCTCTTGTCAAAGTATCACCATCCATTGACACTTCTATAGTAGAAACCTTTTCACTGAATCTGTTTGGAAGAGTTCTCAAAACTTTATCACAAACATCTGATTCATCAATATTCATTCCAAGTCCTTGCATTGCATTAACAACCTCATCAATTCGAAGTAGATAAGTACTAATGTTTTCCTCATCCTTCATTCTTAACTCCTCAAATTGTCCTTTGAGATTTTACATCTTTGCTTTCTTGACACATTTATCTCCTTCATATATATTTTGTATTTTGATAGTGCATAACTTTCATAGACTCTGTTCTATGCAAACCTCTTAAAAGTGCATTCATTGCTTTTGAATTGTAATGTTGTAGGAGCTTACCTTCCTTATCTGTAGGAGGATTAATTAAGGGATCATATCCAAATTCAACTACTTCCCAAATTTCATTGCCAAGTGCCATCAGGTAGATCTTCATTCTCATACTCCAATACATATAGTCACTTCCATCAAATACTGGTGCTGAGTTATCTGAGGACACATTCTTAGAATCCATTGTGTTCTTGTTAGATTTTCCTTCAAGCTGTTAAACTCTTCTGAAGGAACCCACTCTGATACCAATTGAAGAACACAAGCTTATACTAAGAGAGGGGGTGAACAGTATAAGACCACTTTTTAATTTTCTTTCCAAATCAATATATGCAATGTATAGATAGCAATATCAACAATAGTAATCAAATCAATGCACAAAACACCACACACAATAGAGACACCACAATTTACGTGGTTCACCCAATGTGGGCTACTCCACGGAGAAAATATTTCACTAAAATTTTCTCGATCAATCTCTTGGGAATCCTTTCCCTATTACAATGTTTATGGACCTCTGTCCAAAGGAGACACCAATCTCTTGAATCAAGTTTATGGATCTCTATCCATAGGAGAACTCCTTCTCCTCTGCTCTGGCTAGTGATCCTCTAGAAGACAACTGCCTCCACTACACTAGCTTGTGGATCTCTCTCCACTGAAGACTCTTGTCCCCACTCAGAAGACCTATCTTCACTGCCCTGGCTAATGGATCTCTATCCACTGGAGACTACCATCCTCTCTGCTCTATCACCTCCAAAGCTCTATCTCAAATCTACACTAAACATAGTCCTTCGGTCTAGCACAAATCTTCTCAATATCTATCTCTGGTCTGGTACAAACCTATCCTCAAATCTGCACCAAACTCTGCTCTCAAATCTACACTAAACATAGTCCTTCAGTCTAGCACAAATCTATCCTCAATATCTATATCTGGTCTGGTACAAATCTATCCTTAAATATGCACCAAAATCTACTCTCAAATCTACACTAAACATAGTCCTTCGGTCTAGCACAAATCTATCCTCGATCTCTATCTTCAAGCCTTAACTCAAGGCTTGAATCAACTCTATTGGATCTGCCCCAAACCTTAACTCAAGGTTTTGAACAAATCAATCAAATCTACTCTCAAGTCTTCTCAAAGACTTATCTCAAATCTGCCTTGCAAGCTTCCACAAAAGCTCACACTAATCTGTCCACAAGTCCTCTCTAGAACTTGCTCAAATATGCTCAACAAGTCCACTCAGAACTTGTCCAAATCTTCTCAACAAGTTCACACAAAACTTGTCCAAATCTGCTCAACAAGTCCACACAGAACTTGTCCAAATCTGCTCAACAAGTCCACATAGAACTTGTCCAATCTCATAGAAACATAAAGAGAATTGTTAGAGACTCAATATGTTCTATACTAATCACAATGCTCAATTACTTTCAATCACTCTCTTAGAAACATAAGGAGAATTGTTAGAGACTCAATATGCTTCAATTTCAGCTCAATGCTCAATCACTTTCACAACTCAATTCAGAATATAGAATAGTTTGTTTTATGGAACTTGAACAATCACTTCACACATCCACTTGACTAGGCTCAACCAACTCTACCCAACCAATCACTCAATGAAACACTCCTTTCTCACAAACCCTAGTCCAGGCATGTAAACACCAACTCAAAATATTTCCAATAATGCTCAACAATAAATCTCACATAACAATGATACTCATGATCTTTTCAAACCCTAGTTCAAGTTCTTTGCTCAACAACTCACTTCAACAACAATGCTTATAGCAATGATAATCAAACCCTAGTTCAAGTTCTTTGCTCAACAAATCACTTCAACAACAATGCTTATAAAGCAATCTTCACATAGCAATGATACTCAAACCCTAATTCAAGTTCTTCATACAACCAATGGTTTCAACAACAATGCTTATCAAACAAGGTTTAACAACAATTCTTTATTTCAGAAAACCTTGAAGCATTCACTCAACACACTCAATAAGGAAACCCTAATCAAGTCCTTTTCACTCCAAACTTATTTTTTCAGAAAACCAACCAATCAACTTAACTATGGAAGAATGTGCTCATACCTTTTTCTTGATGATAAGGAGTAGACCTCACAAATCTACCACAACCATAAAACACTTCTTTGCCAAACTCAAGAAGGTTAGAATACAAAATATTATTCCAATATTTCCTCAAAAATATTCTTTGGACCAAGATATAATCAATGCCTTATTTCTTCCTCTTTCAACAAATCATACATAACAAAATACTTGGAAACACCTTATCAACTCCAATCTTAGAATAGTGACCAACACCCTAATAAATCAACCACTCTTAAAATAATATCCACCACCATAGGATATTAACCACTTTAATAATATTCACCACTATAGAATATTGACAGACTTAATAATATTCACCACTATAGAATATTAACCAAACACTTTTCACTCCATGCATAAAACCTTTGAGCAAACAATATTAAAAATTTAATTTTGCCAAACCTTATAACTCCCTTGCAACCTTAGAACCAATAATAAACATGCAAAATTAATTTTTAACTTGCCCAACCAACCTCCAAAAATTTTGGAGATTAAACACCTTGCGTACCTTGTATTCCCCACCAAAAGGGGATTCGACGTGACTCGATCCACCGTCTCCTCTTGCCTAAGCGCTTAGGCGCTTGGGCACTCACCACGTGGGCTACGAAGGCCCACATGAAGGAAGGATAGATGCCTTCCTCTTATGCCTTCAACACTTCTCCTTTTTCACATGAGAAAACACGTTTTCGTTTCCCTTGGTCGCAACGCTAAATACTTTGCTTCGCACGTTCGTATCTTAGGCATGGTAATTTCATTAAAGTGGTAGGTGCTCCCATTTATATGCATAATATAACATTCCTCCTCACGTCGGCGCTTTTCAAAATTGAATTTCGAATTTCAAATCTAAAACCCACTTTAGGGTTTTAACCTTAATTTAATTAATTTATAATTAATAAATAAATAAATTAATAATTAATTTAAATAACTTTTCAAGTTAAGTAAATTAACTAATAAATTAATTTAAAATTAATTTATAATTAACTTTAAGCTTCCTTAGTATAATAAAATTATTATACTTTATTTTCCAATGGTTTTTATGAAAAACCTTTTATTTTCTCCTTCAGTGGTTTTAATGGAAAACCTTTTATTTTCTCCTTCAATGGTTTTAATGGAAAACCTTTTATTTTCTCCTTCAATGGTTTTAATGGAAAACCTTTTATTTTCTCCTCCAATGATTTTAATGGAAAACCTTTTATTTTGCTCCGTCAGGGTTTTAATGAAAAACCTTTTTGGTCATGCTTCATAAGACATTATGAAACTTTTTGGAACCAATCAATTGCATTCCTTTTGACATCAATGACAACTTCACACCTTGACATCAATGACAACTCGATGGACTCAAAATGTCCAACAACGTGAACAAGATAGATATCAGGGTAACAGTGCTAAGGCACCTAGACCTAATATAGTTGATCAGATCAATCAGTTAGTAAAGAGGTATGTTAACCTCCAGGCCAAGTTTAATCAACTTAGGTCTGATAAAAACCGCCTAGATCTCTTAGAGCAGTGGTAGCAGTTAGAGAGAGAAAGACTTGAATGACAAATTCAAGAGACTTTGCATAATGGAGTTCCTACTCCAAATACACGTAGACAGGAGGCTCACCCGAGGCAACCTAATTTCCAACAAGATAGGTCTCCTAGACCTAATCCAATGTTGCCTCCTAGACCTCCTAGGCCTAAAAAAAAATATATATGATAGGCCTAATATAGATCACCTTCAAGAGGCTTTCGTTCCTCCTTGTAGGCCCATGCCTGAAACACCTTATGGGGCTTACGATGACTTGGAACAAAATGAGGATTATGTAGAAGCACCTTTTGGAGGTATGGATGATGACAATCAACCACCCCAACATATGCTTAATATTCCTCATCCCCCTCCAAGGGTTCAAAAAAAAGAAGAGGAGATTAAATCCTCGGATGCATATCAAGCTTTGCTTGAACGCTTAGAAACTATAGAAGGTAAGACAACTGGGAATGGGCTTCAAAAACCCACCTTGCATCAGTTGCAGAGTCAGCCGCTACACCCATCCATTCCTTCCCCGATATACCCTGAGCATTTCAAAATGCCAAAATTGGATAGATTCAAGGGGGAAGAAGATGCTCAAGAGCACATTACTAGATTTTTAAATTTATGCTTTAGCATACAGGACAATGATGCATTGCTCCTAAGAACTTTTCTAAGTACCCTCTCTGGTCCTACCATTGAGTGGTTCAACCAACTTCCAAAACATAGCGTCTACACATTTGAACAATTCACTGATGCATTTTTGGAATGTTTCACCTTTAACACCAAAAGAAAGGTGACATTAACTGACCTCACGGGGTTAAAGCAGTACGATGATGAGTCGATTACTGAATATGGAAATAGGTGGCGGATGCTTTTGGCTAAGCTACCCTATCTATTGCCAGTGTTCGAGTTAACTCGGATGTTTTCAAAGAGTTTCTTGAAACCCATCTCTTTAATATTGCAATTGTAGCAATACCCCACCTTGGAAGATGCTCTAGCACAAGCTAGAAATATAGAGGAAATAAAAATCCAAGAGGGAGAAATAGCCAAGCCTCACAAAAAGGAGTGGACAAAGAACCCTAAAAGTAGCTCGACACCTGCAAAGCTGACAATGGTCAATAAAGTGGCCATAAATATCCCTGGGCCTACACAAGCGATGCCTCCTCAAAAGGTAAACTATCAGGCCCAACCTCCTCCTACGAGCTATAATAGTAATGGTCAAGCGAATCAGGGATAAAATCAACAATGTCACTCTAAGCGACAATTTACTCCCTTCGTTGAATCCATGGATTCCCTATTCGATCGGTTGTGGGTTGCAAAAATGATTAATCTTCTAGATATCAAGCCCATCGATCTGGATATAGGTAAACCAAAGCCTATGGGATGTCGAGAGGATCAATATTGTAAATATCATTGGCAAAGTGGCCATGATTTACCAACGTGCTATGGTTTTAAGCACCTAGTACAGGACATGATTGAGAGGCATGAGCTTCAAGTGGATGCTCCACTAGCCCCTAACAATCAGTAGATGGGTATATTCAAGGACCCATTACCAACTCATGAGGTACAGGCAATGCCTACTAAACCAATGAATGAGGTGAAGACAACACCCCCTTTGCAAGGGTATGTTGGGATGGTGAGTATTGTGACCAGGAATAGATGATATCCAAGCCAAGTTGCACCACCTACAGCTTCGAGTGATGTTCCAGCTACGTCGTAACCTACACCACCTATAGTACAAGGCCTTCCACCTAGGCCAACATTAACAATAAAGAACAAGCTTGCACAAAGCTTGAGGATAACATCAATGAGATTGTCCATCTATGAGCTAATTCAACAATCCCCTCCGCATAGGGAAGCTTTGATGGATATTCTAAAGTCAATAGAGTTGCAACCATAGGAGTCTAACTCCTTCATTGATTTTGTGGGTCATGTGCAATAGTGCAAGGAACCAGTAATAACATTCCATGAGCATGAGCTTAAGGAAATAGCAAGTGATGTGGTAGATCCTCCTTTGCACATCATTGCATGTGTAAATAATGTACCATACAAGAGAGTGCTCATAGACACTGGTTCATCGAGTAATATCATAACAACTAAAGCATTAAAACACCTAGGATTTCTAGCATCTCATGTTGTTGCATCCACTTACACCCTTCGAGCATTCAATGACATAATATGCTCTATCATCGGTACTATAGTCCTACCCATTCAGGTGGGGTGCAAAACCATATCGACATTGTGTCATGTGTTGGAGGGTGAGATGGCCTATAACATATTGCTAGGTAGACCTTGGATCCAGGATATGAAGTGTGTCCCATCCATTGTACATCAATGTCTCAAATACACTCATGAAGGGTAGGTGCACGTAGTCTCTATAGATCTAGAGCCCTTTAAGTACTACAATATGGTGCAGCAGATGCCAGAGTCAACATTACCTTTGACTCATGTAGACTTCTAATTGAATGCACCTATTCAGGGTCTACCTACTTCACCATTACCTTCCATTTCACCATCTACATCTTCATCCATGCCATCCTCATCATTGGCAGCTTCAGAGATGCCTTCGACATCGTCAGATCCTCCATCGAGGAACATGTCGAAGAGGCCAATTGATGAGAGCCCACCTCTCGTTTCCACCATATCCATGGAAGATATTCCTTGTTTAGTAAATGAGGAATCATCTCAAGAGGTTCACATTGAGTCACCTCAAGCCTCACTTCCATCTCATCCACCTTCGCCATCCTAGGTCACAGTGCATATGTCCAGTATAGGGATAGGAGAATATCTAGTGAGAAATGTCACAACGGTTCCATCTATAGAGATGGTGCAAGATATGGGGTGACCTCATCTTCCCATAGGTAGCATCATGCCTCTTGGCCTACCACCCTATCAAAATAATTTTATATATGGGGGTATAGAGTATGGAACCTTGCCAACTCCTTAGAAAGAAGAAGATGATGAACCTTTTTCTGAGGACATAAACTATATGTCAAACCTTGATTATGCATTGTGGTATTTACATCATTGTAATTGGTATGGTTTTGGTTTAGGCTTATATGAGTAGGGTACTCGTGTCCCATGTCAGCCCCAATATCAGCTACCTTATGATAAATCTAGGTTGGGACACAATAAGCCAGTACCATTGGATGTTCTCATAGATAGTTTAGAACACCTATGTCTAAGTTATAAGGATAAGCTTGCATGCGATCCATATGCCAATCCGAATCATGTTCATTCATTGGGAGATTATTTTCCCATAGACATGATAGATCAAGGGTTATCCAGTGATGTTGCCCAACCTCATGAAGTGGGGGAGAGCTCGCATACCTTGCAATATGATAGTGAGGAAGAGGATCAAGGTCCTCCTCATGAATGGATGATCGATGATGAAGAAGACTATGGCATAGCACCCATAAACTATCCAAGCTCAGATGATGAACATGAGCGAGTGTTCCCCTTGGATGATGAAGATGAGTATTATCTTCGCATGTTATTCCCCATCCAAGACCCTATCTGATGCCAAATTTTTTCGCATGAAGAGCAAGCTCACCATCTTCCATAGACCACCACCATTCATTCCACTTCCACCAGAACCGCCCCTGTGAGTTACGAGACTACATCAGGTCTCTAGACCCACTCACCCTTGGATGGGAGATCATGTATCCATCAACATGATTTCCATAGATTTAACTACACCATTGAGATATCTGAATAACCCATCAAAGCCATTGCACCTCGACCTTGAGGTAATTGACTTTGATCGGGGAGATTCTCCCCCATCACCATCAGAGTATTGGCCTTGCGAGGAAATGTTACAACCATTTCAATTTTCTCCAAGAACTACTCAGGATGTTTTTCAAGCTGAGGTTGAGCCTGAATTTCCTATGGATGAAGCAAACCCAATTGATGACATTCACTTGATTCCTACTCCACATCAGTTGGAAGATGGGTCTCATATGTCAATTGAGCCAATAATTGATAGGGATATCGGTATAGATCTTGATAATCCCCATATTATCAATCTAGGGGAAGGTCTATCTCTAGTTGAACAAGATGAGTTCACAAAAGCCTTGAAAGAAAGGATAAAATATTTTTCTTGGTCTTATAAAGATATGCCAGGACTGGACCCAAATCTAGTCATGCATAATCTTACACTAGACCCAAAGATCAAACCAGTTAAGCAAAAGTTACGTAAGATGCACCCAATAGTAGCCTTAATGGTGAAATATGAATTGCAAAAGTTGTTGGATGCTGACTTCATCATCTCAGTAGACTATCCACCATGGGTTTCAAACATGGTACCCATCAAAAAACCTGATGGGAGGATTCACATTTGCACTGACTTTAGAGATCTCAACAAAGCGAGTCCTAAGGATGAGTTTCCCTTACCAAACATTGATGCATTGGTAGATGCCACAATAGGACATGAAATGTTATCCCTTATGGATGGTTTCTCTGGATATAATCAAATTTGTATTAATCTAGAAGACCAATTAAAAATGGCGTTCACAATACCTTGGGGGACATTCTGTTATAAGGTCATGCCTTTTGGCCTTAAGAATGCTGGCACCACCTACCAACGAGCCATGACATATATCTTCCATGACTATATGCATAAGATTTTGGAAGATTACATGGATGACTTATTGGAAAAATCTCTATTGCACCATGAGCATGTCAATGTATTGTGCAAGGTTCTAGATCACCTCATTGAGCATAATGTTAGGCTTAATCCCAAGAAGTGTGTATTCGGTGTCACATCTGGTAAACTCTTGGGATTCATAGTCTCTAAGTGAGGCATAGAAGTAGACCCAAATAAGGTCAAGGAAATCCTAGAAATGCCTCCCCCCACAACCATTAAGCAGCTACGTAGCTTGCAAGGAAAGGTCGCATCCATAAAATGCTTCATAGCGCAATTATCGGATAAGTGTCGACCCATGAATAGGTTGCTACACAAGGGGGTCTCATTTCATTGGGATGAGGAATGTCAAGATGCCTTTGATGAGATCAAGCAATACCTAGCTTCACCACCCGTATTGGCTCCTCCATGACCAGGAGTGTCATTCTATCTTTACATCTCAGCTACTGAGTTGGCATTGGGCACCATGTTGTCCCAAAAGAATGAATTTCATAAAGAATAGGCTACATATTATATTAGCCACACACTAGTTAGCTATGAAATAAAATATGCATACATTGAGAAGCTATGCTTAGCAGTGGTATTTGCCACCAAAAATCTACACCATTACATGCTCAATCATACCACGTATGTAATATCTAAGGAAAATCCATTGTGATACATGATGAGTCAAACATATCACAATAGTCGCATGATAAAATGGATAATGTTGTTGATGAAATTTGACCTAGAGTTCATTGGATAGAAATCAATCAAAGGATAGGTCATAGCTGATCAACTAGCAGAGGCTCCTCTCTAGGATGACCAACCTCTCAATATAGAACTTCCCGATGATGGAGTGTTTCATGTCTCAGAATCACCTGATTCTGAAGAGCCTGAGCCAAAGGCTAACATAACTCTATTTTTTAATGGTTCTAAATGCGAGCAAGGGGGTGGTGCATGTATCATGTTTTTCACACCGCAAGGGGCTCCCATACCTCTTTCATTTAAACTTGATTTCCCATGCACCAATAACAATGCCGAGTATGAAGCCCTCATCATAGGCCTTCAAATGATAATCACCATGAAAATAACTAAGCTAAACATTTTTGGTGATTCCTTGCTCATAGTTAATCAGGTTAAAGGGATATTCTAGTGTAGGTGCCTAGTCTTGCAAGCCTATAAAGCCCTAGTGGACAAAATTTTGGTAAATTTTGAGTGGTATGATATTGAGGCACTCCCTCGTTCATCTAATCATTTTGTAGATACGATGGCCTCCTTAGGGTCACTAATCCCGCAAAACCCTTCAGATGATATCATGACTATTCAGGTGAAAATTCTAGTATAATCTATGACTAAGCATGATGAGCATAATGCCACACCAGATGTCCACATGATTCAGATTGAACCTTCACATGAATGGTTCTCTCAACTACACAATTATTTGAATAACGTTAGATGGGGGACTCTGTTCCCTCAAAATTATTTTGATACTAGCACAATGCTATATCTCCAAGTTCATTCTCAATCAGCATTTGCATGAGATGAACATCAAAAGGATTACATGATTCATACAATTGAGGCTTCTTCAAAACAATATTGGGCCATACAAATTAAAGATTATTTAAAACTGGGAAATATTCCTCCTGGATTGTCGCATGCCACAAAGCGAGCATTTAAGAAAAAGGTGGCAAAGTATGTCTTATTAGGAGACATAATGTATCATCGAAGCTATGAGGGTATCCTCCTTCATTGCTTAGACTCACAAGAGTCAGCTTGGGCCATTGCCCAAGCACACGATGGTACATGTGGTGGCCACTTCAATGGCATGGCCATCGCTAAGTGCATTCTTTGCATGGGCTATTATTGGCCAAATTTAGAGCAAGATTTCTGCGCTTATGTAAAGAAGTGCGTAAAATGTCAACATCATGTAAATTTGACACATGTACCTTCATAGGCCTTACAACCGATTCAATCGGTTTGGCCATTTGCACAATGGGGGTTTGATTTAATTGGGAAAATCTCACCTGCCTCCTCAGGCCATCACACGTTTATCATAATGACTATTGAGTACTTCACAAAATGGGTGGAAGCAATTCCCCTTACCACTATGACTGGACCTCGCATCATGGAGTTCATGCTACATAACATCATATGTCATTTTGGTATTCCATCCAAAATAATATCGGATAATGGGACATCCTTCAAAAATAAGGATGTGTGTGCTTTAACAACAAAGTATAACATAAAGCATAATTTTTCCATGCCCTATTATCCATAAGCCAATGGGCAAGCAGAGGCATCAAATAAGATAGTAGTTGCCATCTTGAAGAAAACCATTAAGGAAAATCATAAATATTGGCACAATCAATTACCTCTTGCCCTTTGGGCCTATCACACTAGCATTCGAACGCCCACTAGGGCAACTCCATTTTCACTAGTGTATGGTGCTGAGGCTATCATGCCTTTAGAGTTAGAGATTCTGTCATTGCACATTTCCATGCAGGAATTCATCGATGATGATACCACTAGGCAAGCTCATTTAGATCAATTAACGTTGCTTGATGAATGATGTGTCAATGCTCTTGAGCATCTACGTGTTTATCAAGAATACCTTAAGAGAGCTTACAACATGAAAGTACACCAGAGAGACTTTTAGGTTGGTGATTTAGTTCTAAAAGAGAACCAACAAAATTCAAATTTGCCACCCCATCTATGGGATAAATTTATGGTAAATTGGTTAGGTCCATTCATCATTACAAGTCATATTGGACCTAGAACTTATCGCTTAGCATCCATCGAAGGAAGTGAAGAGCCTGAACCAATGAATATTAGTCATCTATGGCCTTTCCATGCTTAGAGCACCATAAAATACCCCTAGGCAGTCTATGACCATCTAGGTCAACCTAAAATACCCTAGGTGGTCTATGACCATCTAGGTCAAACTAAAATGCTCCTAGGTAGTCTATGATTGTCTAGGTCAACCCAAAATGCCCCAAAGGTATCTATAAGCCCTTTGGTCACCATAAAATACCCCTAGGTGGTCTATGACCATCTAGGTCAACCTAAAATGCCCCAAAGGTCTTATTTTTAAATTCTAGGTGTTTATGAATTGGTCAAAACCCTAGTTTTCTACTAGGTAGTCTATGATTATCTAGGTCAACCCAAAAGCTCCAAAGGTATCTATAAGCCCTTTGGTCACCATAAAATATCCCTAGGTGGTCTATGACTTAGGTCAACTAAAATGCCTAGGTAGTCTATGATTATCTAGGTCAATCTAAAATGCCCCAAAGGCATCTATAAGCCCTTTGGTCACCATAAAATGCTCCTAGGTGGTCTATGATTATCTAGGTCAACCCAAAATGCTCCAAAGGTATCTATAAGCCCTTTGGTCATCATAAAATGCTCCTAGGTAGTCTATGATCATCTAGGTCAACCAAAATTCCCAAAGGTATCTATAAGCCCTTTGGTCACCTAAAAACCCCAATGGCATTCATTAAGCCCATTGGTCAACCTATATATACATATATATATCAAAAATACAAAAACATCATTAAAATCATCAAAAACATAAAAATATTGCATTGCATTGCATTTCTCATCATTTGCATTATAACATCAATTGCATTAGGCATACTCATCATTGCATTTTGCATTATTAGAAGTTGATCATACATGTCTAGCACCAGGTATGTACATTAGGCATCTATCAAAATCAAGGTTGTTAAAAGTCAATTGTACCACCTATTTACATTACATTTATCATTTACATTTACACTCCATATTATATGTCTGTTTCCCGTCACTTAGCCATTGTTTGTAAGACATAGTTAAGGTTTTTGGTCACTCAACCATATCTAGTTTTCTTTTCAGATTTTGTAGAAAGCTATCATGATTTTTAGAAGGTAGAATCCTGCTTAGATTATACCTTGTATACATCAAAATCCCAACACATTTTCACATTAATAAATCCAAGTCTAGCACAAGGAAAGATGAAATCTACAAAGTGGTCTAGGTTACTTTAAGCGAAAAAGGTTATCTCGCTCATCCCCCTATGCGAATGGTTCAAAGATGCTGAGAATTGACAAAAGGACAAGTTCCTCCTTACCCAAATCCCTTGCCTCACACCAAATTGGGGCAAGTATCCAAAATAGAAAAATAAATAGTGATTATTATCACTTCAAAATATGCAAAAAGAAATAGTGGTTTTTACCATTAGAAAAAGCAAAATAAATAGTGGTTCTCACCACTATCAAAATCCATTGCTCAACAAATAAAAATGAGCAACTCCCTTGAAAAATTCAAATTTAAAAGAAAATAAGGGAGTCTTGAACTTGAATCCCTAGAATTCTCAGCATTAGAGAACCATAAGGTGATCCTCATTACAGGTTTGGTGGATAGCCTACCTGGCAATGGTGGTATCCTTACGCATGATGATATGTCTATCACATAAGCAACTTGCTTGTGTCTAGACCAATGTTTGCATGTGGATGAGCTAGCTTTTTGTAGCCTATATTACCTAGTGGTCTAATCTAACTAAGTACAAAACTCAGGATAATGAGACTCACAGGGTGATCTCTAGTACATATGGGCTGCATCAATCCTGTTTGGCACTAGGGTAACTTTATGCGTTATCATAGTAATGAACTCACATGCACACATAGGGATGTTGATTATCTTGGTTATCTTAGTAGATGTATACTTTGTCAAAAAGTCTTGCATAGTTATTATACAACTTTTGATTAGGTAACTAGAGTGTTTGAGTCTCCTAAAAACTCCCAAACATATCATATCACATTACATTATTCATTCCATTTTACATCATGTTATCACATGTTTGTCAAGTTACAAAAGCCATTACATAGTGTCATAATAACATAAAATAATAAAGATACATTTTGTACAGTCTATGGTGCTAGCATATAATGTGTCAAATAGTCATCATAAATCCATCATACAAAATTAAATCAAATCATCCATTTCATTATGCATTTACATTACATCTCATATCAAACATCATAAAAAAATACATGCATACATGATAGGCATTCATCAAAAGCATCATAAAGCATAACATAGCATACATATCATAAAGTAGTAAAAGGTTACATGATGATCAAAGCAAACTCATATATATATATATATATCCATATGTACGAAGTCAAAAGCTACATCATAGTCCATAAGCTACCCGTAGGCTACAATAAATGTGGGTCCTCAGACCTCACACTCCAAAAAACTAAAAATCCAAAAAGAGCTATTAGAGTCTCCAAGCCATGGTCATGTAGGACTAACACCATGACTCTCTCCTCTACCCTCAGTAGGAGTCCATCATGAGCTCCCAGATCTACTCCCCCTAGACCTATCCAACCTCTATGTAGAACTAGGAGGTCTCATCCATGTATATGACTATCCTGTATCACTCCTCTGACTCTGTTGTGATCCAATGGCCAATGCTCGATCTGGTATGCACCCCTTAAGGTACACTATCTCATCCTCTAGCATGTCAGTATATATTTGATCCTCTCGACACTAAGTCTGGTAGGTCGACACTAAACCCTAGAGATGTGCCATCTCCTCCCACATCCTAGCTACCTCACCACTATTGGACTCCCCATGGCTAGGGCTCTGTACTCCAACCTATGCCTAAAGAGTAGCTATCAAAGCTGCCTACCTCTCCATCTCATCCTGTGCACTCTACACCTATGCCTATAGTAGAGCTCTCTCCTCTACAAACTCCCATCGCACCCTACTGAGATCACCCCATAGCTCTATAATCATGGCATCTCATGCTACTAACTGTACTTGCATACCCTGATCCCCAAGGTCCTCCCCATAAAATTCTAGTGGATCATATACATCAATAAGCTCCACCCTATCCTCTACTACATGATGATGCACATATCACTCACCTGTGTCTACCTCCTCATCATCCAGAGGACTCATCCTGACCCTCCTCCTCTAGAGCACCCCTAGCTACCTCCTCTACTACCATAGTTACATCTCCTCCTAGTGGCCCCTCTCCTCGCCACTATCGTGTAACCCACCAAGAGTCATACTCCTCTATCGTATCAATATCATCCAACTCAGAAACCTCTACCATAGGATCTGACTCCTCTCCTAATGCCTCCATAATAGGCCAGACAAGAGTCTTCTCATCCCCTCGATGATGATAGATAATCGGCTCCCTAGGCAACCCCTGGCATAGCCTAAACTATCGTAGGATGCAAGCATAAGGGAAGTACTCTCGCTCCATCCCATGTCACCCTATCAACCACCTACCTCATCACACTCGATGTAGCTGTGTCTCAGCATCACTCCATGTGGGACAATCCCTATAGGGTCTCCATGTAATATCTACTACCCTAAGCCATGCAAAAGACTCTACATAGTGCTCAACCTACCCAACATGTCGATGGCCCTAGCCTATCTCATGTGCCCTCTACCATAGCATCCCATAACCAATCTTCCTGTCAGGTAGCTCTACTCGGGTAGTCCATGGTAGTCCCCGTGGTCGATCTACTACAATATGCTACCACCCCCAAACCTGTAGTAGGAAGCTACAGCCCAATCCCTTCCACCCATGAGAGTGGATCTCATATAACTCCTCATATAGCTGAGCTAACAATGTAGGACCCCAAGCCATCACTACAAGCTCCTCCTCTGTACACTCCACAAGGGTGAACACCAACTCTATAAGGTTCCAAGGGAACCTGGCACCTGAAGAGTCTAGAAGTAGCATGTTGCTGATCAAAGTCATCAACAAGGCATACCTAATATTAAGCACATCAGCCTCAAACCATGATACCACTAGTATCCCTCCATTGAGAAGATCGATCATTGCATCCTCCTAGCGTCCCCCAAAGTACCTCCGTAGCATGACCTCTCGTCACTCTATAGGAGTAGATACGATAGGATACCCCTCTATCAAAATATGTAGTATCTGATATATATCCTCTAAATTCACTATCATTTCCCCCATAGCTAGGTGGAAAGTATTAGTACGAGGGTCCCATAAGTCTATCAATGCAGTCAGATAGGCGCGGTCGCTCACCACGGGCTCCAACCATGTAACATGCTTCAGGCCAATGGCATCAAGCCATCACCAATATGCATCAGTAAAAATGTCTCTAGTGACCTAAAATATATTTAGAACCCTATACCGACTCTTCACTATCTGATAGAGTGAACCAACTTGTCAATAATGCACTAAAAATGCATTAAAAGAGTCTAAAAATACCAAAAAAATGACTAACAAAGGGCCCTTTTTGCCCCAATTTTTGGCCATCCCACCCAGGTATGGCCCCAAATTTGGTAACCATCCCACCCAGGGATGGCCACCAGTGACCATCCCACCCAGGGATGGTCCCCAAAAATGGCTAAAATAGGGTCAATTTGACCCCTAAAACAACCCTAAAAAGCATAAAAAATAGCATAACATGGAAATTTAAAGCATTTAAATTATAAATAAAAGCTAATATTCATACATTACACTATTATTAGGGTTCCTTAACCATAATTTAGTGTGTGTTATGAAAAATGCAAAAGAAATTATGATTTCACAATAAAATAGAGAAGAGGAGGAAATGTGTCCCATACCCGTTTCGCATCGGCTCCACCACCTATCGCATCCTATGGCTGGATCATGTTGTTGGGTAGATATTTTTGTAGCACTCCACTTCAATAAATCACCCTCCTACCTCTCACCTCTCCAATTCCTGAAAGCAGAATGCAAAAATGAGCTCATTTGCCCCATTTTGGGCTTAAATAGCAACAAAAATAGTCTGACCGCCCCTAGGTGGGATGATCACATAATTGGCTGACTATCCCACCCTAGGATGGTCATAAAATGTGTACTCATCCCCCCTAGGATGGTCACCAAAAAATTTCACTAAAACAACTTAAAAACATCAAAAATAGGGTCAAAAACCCACCAAAAACAAGGCAAAAATGGTCAAAAATCAGCAGGGATCAAGATTGAATCAAAAGTATTTATGGATGCTTTAAAAGTATTTATTTCACTCCCAAAGAAGGCCTCTATGGCTGGACCACTCCATGGGAATGAATTTTTTAGCCTTTTGCTTCCAGGAATGCTCATCAAAACAATCAAAAATCCTAGCAAAATAGGTATATATTACAATGGGTAAAGTAGAGAGTTATCCCAATTCAGTCATATGTGTCAAGCGACTCATCAATTTATCATTTGTCATGCCCTCATCGACTCATCTCTTGAGGGGGTAGTCATAATAATGATTTCATAAATCAAATCAACACTAAAACACTCAAAAGTGCAATTTTCATACATTCAAAAGAATCTTTGCCAAAGATAAAATTTCAAGCCCATGCTGGGGCAAAAAATCAGCATAAGCAAAAAAAAAAGGCTTGACCTCCTTGAAGCCTCAATAATTGACCCATGTAAAGGCTTACAAGAACACAAGGCACCAAGACCTAGTATACCCTAAGCCCCTAAAACTATCATTACAATGTGGTTGAAAGGTATACTCAAAATTAATCCTTCAACTATGTCAAAAGCAAGGATTCCAAGAATGTATGCTCTTTCCACAATGGAGGCATCTAAATTTGGTTAGGTTAATGAATAACCTCAATCATTTAATGATTTAGTCATCTATTTTTGCTCAGCACTTTGTTGCACATAGCGCATCCCAAAAAGGGGCATCTATAGACACTAAAATCATGTAAATCGGATAAGACTGCTAATGCACCACTTGCACCACTCTTATCAACATCATATGGCCCCATTGGGAAACCCTCTAGGGTAACATAAGGCTCCATAACACTTTTGGGAAGGTTTCCACTAGTTTTGGAAGGTTTTGGATCATATCTTTATGACCGTCCCACCCTGGGATGATCATAGAAAGTGACCATCCCACCCAGGGATGGTCACCCAAAACCATCCCTGGGTGGGATGGTCCCCAAATAGACCTTGCAAAAGTCAAAGGGCATGAGAAATGGCAATCAATTCCTACCATTTCCATGCCCAATCATCCAAAATTGATTTGGAGGCTATCATAGAAATCAGAGACTCCAAATTGGAGGCCCCAAATGGGCAACCTCTTCCACCAATGCATGGCAAGGGATTTGACAAGTGGCGGCACATGCCTTGCATGCCAAAACTTGCCCCTTTGCCTCATGTGCCCTATTTGGGCTATAAATTGAGGTGTTCTCACCCAATTTCAGAGAGAGAAGAGTTGAAGCATAGACCACGAAGTGCTGCCCAATTCTACCCTCACTTTTGCTTTGCATTTTACCTAGTATTTTCCTTGAAACCCTCTTCATTCGAAGGCGCTTTTAGGGGCATTCCAAAATACACCTATTCCATTCCAAAACCTATCAAATTGGAGAGCAATTTGACCACATTTTCCGACACAACATTTAGGAGAGTTCCAAACCAGATCCCCTTGGAATTGGTGGTAAATTCCACTCAGTTTGGTAACCGTCCCACCCTGGGATGGTTAATAGTGGTAGTTGCACCTGCTAGGGATGGTCACAAAATAGTTAGGAATTTTGGTGCAATTCCACCATAGATCATTTCTAAATGTTTATATTAGCCTTGCATTCAATTTTGGTCAAGTTTTGAGTAGTTTTGATGGGTCAATTAGGAGTTTGGTGATTGCAGGTCTAGTTGTCCCTGTCAGGGATGACCACTATTTTTGCTCACAATTTCCTTTCAATTCATGCTCAGATATTTCCAAAACCATATTAATAATGTCATATTAGAATTGCAAGTCATTTGGAAGTGTTTTGATTTATTACAAATAAGTTTTGGTATTTCTAGATGCATGCTTTCTATGTTTTCCTAGTTATAAATCAACAAACGCATATGCTTTTAATCTATTTCAATATCTTGTGTGTAGGTGCAGGTATTCTAGGCATGAGGGAGGAGCTAAGAGGCACATCAGGATAGGCCCAAGATTAGCTCTCAATTGTGGGTTGTGAGAAGAACACTGGAACACGCCATCAAGCTCATGGAGGGATTTGATCCCTTTGGAAAATTGTAAATTGAGATGTATCAAATTATGAAGCCCTCAAGGGGATGTATTGTAATATTATTGAATACTATGGATTAATAAAATACAAGGAGAAACCCCCCTTTTTATCTCAAACAATCCATGTTTTGCAATAGATTAGACATTTACATCTTTATGCACATTTCCCTTTGAATGCTTGTTTAAATCTGCTTTTACATTTCAATAAAGAACCCTCAAGGCGTGTCATTTTTTGTGCTTCTTCATAAGTATATATAATGGCACCCAAACTTCATTACAAAAAATTTTAGTTTTTTATGCAATGAAGTGTTGTGAAATTGATCATCAAAGAGAGCTTTCACTTCCAAGCAATGAAGTGCTACCAAATTTCAACCATGAAGCTTCCAACACTTTTTACAATATTTTCTGTATGGAAAGAATGCCAATGGATAGTTTTTAAGGTTTAAGATTGCATCTATGATATTTGTGTAATATAACATCCTTGTTTTAGCATTGAATTTTACCTTTTAAGTCATTCTCCACGAATACACCAATTCATCGATCAATCCACAGATTAAACCCAATGTTGCCCCACATCAGCCATAAGAGAATCACTCATTGATTAGCCACCATATATCCTAGATGTTTCCTCTAGGTATTACCATATCTCTCAAATATGGCCCACAAGTATTATTGTCCTGCATAGAGACGACCTCCTGAGCAGATATTTGTTTCCTATTTTCTTTATTTTGTTAAGCTTTAGCAGCATTTCTAAGTACTATTTAGCATAGATAGATTTCATTTTCACACATGCATTCATCTTATTTTAGTTTATTTATCATTTTATTTACTATTAATATGGGCCTTATCTTGAAAGGCTCTCCATATGCTTTTAATGTTATTTAATATTCTTGTGTGTAGATCACAGGTAGCTACGAGGAAGAAACAACATAAAGATTCACATATCATTATCATCAATCATTATCATCAACTATGACAGTCCCAAAAACCTATCCCAAATTAGTTTGTAGATGCAAAAATATCCTACGTAGTACATCTGAATTGTTTCATTTATAATTCATTGTATCAAGATTGGTAGAAATCCATCAAAAGGGATCATCTTTGTCACTTTATTGGAAAAGAACAAGATATTATTAATAAAATGGTACCATCCATAATTTTAATGTATTTCATTCTTTATCTTTATGGTTGCATCTTGATTTGCTATTTCAATCTTGTATTTCATTTTATGGATGTATGATCATTTTCAACATTTTTACGTCTAAGTGCAACACACTAAAACTAGTCCAAGTATATTCCAAGCCCATATCATCATAAATAACCTTAGCCATTACTATTATGGTAGCTCAAAAATATATCATGCAAGAACCATCCAAACTTCCATACATAAAGACATATAAAAGGGTGAAAGCTTAATCTTATCCATGCCAAGATTTGGTTGATTTTTGTGCCATATTGAAGGCCAAGGAGGTAATTCTACCTAATTATGAGCTTCTTATAGCTACTTTTAACAAATTAATTTATCTAGTAATAAATAGAGAATCATACATATTGACTCTTGAGGGAGTCATCTTCAATTCTTCATTAATGCTAAATCCATATGCTTTCAACAACTTCTCTTCCTTCCATATTGGTTGCTCAAACCTCCTTTGTACTATTGAGCTACTTATTTTTTCTTCTTGGTAACCTAAGGATACCACAACTTTCTCAATGCTTGCTTCCTAGGCTCTTCTTGGTTGGACTTTGGTGCTTTTTGACTCTTGGTTGGATTTTGATGATCCCATCCTTGCATATTCCTTGGGTTGCTCCTTATTTTACTCCTTTTGAGGTTGTAGGACAATTTTTGGACCTTTGGCCTTTAAGGGTATGATAACAAAGGTCTTTTTATGGATCTAGTCAATAAGTAGACCATATATGAAGTTGAAAGCTCTTTAGTAACTAGATTTTGCTTTGGATTCATTAGCATGCCTACAAACCCTTTTGATTGAATTTCTACTTTCTAGGCTATAGCCAATTGGCATTGGTGTTGATAGATCACACACATGTCAATATTGTGAGGATCATTGCATGTTAATCACCAATAGTATTCTTTAGTGTGGTTCAATGTAATTCTCCATATATGTGAGTGCTTGCAAGCAATGCCAAACTATTGGTTTTTCTAAAATTTTGGTAAGGCAAGTAGCCAGAAACCTAGATGCACCTTGTTCTACTCAAAATTTGGCTAAGGAAAAGAAGTTCAATCACTTTCCTTAAAGTAGTTGAGGTTTCTATGAAGGCTAGAGTTTTGGCAAGCCCAAAGCCTAGAAAACAAATAATGTTAGCATAAGTGTTAAAAAAACATGGTTTGGTAAATCAAAATTCTAAAACACAAATGACCAGGGTTTTGAATAAGCTATGTAAGCCAAAGATTTTCAAAATCTTGATAAATCCAAAGTCTGATAAAGCAAAGAGGCCAGTGTCCATAAGAGTTGTTAGAGGTTATGGTAAATCATAATTCTAGAACAAGATAGAGCTAGGGTTTTCAAGCACTGAGGTCAACTAAAATTTTATAAAATCTTGATATTGTTAAACCCAAAACTTGAAGCCTAGGATTTTTAAAAAATAATATCATGGAAAATTTTCAAAAAGCTCAACTTTTTTAAACATAATGAAATGTAAAAATAGAAACTAGTTTCATAGACAACAAATAGATATTAAATCCTAAAAGCTAAAAATAATATGATCAGGGAATAGAGGAACTTGGTTCTACCATAGAGGCAAAAGCATCACCTAATTGTAGAAGCATCATCAGTGTTATCATCAATTATTAGTGCTTTTTTCTAAACTTGTAAAAATAGATATAAACAAATTGGTATTAGTGTAAAGGGGCTTGTTTGATCTGGTAGAGGAGGGTGAATTTCTTACTATACTGATTAGGACCCTATTCAGATGACAAAAATAGATAAAGTGATAAAATTTTAAAAATAAATATAGATAGGGTAGAATCACTATGGTCAAAATAGCATCACCAACACTATCATTTCTTGCACTACTAGTTTTATGTAAAACAGAGAGCATAAGTGTCATTATCTTATAGCCTAGTAATGCTACTATCTCTAAGAGAAATATAAGAGATTAAATACAAGTTGCAATGATATTATTACAATGATGATGAAGGATTCTAACCTCTAACGGTAGAGACCCTGTTACACAAAGAAAGGATAGTGATAAAACTACCTAAAAGTAGATTAAATGATAAAAAAATAAAAGGTTAAATAGATGCAAGATGCAAGTGCAAGATACAAAGTTAAATGGAACAATATTAGAGATACAAGAAATGAAAGTTTGTAATAAAATGAACTAAGATAAAATATTAAATAAATGAAACAATATTAGAACTAGATATAAAAGCAAAAGAAAAGCCATAAAGCAAAGGAAATGGAAAAAGGCACAACTTAAGGTGATAAATTAACTTCCCCTTGATAGTTGGTTGTTGATGGACTCTAAATTCTTGATGCTTGAATACATGATGATGTTTAATTATGGATATATATATATATATATATATATATATATATATATATATATATATATATATATATATATATATATATATATATAATTGATAAAGAGATTTCATAAGTGCTTGAATGCTTAATTAGACGCTTTGTAGAATGCTTAAAAGCTTGTAAGGTTGAGCCAAAATTTTGACATAACCTTGGTAAGCAAAGTGAAGAAATGCCTATGATTCTAGATATTTTGAAAGGATTTTGGTGCATGAAATTATTCCTTGATATAGCCACCCCAAGTACAAAGTTTGTGTAAATCTATGGCCACTTGGGAGAGAAGAGCAAGAAAGGGATATGATGGAGAATGATCAAAAGAGATAAATTTTTGAAAGGGCTTAAAAGAGGATCAAGAGGAAGAACATGGAAAGGGAAAGTCTTGGTTTTAGGGTTCTATTGGTAGGGGCTATGAATTAGTAGGTATGGATGAATCAATAATGGAGGGTGAGTCAAAAGAGATAGGGAGGCATGCCTATGATATTTTGCACATTCTAGGTTAGAATCACCAAGAGGTAGAACAATCAACAACGCTAGCATGATATGACCATTGGAGATCAAAATGAGGTGGGAAAAGGAAAATTTTAAATTTTTGGCAGAAGCATAATCAAGGGCATAGTAGCACCAGTAGCGCTATCACTTATACCTAAGAGCTATAACCTTTGGGAAAATAAATATCTCAAACTTAAGAATAATAAAGGCTAATGTAAATTGGATGGTTAGAAGGTTGGTTGGAATGGCTAATTAAATAATGATCCCAAATTGGGTGTCTACACTTTTCCCTTTTTGATGTATTTATTACACAATAAATACATCAAAAACTGATGTAGATGCTCAATTTTAAGAAAAGAAGAAGACAAGAGAAAATAAGATCAATGGATTGGAAGAAATAGGTATTTAGATAGCATTAGATGTTGTCATGCCCAATGTTCCCCCTTAAGAGAAAAAAACTAGACCGAGGAAACTTGACTTGAATAAAATCCATACTGGTATGATGATGATAAATTTGGGATAGAGATAATAAAAGAGATTAAGATGGAATTAGATTTTTAGGCTGAAATATTAGATAAGGACGGGTTGATTTAGGCTAATATTATAATGGGTTAGATAGTATTTGGGATAAATATGATTAAAGAATATTGATTAAAGGTTTGGTAAAAGGATAAGAAGTTGTTCAGAAGATTTAAGGATAAGGGATAAAAAAGAAAGAAAGATATGATTGGAAATGATGAATGATGCAAGCCAAAACTCTACCATTTTTTTACTATATATAGATAGATTAACCTTTCAATAGTGACCTATTTACCTAGCTTGTAGAAAAATGCTTAAGAGGCTGGTGATAGTTTTGAGATATGCCTAAGGGAGATTTTACTTTTAGATTGACCAGGGAGAATTTTGCTTTTAGATTTCCTAGGGGGACTTTTGCTTTTAGATTGCCTTGGGGGAATTTTGTTAGCTTGGTTATGAAATAAGATACATAGATCTATATGCAAGTATGTACAAGTGATTAATCCTTAGACATAACCTTATGCCTAAATAAATAATACTTTTAATTCATCCTTATGCAAGACCTCCTACTTAAAGGACTTATAATTTTTCATTCATCCTTCATGCTTGAAGGACTTATAAATTTTTTATTCATCCTTATTAGTTGAAGGACTTATAAATTTTTTATGCATCCTTAATACTTTGAAGTACTAATAACCTTTTGATTCATTATTATTGCTTGAAGGACTTGTAATATTTTGATTCATCTTTTTTGCTTGAAGGACTTGTAATATTTTGATTCATCCTTCTTGCTTGAAGAACTTGTAATTATATTTTTTATTCATCCTTCTTGCTTGAAGGACTTGTAATTATTTGATTCATCCTTTATGGTTGAGGAAATTTTAATATTTTTATTCATCCTTTTTGCTTGAAGGACTTGTAATCTATTGATTTATCCTTCTTGCTTGAAGGACTTGTAATTGTTTAATTCATTCTTCATGATTTAAGGAATTGTAATAATTTTTTATTCATCCTTCTTGCTTGAAGGACTTGTAAGAGATTCATCCTTAAAAGTATTTGTAGGAGTTTCATATTTAAAAATACTTATAAGAGATGCATCCATAATAGAAATTATAACAGATCCTTTCTTAAAAGAACTTGTAAGATATTCATCCTTAAAAGGACTTATAAGAGGTTCATCCTTAAAAGGAGTTGTAAGATATTCATCCTTAAAAGGAGTTGTAAGAGATTCATCCTTAAAATAACTTGTAATTGCTTGGTTTGATTACCTTTAAACAAGGTTTAAAGGACATTTTTTATTTGGTTTTGCTTTGATTACCTTTAGGCAAAGTACTAAAGGAAATTTTTATTTGATTGATCATCCTTAAGAAGAGGCCTAAAGGATACTTTTGATTAAGTTTTATTATCGTTAAGTTCCCATTTAAATGGAATTTTGACTAATTTTGATTACCTTTAAGTGCTTGCTTAAAGGGCATTTTGATAGATTTTATTATCTTTAAGTTTCTGCTTAAAGGACATTTTGATTTGATTGATTTAATTTTGATTATGGATTATATTTAGGTGACCACCTAAAGGATATTTTTGATTGGATTGTATTTAGGTGAATTCTTGAAGGACGCATTTTAGGAATTAACATTTTATTTTGATTACCTTTAAGTGAACACTTAAAGGACATTGCCAATAGATTGATTTGATTACCTTTAAGCAAGTGCTTAAAGGATAATTTTTTTATTTGGATGAGTTTTTCCCTCTTAGAAATAGATTATATTACATCATTTGGATCATGTAAATGTACATACCAAGGTACATACTTAGGACATTATATTAATTTAGGGGGAATTTACCTAGATTCTTCATGCAATGTAATAAATGCACAAGTGTCAATGTGCAAGTTGTATATGTGCAAGTTGTCCCTTGCACAACTAGATAGAGTGTTTACCAAGGAACTTATCTTCCTATATAATGGCCTCATTGTAATAGCATATATAGTATAGGAGAGCAGAGGAGTGCATAACAAAGCATAACATAGATATAGTCTCCCATATTGGATATGGATGCAATGTAGTCTGATACCATTATTAATGGAGTGTTCATTTCCTCCATAGCTACATTGTATTCATTTTTATCATTTCTATTTATAGCATATTTTAGTCATCTCATAGATTTACTTTCTTTCATATTATTTTTACATCTTGTGATTGCTATCTCCCATTGCATATTATATCAAAAGCTAACAGTGATATCAGAGCTATAGTAGATCTAGGCACAGAAAACCACCATCATCATAGAGTTTGAGTTTTTATCAAACTGATACACTACTAGACCAGTCATTAACAAAACTCTCATAAGAATCTAGGTGGTAAAATTAGAGCTATCCACAAGTGAGGACTGAAATAAATCTTAGTTCCAAAAATTCTAAGAATGCATTTGGCTAGAGTCTTTCCATAGGGTTGTAGAAAATACTTGTGAAGACTAGGACTCAACATTCAATCCACTAGATTTACAAATCAACTAGTGAAGATAATTCAGGATATCTAGAATTTCTTAACTACTATCCAAAGTTTCTTTTGTTGTAGAAAACTAATTCTTAGAATATTGGGACTATTACAATAGAAATCTAGGAGAATTCAACTTCGTTGCCTAAAATTCGACATGCCTTCATAGTTAGAGATTATTTCCTTATATAATAAATGAATACTATAGAAGAAGACTTCTGGAGAAGAGTTGTGGTGAAGTTAGGATATTGGAGATATCCATTACTAAATTGAGGACTTCACACAAGAAGAAAAATCCATAGTAGCATTGATCAAGAAGAAAATGCCATAGTATCTTTGATCTAGAAGAAAAGGCCATAGTAGCCTAAATCCAAAAGAAAAAGGCCATAGCAGCCTTGATCCTTGAAAAAATCCATAGAAGCCTTGATATTAAAGAAAAGCCCACAAAAGCCTTGATATTGAAAAAGGCCATAGAAGACTTGATACTAAAAAAAAGACACAAAAACATTGATCCTGAAGAAGACTCTAAAAGTGTGTATCTAATTCAGAAGGAGATTAATATTTCAATACTTTATTGTAGGAAAAGAAAATTCAATGAGTCAAAAAACTTCCTACAAGAAAGTTAGGAAGAGTATCTTCTTCAGAATCAATCTAGCACCTGAACCAAAATTGAAGGAAAAGAGAGCAGGAAGGGTTCTCATTGAAGAACTTCCAATTTTTAAAGAAGAAGAACTAGGAGAGTCCTTCTTGAATCTAGAAGTAGCAGAATTGAAGATCCAGAGGAATATCTCACCACCAATGCTTCTAGGAGTAGAAGGTTGAAGAAAATATCTCAAGGAAGACCAGAAGAAGCTACAAGATCAAAGACCTTGGGGAGGTCTCAACGAGCATCCAGTAAAAGTCTTGGAGAGCCTTACTAAAGAAATCATCAAAGAAGAACTCATTGGAGAAATCCACTACCAAGGAAAAGCCCCTGATAGTGAAGGACTTGGGATAATTATCATCATTAAACAACAAGACCAAGATAAGAATAATTTGATAAGGAGTGCTAAATCTGAGAAGAAGAATCTAGTGAAGAACTCAAGACATTCAGAATCTTGAGAAGAAGATCCTTCTTGAAGTTAAAATTTGATAAGAAGACTTGAAGACAAGAGAAGCCTGCACGATCTAAGATATTTGAAGATTGCCTCTCACAGCAAGAAGGCACCATTTTAGAGATAAAGACGTATTCAAATCTATAGCAAAAGGAGGATACTACAAAAGGAGAACAAGCTACCAATTTCCAAGCTCACGAAGGAAAGTTTGAGACCATCTTTTGGTGAAGAAGGAGCTATTTAAGACAGTCTGTTAGAATATTGTTAATGTGCACTATGCCTACTTTCATATTGACACTTGTCATATTTATTGACACTTGTCATGTATTTCATATAGGCTTATGCCTATATATTGTAACCCTTTCATTTGTAATATATCTCATCTTCTTTGAATCCCAACATTTGGTATCAGAGCTTCGGGCTTTTCCTGCCCTTGTGAGCTTGAGGGGAGATTTACCTCATGGAAATCCTCCCTCATTTTTTTCTCCCTCATTTTTTTCTCCATTGCTTAGGGAGTATGCTCTCCACTCTTGTGGATCAGAAACCAGAAAACAATGGAGAAAAACTCATGGCTGCCCCTGAAGCTTCATTTCTTGGAGTTGTGATATGTTGAGGAGTAGAGTGACATTTTTTAACCATTTTTTCTCAAGTGGAACATAAGAAGCCGATCTTGTTTTTTGATGACCCTATGTTCTCACTGCTAGCTAGCGAGCGACGGTGAATGTGATTCGAACCAGCACGCCCACTAAGCTCGTGCTGTGATCTACAACCATTTTCAATTGGATGTTTTACCGCTCCTAATTTTTTTTTTGTCTTGTAGGCCCTATGCATATTTTCATAGTTTTTTTGGGTTGAACGACACGTAGGCTTGGATTCACCTTCAATCATTGATGTCATTTGCAGATGGAGCACCGATGTCGGACGATAAGAAAAATAGCTTCGGCTCCTAACGCCTTATGATAGAAGTGCGCATGCTGTTTTTCTGGTGACATAAATATTAATGGAGGATGCCACAATTTTTTCATGCACTTTGATTTCGTCGATGATTTTTTCATTGCTATATGAGAGTGAAGTGATATGATGTATCTTCTACCTATGCGAGCAGCGATAATGGTGTCTCCTACTTGTTGTGTTGTTTGATTCTACTACCTACTACATGGTGTAAACAGTCAACCCCGATAATTTATTCATAGACATCGAGAACTTGCGTGAATATAAATGGAGCATTGCCACAACGGGCATCCTAAAAACCAAACCACTTTGTTTTATGTAAAGCCCACATAATACCATAACATTTATGTTGATAACTATTAGACTTCATTGTCTCCACAGAAGCCGAAAAGTGGCCAATCGTGGAGAAGTTGTGGCGACGAGATTGTAGAGAATCCGTCTTTGAGCCATCTGGTGGACGTGGCCATTATGGTGGCCATGATGGTGAGAATCAGGAAAGTGCAAGAACAACCACACCAAGATGACGATGGTTTTGTTGGTGTCACCATCACGCAGAATTGATTTTTCTATTTTTTTGTAGGATTGATGGCCTGATTGTCTTCTATGTCACATTACACGGTAGCAAAGAGCTACGGCATGGCAAGATTGGTGTGCTCTAAGCACTAAGAAAGGTGTATAAGCATTGGGAGGGCTTATAATGGCTCGAACCATCATATTTTGTTTTGAAGGAGATTGTGTATTTTTTCTAGAGAAAATTTCATCGACAACGACTATTTTTTCTACAGTGATGTCATTTAAACACTGCTATTTTTTGCAGTCACCGAGCACAACGTTGTTACAGTTGTGATGTATTGCAGAAAGAAATAAGGAAGTTCCAATTTATACTACATGTATTTTACTGGTGTGAATCACGGCTGCATGTTTCGGGTCATGGAATGGCACGTTTGTTGGAGGAGATCGAAAACTTGACCGCGAAGGGAGTCGATCGACGATACAGTGGCATTATGCATTGACGTTTGTTTTAATTTTTTAATTTATCATGACATCTCTGGAGCAAATAATACCATGCCAAAGTAGCAATGAGGGAGTTAATCTGGGTTACAGATCTGCCCAAGGTATGCGGGAGATGCTGAATATGCCATTTACAGCCATAATAATATCATCGTGACTAATGGCCGAGGAGTTTAGTCGTGAGTGCAGACTATGTGTTTTGTTTTTGGTTTGAAGCCTATAGACGTGCGGATTCCAATTAAAATATTGCCACGATCCCGTAAGCAGAGGACAATGTTGTTCTGTGAGTGTTGGATCAAGGTGAGCCTGCATTAATGTTTTTTTATTTCCTGTGCTTGTTGTTTGATCGATAACAACTATGCGTGGAATTTGTTCACCAAAGCCTTCTTAGTTGGGGGAGGATATTTGGCAATGGTGGTAGTTGGCCACAGATGAGGACCATAGGAACCCAACACGTAGATCACAGTACTCAGAATGATATTCAGATTGCAGGAACGTGGCACTGTGAATGTAGAATATGATGTCATTTGTGATAGTGGAATTTTTTGTAGATGTTGTATGTTGTATGGAGATATTTTTTTGGTGCCTATGCTTTCTTAGCATATTGCACAGTCCTAGAGTTATTGTAGTGATCTGATATTTCCCATGCTCATGCTTTTTTGGGTGATCACTCATGTAACTGGAGATAGCCCAGCTTCATCACCTCGCCCTGCTGCTACTGTTGTTGACGATGACAGTGAAGGGGACCTTTGCACTGCCAGTGAATACGTGCTGAAGCGATGGAGAAAACAAGGAGCTCACATGAAAATTTATCAATGGTGCACACAGTTTTCTCTAGAAACATATTTTTTTTATGTGTTGGGACCCACCTAATTAAAATGTGCAACGGCGATGGTTAGTGTGCAGGGCATTCTGTAAGATATGAAGGAAGAGTTTGGCATTTTGTTGATTCATCACAAATAGCAGCTGCTTGTGGTTAAATTTAAAAAAAAAAAAAATCTAATGTTGCGTAGTTGCTTATTGCTATTCGATGATTGAAATATTTTTTGTCTGCTACATTTTTCATATATCCAATTGCAACAGATGCCATTATCCATTTTTTTGGTTTCAAATAGTACAAAACCCCCGTACCCGTTGTTTACCATAAGCACTAGCTTATGGTTGAATTTTTTAAAAAACATTTCTAATGTTGCACAAATTTTATGGAAATGATTATTCCATATGGTGATTTGAAAGCAAGGAGATATCACGTCTGCTTGGGCACAGTGGCACTGTTGATGGCTCATTTTCCCTAACATATTTTTTATGAAAATTGTATTTTATGTTGGCGCTGAGATGCACTTGGCTACGTCTTTGGAGGTACGACATGAAATTGATGCAGAGTTGAAGGTCGTGTGCTGTGATGCAGAGTTGATGACCTATGGTTAGTGGCTATATCATCTTGCTGTTAAGTGAACTATGCAAATACTAAATATTTTTTCTGAAGGTGTTCGTTGACAGTCATGTTCGAGCTATTTTTTTTCATTTGTTGTGGATTGCTGAGAGCCAGCTTGGATCCTACAATGAATAATGCTCACGTTGTTGTAAAGACAAGAAAGATGTTATGGATTTATTTACAACGCCTGCCTAGAATACTTTGATGAATTCTGGTCCCATGAGAATCTTTAGCCTGATTGGCCTACCAATCTTACAACTGCTACATCATTTGCAACCACCAGATGTTGTTCTCGCAATGTTTATTGGCCATGTGATCAAGGCATTGAAAGAAATCAGATCATGTTGGTGGAGAGATCATCGTAAACATTGGAAGCAAGATCATGTGGTACCATGATTGAGAGAACAAATAGTTATTGTAATTGGATTCACTCATCAACAGTGATTGAGTGCAGTGACATGTGAGGTGGGATACCCACTTGCTTAAATTTGTGGCTTTGAGTGGAAGAAAGTTTGCCATATATTCTTGCTCTTTTTTTTTTGTGGATTTGTTTTCTGCAGGGTTCAACGGGATGAGGATGCGCAATTATTTTCATTGATGTTTAGCCTGCATTGATGTACTGTGACCATACCCAATGACTGAAGGATATGAAGGGGCGTAATATGGGCAATGGCGGTGATGTTCGTGATGGTCGACCAGATTTGTTGAGAAGCAGAGGTAATTTTCTATGGTGAGAAGCTGAGAAGTATTCGCAAAGGTCATTTGTTTTAGTTGATTGAATATTTTGTTATCCAGGGGAATGCTTACTTGTGATAAAAGATCAGTAGTCCATGTGGTAGCGCTAAAAAGTTATTTTCTGCGTAAGACAAGATTTTTGTTAGAGATGTTGGAAAAGTTAAACCAACCCTCACGCCCGCAAGCGCTTCGGCGCGAAGCAATTTTAAAGTGACTTCGGAAAATGCTTCGCTGCGAAGCACTTATATTTGGCCTTCAGGAAGTGCTTCGCCGCGAAGCACTTATATTTGGCCTTCGGGAAGTGCTTCGCCGTGAAGCAAAATTAACACGCTCTCTAATATTACTTCGTCGCGAAGTAAAATCAAACTGCTCGAAGCATTTTCGGGGGCAAAAATATGCTGCTTCGCAGCGAAGTGATTTTAGGGGGCGGTTTGATTTTACTTCGCGGCGAAGTAATATTAGAGAGCGTGTTAATTTTGCTTCGCGGCGAAGCACTTCCCGAAGGCCAAATATAAGTGCTTTGCGGCGAAGCATTTTCCGAAGTCATTTTAAAATTGCTTCGCGCCGAAGCGCTTGCGGGCGTGAGGGTTGGTTTAACTTTTCCAACACCCTCCTTTAAACCAAACTTCACGAGTTCTCTAATGCCCAACATCTCTCGCAGTCTGGCGAAATCCTCCTCCTTCAAGGGTTTTGTGAAGATGTCAGCCAGCTGCTCCTTGGACCTGCAAAACTGCAACTGTACTTCGCTGAATTTCACCAGTTCTCTGATGAAATGATTCCGGATATCAATGTGCTTCGTCCGGCCGTGGAAGACTGGGTCCTTCGAGAGCGTGACGATAGAGTTATTGTCACAAAAATATTGTTGTTGCTGCTTTGGGCGGATGATGTAGTTCACTCAAAACTCTTCTCAGCCAGACTACCTGGCAGATGGCTGAGGTGGCAGCAACATACTCTGCCTCTGTTGTAGATAAAGCAACTATTGGCTACTTCTTCGAGGACCAAGAGACAACTCCAGATCCAAAATGGAAGGCATATCCCGAAGTGCTCTTTCGGTCATCTACGCTACCGGCCCAATCATTGTCAATGTAGCCAATCAACTCAAGCTGGTCTTGTCTGGCATAATGAAGTTCGTAATTCCTCGTGCCATTGACATATGTTGAGCAAGGTGCAACAAAAATATTGTCATTGTTGTCAACACAGTCAGACAGATCAGTTGATGAAGTGGACAGGAGTTAAGAGGTTCCAGTTGATGATGTGGACAGGAGTTAAGAAGTTCTTTAGAGATCAGTTGATGAAGTATACAGGAGTTAAGAAGTTCTTCAGAGTATGTACAGTGGTTTTCCAAATGATAGAAGTGGCCCATATACTAAAAATCAAAAGAAAATCACAAGGCAGAAAACTGTCGCGATATCGCGACATGTTGAGAAGAAAGAAAACTGTCGTGATATTGCGACATGTTGGCAAGAAAGAAAAACTGTCGCGATTTCGCAACATGTTAGAAGAGATAGAAGAAGAAAGAAAAACTGTCACGATTTCGTGACATGTTAGAAGAAAGAGAAGAAGAAAGAAAAATTGTCGTGATTTCGCGACATGTTAGAAGAGAGAGAAGAAGAAAGAAAAACTATCGCGATTTCGCGACATGTTAGAAGAGAGAGAAGAAGAAAGAAAAACTGTCATGATTTCGCGACATGTTGGAAGAGAGAGAAGAAAAAGAAAAACTATCGCGATTTCACGACATGTTGGAAGAGAAAAAGACAAGTAGAAAAAGTGTCACGATTTCGTGACATATTGCAAAAGGAAGAGGAGAGAGAAAAAGATGTCGCGATTTCACGACATGTTTCATTTTCGCGGCTCAAAGCAAAGAGAAAGAGGAGAGAGAAAAAGGTGTCACGATTTCGTGACATGTTTCATTTTCGCGGTCCAAAGTGAAGAGAAAGAGGAGAGAGAAAAAGGTGTCGCGATTTCGTGACATGTTTCATTTTCGCGGTCCAAAGCAAAGAGAAAGAGGAGAGAGAAAAAGGTGTCGCGATTTTGCGACATGTTTCATTTTTGTGGTCCAAAGCGAAGAGAGATTGTACGAAAGAAAAAGTGTCACGATTTCGTGACATGTTGCATTTTCACGACTTGAAGAGAGCAGAAAGGCAGAGAAGGAAAAGTGTCGCGATTTCGCGACATGTCGCATTTTCGCGACTTGAAGAGAGCAGAAGGGCAGAGAAGGAAAAGTGTCACGATTTCATGACATGTCGTATTTTCGTGACTTGAAGAGAGCAGGAAGCCAGAGAATGAAAAAGTGTCACGATATCGTGACATGTCGTTTTCGCGACCCGAAGGCAAGAGAAAGCGCTAAGGAGAAAAAGTGTCGCGATATCACGACATGTCGGGTTTTTGCGACACGAAGGCAAGAGAAAGCACTAAGGAGAAAAAGTGTCGCGATATCACGACATGTCAGGTTTTCGTGACCCGAAGGCAAGTGAAAGAGCAAAGGAGAGAAAGTGTCACGATATCGCGACATGTCGCATTTTCACGACTAAAGGAGGAGAGAGAAAGCAAGAAGGCGAAAGTGTCGCGATATCGCGACATGTGTTTTCGTTGGTTGAAGCCAAGAAGAGTAGCAAGGAGGAAAAAGTGTCATGATATCGCGACATGTTGTGTTTTCGTTGGTTGAAGCCGAGAGGAAGAGCAAGGAGGCAAAAGTGTCGCGATATCGCGACATGTTGTGTTTTCGCGGGTGCAAGCCGAGAAAAGGACAAAGAGGCGAAAAGTGTCACGATATCACGACATGTCATGTTTTCATGGTCAACAGCCAAGAAAAGGTCAAAGGGGCAAAAATGTCGCGATATCGCGACATGTCATGTTTTTATGGGTAAAAGGCGAGAAGAGTACAAAGAGACAGAAGTGTCACGATTTTGTGACAGGTCGCAACAGTACAATTACGGATAGTTAACTGAAGTAGAACGACAGTTACAGGGGCAGTTGCAGAGGAAAATCATGCAGCCAATATAAGAAGAGTCAACTAAAGTTAGTGCGACAATTACAAGGGCAGTTACAGATAGAAATTATGCAAGCTAAAATAAGCACAGTGCATTAAAGACAGAATGATAGTTACAGGGCCCGTAAAGCAGTGTAATCGTCGAGCGACAGTTATACTGAAAGTCCCACACAAGAAATAGAACTATTAATAGAATGCATGTACAAATTACTGTGTGATAAAGGAGTTACTTTTAGAAGTGTCTATTAATAGGGTGCATGCAGGATTATGGAAGTCACAGAAGAACAGGTGTTTCAAGATGAAAATATTGTTATAAAAGGGTAGTTGCATGGAGAATTAGGTTTTCGCTGAAATTGTGTGAAAGTGCTGCCAAAAAGAGGGTGAAAGTGCTGCCGAAAGAGTGTGAAAGTGCTGCTGGAAGAGAGTGCGCAAGAGGCGAGTGAGCAGGGTGTGTGTTGGGTAAAGAGTGGGCAATGTTGAGAAAGCAATAGATCAGTCAGGGTCTTGTAAAAGTGAAGGCATCTTTATGTCAATCATCTAGATTCAGAACAGAAGTCCAAGTTGGTGCTTGGCATCAGGGATTGGTGCTCCTTCTAGTTGGTGCTGGTAAATCAGGGGTTGGTGCTCCTTTTTGTAGGTGTAGATAAATTAGGGGTTGGTGCTCCTTTCTGTTTATGCAGATAAATTAGGGGTTGGTGCTCCTTTCTATTGGTGTAGATAAATCAAGGGTTGGTGCTCCTTCCAGTTGGTGCTGGTAAATTGATTGTAAAGTTGTTTCTTTGCAAAAGCTGGATTTGGATGGGATTCCAAACAGTCTATTTTTGAGGAGTAGCCAAAACTGGTGAACCTCGATATATCTTGTGTTGTGTGTGATGCTCTCTTGTTATATTTGCTTTATGTGGTTTTAAGCTTTTATTGTTTTGGCTTTAAGAGTTGAAGTTTTTAAGTTTTAAAGAGCCACACTGATTCACCCCCCCTCTCAGTGTCATTGTGAGATTAACAATTGGTATCAGATCCAGTTTCCCTTATCAGGCTAAATTAGCTAGGGTTGATCTTGGATTAGTACGCAATGGGTAAGAAGAATAGATCCTCCTCAAATAAGGCATCTCAGTCAGTTTAAGTTCTTGTGGAAGAGAAGATTGAACTAGAAAAGATAGAAGAAGTGAATTCTGAAGTATGTGATGAAAAATTTGAGGGTGAAGTATATCTAGAAGGTGAGTTGATCGCTACACTTGAAGAGTTGAATATAGAAAGGAAACAGAACAAAATACTATCCAAGAAGTTGGAAGAATATGGGGATAATATTGAAGATCTCTTCTTACAAATTCATAAAGCCAAGAAAATAGAAGAAGCCTTGAAGTCACACCTGGATGATAAAGAGATTGTTTGCTGCAAACAAGAAGAGGAGATTGATTTATTGAAAAAACAACTAGAAGAGGCCAATACAAATCTCAAATTTGAGAAGAGCACATAGTTGCTAGATAAAATGATAAGTCATCAATGAAGCCCCATGTGTAAGCTTGGTCTTGGATATGAAGTTGAACAACCTTCATCTTCTAAATCTGCAAAGAAGAAGAAGTCCATTGTTGAAGGATCAAAGAAAGAAAAATTTGAAGCTGAAACTTCAAAAGGAAGAAAAACTCAAAGGAGATCTACAACAAAGCAACCACAACAAAAGAGGTTCTATCACTCTCACTCTATTCATAATAATGCTTTTAATTTCTATTGTTTTAGAGGCAACCATTATGGTCACAAGGCAATGTATTGTGGATTGAATAATAGATCAAAGAGTTATGCTGGTAGAAATACATCTGTTGAACACCATGTGCAATGTTTTAAATGTAATGGTCATGGGCACATAGCAAGGTCTTGTCCAAGAAATTTTGTATCTAATATATGGCAAGACAATAGATTTCATCAGATGCAAAGAATGCAACATAGACAGGGAAGAAATCATATGCATCAAAGTAGATTTCATCAGATGCAAAGAATGCAACACAGATAGGGAAGAAATCATATGCATCAAAGTAGATTTCATCAGAAGCAAAGAATGCAACACAGACAAGGAAGAAATCATGTGCATCAAAGAAAGGCAAACAATCATCCATCAAGGATGCACAAGAGCCAACCACCCAAGAGAAATGTTCAAGTTCAAGAAAAGGTTCAAAATAGGGATGCAGTTGAAAAAATCAAGCCCAATTTCAAGAAAGGTTGGAGAAAGAAAGAAGAGAGGAAATTGTGTCTCCTTGGACTGAAGGAGATTACTCCTCTATTGCATTAAGCAGCTCCAGGTAGCACATCCTCAGGGGCAGCAATGTTAAAGTTTTATTTTAATGCTCCTATGTATTTGTGTGGTTATCTGAGGATGACAGGAAAGTATTCGAGGAGTTTTCGTATAGTTGTCAAAATGTGTTCCAATTCATGTAGATGTTTTTGGAGATAGTATCAAATTGATGTGCTTCAGCAGAACAACATGGTGAACAGCCAGGTTTTCGATGCAGTAGCTGATAGGCGTTATCTGAGATAGAACATGCAGCACATGCCGACGTGTCATTGAAGCCTGTAACATTCCCAATCTGCAAATAAAATAGAATCCGTGTTATGAGTGGGAAGGCGTGCGTTTCTTAACCAAAATTACAACACATCGTTTGGTATAAGAGAGCATTAATTTTCTCTAAAGAAGTAGCAGTTGTCAAAGAGATGCCAGAGTCAAAGCAGTCGTTAGAAACTAGAGACATTGAGTTGCACAATGGACGCGAGGCAAAGTCATTAGTCATGGAGGAGGTGGCAGTCAAGAGGTCAAATAAAATTGTGGAGAGTGCCGATGATAAAGTTGATGAAGTGGATTTGATTTGAGATTGCCATTCATTGTTGAGTTCATTTTGAGTACTACTTGAGCATGAATGATTGAGCCTTTGAGAAGGCATTTGGGAAATAGTTGTGGTACAGTGTTTGATGCTTACACAGAGTTGGTTGATACATGCTTTGACTAGGGTCTGTGATAAAGGGATGTTCATTGAGGTGATTGGTTGAGTTGAGTTGAGATTGGGATTTGAGTATAGAACATATTGACTCTCTAACAATTCTCTTTATGCTTCTATGAGACCTAGTTGATATATTGATTGAGCATTAAGTATAGAACATATTCTAACAATTCTTTTTATGATTCTATAAGATTTGGGCAAGTTCTTGGTGAGCTTGCTAGAGCAGGTTCTTAGTGAGCCTATGATAGAGTACAAAGGACAGAGTCTCAATGGATAGAGACCTAGCAGCCAACACAGTTGAAGATAGATCTAAGTGAGGATTCTTCAAGTGGAGAGAGGTCCACCAGTCAGTGCAGCAGAGTGACAAAGTCTTCTATAATATAACAATTGGAGAGAGGTCCATCAGTCAGTAGCAGATACCTTCGTAATAAATTGGGAGTGGTCATGCTTCCCAAGAACTGACTAGCTATCGGGACCACATTCTTAGGGGGAGCATTTATATATTTGATTATCTTTTTTCTCATGTTTGTAATTTTTGCTAACTGTAATAATTTGTGCCTAAGAATGTTGTGCATGGACTCAGGGGGAGTCTGTAGCAACCCTTTGGTATTATTGTCAAAGGGGGAGAAGAATTATAGGAGATTGCATGAGTGTTGCCAACAATTCCAAAGGGGGAGATTGTTGAGCAAGGTGCAGCAAAAGTATTGTCATTGTTGTCAACACAGTCAGACAGATCAGTTGATGAAGTGGACAAGAGTTAAGAGGTTCCAGTTGATGATGTGGATAGGAGTTAAGAAGTTCTTTAGAGATCAGTTGATGAAGTATATAGGAGTTAAGAAGTTCTTCAGAGTATGTACAGTGGTTTTCCAAAATATAGAAGTGGCCCATATACTAAAAATCAAAAGAAAATCACAAGGCAAAAAATTGTCGCGATATCGTGACATGTTGAGAAGAAAGAAAACTGTCGTGATATCGCGACATTTTGGCAAGAAAGAAAAACTATCGCGATTTCGCGACATGTTAGAAGAGAGAAGAAGAAAGAAAAATTGTCGCAATTTCGTGACATGTTTGAAGAAAGAGAAGAAGAAAGAAAAACTATCGCGATTTCGTGACATGTTAGAAGAGAGAGAAGAAAGAAAAATTGTCGTGATTTCGCGACATGTTAGAAGAGAGAGAAGAAGAAAGAAAAATTGTCACGATTTCGCGACATGTTGGAAGAGAGAGAACAAGAAAGAAAAACTGTCGCAATTTCGCGACATGTTGGAAGAGAAAAAGACCAGTAGAAAAAGTGTCGCGATTTCGTGACATATTGCAAGAGGAAGAGGAGAGAGAAAAAGATGTCGTGATTTCGCGACATGTTTCATTTTTGCGGTTCAAAGCAAAGAGAAAGAGGAGAGAGAAAAATGTGTCATGATTTCGCGACATGTTTCATTTTCGTGGTCCAAAGCGAAGAGAAAGAGGAGAGAGAAAAAGGTGTCGCAATTTCGTGACATGTTTCATTTTTGCGGTCCAAAGCGAAGAGAAAGAGGAAAGAGAAAAAGGTGTCGCGATTTCGTGACATGTTTCATTTTCGCGGTCCAAAGTGAAGAGAGATTGTACGAAAGAGAAAGTGTCACGATTTTGTGACATGTCGCATTTTTGCGACTTGAAGAGAGTAGAAAGGTAGAGAAGGAAAAGTGTCACGATTTCGCGACATGTCGCATTTTCGCGACTTGAAGAGAGCAAAAAGGCAGAGAAGGAAAAGTGTCGCGATTTCGTGACATGTCGCATTTTTGCGACTTGAAGAGAGCAGGAAGGAAGAGAATGAAAAAGTGTCGCGATATCGCGACATGTCGGGTTTTCACGACCCGAAGGCAAGAGAAAGTGCTAAGGAGAAAAAGTGTCGTGATATCGCGACATGTCGGGTTTTCACGACCCGAAGGCAAGAGAAAGCGCTAAGGAGAAAAAGTGTCACGATATCGTGACATGTCGGGTTTTCACGACCCGAAGGCAAGTGAAAGAGCAAAGGAGAGAAAGTGTCGCGATATCGCGACATGTCGCATTTTTGTGACTAAAGGAGGAGAGAGAAAGCAAGAAGGCGAAAGTGTCACGATATCGCGACATGTGTTTTCATTGGTTGAAGCCGAGAAGAGTAGCAAGGAGGCGAAAGTGTCACGATATCGCGACATGTTGTGTTTTCACTGGTTGAAGCCGAGAGGAAGAGCAAGGAGGCGAAAGTGTCGCGATATCGCGACATGTTGTGTTTTCATGGGTGCAAGCCAAGAAAAGGACAAAGAGGAAAAAAGTGTCGCGATATCGCGACATGTCATGTTTTCATGGTCAAAAACCAAGAAAAGTTCAAAGGGGCAGAAATGTTGCGATATCATGACATGTCATGTTTTCACGGGTAAAAGGTGAGAAGAGTACAAAGAGATAGAAGTGTCACGATTTTGTGACAGGTCGCAACAGCACGATTACGAACAGTTAACTAAAGTAGAATGACAGTTACAGGGGCAGTTGTAGAGGAAAATCATGCAGCCAATATAAGAAGAGTCAACTAAAGTTAGTGCGACAGTTACAGGGGCAGTTACAGATAGAAATCATGCAAGCTAAAATAAGCACAGTGCATTAAAGACAGAATGGCAGTTACAGGGCCTATAAAGCAGTGTAACCGTCGAGCGGCAGTCATACTGAAAGTCCCACACAAGAAACATAGCTATTAATAGAATGCATGTACAAATTACTGTGTGATAAAGGAGTTACTTTTAGAAGTGTCTATTAATAGGGTGCATGTAGGATTATGGAAGTCACAGAAGAACAGGTGTTTCAAGATAAAAATATTGTTATAAAAGGGCAGTTGCATGGAGAATTAGGTTACCGCTGAAATTGTGTGAAAGTGCTACCAAAAAGAGGGTGAAAGTGCTACCGAAAGAGTGTGAAAGTGTTGTTGGAAGAGAGTGCCCAGGAGGCGAGTGAGCAGGGTGTGTGCTAGGTAAAGAGTGGGAAATTTTGAGAAAGCAATAGACCAGTCAGGGTCTTGTAAAAGTGAAGGCATATTTATGTCAATCATCTAGATTTAGAACAGAAGTCCAAGTTGATGCTTGGCATCAGGGATTGGTGCTCCTTCTAGTTGGTGCTGGTAAATCAGGGGTTGGTGCTCCTTTCCGTAGGTGCAGATAAATTAGGGGTTGGTGCTCCTTTTTGTTGGTGTAGATAAATTAGGGGTTGGTGCTCCTTTATGTTGGTGTAAATAAATCTTGGGTTGGTTCTCCTTCCAGTTGGTGTTGGTAAATTGATTGTAAAGTTGTTGCTTTGCAAGGTTTGGATTTCGATGGGAGTCCAAACAGTCTATTTTTGAGGAGTAGCCAAAACTGGTGAACATCGGTACATCTTATGTTGTGTGTGATGCTCTCTTGTTATATTTTCTTTATGTGGTTTTAAGCTTTCATTGTTTTGGCTTTAAGAGTTGAAGTTTTTAAGTTTTAAAGAGCCACACTGATTCACCCCCCCTCTCAATGTCATTGTGAGATTAACAACATATTGTAAAATTCTCTTGCCTGCTTGCTAGTGAGTGTCTTTGGTTGAATCCATGAACCGACTGATTAAACTCATGATAAACATCAAATCTGGCCTGGTTGTGGTCAAGTACATCAGGATTCCAACTAACCTTTTATAGAGAGTTGGGTCAACACTTTTGTTGTTGTCAATCTTGCTCAACTTCAAGCCAGTGGCTACCGGGGTGATGGCAGGCTTGTTTTCCTCTATCTTAAAACACTTTAGGACATCCTTTGCATACTTGCCTTGAGAAATGAAGATGCCATCTGCTGATTGGTCAACTTCAATACCAAGAAAAAATTTCATCATCCCCATGTCTGTCATTTCAAACTCGATCTTCATGGCTATTTTGAACTACGCAAATAGGCTGTTGTTATTTCTGGTATATATCAGATCGTCCATGTACAGGTAGACGATTATCATCTCACCCTCTGCATTTGTCTTCAGATATAGGGTGTGCTCATATGGGAATTTTTGAAATCTATTCTCCTGAAAGTAGCCGTCAATCTGGTTGTACCATGCCTGGGGTGGTTGCTTCAGCCCATACAAGGCCTTCTTCAGCTTCAGGACCTTGTCTTCTTGCCCTTGTATTTCATATCTGGGTTGCTGGTCTATGTAGACCTCTTCTTCCAACACTCCATTCAAGAAGGCAAACTTGACATCCATATGATAAATGCTCCATCCCTTTTGAGCTGCTAGTGCCAGAATCATTCTGACTATGTCAAGTCGGGCTACAGGTGCATACACCTCATGAGAGTCAACTCTTGATTTTTGCTTGTAGCCTTTCACCACCAATCTGGATTTATGCCTATCAACTTCTCCTTGGGCGTTAAAATTTGTTTTATACACCCACTTGACCCCAATGGTCTTCTTTCCTGCTAGAAGATCTGTCAGCTGCCATGTCTCATTATTTTCAATGGTTGCTATCTCCTCATCCATCGCATTCACCCATGTGCAATTCAGACTTACCTCTTCAAACTCCACTGGATCACACTCAGTAAATAAAACGAAGTCAGAATATTCTTCATCTGACTGATTATGGGTTACCTCATAAATGTCTTGCAAGCTCCGAGTCTTCGCAGGTGTCCTCAAATTTTGAATTTTTCTTACAAGTGGAGGTGATCGGGATGATGAGGTTGTGTTGTTGCTGGCACCACTATTGCTGCTTGAAGGTACAGGTGGCTGCACACTATCTTCCTCCAAGTTTACAGGTTCACTAATTGCTATTTCAGGCTGACCAATATTTGAATTCCAGTTCCAGGCTTCATCCTCCAAGAACTTCACATCTCGATTGATGACAAGTTTCTTCATCATCAGATTGTACAACCTATATGCCTTTGCTGGTTCGCTGTACCCTGTGAAGATGCATTTTTCAAATTTGTCATCCAGCTTCTATCTTTTATCATCTGGAACATGGGCATATGTAATGCACCTGAAAACTCACAAATGAGACACACTTGGCTTCAGATTTCTCCAAGATTCCTCTAAAATTTTGTCCTTCACACACTTGGTGGGACATCTTTTTAGCAGATAGACTGCACATGACATAGCTTCTGCCCAGAACTCATGTGGCAAACCTTTCACCTTCAGAATGCTCCATGCCATCTCCATGATTGTTTTGTTCTTCCTCTCAGCTACACCATTCTACTACGATGTGTATCTGGCAGTGAACTGCCTTCGAATTCCATGCTGCTTATAGAAGTTATGGAATTTGTTGGAGATGTATTCTCCTCCACTGTCTGTCCATCTATCACTGTTTCCCTGAAGAGTCCCGATGGGAGGCCGAGGCTGAAGATGACTCGACAATGCTCGAGTTCATGCCTTCCTGTAGACGTAGGGAAGAGAGAAGGAACCCGAGTGGGGCCGCGAGAGGGGCATGGTGTTGAGTATTGACGGTAGTGGCGGTGCCCCCGCTTCCATGTCTACGTCGACATCGACGGTGGAGGAGGAGAACGAGAGCTATGGGTGTAGGCATGGGTGATGTCGTAGCAGCTCCCATAGTATGGGTATTCACAGCTGGCATTCCAGGCCCTGGCATGTACTACTGCCAGGACGCACGCCATGAAAAATAATGGTAGATTTTGGGCCATGTCGTGGCATTATTTTTCTTCAAGAATTGCAAACCCTCTTCACAAAGAAATCCATGAACCGTAAACTTACCGCCTACCAAACTGAAGCTCCCTGACTATCGCACAACAAAATAGGGGATGAACCTATAGCTTTCTATCAGCATCTCAAGGCTGCTCTCCATGCAGCTTCTCCACGACCTCGCCTGCTGTCTCTGTCTCCTCGCTCTGATACCATGTCGAAAGTTTAAACTAAACCAAAACAAATAAATTCAAAAGATCTTTAAGACATGCCCTGTTACAGGCAAACACATGCAGGCGGAGGCACAAAAATAAATTTACAGCGATTATATTAATAAAATAGGGGATGGGAGCTGAAAGGGGGAAATGGCTCTGCGGAGCCTTACATCTGCAACATTGCCACCTGCAAAATAAAATGCCCAAAATAGTGTCTACTATCGAACGCGAATTCGACATTTGAAGGGTTACAAAGGGATTCTACGCTAAGGAGCAGCAAGAACCCCCGAAGCTCTGCTGAGCATAACTGATCTGCACTGCTATAGAATAGAACCTGCTAAACTACAGGGAAACTGGGGCTGCTGCCCAGAATGTAGAATGCAAACACAAGAGCGGGCATATATAGCTGCAGAGGACCTCAGGCTGGCATGGCAGGAATCTCGAGGCCAGTTGGAGGCTTACGGAGTTCACCTACTCCCTTAACTCGCCCATACTTCCTCTGCCAGATGAACTATTGATAGGACGTTCCAACGGCAAAGGCGAGTACAAAATTTGGATTAAATAATATTTCCAACAAGAGATGCGTTGGCTGTATTGAGCATTTTTTTTAGGGTCTTTATTCATTGTTTTTTGATTAATGCAAGAAAAACTGGAAGGAGGGCCCATTTTTGTGTCGTCGTATTGCTTTTTGATGGTCACGGTGTATTGCCATACCTTGTAAATTTTCTTGAATTCCAGTCGTTGTTGTTTTGTATGGATGCCCCCATGGTAGTGCCCATTCCCATAACTTTGCACACATGCTAAATGCCCATTTGTTAGCATTAAGACATGGCAAATCTGATATGTATGCAAATTTTGAATTCCATGGACTATTGACCTGCAATAATTCCATTATCAATTGTGGATTATTGATGTTTTTTAATATTTTATGTGCATTCTAAATCTTTGGGATGAGGCCCACATGCTAACTAAAGTTGTAAGTTGTTGATCACTTATTTTTCAAATGTATGGGAAAAAGGGAGTATGCCAAGACTGTTCTTGAAGATTATTGCTATCTTAATGGGACACAGTTTCCTTTATTTATTTTGCTTTCTAGAGAGGAATGTTGTTGTTTCACACATTGGAGAACCCACTGAGATCCGAATATAGCCTTATATATAGTCTTTGGAAAGAGTTTTTCAAGTAAAACCTAATGGTGGGGTCCATTTTCAGTTTTGAGACTATTTTATCTGATTTTTTAGGCTTGAAAATTATTGTATTATGGATTGCACTCTCGGTTGAACCCAACACTCCCAAAGCACTTGTATGTGATCCTTGTATCTAGTCACCTTCTCTATAGTACCTAGTAGATGTAGTGGATGGTTACCCATGCATTCTAGTGGGATGAGATGATCACCATAAGGACACTTACTCTAGGGACTATAGACAAAGACACCCTAGATTCTATCCAAATATTTTACCGGATCAACTTTTGAATACTATAGATGAAGACACTTCAAAAGATTCTATTCTCTTATTTCTTCTTCTCCTCCATATTTGGATTCTATGGCTCATATTTTATTATATTTCATGGCTCGTATTTATTTTGTATTAAGGTGCATTTTTAGCAGATATCGACACCTTCTAGATTGATTTCAACATTTGATGTTATTCATAGTGGATCTAGTCAGTGCAACATACCTGGAGGATGACCTACAAAGGCAACATACCCAGAAGTGGCTAATCTTAAGGAACATAGGATGACCCTGAGGTACTTAGATGACTGACCCAATGGCAACAGATCCAAGGAAGTGGCTAACCCTATGGTAACATACCGAGATGTATACACCATTGATCTAGCATTATTCACAGTTTAAGAGCCAAGCACAAAGAGCACAAGCCTAGACCAAATTAGCAATAGAGGAGGATGATAAGGTTCTTTTAGTGAAGTCAACATTAAGGGGAAATTTTACCTAATGTTGACTTGTTTTTTTCTTTAGTTAGGATAGTGCACATCAAGGAGGAATGTTAGAATATTTTTAATGTGCACTATGCCTACTTTTAGCTTGACATGTATCATATTTCTTGACACTTGTCATGTGTTTCATACAGGCTTATGCCTATATATTGTAAGTCTTTCATTTGTGAAATATCTCATCTTCTTTGAATCCCAACACAGTCTATAGAAAGCAGAAAAATATACGTCCTCCACAGAAGTGGTAGAACATCTACAAAATATTTCTAAAATCTATGCAACTATTGGTCCAAGTAGATTCATTAATTGGATTACTTATCAAATTTATTAAAGCACCTTAATATGAATCAAAGTTGCACTAAGAAACATTGTATTATAGTCTTCAAAAGTGAAAACATAGAACAATTCCTTTTAAGGTTCATTTGCACATTAGGATTTGATTAGATTTAAGCATTACAACTATCTATCAACTACCTATCATATACTTTGGAAATCAAAAGAAGACTAGTCCCTACAACTTTGTTTGTAAGGAAATTGTAGAATAATTTTTGAAGATTCATTTCAAATTATTCTTGATTAGTTGCAATGAATTTATTAAGTGCATTAATTTTTTAGAGTTAATTGGAGTGATAAGGTGAAATTGTTAGTGCATTAAAAGTGAAATATTATTAGATTCATTTTCACTATTCTATTGCTCTCAAAAGATTATTGTTTGTGTTCTTGAGAAAGGCACAAAATCAAAATTTGTCAAAGTTTCCAAAGAAACCATTAGTGCACAGAAATCTGCAACATTGAGTGGCCTAGAGAAGCCACAAAATCATTTCAATCCTCGAAGCATTGGAGAAGAAAGTAGAAACAAAATATCAACAAAGGAAGCCTCAAATAGAGACGTGGTGAGTCTCAAATTCAAAGAACAAGAAGTTTTTTACAAATAAATAGTGCAAAAAAATATAGTAAAAAGAGAGCTTCTATCAAGTGGTTACTAGCTTGAGTTCATTTGTAAAATATCCAAGCAAAAAGGGGAAAGTGTCTAATCAAAGAGAAAACCTTGAAACCCCTATATTGCATTCAAAATTCTGCCACAAAACTAGAAATTCAGAACTAAAAAAAGGGTGCAAAAGAAGGTGAAATAAAGATTATTTTATACATAAATATATTACATTACATTGCACTATCCTAATTTTGTTTATACAAGAAAAGAGAGCAAATTTGAAGGTGTCTAAAAAGGCACAACATCTGTTGGAAAAACCAAACGAAGGTGATCAAACACTATCATCTTTCCAAGCATAGCAAAAGGAGCCACTCTAATGGCTCATACTCCCTTCATATTGGATGACTAAACCTACAAGAGATAAGATAAAAAATCAAAGGGAGAAATAACGTTATAATCAAGAGCAATGTTACCTACAAGGAGGATGTATAACAAGTGAGAAAAGAGGACCATAAAAGCACCATTGGAGTTTTCCAAAATCCACATCTTCAAAGCTAAAAATTGGTGCTCAAGCCTCCAAATCATCACTCCTCAACTCAGTTGGAAATAATCTACAAGCAAGAACTATTGATCAAAAATAGGAGCAGGGAATGTTACAAGGTTTAAAGAACCTCCAAATGATACATTGAAGAAGCGTTATAGAAGACATCCATGCACAAGGAGGAAGTGACATTTATCACTTGGTAAAATACCCTAACTCTCCTCATGCGAGTGCTCATCTTCATCATCAAAGGTATTATAAGCTACAATTTGGTGAAATTAATATATGAGGAACACTTGTTTTAAGAGAAGCCAAGTGCTCCATTGAAGAATGTAATATCCATACATTACTCAAAGGGTGAAATAAGTATTTTCTAGAACCTTCTAATCCCTAGTTCTCATGAAAAAAATGGGTGTGCCACTTGGCACTCAACACAATATTGTCCTCCATTTAAGAGTGCCAACGGCCAAGGCATTCAACAATCATTTATGTCTAGAGTCTACGCACACAGGATCGAGCGGTAGAATCGAAGCAAGGTGAAAGAGCCTTCAATTATCTGGTCAAGGAAGTTCAAAGATATATATTAAATTTGCCACATTTGGAATGTCAAATCCCATGAAGATTACAAAAAATACCATTGGAGGGAATAGCCAAAGCAGTGACGTCAATATTGCAGCCCTTGCATAATGAAAATCAATACCAACTATTGAATGATATAAGGTAAGGTTTATTCCCACTATAATATGCTTTCATTTATTGGGAGTTATAAGGTTAAACTTAGAGAATTTAACCATATTGAAATCCATATATTAAAGGGGAATAATTTATCAAATCAATATAATATTTGCAATATTAGACATAGAAGCAATAAATTTTTCTATTAGAAATTATTTCTAAAATATTTGCAAATATTATTGTGGTCTAATTTTTCCAAAATTTGGGAGTTATAAGGGTTGCTACATAAAATTAATTTAATGGAAATTAGATACAATTCAATTAAATCCATAAGGGATATTAAAAGAGGTTATTTAAGATTTTTGCTAAGGCTAGAAATTTATAATATTATTGTCTCAAAAACTTCAAAAAAGGACAAAAGAAATACAATATTAAAACCTCTTCAAAATTGAAAATTTCTTAGTTCAATAAGAGCAATAAGGGATAATAAAAGTTGATTTTTGATATTTTCAGGACTTTAAAAAACAACCAAAAATTTAGCGATTTTTCAAGAGCACTATATTATATCCGTAGGGAGTCATAAGGATTCTACAAAACTTGGTAATATCAGCATTTATCATAGATTATCAAGTTGCAAATCCATTGGGAAAATATAATATTCTTACAAAACCTAAAATTCCATTAGGTGTATATACTCTTATTACTAAGGAGACATAAGGAAGCCTACAAACCCAAGGATTAATAAAGGTTTCATAAAAATAAATCTTATATAGTTCAAATTTGAAATGTAGACTACTAATATTCTATCAAATTCAATCCTAATAAATAGCAAGAATCACTATCTCAAAGATCTATCATGGATGAATTTTTGAGAAAAACTTTCAACAATGAAGAACTATTCCATGAAGTAGAATTTTACTCTAAAAAATTAATAGGTACTCTAGAAGAATATGAGTATCTATCTACTAAATATGGAGAGAAATTCTTCTTTTTTCTTAAATAGGCCAAAGAAGGTGACTTTACATCATTTATTAACTATCTTCATGAAATCCTCTTCACAACATGGTGGAACTCACAACGATTGGTTATATTTTCACTGGAAGAGTGTCTGATGGTTTATCTATCATTAATTGTGTTTGTACTTACTCAACACAAGAAAAAAGTTAGAAAGAAGGAATAATATAGACTAACTTGTCATGAAGCAGAAATCCCACCAACACCAATGCAAAATCATAGGAGAAGGAGGAAAAAGAAGAAAAGACATGCTAGAAAGAAACATGGCATCATGAAGACTGAACCAATAGAACACATACATAAGGCAAAATAGCCATCATCTATAGCCACAACTTACTTTGAATCACATGAAGACATAGATTACCTTCTAAAACTGAACATAGTAAGAAATGAAGTAGAATACATATTCTACTATCCATTGGAAGAAGATCCGCATTGAAGACTAAAGTCTTTAATACCAGAATAATATAATACAAGGGGTGTTAGAAATAGATTATGTTCTATAATTTGGATCATGTAAATGTACCTACCAAGGTACATACTTAGGACATTAGATTACTTTAGGGGGAAGTTACCTAGATTCTTCATGCAATGTAATAAATGCACAAGTGTCAATGTGTAAGTTGTCCCTTGCACAACTAGATAGAGTGTTGGCCAAGGAACTTATCTTCCTATATAATGGCCTCATTGTAATAATATAAATAGCATAGGAGAGAAAAGGAGTGCATAGCAGAGCATAGCATAGATATATTTGCCCATATTGAATATGGATGCAATGTAATCTGATAGCATTATTTATGGAGTGTTCATTTCCTCCATAGCTAAATTGTATTCAATTTTATCATTTTTATTTATAGCATATTTTAGTCATCTCACAGATTTACTTTCTTTCATATTATTTTTGCATCTTATGATTGCTATATTCCATTGCATGATGTATCAAAAGCTAACATTCCCTTGGAAAAATGCTTAAATAGATCTTGATTTGCTCCTGTTTTTCCTTGTAGAGAAGTGTCATAGAGAAATTATGCTTGATTGGGGTGACAATGAATGATACCTCCAATTGGGAAGACATATTTTTGTTGAGTGGTTGCCCCCACACATAAAATGTTAGGTGGGAAAGTAATAGAGGATAAGATTGATTGGATATCAACACCTACAAAAAATCAATGTATTCATTATATAGCTATTGATGAGACAATTGAATGTAATTCAATCAGGTTTTTTCCATTAGCACCTATGAACTTTGCAATATTCATCATGTGGCAAGGAGATTGTAGTTTAGGAAGACATGAATATATAATTTTGAGACAAATCACATTGAGCCAAATATAGATAAATGATAAAGATTATTGAAAGTAATGATTTGGATTGACATAAATAGATTGATTTAAATTTATAGAAATATTGATAAATTGATTTAAAATGATAAATATAGATTGATTTTAATTGATAAATATGATTAAATTGATAAGGATGGTTTGATTGTGTGAACCTTGATTTGATTTGTAAAGGTGATAACTGAGAGGATATGATCATGTCAGTCACCTAGTATAAGTGCAATTCAAGAATGAACTATCCTAACTAGGATCATTATTTACATCATCATGGATCCCTAACTAGATATGCAATAGGAAGTCCATGCAGAGATAAGCATATGCACACAAGTAGATATAAAGTTAAGTAGAATGTAAGAATTCAATGATAAGTAGCTAAAGGAATAGGTATATACTATATATTTTGATGTAATATTGCTTAAGATGCAAGATGTTGATAGGTTCTTTAAGCTCTTTTCCATAAAGCATAACAAGGTAGTAGGTTGGTTTAATTTTTATTGTTAGAGGAAAGAGAAGCGGGAAGAGGTTGACTATGGTTGGGGATATAACATATCCCCTAGTGAGCCAACCAAGCTACAACCTCTAAGGGATCTTTTATGCCCTACTCATGAAAGCCTAATTATTTTCCTTGATATCCCATGTTTGAGAGCATTTGTTTTAGGATGGGATATGCATTCAACAAGTATCATGAAACATTTTATAATTTAGCTAGGAAAGGGTTATTGCCTTAGATTTTTCATCATTAGTAGTACTAGTGCAATCAAAGGAATTTTTTTTAATTTTTACTATTTTATTCTTCTTAGAAGGCAACCCTAAAGTTTGCGGAGACGAAGGGAGCTCGGCTAGGTCCAAGAAAGATTTATCAGTATCCTTATTATTATTGTTTAAGTTTGTTATATTATAAGTTTAACCTTTATATTGATTATCATTAGGTTGATTATTTAATTCTAAGGTGAGTAAAGAACCACATGAACTGTATCTATTAGGTTTCTAAGGGTCTTGCATTTGTTGGTCAAATGCCCATTAATGTGATGAAAGTTATAATGTTCCTAAAGGTAAAACCAAGAAGCATTTTTCTTTTAAGATCTAAGGATTGATGGATGGGAGCTCTACCATTTTGGATGCAGGGAGTTTAAGGATTGTCGATGGGGATTTTATGTAATTTAGATAAATTTCTCTTAGGTTTGAACTATTGAGTCTTCCTTATGATAAGATTTTGAAATTTAGGCTTAGAAGGAAAATGATTTTCTTACAGATAAAGCATGTGTGGTGAGACATTAGGACCTTGATAATTTATGTAGGGATAAGGTTGATGCATTAGGGCATACAATTTTGAGGTTGAAGCTAGTTGGAATGAAATAATTAGAAGATACCTAATCAAGTACTCCTATTAGAATTAAAAAATTTTATGAAAATGTTGTAGGTATCTAGCTATAGAAACTCAATTGATATAAGAATTAAATTTATTTGTAAAATCTCAAGATCTAAAGGAGAGAATTATGATTTGTCAAGGGTGGGAGACCTAAGTGCAAATCCTTTTTCTCATGCAAACAAATACTCCTATTGGAGAGAACATGATGGATGAGAGATTAAAAAAGTAGAATTATGAGTGAAACCCATACTCATGCTTATGATAATGGAAGGAAGTTTTCTAATAAATGAATTAGATATTGGGGTACTAAAGGGTACGTTTAGGTTAGGAATATAACTCATTCCCACTTGTTGAGATGTAGGGCAACTAAAATTGAACTATAATATATTATTGCGAGGAGAAAATATGAATGATATCAAGAGGATGATGGGATGTTTTATTAGCCAACATCTATATAAGAGGTGATGATAAGAGGAGTAGAGTCAACTAGATTAGAGGTCAATACATTGAGATTGACATCTCAGGATGGATCCACTTGGTTAAAGAGGAAAGGTTTAGGGATAGGTTGTTGGGGATGGTCAAAGAGTGAAATATCCCCTATAGAAAAACCTAGATTGACATTACATTCCCTAAGGAAACATGCTATGACTTCCCTATGTCTCTAAAAGAAGGAATCCATGTGATCAAAGGATTTGAAAATCACTTTTCCTTGATCATTATGGATGGGAGTTAGAGAATACAAGGGTGAAGCACTCTCATATTCTTCTTCAAAGTTAGGATTATCAAATTTGGATGGATCCTCAAGATATTCCACCAAAGGAATAGTGCTAATAGCCAATTTATGAGATATATTATGCATTATGGAGTGTCTCTAAGTCATAGGTTAGAAAGGAAGGAAGTTCAATTAATTAAGGTTTAAAGTTTAGAGAGTTGATTAAAGAAGAAGAAGAAAACATTTTAGCTCCTTATTTATCCTCCCTTCAGTATACCAATCCATACAATATACCTTAGTGGCCTTATTATATAAATGAAGGTTCCTATATACCTAACCACTCTCTATATACCTATCAATACATGAGAAACAATCGATATGTTGGATAGGAATGGTACATGAAAGTGACCCTCTAGATACGTGGCCTAAGATAGTATGTGAGGGGTAATAAATTCCCTTATTATAACTTCCACTAGTCCATCATGATATACTTATTGCTAGGTGGAACGAACAAAAAGATGTTAAGCCATTCATTCAATATCAAAGAATCTATTGCATTTGTATTGAATTCATAAAATAGGTTACACTACGATATCCTTTTACAAATTTTGCCCTGAAGGCTACAATGGGGTCTTCCCTAAGGAAGCACTTTTGAATTTGGAACAAAGGCAGCAAGATTTGTATTTTTGGGTTCCTCATTGTAGGTGGGATTCTTGCTCGTGGGCCACCGCTTGTTGGATATGTCCTTGTGCTTTCCTGGACTTTTTAACTTGTAAAATATTGTTAGTATATTGGGGGGTCTGCCTCAGTCAAACTCCATGGTTATGAAGACAAAAGACTCATAAAAGATACTCAAAACATAAAAATTACTATTAAAAACAACATAAGAACACTAAATTATACTTGCCTTTACTAATGATTTGGGTGCCTGTAGAAGAGGTTCGCATGGGGTCGTGCGAACCAGTCCTTTTTGTACTGAAACTACAAGTTAGTTTTTCTGGTTGTCCTGGAGTTGTTTATTTTATTTTTGTGTAGGTCACCTTCATAAAGTGCACTTTTCATAGGATTATTGATCTATCTCAATCATAAAGGGTCTCTATAAAATTGATAGATCAAAAAAAATGTTCGTACGATGGTTATGTGGTGGAGGTGTGGTGGATGCAAATAGCTATGATGATTTTAGCAAATTTTCGGTGAGCAAAAGTTGGTTGTTGTGAAAAGGTGAAAATAGCCTTCTATTTATAGACTTGGCCAAGGTGACAGGGAGGGGATGAGGTGTCCCCTATGATGTGGCAATGGTGAGGTGTCTCCTTGGGAGGTGTCCCCTGAGGTGTCCTGGATCATAAATGGATTTGGGTGAGAAAATCCTTCATCCATCCATAAATAATGATGACTTGCTAAAAATATCCATTAGGCATTAATGAACACCTTTTAGAAAATATTTTTCAATTAAAATTGCTTTTTATGTGCAAAAGTCTCCATATTTCATTTATGATCCAAGGGAATGTGAGGTGGAGAAATATCTAGGTGAGATGTGGCATGGCTAGGATAGGCTAGAATAGGTGAGGTGGAAGGCTAGGCTAGTTAAAGTAGACTAGGTGAGGTGGAAGGCTAGGCTAGTCAAAGTAGACTAGGTGAGATGGGGGGCTTAGCTTAAATTAAGATTAGATCTAATTAAGCATGTGTTTAACCATAAAGCAAGTTTTGACAAAAAATATTGACTTTTGAGCATAAAGTGCTTTTTGACCATGGTGAAGGATTCAACCTTAGTTGAGTTGGCATGAAGTTGCATGAGGACCTATGGTTAAGCGTAGGGAGGGACTTAGTTAGCCCAAAGGGGCTAAGGATGATGAATAGTGGATTTGATAAATGAATAGTTTTTTTAGCCAATTTATGCAATTTTCAAGGGTTTTGCAAATTGATTGACCATGGAAATGGGGAGAGGGACAATGTGTGACTTTTGGGTGTCTACATTTTGCTCCTTTTTGTACTAGATTGTGTGAAACACAATTTAGTACAAAAAATGATGATATGAATTGATGGAATGATTGGAAGGCAAAAAATTTGTGGTTGATGAGTTGTGGATGATTACGAGAGAGACACATTGATAAAAAATGGTTCATCATGGATTGATTTTGGAGGAAAGCATAAGATTATATTGTATTGTGATCAACTTGAGATGTTTCAATTTTGGATGAAACAAATACCTTTGCTAAATTTTGCATTTGATTGATTTTTGAGCTCTTTTGATAATAGTTGATAAATCGTTGGAGCCATGGGGTAGGACTTTCAGGAGCTTCATTCACGAGTGGTCTTACGACTGCCACTATGAATATTGAAATCCATGAGGTGTCTACAGTTAGAGGTTTTTTGATGTCTATCAGATATTATTTTTTTTGGATTGGACTTTTGCTTGAGAAGAGAAGTTTTATTTATTTTTGTATTTGTCCTAGCATGAGGATTTGATATGATCTTCAACAAAAAAATTCTTAGGCATTTTTTGTATCTGTTATTGTACGTTTGGTTGTTTTATCATGTGTAAGGTAGATTTTGATGTGTTGGATGATTACCCCTCAAGTGATGAATTGGTGATGGAGGTGGCAAAAATTAGCGATGAAGCGATTGATTAAAGATATGGGACAAAATTGAAAGATGTTAAATGAAATTCACCAAAATGGAACATTTTAGATATTGTCTAGGGGTGTGAATGTGGATGTGGAAGTTTGGTTGATATTTTGTAAGTTCGTACGAGGTCATGCAAACCGAGGTGATTCGCACGGGGTCGTGCAAACTTGTTGGTTCGCACGGGGGTCATGTGAACCTGCCAATTTGCACAAGCAATGCATAAATTAGGATTTATGAAGGTTTAAATGGTATTTTCATGATTTCAATGGCATCATTTGCATGAGGAAATGGAGGAGAGAGTGGTGAGGAGAAAGAAACAAAATGGATCACTATCAAAGGATGAAACAAGAAAAACGATATGGCAAGTGGGTCAGCAATCACCAGCACGGGGGCCAAAATGCCAGAGCTAAGCACCAATTTCCTTCTTGGTTAGTGTGTGCTTGCTTAGGATTTTGAAATTATGAGAGTTTGCTTGTAATTTCATGAAATTGATGTATATGGGTGGGGTGGTCAAAATGCATACACTTCATGAAAAATGGCAAAATGGGTATCCCGAAGTGGTTTTATTTTTTGTTTGTGGTATGTGTGTGTGTGGAAAAGCATGTTTGAGGGGATGTATGAAATAAGGTGTAAAAGTTGTACGCATGTGACATCTAACAAGTGGGGGTGTCAAATAAGCCAAATGGGTATCTGGATTTGCTTTTTGTTTTTCATTTTGACTTTGTTTTGATTGCCTCAAAATACATGAATGTATGTTTACACTTTTTTGTTTATTTTTGCATGATAAAAAAAATTTCCACATGTAAATTGCATCTTGTTGGAATGTGTGTCTTGATATGAGATCACACACGTGATTTTTGTCGACATTGAGAGGTTCACATAGGATCGTGTGAACCTATCAATTCATAGGGGGGTCATGCGAATAGGCCAGTTCATACGGGGTCATGCAAACTTTCCTGGGGATGCTGAATTTGGATGTTTGGGGCTCACTATTGTTTGTTGATGTTTAATTTTTATTGTTTTTTTGTTTGTTTATTTTTTTTATCAATATGTACATGTGAAAATAAAAAATGAGGTTGTTTTATTTACATTATTGTTGGGAATTTTGAGTCCCTAAGCTAAGATTTGTCACTGATGTCAAAAGGATCTATATAAGTAAGCACTATGTTTGTGTTTCACAAAGAGCCTCATGAGAAGCAAATGTTTTTGATCAAAGGTTCAAGAAGGGATACATGGCATTTGGTTCCAAAAGGAGATTCAAGGGAAGCTTAGTAAAAGGTTTTATTTAAAACCATGGATGGCAGATTTGAAATGGGTTTTTCTTAAAACCCAAGTTGGCTTTTCGTTTCATCGAAAAAGGTGCCCCGATGATGGAGAAATTTAATTTTAAAGGTTTTTATAAAAAACGATGGTAGATAAATAATTTTAATTCAATTATTAATTAATTTTTAAATTAATTTAATATTAATTTATTAAATTCCTAAGTTAATTAAATTAATTATTTATTAATTTATTTAATTAATTATAAATTAATTAATTTTATTTATAACCCTAAGAAGGGTTTATAAAGTTTATTTTTATAAACTTTATTATTCGAAAATCGAATGGTGCCAATGTTTTCAAAATATCTTTATTACATATTAAAGGAGGAGCCTTTAATGTTAAAAGGTAGAGGAAGCAATTCGATCTTTAGCGCCCACAATATTCGTTGTTTCCGTTTGGAGTGCAAAGTGTTCGTTGTTCGCGCCAGTCAATGAGGAGGACTTGATGCACCTGCCACGATGAGAGGTTTTGGTGCATGGTGTTGAGGGAAGGCCTTGCACTTTCCTCACGTGGGTTTTGGTAGCCCACACGGCTAGGCCAAAGGTGTTGGCCAAGAGGAGATGACGGTTCTATTCACCGCACCCCCCTTTTCGCACGACTTGAGAGGTATGCATGGTTTCCAAAATCTGCGAAAGGGGATGAAAATTAAATTTTAATTTTTGTTTGCTTATGGTTGTTACTAAGGTTAGTTGGGAGGTATAAGGAATTTAGTGGTTAAAGTATTTGCATTGTGTTAAAGGTTGGTTGTTGAAAAACATTTTAGGAGTTATAAGGAGTATAGTGGGTTAAGGTTAAAGTCTTAAATTTGCCATTGTGGAATATTGAAAAATAAGAGTTTGTGGGTTATTTTAATTAAAGGGGTTTTTAATTATTGTGAGGATATTGACTATTATTAAAGTTGGAGTAATAAGGGTTGTTTTTGGTATTATATTGTAATATATTGTGTTGAAGAAAATTATCCTCTAACCCTTGTTGAGTTTAGCAAAGAGGTAATTGTGAGTGTGGCATATTTGTAAGGACAACTACTCTTCAAGAAAAGGTATGGGTAAAATTCTTCTTTGTTGAGTTAGGTGATTGGCTTGACTAAAAATTATCATTGGAGTGAAAAGGATTGATTGTGGTTTCCTTTTTGAAAGTGGTTGAGTTAATGCTTCAAGGTTTTCTGGATTGTAAGTTGTGATTAAACCTTGTTTGATAAGCATTGTTGTTTAGACCATTGGTTGAGTGAAATACTTTGAGTTTATGCTTCAAGGTTTTTTGAATTGAGAGTTGTGATTAAAACCTTGTCTTATTAGCATTGTTGTTGAAACCAATGGGTGATGCAAATAACTCGAACTTGAGTTAGATAATAACATGAGTATCATTGTTATGTAAGATTTTTTGTTGAGCATTTTTGGAAACATATTTGAGTTAGTTGATTCATGCTTGGACTAGGGTTTGTGAGAAAGAGTTGTTACTTGAAGTGATTGGTTGAGTAGAGTTTATTGAGCCTAGTCAAGTGGTTGCATGAAGTGGTTGTTCAAGTTCCATGAAACAAACTATTCTATATTCTGATTGAGTTGATATTGATTTGAGTTGAGATTAGAATTTGAGAATAGAACATATTGAGTCTCTAACAATTATCTTTATGCTTCTATGAGATTGATTTGAGTTGAGATTGGGATTTGAGTATAGAACATATTGAGTCTCTAACAATTCTATTTATGCTTCTATGAGATTGATTTGAGTTGAGATTGGGATTTGAGTATAGAACATATTGAGTCTCTAACAATTCTCTTTATGCTTCTATGAGATTGAGTTGAGATATTGATTGAGCATTGAGTATAGAACATATTGAGTCTCTAACAATTCTCTTTATGATTCTATGTGATTGAGGCAAGTATTTGAGAAGGCTTATGGACTGATTTTGTGTATGCTTTTATGAAATCTTAGTATGCTATTTTGAGCAAGTCCTAGAGAGGACTTATTGATTAGATTGGGACAAGTTATGTGTGATATTGTTGAGTAGATTTGAGCAAGTTTTGTGTGAGCTTGTTGAGCATATTTGAGTAGGTTCTGAGTGAGCCTATTGAGTAGATTTGAGTAGGTTCTGAGTGAGCCTGTTGAGAATATTTGAGTAGGTTCTGAGTGAGCCTATTGAGTAGATTTGAGCAGGTTATGAGTGAGCCTATTGAGAATATTTGAGAAGGTTCTGAGTGAGCCTGTTGAGAATATTTGAGCAGGTTTTGAGTGAGCCTATTGATTATATTTGAGCAGGTTTTGAGTGAGCATGATGAGCAGATTTGAGTAGGTTTTGAGTGATCCTATTGAGCAGATTTGAGGAGGTTCTGAGTGATATTGACAGAGCTTTCGAGGTGATAGAGTACAGAGGATATAGTCTCAATGGATAGAGATCCAGTAGCTAGGACAATTGAAGACAAATATGAGTGAGGAGTCTTCAAGTGGAGAGAGATCCACCAGTCAATGCATCAGAGAGACATAGTCTTCTAGAAGATCATTAGCTAGAGCAGAAGGGGAAAGAGTTCTCCTGTGGAAGAGATCCAGAAACTTGAGATTAGGGGATCAACATCTCCTTTGGACATAGGTCCATAAACATTGTAATAGGGAAAGGATTCCCATGAGATTATTTGAGAAATATTTAGAAGAAATATTTTCTCTATGGAGGTAGCCCACATTGGGTGAACCACATTAAAATTGGTGTCTCTATTGTGTGTGATGATTTGTGATTTACTTTGGTTATTGTTATAGATATTGTCATTGATTATATTGATTAATACTATTTGGGAAAGAAAAATAAAAAGTGGTCTTATATTGTTCACCCCCCTCTCAGTATAAGCTTGTGTTCTTCAATTATTTTTGATTTTTTATTGTTGTGTAGAGATATTCTGCATGACATCGATTGCACAAAAGCTGAAAGGAGTTGGAGGATGTGTGGTGGCTCAAGGATGGTGAGTGGTTTAGGTATATTGGGTTGTATGATGTATGGGTGATGTGCGAGTTTCATGTGAACCACATGTATATATCAAAAATGTGTGAAATGTGGGATCCATATAGGAACACATTTCATTTACTGATGGGAGAGATGACCATGATATCGAAGGATATCTATCAAATTTATCGACTATTGATAGAGGGTATTACTGTTATGACTACAGATAAATACCTAAGGGATGACATTCTAGAGAGGGGCACCCAACTAGATAGAGGATGCAAAGCAGTTGATTCAGGTGAGGTGAGGGTGATGGGTTATGGGGAAGTATCTATGGTAGGTAGAGTACTTCCTATTTTTGAGGGTGTAGTGACATTTTAGGTTGCGATAGGGCAGACCAGAGCCATCGGTGGAGATTTATCAAGTTAAGAGGGGCACAAGGCTTGAGCCAGTGGTACATCTAATAGGTTTGACCCTATAAAAACCCATGGTTATTCCATATGTAGACGATGTTGGGAGGATGCCCAATTTTTATGTGTGGTGGGTGAGGCAAGTATGGGTGCTAATGCTTGGTGTGGTTTATGGATGGGCAGAGGCTACAGGGGTGTTTCAGGATAGGGTTTTACCAGGTGGGATGAGGGTAGCATCACCAAGACATGGGGGAGCATGAGAGGTCACTCGAGCCAGGGGAGGAGGAGGATATTGAGCTAAATAGTCTTATTCGGTGGGTGAAGTCGCACCAAGATAAGCATGATCAATTAGTGAGTGATCAAGGCATGGGACTATCAATAGAGGGAGGTGGAGATATTGGATATGGCATGGCTACCATGGATGATACACCCATGGGAGATGTCATCGAGGATGCATCAATGATGGAGGAGGAGGAGTTTGATGTGGATTTAGATGATGATTCAAATGAGGATGAGGTACACCAACTGCAGGAGGAGGTCAAGAGGCTTAGGGATAAGCTTATTGACACATAGATGGATTGTATGAGTGATCACTCACTTTTAGAGGGTGAGGTGCAGGAACTAGAGGTGGACTTATGAGCCACTTTATAGGAGAGAGATGAGGCGAGGGTGATGGTGTAATGAATAGTGGAGGAGTGGGATGCACTCAGGTTGGAGCTAGACATGATGAGGGGTGAGTGTGACACCATCTACAGAGAGTGAGATGAGATGATTGAGGCCACAATATGGCTTCAATGGTTATTGGATGAGGCTCAGGTGAAGATAGAGTTCATGAAGGCTTGTCATCTAGTGAGGGTAGCGAAGCTCAAGTAGACTGTGCATAAGATACAACAGGCGAGGGGGTGATTGGAGTAAGATATTGCTCATGTAGGATATATAGTGCCATAGCTGGAGGTCTCACAGAAGGAGGTGGCATGGTTATAAGAGGGAAATACAATATTGATGGTAGCCAACATGAGAGAGGCTACCAAGAGGATGAGGGTAGAGAGCAAGCTGATGGTGAATGGGATATCTGTCCCATCATATTTTGGGTCTCTTTCCTTATCACACCCTTAGGTGAAGAGGAGTTAGTAGATCACGCCATCAGTTGGTGGGATGGGCCAACAGGTGGTAGCACTTGTGATGTCATATGCACCGATGAGGATGGCACCATTGGAATAGGTGGGGGCAGTACAAGGTATAAGGATTGGAGAGGTCGAGTCATCATAGGTAATGATAGGACGAGCTCCAAGAGATGAGAGAATTGGTGAGATATTCATAGGGCAGTAGTCATGATGGGTCTGTTGAGGCAGATCAACTAGTGTTTTTGGGATTTTTTGTAGGTGCTCAGGATGAGCAGATTCTTTTTTTTTTGGGGAGATGTACTTATGAGGGTACACTCTGCATTATAGTCGTATGACATTTTTGATGATGATGTATATACATAGATATGTGATGATGTACCCACAAGAGCCCACACATTTTATTGTAGCTTGATGGTGTCAGTTTAGATATATATATATATATATATATATATATATATATATATACGAACTGACACTTGTGTCTATTTACTTTTTTGTGTTTGTTTGTTTTTTCTTATGGTGATGCATGATTAATGTAGATGTAGTAATAGGTAGTTAGGTGTAGATGTGGTGGTGATATGCTTAAATAGGTATAAAATGACATTAGATGTGTATGTATAAGACGATAAGACTAAAATATATAAACACATTGCTTAGGAACAATATTTGCATCATTACAATAGCCATATGATGTAACCCATTTTATTATTTCAAGGAAGTTGGATATGAAGATTTGTAGTGAAGAGATTCGAACACTATAATTTGTAAGTAATCAAACCCATTAACTAACTGAGCAAAATTCTTGAACATATTCTAGGCTATCTTGGTAAACAAGACCTCAATCCTAGATTTGTGTGTGTGAAGTGATGTTCATTTTACCATTCTAAAAAAGGGGCGGTTTGTAACTGCATAAAGGGGAGGTTTGTAACTACATGGTAACTTAGCCGGTAAGCTAGCTCATTGGTAAATACTTGAGGAATACATGGATTCAAGTTGATGGTACTCTCAAGGCTTTTCCTTTTTTTTTTTTCCCCTATATGATGATTTTATTGTTTGGTTCTTTTTTGTGGGATTTGGCTTTTGTTTTCTGCCTGTTTTTTCTTTCTTTTGTAACTTGTCCTTTTGTCAGTCCTCAAGTTTAAGATAAATCATGTGAATTATATAATGAGCGGAGTGATTTTTTCTAAGAATTAGTTGACATGCAACGTAGCTAGTCCTATTTTTAAAATTTAGTTAATGTGTAGGACATGGTAAATCTAGGGATGAGAGCAAGGTAACCAAGGGAATTTTAGAAATATTTTTGAAGTGTGCCAACTTTGGATGGTGGTTGATTATATAATTTTTGATGGGTGAAGCACTCAAAACATTGCATTAATACTATCTCCTGAAAAGGGGTTTGGTCATCACACTAGTGGGCTAGCATGTGCATGTTTAATTCCCTTCACATGATATTTGCAATGATTATGTATAGATGCTTATATGGATGCATAAAGAAAGAATTTATGTGCAAGGTTACCCGAGTGTTATGGATAATAGAATGGGGCATGAGTTGAATGGGTGATTGAAATAAAGAAAAGAATGAAAAAATGAGGAGAGAGAGAAGAGGGAGGAGGGAAGAAAGAAACTTATCAAAGGTATCTAGTTTCTCGAAGTGTGACCATACAACATTGATGAGTAACTATAAAAAAAGAATATAAAAGAAATTAGAAAATAAACCTATCAAAGGTATGTAGTCACTCGAAGCATGGCCATACAAAATTGATGAGTAACTTAGAAGAAAAGAGGATAAGATAAGAAAAAGAATAAAAGGAAAAGAAAAAGAACCAAATAAGGGAGAGGGTGAAAGATATGTAGCCACTCTAAGCATGACCATACAACATTCATTACAGAATAGGGGGAATATGGAAGAAAAGAAATAGATAAATGAAGCAGATTTACATGTAAATCAAGTGGAAGTAGTGTCGTAGAATACCAAAAATGATGATGTTGTTTTTGTGTAGATTGATTGTGAGTCGATTGATTTATTTATTTTTTATTTTTTGGATTTTTGTTATGAATTATATACATATATACAAGTGATGATGATTTATAATACCTACAATTAGGCGTAAAATACTCGTAGATGAATAATGTTAATGGGATCAAGTTCTGTAATACCTTCGAACGTGGCTAGGTGATATGCCCTAGATCCAAAATTTTGAGTAACCATATAAGGGCCTAGCCAATTGGGTGCAAATTTTCTATGGAGATGGCACGGTTGGATAGTAATTTGTTGGTTTTATTTGAGGACTAAGTCTTCGACTTGGAATTCATGTTGGTGTACCTTAGATTTTTAGGCACATCAAAGATAATATTGATAAACACGTGTGTGTTCAATAGCATAAATGCGATGTTCATCTAATAAGTTCAATTGGTCAAGAAAATCCTGAAGAGTTGTATCATCATCAATAAATTCTTGCATGGAAACCCGTAAGGATGGTATTTCAAGTTCCAAGGGCATGATGGACTCAGCACCATATACAAGGGAAAATGGGGTTGCCTTAGTTGGAGTGTGGATACTGATACGGTAGGCCCATATTACTAGTGGCATTTGATTGTGCCAATCACGATGTGATTTTGCAATGGTTTTATGAAGAATGGTGCAAATGGTTTTGTTTGTAGCTTCTGCTTGGCCATTACCCTGTGGATATTATGGCGTAGAGAAGCTATGTTGTATGTTTAATTTTTCACATAGTACATGAACATTCTTATTCTTGAATGGGATGCCATTGTCAGTGATGATTTTTTATGGAATGCCAAAATGAAAAATGATGTGTTGAGTGATATAATCAATAGTTGTAGGACCGATCGTTTGAATGAGAAGAATGGCCTCAACCCATTTTGTGAAGTACTCGGTTGTAATGATGATGAACTTATGATTAGAAGATGAGGTAGGTGTGATTTTTTTGATGAGATCCAAACCCAATTGTGAAAAGGGCCACATTGAATGGATAGGTTGTAGAGCCTAGGAAGGCAAGTATGTAATATTGGCATGATGTTGGCATTTAACACACTTTTTGACATAGGCACAACGGTCATGTTCCATTATGGGTTAATAATAGCCCATTCGTAGAATGCATTTGGTAATGGCCATGCCACTAAAATGGTTTCCACAAGTACCATCATGAGCTTCTTGAGTGATGCATTGCGCTTCGAAGGACTCAAGACCACATAATAAAATACCATCATAACTTCACTTGTAAAGGATATTGCCTAGCAATGTATAGCGAATGGCACTTAGTTTAAAAGCTTATTTATGAGTCTGATTTAGATCAGGTGGTAGAATACCGAGCTTAAGGTAATCCTTGAATTGGAAAAACCATGGGTCATGTGGGTGAGCTTCGACGATATTGATGCCATCATCACGAGAAGGTAGATTGTTGGAAATGTCAAAATGGAAAATGGTGTGGACGGACATGTGAGTTGTGTCAAAAAGTGGATTTTGTGAAATGAGCAAGCCTAGATAGGCCATGGTATAAATGAAATAGTTTGTGGATCATGAAGTAGCGATGATGTCATACCACTCGAATTGGACAAATAAGTCTTCAACTACCTATTTGTATTGTTGCAAGACTAGGCAATGACATTGCTATTCTCCTTTGATTTGATTTAAAATGAGGAGGGAGTCACCAAATATGTCCAAGTGATGAATGTGCATGGAGAGTTCTTGCTTTAGGCTAAGGATAAGAGCTTTGTACTCAAAATTATTTTTGGTGCAAGGAAATCCTAATTTGAAGAAAAAAGAGAGAGGTTCCCCTTGTGGTGTGAAAAATACTATTCCTGCACCCCCAGCGTGTGTGCAACTAGAGCCATCAAAGAAAAGGATCAATTCAACAGCTGATTCAGGCTCTATTGTCTCTTTGGATTTACTTAGATAAAATATTGAGTCATCTAGAAGTTGAATAAACAATAGCGTATCACTTGGTAATGGGGCCTCAACCAATTGATTAGCAATGACTTGGCCTTTTATGGATTTTTTACTTATGAATTCAAGATTGAATTTCATGAGGAGCATGACCCATCATGTAGTGAAGTGGGTTATAGGTAACTACGTAGGTAGTATGGTTAATCATGTAGTGTCACAATTTTTGTGTGGCAAAGACAATGACAAGGTAAAGTTTCTCCATGTAAGCATACCGTATCTCGTAATCAATCAATGTACAACTGATATAGTATACAACTTGCTCTTGGTCTCGTTCATTATTTTGAGCAAGAAGTGTGCCTATTACGACATTAGTAGCTAAAATGTATAAGTGGAATGGGCATTCTCGACGAGGTGGAATGAGGATAGGTGGAGATATGAGGTATGATTTGATGTCATCAAATGTGGATTGGTAGTTATTATCCCATTTGAATGTGACCACCTTTTGTAAAAGATGATTGAACGAATGATACTTGTTGGAAATTTAGGCAATAAATCACCGTATGGATTGAATCCTTCCTTGCAAGCCACGTAGTTGTTTGAGGTTTGTAGGGGGAGGCATATCAATAATATATTGGACTTTGGAGAGATCGACTTTGATGCCTTTATTTGAAATGATGAAACCCAAGATTTTTCCAATGGTGACCCCAAAGAAGCATTTATTTGGATTTAAGCAAACATTATGTTCCATGAGGTGATCAAATATTTGATGCAGGCCCTCAAGATGCTGACCACAAATTTTGGATTTGGCTATGAGGTCATCAATGTAGTATTCAACATTTTTTGCATCATATCATGGAAAATGTAGGTCATGGCATGTTGGTAATTTGCCCTAGCTTTTTTGAGGCCAAAGGACATGACCTGGTAACAAATAGTCCCCCAAGGGGTCATGAACGAGGTCTTGTGCTAGTATTCTAGATTGACATGGATTTTATTGTAACCAAAAAGCCATCCATGAGTGATAGTATTTCATGTCTAGCGGTAGTATCGACCAGTGTTTCAATATTAGGGAGTGGAAAATTATCCTTGGGAGAAGCTTTGTTAAGATCCCTAAAATTGGTGTAAATGCAGATACCTCACTTGGATTTTACAATAGGAACCATGTTGGAGTCCCACTCAGGGTAGTCTATAGGCTATATGAAATCTACATCCAGGAGTTTATATAACTCATTTTTGAAAAGAAGCGCAATGATGGGATGCATGCGGTGCAAATTTTTTTGGATAGGTTTGGCATTGTCATCCAGGATAAGGTTGTGCATGAATAATGATGGGTTAAGGCTAGGTATATCCATGTAGGACCATGCAAACATATTGATGTAGGATCTAAGGAAATTGGTATAGAGGACACATTCTTCTTCAAATAGGTTGGCAGCGAGATAGACGATGTGAGGGCATTTCAAATCATTGCCAATATCAACTTCAATAGTGTCCTCAGAGAGCATATGAGAACCATAATGAAGTTGAGTGGGTGTGGGGATGAGGTGGAGGTAGTCGATGGAATTAGGGAGTTGGAATTCATCATCTCGATAAAAATATGTATGATTGATCTATGGGAGGTGGGGTGATATGGAGGGTAATGGTGCATTGGTATATTGCAACATGTGGGGTGTTGGGATGAATTTAGTTGTAGTGGGGGTTTCAAAGATATCATCAAGAGCAATTAAATTGGGGACATGTGGTGGAATGTAAGTTGGATAGTTTGGATATCGTAGTAGAGCATACAAGTCAATAGAGATCATATTGACTGAAGCACTAGATAAGGGAGATGTAGGTGATGAAGGTTGTGATGAATCATATGAGGATAGTAATGAATTAAGAAAAGGTTAGTGTTGACCTGGGTTTAACACCATAGATGGTGAGGGGGAATGAGAACGTGGGCCACGAGGTGGTGGTAGTTATTGAATAAGGAATAATGGAATAGTGGGTGGGGGTGAAGAAGGAGGATCTTCTGGTAAATGTGGATTAATAGTCAAGGGTGGATGAAGGGACAAGGTGGTGAAGTGGTGAGTAAGGGTTTCAACTTCATGGGGATAAAGTTGTTTATGTGGCAAGGATAGTGGAAATAATACATATGGAATATCAATTGTAGAATGAGGGGAAGAATTGCATATCTAAATATTAAGCTCAAATTCCTCATCAAAAAGAAGGTCCATAGGATCAAGATCCAGATTTTGCAACTCTTGCTCAAGTGTACTAATTGTTAGAGGATGGTAACCAATGCCTGATTGATCGGTAGGTTTGCATGAGGGAGGATGAATATAGGTGCAAAATCCCTATTCATATCTCCCTAGGCCATACCCATGTCAGTTATACATACGTAGATAGTGCCAAGAAAAATTTGGATTGGACATGTTGTTAAGGTTATCGTAAAATCTGGTTTGTGGTGATGGAGCTGCTGGTGGTTCTACGGATGAGTCAAGTCCCCCATATATGAAATTTGTGTAGTTATCAGGAGGACCTAAAGGAACTACTACCCCAATAGTCAAGGGCATATTATGAGATCGACCAAAGTCACAGGTGTATTGGATATTGGATGGAATAACTCGAGCATTGCTTATGTTATATTCACTAGGACCTGGGGTGGTTATGAGTATTGAGACATGATGAGGGGCCATATGCTCAGGTTTATGGGAGGACCTCTTGGGTGGTGTAGAAGGTGGTGGAATTGGGATAGGTGGATTTGTGGGTGAAGTTGTTTGAGGTAGAAGAATTTGTTTGAGCTAACTGGTCATCAAGTTGAAAGGTACACTGTGTCCACTCATAACACTCAACAAGTGTTATAGTAATAGGATGATTGGTATGGGTGAATTGGGAAGTGGGGATGGAAGCAGTGGTGGGTGAACTGGATATTACCCATGTCCAGGTCGAGTGGGGTACAAAGTGGTGGGAAGATGCAGGAGGTGTGGTAAGAATAGGTGGGTTGGTAGATTAAGATGGATTGGAAGGTGTAACAAAAAATGTAAATGGAGGAAGTGGTGTGAAAGGCAAGGAGAGGAAATGAGAAAATGTGGGAATAGATTGTGTGGTGGGAGGTTGAGGTGGATTGGATGAGGTTGATGCGATGTTTCTCGAATCAGATGTTGAAATATGATATTGTGAAGATGATAGATAAGTGTTTTTAGGAGACCAGCATGGGGTAGGGGTGAATTGCATGGATGTTAAGGGTGGACCATGTGGAAGAGTATTGATGTTGTAAAATTTGAATGGGTCACCATCAGCACGGATGTAGTTGACTAAGCCATTATAGACATATTTGATATAATGATGGACCATGGAAGGGATGCATTGCATGTATCAAATACAAGGGTATCCCAAGAGGATGTTATATTGCATCTTGCATTTCATAACATGGAAGAGAATGGAAATGGTTTTGGCACCCGCCTTAATGGGAAGGACAATGTTACCAAGGGTGGGATGCATTGAGCCATCAAAGGCTTGAAGTTCCATGGATGGAATAGCGATATGGTAAGGGGGAAGGCAAAGGTGACCCAAGGTGATAGTTAAAATTATATCGATGGATGAACTGGTGTCAATGAGAATACACTAATAGGTGATGATGTTGATGGAGGCTTGAATATGTAATGGGTTATCCGCTCCATCACCTATAACTTCTATAATTTCATGGTCATGGAAGCTGATAGAAGGTTGTAGGCATCGCTAGACATTGTCGAAAAAGTTGGCAAAGGTGTTGACATCATGGGTCTCGAGATTGAGAGAGCAAAGGATATAATCAAGTGCTTTGTGATGAGGTTGGGACTGCTACAGGAGGTCATATATGGAAAACCTTGCAAGTGCGATGTAGATCTGATGAGAGATACTACCATGGATGGTGATGAAATTTTATGGGAGGGCTAGGGGAATTGGTGGGGTAATAATTGAAGTTGTGGCATGTGGTTGCTAAGAAGCGGAGGGTTTTTGGATGGCCGTAGAGGGTGGATAGCATTGATTGCGAGTGGAAATATTGATCATACCCACAAAACCCTAATGAAAAGGACCTCGATTCACATGATTGACTTGTCATGGATCATTTGGAGGCATATTACCCCCATGCTTAGGTAACGGATTTTGATATATCTCAAAGTTTTGATTTTGCGGTGCAAGGGGATTTGAGACTTGAATAGTGCCTCGATCGATAAGGTCTTGCATGGCATGGCAAACAATATGGCATGAATCGATAGTGTGACTGTGTTATCGATGGTAATTACAAAAAGCCTATGGATTGTGCTCCCGTAGGAGAGGACAATTTGGATCAAAAGGTTGGACATTAGGCAAAGTGATGAGACCTCCCTCGGTTAATCTATAGAATAAAGTGGGCATGGGCTCGAATAAAAGTGTCCAATTGCATGGAGGGTGAGGTAAACATGGATTACGACCTCAATATGGATTATATTATGGTGGAGGATTGCTTGGGTGTGGAGTGGGAAGGAGTTGTGGATTGGCTTGGTATTTATTTTGAGGAGATCGTTGGGGAGAGGGTTGTGGAGCTTGCGTGGATGTCATTTGCTGTGGTGGATATGGATAATTTAGAAGAACCTAATTGGTTTGGGGTGGTCAAGTAGTAGGTGGTACATATGGAAGGCATTTTTAGTAGTAATTGGTGGGGTAAGATTGTTTTTTATGCAATTTTATTTTACCCGTGTGGACCTTGATGTCCTTGATAACTTTGGCTTGGGAAATGGCTTCCTCAAATGTTTGACTCTGATGAATCTATAATATTTGGGAGATTTGTTTATGACAACTCTTGGAAAAGAGTTTTATGAGCTCAGATGGTGGGAGAGGGAAGGCAATATCATGAATGACCACTCTCCAACAGGTAATAAAATTGGTAATAGTCTCATCGTCATATTGATGTAAAACATAGACATCAAACAAGGTAAGCTTGGTTTTGATGTTAATCGAGAATTGCTTTAGAAATAGATTGGACAATTGTTCAAAAGTAAATAAATTGTGGTGAGGAAAATGGTTGTACAAATCTAATGCTTGTCCCCCAAGTGAAAGTGGAAGCATGCAAAGCATAAGGGGATCACTACCATGCAACTCGTAGCAAGAAAAGTGATAATTATTGAGGTATTCTCTAGGATATTCATTTTAAATTTATCAAATTTTGGAATCTCAAATCTGTAAGGATATGGATGTATAGGAATAGATGGGTGAATTGGTTCATTACACAACTCATCATATGTGGGTTTTTAAGGCCCATAACCACTCATGCATAAATCCAATGTACAAATCTGCTCTTGCATGGCTTGAAATTTGCTAGAGAGCATCGTGGTAGTATTTAATGGATCCGAGAATGGGAGTGATGATGTGGATGTAGGTAATGGCTGTGATGAGGGTTGCAAATAATCTAGATGTGGTAGATATTGCAACTATTGTTCCTCCCATAGATGATAGTAAGAATCCTGGTGTGGATCAGGCACTAACATGGTCTGATATTATGGGATAGGAACCTGAGATGGATGGGGTGAGATGTAGGAATATTGGTAGGTGAGTGGTTGCTACTACTGATCGTAATACCTAGAGATATGTTGGGTAGGCATGGGCATATGCATTTGTTACCTATATGGGTAAGTATATTACACCTGAGCAGTAGTGGTAGAGGACCACGTGGGTGGTGAAGTGAAGAAAGTGGGTGGTATAGAATATGTGGGTGGAAGAGGTGTCAGTGTGATAAAAGAGGACTAGTGTGAAGATGGAGGTGGAATTTATGAGGATGAAGGGGGTATGGATGGGATGGCAAGAAGGTACTCAAGCTAAATTGAATATCAAGGTGGGTGACCTTGATGAGTGAGGTTCAGTGATGGGGGATGAAAGAAAGGTAGAGGTGGTAATTGAAATGATGATGGAGTTTATGGGGGTCCATATGATGAAAATAGTGGATAGATATTGGGTGGATAAGAGGTAAAATATGGTGTAAAAGGAGGTTAATGTGAGGATGTGGGTGCTTGCTGTGGGTGAACCTGCAATTAGGGATGGGATAGATTAGGTGATGTCAACTGGTAATACTGAGACATGTGTGAATATTTCTAAGCTGGGAGCGAGGAATGTGGATGGGATGAAGGTTGGTAACTCAATGAAGACTATTGAGATGGTGGGGTTTGGGATGAAGGTATGGTAGGAGGGTCCTGGATGAAGGGGGTGCGGATATCATACCAACTATCTGGACAATGGTAACAACATCAAGCATGATTTGAGAAACAACTGGACCAGAGTCATATCCCAAAAGTGGATGGGAGGAATGCTTGAGAACTGATAGGTAGCAGAAGGTGAGGCTGGTAGGGTGAACTCATCTGCCACCATAACTGATATGGGGTGACCTGTAGGGGTATAGATGTTGGTAGTAGGTGTATGGGGGATTGGGAGAGGAGATATCTTCCAAGGGAAGGGTCTCCTCGAAGGTCTTGTATAAAAGGTGGGATGAAGTGGAAGATGCCATATGGTATGTGGGGCTATAACTAGGGGTAAAATGCTCAGTAAATAGGTTAGGAGGACCTACAATAGTAATCTTCTCAGACTCGAAAGGTGTATCAATGGTCTGATAAGTAGAAGCACCTACCATCATGACAGTCCATTGGGAAGCCTTAGTGGCATGACGAAGCACTTCACAAGTCTGACTATGCATAATTGGCACGGTGATGTGTGAAAAATATGTGGTAATAGCCAAAATATATGAAATCTGGGCTTTGTGACTATCTGTGGCTTAATGTGGTGCTATATTCTCTAAAAAACATAGGTTAACACGGGGTCATGCAAACCACTTTTGAAGCTAAAGATTCACACAAGGTCATGTGAATTGTTGAAAACTAGTAAAGGTGATGGATAAGTGCTCTATGGATGACATGTGTACTATGAAATGAGATATGTGCCCTTAAAAATAGGTTCACATGGGGTTGTGCGAACCACTATTGCAACCAAATATTTACACGGGGTCGTGTAAACCATTAGAAACATATATAGAGGATGGATTGTGTATTATGGAGAGCCTTTGTGTGCTGTGTAGACCTGTGTAATGCAATTTTGGATTCTGGAAGCTCAATTTTACATAGAATCATGTGAATAGATCGGAGTGTAGGAAATTCACATGAGGGATTTGAATCACCTAAAAATAGATCGTGCAGTGTATAGCATGGAAGTGAAACTATGGAACAACTGAAAAGTGAGTTATAGCACGTTTTATATGCTATTGTAACCACTTTCATGAGACTCAACAATAAGCAAATGTTATTTATTTTTGGTTTTCATGTTTTTTGATGAAAGTATGTATTTACCCTATGAACAAATAATGGTAATGGGTGAACTTCTGCTTTTGAATCAGGTATATCGTAGCATAGAAATTTTTACAACACCCAAGAGCGCACAAAATAGAACTATATTTCCAATGGGAAAGTGGAAACCTAGATGGATTTTGGTACAGTAAAATGGTATCCAAGGGGGGAGACTCAAAATGCTCTAATGAGTCAAATAAACTCTCATGAAGAGAGGTCACACTGTCAATGTGGTGTTACTGGCATACCCATGCTTTCACTTAACCCTCACATTTAAGGCATATAGAGTAACGATCAATGATGCATGTCATTAATAGCATAATTTAATCTTATAATTTATCAATATGATATGGTGTCCAAGGTTGTCTACGATAGAAGGCTAGGGCATAGTACAATTAAAACATTCATATTTCAAGTATTTATTGGGTGAAATAGATTTTGGTTTAGCCTTTTGGTGTCACACTAAACCTAGTCTGCATAATGGAAACTGAATTAAATTATAGGAATTCAAAATTAAATCTAAGTTGCAAAAATTGACAATTAACTAAAATTGCAAGAATTGAAAATTGTTGAATTGAAATCTAATTTACTTTTGCAAAATTGAAATAACAGAATTAAAATGTTGCTGAATTGAAATCCTAAATTACACTTGTACAATTGAAACCTAGTTTACTCTTGCATAATTGAAATGATGATTGGAAATAAAACTTATGCTAAAAACACCTGTCAATGTCCTACCATAAAATGTCATCAAGCTTCTACTATAGGAATTGACAGCAAAATGGAATCTACTAAAAATTGAAAGTTGTTGAAACATAAAAAATAGAGAAACATGGAAAGTAGAGGAAACAAGGGAAATAAATGTCTAATATAGTTTTTTAGCTAACACACACACAAATTCTACATATAAACATAGTGTAAAATATAAATAACATCACACAAACTTAAAACAAGAAAATGAAATCTGACAAGCAATCTGTTAATTTTGTTGCAGCAAAATTACAGAAAAACCTATCATGAAAATCCTCCTTTTAGGCCTGAAAGTGGGCCCAAGATTCATTAAATAGAAGAAAGTGGGAAAAAAACTCCTTAAATAATTAACAATCACACTTTCTGATGAACAAACATTCACAAAAGAATTACACTTTATTGCTGTCAAAACATGCTAAAATTGTTATAGAGAATTGTTGTACTGTCCTATTTGCTGCTACTAACTACTCTCCTCTATTATACTTCCTACTTAGATTAAAAAATAAGGGAGTTGTGTTATTTATAATAAAATATTACAATATATCTCGTTCTCAAATCAACCTATTTGCTATTTTATAGTGATTTGCCAATAATTTTGAATTTGAAATAAGTGTAATTCTGGACAGTTTGTGTTACAACAACACTCATTGGCCCTTAGAAAGCATATTTAGTGGTAGGAGTACATTGAAGGAGTTTTATAATATCTTGTACACATATATTCACTTTAAAATATCATTTTTCTATCTTACAACTTATTTGCCTATTATTCTACAACTAATCTGGGTCTACTTCAGGACATGATCAACTTCATCACTTGATATTTCCTCATGATCCGTGTCTTCTGGTCGGCAAGTAATGGCAGAGATATTTGTATAAAGTTTTTACTATATCCTCGCAACCTTATTTTACCTTTTCAACCGCTTATAAATTGTAGATATTCAAAAAGAAGCATGTCCCCCTATTATTTTGAAGATCTTCGGGATAACTGGTTGTAGGTGCACTTGATGCTCAAAAATGCATTCAAAATGTCTATTTTGGCTATTTATTTCAGGTATATAATTTAATACAACTTTCAAGAGGTGATTCCAACTGATTTCATCCTTCTCCATTGGTAAATTCTAGGACTTACATTCATTGGCAACTGGCTAGAATTTACATGGTGATTTCTGCTTTTTTCTGTTTCTGCCTATTGCTGCCTATTTAGACCATGTGGAAATGATTCTAAATAGGTAAAATTTCTTCTTTAGTCCTTATAAAATTATTACATCTATTTATTCATGCTTTTCTTGACAACTTCAAGGTGTTCCTATAAAGTGACATCTTGTTGATTTTTATATGGCTGTTTTCTGCAGATTTTTAGATTTATGACAGTATTAAAAATTTGGTTTTAATATGGATTTCAAACAAGTTGAACGGCAGGAAAACATTCAAAAATCATTGTGAAGTTAATGGATATCAGCATACCACATTTGGCTAACTAAAATGCATGTTTTTATTTGCTACTTAATCAAGCAAAAATAGTCACAAAATGTTGAAAATAGTAAAAAATAAAGATATAGTATTCCTAACATAAAATCATGCAAACACTTAACAAATAATATGTTTTAATCAACTATTTGGAAATTAACTTTTTCATGTTTGGTAATATGGTAGTTTTTATATGTCAAAAATTGTACAATAATGAGGTATTTTTGGGCCTCATCAATCAGTTGTGTCCACTAATTATTTTGAAAAGCCCTATCGTAAAGGGGCTTTCTAAAACTACCCACTTCGAAGGTACCTTCTAGTGATGAATTTTGGATAACCAACACTCGAAGTGGGAAGGACCGATCGAGTATTAATACTAAAATGATCCACCCGGAGGGATACTATGGCGACTAATCCAGAGGTGATCCAGTGGAGAGTAGAACCTAGACCTCACTGAACTCTTGTGGTGAATTGGTGATGAAATCTAACTTAGGCTAGAGATGAAAGCCAGCTCTTTACACCATTTAATTAGGACGTGAGTGTGTGGTGTTTGTTTGTGTGGTACTATTTTAGAAGCAAATCTACTCTAAATTCCTTTTTAAAATAAAACTATGCTATGATGCCTTTTCAAAGCAAATATATTTACTTGGTTTTGCACAAAAATAAACTTGATCTATTGATTTTCAGAAGGGAAATCTATTTAATTGCTTTTGAAGGGAAATTGCAAAAAAATTAAACTAATATAGATGCTTGTGGAAGGTAAATGACTTGGAAATAAATCTAATTAATTCCTTGGAAGGAAAAGAACACGAAGGAAAATTACAAAAATGAAAGCTAACTAGATGCTTTTAAAGGGAAATGACTTGAAGGGAAATTGCTGAGAATGAAGCTAATCTAGAAAGCATATGGAAATTTAACTACAACAAATAGGAAGATGCGATTTCATGGAATTCATAGCCCAATAGGAAAGATCAACTTAAAAATAGGGAAAAAACAAAAAATTTCACACAATACCTGCATCTAGGTGAATGTAAAAGCCTCCAATGTATCCTCTGGTCCAAAACTGTGTGAGTTTGGAAGGTTTGCACTGGGTCATGTGAATTTGTCTTTTGATAGGGGGTTTATATGGGGTCATGCGAACTAGGATCCGAGGACTGGGCTAACTAGTTTAGAGGCCCTAATAGTGATTTTGAAGTTTTTATAATGTTCTAGCACTGGTACCTACAAATAAAGTTTCCAAAAACTCAATTTAATTTTAACAAGACGACCAAAAACTTGAATAAGATTTCTTACATACCTGAAGAAAGCAAATAGCAAGAAAATAAACTAACTATTGATTTTTTGCGCAAAAATAAAAGGACACTTTAACCTTGCTTACGTCATGGCAAGAGATAATTTGTGGTCTAGGTATGAGGGCACACAATACCTAGGAATATGAGGCTCTTAACCTCCCCTGACTTACCTTGCCATTGGTTGTGGGTGTATGAACCAATACCTAGGTATCAAGTATCAAGTTTGAGGTAGTTTAGGAAATTCACACACCCAAGTGTGTACTCACTACTCTATTTGGAGGCTCACCAGTGTACCAACGAACCTTTTGAGGTTTAGCCTAAGATGTATTTTAGGGAATTTTTGTTGGTTTGGGGTTTCTTCAAAGATGAGAACTACTTGTCATACAAAAACTAACCACAATGTTTGGTTAGAATGCGATTAAGCTAATGCTTGATTGGGTCCCACCGGGCGTGCCAGAATGAAAAAAATAAAAATATGCTAAGACATTCATTCAATATCAAAGAATCTACTGCATTTGTATTGAATTCATAAAAGAGGTTACACTACGATATCCTTTTACAAATTTTGCCCTGAAGGCTACAATGGGGTCTTCCCTAAGGAAGCCCTTTTGAATTTGAAACAAAGGTAGCAAGATCCGTCTTTTTGGGTTCCTCAGTGTAGGTGGGCTTCTTTCTCGTGGGCCACCACTTTTTGGATATGTCCTTGTGCTTGGCTGGACCTGTTAACCTATAAAATATTTTTAGTGCATTGGGGGGTCTACCTCAGTCAAACCCCATGGTTATGAAGACAAAATACTCATAAAATATACTCAAAACATAAAAATTACTATTAAAAATAGTATAAGAACACTAATTTAAATTATACTTACCTTTACTAATGATTCTGGTTCCTATAGAAGAGGTCTACATGGTTTCGTGCGAACCGGTCTTGAACTAGTGGTTCAAATGAGGTCATGAGAATCTATCCTTTTTGTACTGAAACTGCAAGTTAGATTTTTTGGTTGTCCTAGAGTAGTTGTTTGTTTGATTTTTGTATGGGTCACCTTCAAAAAGTGCACTTTTAGTAGGATTATTGATCTATATCAATCATAAAGGGGCTCTATGAAATTGATGGATCAAAAACAGTGTTCGTACGATGGTTATGTGGTGGAGGTGTGGTGGATGCAAATAACTATGATGATTTCAATAGAGTTTCGATAAGAAAAAGTTGGTTGTTGTGAAAAGGTTAAAATGACCTTCTATTTATAGACTTGGCCAAGGTGAGAGGGATGGGATGAGGTGTCCCCTGTGAGGTGTCTATCTGGGAGGTGTCCCTTGAGGTGTCTTGGCTCATAAATGGAGTTGGGTGAGGAAATACCTCACCCATCCATAAATAATTATGATTTGCTAAAATATCCATTAAGCATTAATGAACACCTTTTAAGAAATATTTTTCAATTTAAAATTACTTTTTATGTGCAAAAGTCTCCATCTTTAATTTATGACCCAAGGGAATGTGTGGTGGAGAAATATCTTGGTGAGCTGTGGCATGGCTAGGATAGGCTAGAATGGGTGAGGTGGAAGGCTAGGCTAGTCAAATTAGACTAGGTGAGGTGGGGGGCTTAGCTTAAATCAATATTAGATCTAATTAAGCATGTGTTTAACCATAAAGCAAGTTTTGACCAGAATTGTTGACTTTTGAGCATAAAGTGCTTTTTGACCATGGTGAAGGATTCAACCTTAGTTGAGTTGGTATGATGTTGCATGAGGACCTATGGTTAAGCGTAGGGAGGATATTAGTTAACCCAAAGGGGCTAAGGATGATGAATAGTGTATTTGATAAATGAATAGTGTTTTTAGTCAATTTATGCAATTTTTGAGGGTTTTGCAAATTGATTGACCATGGAAATGGGGAGAGGGACAATGTGTGACTTTTGGGTGTCTACACTAGGTGTAAGTATGCATGAGATGCTATGTCTATGGCTAGAAGCTCGGGCTCATAATATACCCAATATTTCCTAACAATTTATACAATAGTTGTTCAAAGTATTATGAAAACCCTTAATAGGACTAGCCTTCGGTTAGATTCTGATTAATATTGATTAATGTTATCTATGATAAGCAAACAAAATTATATGGTATTTATTAAGGTGTGGAAAAAAGGGATCTTGGAAACCATGATGATGGGCGAAGAGTTTTGTGAAGTTCCAACCAAGGGAATCCAATGCATCTTTCCCCATTTCTTATCACTTCAAGTATGGATTAGGGGATATTATGAGCTAAGATCTAGTTTAATGTGTAAATTTATGAATACTTACATTTTCAAAGAAAAATAAATTTCCTTTTTAATATCCTTTTTGCCTAACCTTAATCTAAATATAAATGTAACATTAAGATTAAAATGCTTTTCAATTTTAATGATAAAATGAAATAAAAAATTTCTTTCTTTTTCAAGCAAGGTTTCAAGAAATATGCATCATACAATTTAGCCTAGGATGAAATCTATGTGTAATTCTTATTTGATACCTAAATATTGGAAATATTTGTTATCCCCTGCAAATATTAAACTAGGTTCACTATTTTCCCTTTTTCAAACTTAATGAAAATAAAAAAAAAATAGTTTCATAGACAACAAGCATACACTAAGCTCTAAAATCTAAAAACAAAAAGATCAGGGAATAGAGGAACCTAGTTCTACCATAGATGCAAAATTTCCATCTACACATACAAGCATTACCAACACTATTGTTAGCTAGTGACACTTTTTTCCAAACCTACAAAAAGAGAAAAATAAAATAGGATCAATGTAGAGGAGCTTGTATTATATGGTAGAGGAGGATGAATTACTTGCTATAGTGATTAGGCCTTTGTTTAGATGACAAAATATGATAAAATGCTAAAGATTACAAAATTCTAGAAAAAATGTTGTTGGGGTAGAAGTGCCATGATCACAATAGTGTCATCTATGCTATTGCTATGTTTTGTAGCATAGGGGTGTAGTATTCCCAGTGGGGAGGTGATTTTCTAAGGCTTGGAATGATCAATATACAAGTCCTAACTCGATTTCCAAATCATACAACCGTACGGTCCTTCAAACTACCCTTTTACGCCTAATGAACAGCTTGTACGAAAGTCAAATTCACACACTGTACGATCCCAAATCATACAGTGGTAAGGTTTGTACACTTTTACACTCATCCAAACTATCAGACTCAGTTTTGGAGGCTATCGTACACAGTTTTGTAATCGTTCAAGTCGATTCCCTTAAACTGCCAAATCGGGTAAGTTTCTCTCAATCGCTTGGTTTGCCAAATCGGGTAAGTTTTCCTTGTACGATTTGTACGAACTCTGGTGTATGATTTGTACGAAATGAAGGTACAAATAGGTGCCAAATAAGATACTCTACTAGTCCAATCTCTCTCAGGTATGTTTTGTAAAGGTTTAATATGCCAATTAATCCATTCTCAACAACATGCAAAACATCTTAATGGGGCTTGTGAGAGATTCAATTCCACTAGCTACGTCCAAAAATCATACAATAGGGTTCATGACATCCTCCTAAGTGCTTTCATGCTCACATATCATTCCTCAAGCTTCACCAGTGATATATTCTTACAATATGTTGCAACAATGCATAAAACTAATCCAAACATTCACCAGAAAACACATGCATCAAGATTAAACCATAAATCCTCATCCATCAGTGCTAGAATCATACACAACCTGTAAAAAACATATTCATACTCATTTGTGTCTTATTATATCATAAATGTAATTACAACATGGTTGTTCTATCAATCTACTGCAATAACTCAGAGGTTAACAATCTATCTCATTGGATTCTAACCAGTAAATACTCAATACATATCCAACAACAACCAGACCTACGAATTTGAAAATGGGGCCTTATATAACATTGCCCAGGCCATTCCAAAGTGGTTCCTAAGGCAATTAGTTATTTACAACTACCCATCCATAACAAAATGCATAAATTTAGACTTTTACTAAGTCTAAAACCTTAATTAGCAAACTTATGCGCCATTTCATCCCGAAATTACATTTCCCATGCATTTCATTGCATTTCAGTGTACCTTGTATGGTTTGCCCTTGCATTGTATGGTTTGCCTTCCTGGTTGTATGGTTTTCCCTACCTGTATGATTTACAAAACTTGGGTAAACTATCAAAACTATCAAAATTGAGCAAATCCATTTGATCACTTTCTCTTCTTCTAGGAGGAGGATTTGCTGCCTACATCTACCCTCCCCTTTACTTTGGTCGGTGTCCTCACCGACTGACCTTTCTACTTTAGTTGTGCTTCATAGTCCAATTATCTCTTGCAAGTCAGTCACTTTGGATTGAATAATTGCATGTTCATTCTTCAACTTGGCTGCGTAGCTTCCCATTTCCACTACTTTCACCCCATGGAAATTAGCCTTCTCTTTAGCAGTCTTTAGGAATTCCATCATTTGCTTTTCTCGGTCAGTGGCACTCCTCTTCAACCTTTCCTACAAGTGGGCTTCTATTCGAGTCACCACCTGAAGTTCTTCATTCTTCTCAGCAATAGTCTCTAGGTGGTGATGAATATCTACCTCCAAGGCATGAATAGTCTCTTCCCTAGCCTTCAACTGTGCTTGCTTCTCTAGGACCAATTCATTGTATCTTTTGTTATCCTTTTGAATTTCTTCTATCTTCTTGGCCTGTGTCACCACTTGCTCATTTTTCTTGGCTAACTGTGCTACCATATGTTCATCCTTTACCTTGAGTTGTACCTCCAACTCCTTAATCTTATCTTCTACTATCTGGGAGATCTGTCACTTCTCTTCTTCAAGAAAATTAACTCTAGTTTTAGACTCAGTATTTATGCTTGTCAGATCTTCCTCTAGTTTCTTTATTTTCTCTTCTACTATAGCCTTACACTTTTGCAATTCTTCCTCCATTGCAATCATTTCTGTTTGAGTGGCTTCTATCTCCTCCTTCTGAGCTTCCTTGAGCTGATAAATCTACTCCAATCCAATGCTCAACCACTCTATCCAATGTGTGAGAAAGTTCAACTTCCTCAGAGTGATAGCCAAATTTGTAGTGACCCTCTTGTACTCCAATTCTCCTATGTTCATCGGACAAGTCGGGTGATTGGTTCTATCCAAGTACAATCTCGGATGCTGCCTGTAGTTGGTTATCACTCCTTCTGGCAAGTCATCTCTTCCCAACATTGTGGTTACCTCTTCCCTAGGTAACTTCCATGGGTGTTGTACATGAATATCTATGATTCTCCTTGTACGCTCCTTGTTACTCACCCATTCTATTATTTTCTCCAACTCGAGAGACACTTGTTCCTCCCATAGTTTTAATTCTCCCATGCATCCAATACAAAACTATAATTTGGCACTGGCTATGGCATCACCTATCTATGAGAAGAAATGTTCCACATCATCTTCTACTCCTCTTGCCTCCTCTTCTATTTCAATATTTTTAAACTATGGTACCTTCAAAAGGTAACTTGTTCTCATTCTCTATCGTTCCTCTTCTGTAGGAGTTCGTTCTTCCTCTTCCTCCATGTGGTGGCTAGAGCTTCCTCCAAGCTCTCGAAGTGCTCTCTCTGTGTCTATATTTTCTTAAGATGGAGTCCATTCTACAATATTCTCCTCCTCCTCATTATCTTCTATCTTCACAATATCCTATTGATATTGTTGTTGTTCTATCTATTCCTAGGATTTTTCTTGTTCAGTAGAGCCCACATGTTGCTCTTTCCTTGTTCCACTACTGCTCTTCCTTCACATATTCTTCCTATTGCTGATTTCTATCATTATGATTTGTTCAACAATAGGTTCTTTTTGTTCTTGTGATGCTTTTGTCTCTTCTTGCGCATCACTTGGGTTATTTTGCTTTGAACTTCCTCCCATCATGAATTTGTAATGGGGCTTCTTCTTTTTCCTAGACTCTTCTTCTGAGGCTTCCACTCTCACTTCAGTGTCCTCTTTTTCCTCCTGAGTGGTGGCTACCACTTCCTGTGCTATTTGCCCCACCTCTATATCCTTCAAAAATTTTGAAGCATCTAGGATTTCGAATTCATCCCGTTGGAAAATTTGTGGAGATACCACCATTTTCTCTATTGCTGCCCAACTCCAGTCATCCAGATCTATCTTTTCTGAATCTGACTATTCTTCCTCCTATTGATCCTTTTGTGCAGGCTCATCTTGTTTCTCTGAAATGGGGTTCTTTGCCATTCTTTCCCATTGTCGTCTTGTTCTTATTTGAATTGGGCTTACTTGTCTCTCCACATTTCCCTCCCTTTCTTGAATTGATGGTTGCTCCTACTACCATTGTTGCATTGCTTGTTGTTCTAGTTTAGGTTCTAATCTCCTTGTTCTTTTCCTTTGAGGATGTACATCCTCATCATCCGAAGGAGTGTCTTCTGGTACCTCCATGGCCTGCTGTTCCCTCTTTGTTCGAGGCTTCTTCAGAGTCTCCTTCTTAATGGGTACTAACTTTGCCCACCTCAAAATGGTTGGTTGTCCTTCCCCAACTTCTTGAGGTTCTATCAAACCTAGAAAATGGATTCCCAACTCTGTGATAACATTCAATAATAGTCCGATGGCATGGAAGGTCATTCCAAAATTCTTCGATCTCTTCATTAGTACTTCATGCATTTTCCTTTCTATATAGGTACCCCAATCATACTAGATTCCTTGGGTGATACCTTCTACATACTGAGCCATCTATATTGGCATCTCTATGGATCTTGTATCACCTGACAGTTGAGCCATTACTGTATTCATCACATGGCCAATCATCTCCTTTCAGTTGGCTCTGTTTGATCCCTCGAGTTCCTGCACCCGAGATCTTTGTAGTAGTCGATGACTTCACATTAGTCAATGAAGTGATGATATGATATGACTCAATCGGATCAACCAACTTCTTAACTATCTCTATGTGCATATGTTGGCAATCTGAATGTCTTCTTGAATGCATCTACTGTCACTTCTATTTTCATCGACCTCTTGTCCACATTGACAAAAGTAGTTCTAGTCACAGGATTATATGCTTGGACCATCTACAATAGGTAGTTGTAGAAGAAGGTTTTTTGGTGTGGTGGTACTTGTGCTATGATAGCTACACCAACCTCCTCGAACTATTTCCTCCATGGATGGTTCTTGTTTCATTTATCATTCCACCATCACCTGCATGTATCCGCTCCATGTTGTACAAATGCAATATTTGTTATCTCCACCTGACCTTCCTCAGGTCCACTACTCAGATCCTCATCCTGATCTAGAATATGTACTTCACTTCTTAGCTCCCTCCTTGAGGTCCTTTCTTATGCCATTCTCTCCTCTCGATACCTTGGTGGTGTTCTTCTTCGATCAACCCACCAATAGTTCTACCTTCTCCATGACCTATATCCTCCTCTCCTCCAAGGATGAGTACCATGCCAATCATGGTATTGAAACTGTCACCCTTGGTATTTTCTGGGATATGCTTCTCTCTCATGTAGGGGTCTTGGTGACCTTTCCACCCTATTGGCTGCAATCCACCTTAACCGACATCCGAACTCTTCTGCTGAGATCATTCTCTTGCCATTATCCCAGTTAACTTATTATCCAAACATCACCATTTTTGCAATCATAAGTACTCCTAAAATCATACAATTTACTATAAATCATACAGTATGCTCTTCCTTGTACTCTTGTATGGTTTCACCTTCAACAACCACTTCCAGATCGTACACTGCTCTTTTCCATAGTTCAATTTTTAGCCTGTTCAATCTTCAAACTACCATAACTTCCTCAAATCGTACATCTATAGCATGAAATCATACAGGGTGGTACTACTCCATACAATGTCACTTTTTGGCTACCTCCCTCCATGGAATCCATACAATTCCATATGATTTCGTATGATTTGTTGAAAACTACCTAAAATGACCTAAAAATCACCAAGAACTGTACTATCTTCTTCCTGAAATCGTACACCTTGCTCCCAAAATTATATAGTACATATTTTCAAACCCTAGGTTGTAAAAAATTCACAATTTTGTCCTCCTTTTCTGAATATTTCACCAACCCATTTGTCGGATTACCCCGATCTTCCTTTTCAGTGCTTTTTGGGAGCAATTTTTCAACTTTTCCACCCTTGGCACAATTTTATCTTCAAAAAAAATTCTTTGGCTGTACTTTCATGGTTGTATAGACTTCTCCTTCCTTCCCCTACCTTTTCTAGCTTGGTTTTTCCTGATTTGTTTGATTTTAGGGTTTAAATTTCACTTTCCTTGCAAATATTCCACTCCGGCTCCAAGTTATCACTACTTCGAACCCTAATGTGCAATTTTTCACCACCTAGTTCATACTTGGCCACCTTCTACTACTATTCCTCCTTACTTCCTAGCTACACTTTGAATTTTTCCTTCCATGGAGTCAAACCCTAATTTTTCTCTTCCTTTCCTTCTCCGGTTCGATTTCTCCGAATGTGAAAAGTTCTCCTTGGTGCTAATTAAAATGGGTCATCATTATTTCAGGTTACTGATGAAGTTTTCTACCCATGTAGTCTTCTCCATTAAATTGCATGCTTTCCACCTTCATCCTCCTGAAAAAATTCAAATTCTCTTTGTACGGTTTAAGGAAATTGTAAATTTACCTTCTATTTAAATCATTTCTCAAACCCTAACTAAAACCTAATCAATTTAATTCATAAATTGTACCACTTTGCATGTTTTCCATCCTCCTTGCATGGATGATTGACAACTCAACATGCTTTTTGAAAAAAAAAAAAAAAATCTCGCTTTTTCCTCCAACCACTACTTTTTCCCGTGCATGCCACATTAAATGGGGTAGTTGAAAATCGTACAACATGCCCAAAATCATACAATGTATGATCTAAATCATACAACCTATCTCTTCGTATGATTTCCCATGTTCTTTTTCCAATTTGACTTGTACGATCTCATAATTATACCTTTTTCCTCTTCCATTTTGCTTTGTATGATCTTATACTTAGAGAAATTTTCAATTTTCTTTCTCTCTGAAGAGGTCGTCATTTTCGGTTTTCAACCTACTTCCTTCTTAATTGTATCTTGAGGGATTTTCACAATTAAGGCACTTTTCTTTTTTTTTCAATCCTAGTCTATTTACACTTACCGTCTTGGCAATCGTATAGTGACATTCACTTGTATGATCCCATAAAATTCTTCTCTTGGAGGTTCAACTATAATATTTTGAGTGGTTGTGTCACCTATCGGTACTTGTTCCCTAGGCTGATTCATCTCCACTTGTGATGTTACTAAATTTCTTGGCCTTCCCCTTCTATGTGTACAATTTGGAATTGTACAATTGCAAGCTAGAGTATCTTCACCTGGTGTCCTTTCTCCTTGTCGTATAGGTGATTGGTCCCTTGGTAGCGGTGTCCTTACTACTCTACTATCATTCGAGTGACTTCTCCACCTATCCCCTTGGATCAATTTTGGCTCTAGACTTGGCGATCAGATTCTTAGTTATCCCTAGTTTCTTTCATCTACAAAGTGCACTCTTCCTCTACCAGCAAGGCCTCTTCCGTGTGAGTGTCTCCCCATCCTATTCCTCTTGACATTGGGTTTCTCTATGCTAATGGTGATTCCTCCATTTCTTAGAGTAATCCTCTACCACCCATCACTCATTGAGGTCCTTGTCATATTAAGGATGGTTGTCCCCATGTACGTCGCCTTGTAGGATTTGGTAAGATTCCTCTAATTCTTGGTAACCCTCGTAGATTCCTTGTCCAGTTCATACAGGCTAAAGGTGTATCTCCTGGCCATCTAGGAGTAGGGGGTCAGAACCTTCCTCGTCCTCTTCCTCCTCTGATTGTAACATCACCTTGTCCTTGTTCATTTCGTAGTTGAATACCTCCTCCCCTTCCTGGCTGAAGCCTTAGGGGTCTTTCCCTGTTCCTTCCTCCCATTGTTCGGGTATCAGGAGTTATCTCTACCAACTCAATGTTGGCTAGTGGACTTCTACTTCTTCTTGTACTTGGTGATAATTGTCATAGTGCTCTGATTCTATGATCTACACGTGCTAGGTGACGTCTCCATATTCTTTCCTCGAAGTTTCTTTGTGGAGATGATGTTGCCAAAACCTCTCTATATGCGTCAAAAAAGTCCATCTCAGAACTTGAGTGATTCTGATTCTCTTCTCTCTGTTCCACCCAATCTATTGGTAAATTCATCATTCTCTCCAATATCTGTACTTCTCTCCTTTGTCTTCTCAACTATCGATAGGCTATTATATATGCTTGTGGTTCAAGGTTGGTTTGATGTCCCTGTGGTCTCCCTATTTTTCATTATGTTGTTGTACATGCTGGGGGATCATGATTACCTCGAGGATTCTGAGGGTTTTGGACAATCATCTTCATCACTACTTCCTGTACTAGGTTCCATTACTAGCCAAGGCATTCCTTCATTACTGGAGTCACTCAAATCCAGTCGTATATTACCTTGTGATTTAGGTGATGTAGTTGCCTCTTCAATGTCTCACCAAAGCATCTCTACATCTTCGTTTGTCATTGGTGGATCACTCGGTGGTACCTGTGAGCTTGTGCTTGCACCATCATTCCCTCCACCACTTCTTGGAGTTAATCCCTCAACCTCCTCAGGTTCCCTTTTGAGCTCTTGTAGCCTAGCTACCCTTTGTTCCTCCAACCTTCGTATTGTGCCATCCAATTCTTGGATGATTTGCTCTCTCAACATTGCATTATGACCTCACAACATTTGATATTCTTCTTGTAGTTGTTGAGTCTGTAACCACATTCTCTATTGTAATAGCCCTATCTGAGCCAATGGAGTAAGTCCAACTAATTCTTGATCAATGGTCTCATTCTCATCTTCCTCCAAAACTTCCATTTCAAATGTGTCCACTCTATCTTCGTATCGTACTGTTAGTCATATCCTTCTTCGTCCTTCCACTTGTTGGGGTAGTTCCCTCCGTTCTACCTGAGGATACATCCTATTTCTACTTACTAGGGTTGCTTCTTCCTACCTTCCCCTATTCCTGGGTAATAGTACTATCTCCTGATGTTCTCTTTCATTTGGAGGAATCCATTCTTCATCTTCTTCTTCAACTCACTCGGTCCCATCAACAAATCTGACATGTACTCGTAATATTCTTCTTTCTCTAGGTCGAGGTACCAACTCTTGTTGTTCTATGGTTGGTCGTGGTTCCTCCCCTTATACAAATAAGTGTGTGAGTCCTATGTCAGGCTCCTCTTGTGATGGACCTAGCTCACTCTGAGCTTCTTTTTGAGCTTTCGCTCATCTTCGTCATTCAATTTCTTCTGAAGAAATGAATAAGCATTGTACCTTGTAAGGCTTCAACTTTGAGCCATTTATAGTATCGGCACCTCTATCCCATTCAAGTTCTATAACTTGACTACTCCATTATTCATTACTTCAACTACTTTATAGGGACCAAGCCATAACATCTTCAGCTTACCGGGCTTGATTTCCCGCTTCCCATTAAACTTTAGAACCAAGTCACCTGGACTAAGTTCTAACTTTCTCAAATGTTTGTCATGCCATGCCTTCCATATTTTCTGAGCTACCTCAATCACCCATTGTGCCATGACTCTTCTTTCATCCAACTTGATCAGTGTTGTCAGTCGCTCTTCCAAACTTTCTTGATCACCCAAGTGATGCTCTACCGCGACTCTCAAACTTGGTATCAAGAATTCAACTGGCACCACTGCTTCTTGTCCATACATTAATTGGAAAGGTGTATGCTCTATTGTAGGTTTAAAAGTTGTTCTATATACCCACAAAATAGATGGTAGCCTTTCCTCCCAATCTGCTCCCTCTATTCCATAGGTTTTATATAGAGTAGATACCAGGACTTTATTTGTTGCTTCCACCTGCCCATTCGCTCTAGGATAGTACGGACTAGATAGTGAGTGTAAAATCTTGAACTCTATGGTCAGCATCTTGATGATCTCATTAACAAAGTGTCCTCCTCGATCACTTGTTATTTGTAGTAGAATACCAAACCTTGTGATTACCTATTCATACAAGAATCTCATTGTACTTTTAGTCGAGTTATCAGGTAATGCTCTTGCTTCCACCCATTTTGTTAGGTATTCTATCGCTACTATGATGTATCTACACTTCCTCCATCGATATGTCTTCAATGGTCCTATGAAGTCCAATCCCCACCATTCAAATAACTCTTGTGGTTGTGATGGATGCAAGGGCATAAAGTCCCTCTTTACCGGCTTTCCTACCCTTTGGCAAGTATCACATGCTTTCACATACTCCTTTGCATCATTATACAATGTGGGCCACCATAGTCCTACTAGAAATATCTTTCTAGCAGTCGCATCTGGTCCCATATGCCCTCCTGCTAAGCCTGCATGAGCCTCTTTCAATGTTGCTTTGACTTCTTCCTCCATCACACATCTTCGTAGGATACCATCACTTCCCATTTTATACAACAATCCTGCTATTATCTGGAAAGGTGTTGACTTCATTATTACTTTCTTTTTCTCGGTTGCCATCATTTCTTGTGGCAACTCTCCTATGGATAGATATTGGCCAACCAACTTGTACCATGATGGAACAACATTGATGGTAAATAATTGTGCATCTAGAAATTCATCAGGAACTCTTGTTCCTATAGGTTCCCCTGATCGTATCCGAGACAACTGGTCTGCAATCATGTGCTTCTTACTAGGCCTCACCACTACTCGGAATACGAACTCTTGAAGGGTGACGAGCCACCTACTGACTCATCCTTGTATCACCGGTTTATTTATCAAGTACAACAGGGCTTGGTGATCGACATAGAAGGCAAAGGGATTCACCAATAGGTAATGCCTAAACTTCTGAACTGCATATACCATTCCCAAAGCTTCTCTTTCTATTGTACTATAATTTCTCTCTGGCCTTGACAAAAGGTGACTAGCAAAGAAAATAGGTTGGTCTAGCCTAAACTACCCTTCTTGTGCTAAAGCACATCCAATTGCAAAATTTGAAGCATCAATATGGACATGGAATTCCTTATCCCAGTTTGGGAACACCAAAATCGGACTACTCACAAGCTTAGCCTTCAGCTCCTCGAAGGCTCCTTGGTGCTCCTCCGTCCATCTGAAAGGAACATTCTTCTTCGTCAAGGAATCTAATGGGTAGGATACATGTGCATAATTCCTGATAAACCTTCGATAGTAACCCATCGATCCAAGGAAGGTTTTAAGTGAACTCACATCAAATGGTTCTTCCATGTGCAATATCACATGGATCTTATCAGGATCTGTCTTCAATCCTTCACTACACATAATGTGTCCCAATAATTTCCCATATGGTACCATCAAATAGCATTTCCCTAGGATTTAATGATATCTATGCATTTTTGCACCTACTCATACATTCACTGAGGGTAGGAAGATGTTCCTTGATCTTCCCGTAAATGGACCAATCATCCAAAAATGCTTTAAAGTTCCTTGTTGCCAACTGATCAAATATATACAATATGATACACTGAAATGTAGCTGGGGCATTACAGAGCCCGAATGGCATTCGGTTGTATGCATAGATGCCATTCTCCATAATAAATGTGGTCTTCAGCTTATCCTCCTCGGCTATACTAATTTGATTGTATCCCAAGAACCCATCCAAGAATGAATAGATCTCATGTCCTACGACTTCTTCCAAGATAGAATCTATGAAGGGAATAGGGAAGGGATCCTTAATAGTTACGACGTTTAGACTCCTAAAGTCCACGCATATTCTGATCTTATCTACTTCCTTCTTCAAGGTGATCACTATAGGTGAGACCCATTCACTGGTTGTCACCCTGAAGATGATTCCTGCTTCCAACATCTTTTCTATCTCCGCATTCACTAATGCAACATACTTTGGGTTCATTCTATATGGTCTCCTTCTTACAGGTTGAGCTCCAGGCATTAGCGTAATCTTGTGGACACATAATTTTGGTGGTACTCCTTTTAGGTCCTTATATGTCCATGCAAAGACATCCTTATATTCTAAGAATATCTTAAAAGTCATCACTTTCAGTATAGGGTTCCAATCATCATCGCAGTGAATCATCCTAGGTTCCTCCTCCATTCCTAGATTGATGTCCACTATCCGAGGTCCTTCATATTTGATATTTTTTGGTTCACTTGCTGCTTTCTCTACATTCTTTGGGTGTGTCGGCCTTGTATCAATCTCTGCATCTCCTACTGTATACTCTACAAAACTTTTTGGAAATATCCATTTCTCTTCTGCTTCCTTCTTAGGTTCTTGGCTAACTTTTGGTTTATCTTATTTTTCCTTGATCTCCTCTGACTCAATACAGAGGTAGTTGGGCTGAAAATTTTTGTACTCCTCCATTTTCCAATGAAGAAGTCCGCTATCATATCTAGCTTCATCTTCGCTACATTCATCTAGGTACAACATTCCTTCTCCATCAGGTTCGTACCCTTCATCTCCTGAGGAATTTTTTGATTCATCTGTCATAGCTACATCCTCACTAACTTTTTGATTAGCTAGATTAATCATATATTTATGTTGTCCTTTCTTAAAAGTGATCTGATTCTTTCCCTAGTTGTGATTAACTTTGGCTACTCGTAGCCATCCTCTCCCCAAGAGAGCATCGTATGCAGGCTTCTGCATTGTAATCACAATGAAATCCAAGACAAACTCTTGGTCAGCTATCACCACTTGTTGTGCTATCAAGACTCCCTTTGTCTTGATACCATTCTAGTTAGCACCATATAATCGAAAGCTCGGTGCCCATAGATATGGAGCGCCTAGTTCTAGCCATGTTCTTTCAGGTAGCACATTGACACTAGATCCTCCATCCATAATTACTTGTGTCAATTTGTGCCCTAGGATCTCCATATGAACTAATGCGGGTTTCTTTCCCACATCAATCATTAATATAGTTGGATCCATGAACTGATCCTTTTGCTCCTTCTCCTGAATCGGTTGGCTCTGCACTTCCATCACCTTATGTGATTGTATTTCTTCCACCATTGCTTTCTGCAATGCTAGAATAGCTTCCAACAGGTTCGATACTTTAATCTCTACTATGGTATCCAAAACCTGTGCTACCATATTTTGCACAACTATCTCCTAGTCTGATGGTTTTCTTAGTTCCTTATCGGTTGTTGACTCTACTCGTTTAGTCTTCTTAGCTTCTTCTTGTAATATTTTATTTGCTACTTGCCAGCACTTCTTTTCCTTTGTTGGCTCTGGATACTTATCCTTCTTAGCCTGATTCCTCATCATGGCTAAAAATTCTTGGGTTTCCTCCTTAACTTGAGGAACCTCAATGTCTAGATAATTGATGCAGGAGCATCCGGTGTCAATATGAGAAATCTTGCATCCTTTAAGTATTTTCTTTCAGTACTTAAATTCTGAAGTATTTTGGTTCTTTTTCGGGGGGGGAAGATGTAGTAAAGCAGAAGGGAAAGTTGTTAAAATAACTAAGGCAAGGGTTGGAGTGAGGTCACGAAATCGCGACCTCGTTGGCTGCGGCAAAGGCAGGGTGAGTTTCGTCACGATATCGCGACGTCGCGATATCGCGACGGTTTTGTTAACTGAAGCATAAGTTGCGGAGGAGTCGCGATATCGCGACGTCGCGATATCGCGATGATTTCAATAGCTATGGCAAAGGGCGGAGGTGAGGTCGCGAAATCGTGACGTGTCACGATTTCGCGACACGTCACGGTTTCGCGACCTCAAAGGCAATAACAAGTGCAGGGGGTGTTTTGTCGCGATATCGCGACGTCACGATATCGCGACGTTTTGCAAAGTTAAGAGCAGGGCGTCGGTTGGGTCGCGATATCGCGACATGTCGCGGTATCGCGGCCCAGAAGAAGATAACCAAGGAACGCACGCGGCCAACCAGTCAAAGGCCGACGCGTGGCGTAACATTTGATAACTGCAGAAGTTAGAGACGATGGAGGGAAGGGCAAGGCCGACTCGACACGTGGGCAGTGTGGAGGACACGTGTATCAACTAAGTTATAACAAGGAGGAGACACGGCCAGATGGCCGCGTAGAAGAAAACAATGATGCGGGTCAAGGAAGGTGTCGGCCACGTATTTTATTGTATTATTTCTGGCAACACAACATTTGCAGGAAACGGAGTTATGAGGGAGACATCAGTGCGAAGGACGGTCAGAGCAAAGCGGCCGATGCAGGGAGGCCATTAATGAAGGCCTCCTGGTAGATCGGGCAGATGGCCCATTTATGACCGAAAATTTGAAAAACCCAGGAAGGGGGAAAATTCGAATTTGAAAATTTTGTTAGGCGGGCATTAATTGCTGAGAGGATCGGGGCCTCGATAAAAACCCAAAAATTTGTAATGGGAGGGATGGTGAGTTCGGGATTGTGGGAGAAGAAGTATGCTGGGAAAATTGTAACAGAGGACTGTATTAATGAAATTTACTGCAAATTAAGGAGAAAATTGTTTGTTTGAATCTCGACCTCGCCATCAAGTGGTATCAGAGCGGGAGCTCCTGAGCGTGTAACAGATCGCCGGAGAGAGGCAGTTACACCAGGATCTGTGGAAGGATTTTATAAAAAAATATATATATAATATAATGCCTCCACGAAGAAACCGTGGCGGAGTAGGAAATGTGGTGCCGGCCGAAGACTTTCGAGCCTTGCAGAGACAAGTCCAAGCCCTGCAAGCAGAGTTACGCAGAAGGCACGAGCCCGAAAGGGATGAGGAAAGTGAGGACGAAGTTGAAGAAGAAGACCAATCTGAGGAAGAGGAAGAGGCCATGGATCCTGCACAAGCCCGGTTATACAAGGCCATCTCTCAGATTGGAAAGCAACCAAAAATGGAGGTTTCCACATACTCGGGTAACTTAAATCCAGAAGAAGTGATTGACTGGATAAATGATTTAGAGGAGTATTTCGAGTACGAGGAGGTTGAAGACCCTAATCGGGTCAGATTTGCTAAGACCAAGTTGAAGGGTCATGCCAGCATTTGGTGGAGGGGAATACAGTTGGAGAGGAACAGACGAGGGAAGGAGAGAATAACAAGATGGGACAGAATGGTGGAGAAGCTGAAAAGACAGTTCATCCCGGCAGATTACGAGTTGGATCTGCTAAGAAAAATGCAAAGTTTGAGGCAGACAAACAAAACTGTCCAAGAGTACACCGAGGAGTTTTACAAGATCTCCATTAGAACTGGGCATTTAGAGGCCAACAAAGAAAAGGTGGCCCGTTATATCAACGGGTTGAGACTCGGTATCCAGGAGGAACTGAGCTCGGTTCGGGTAAGCACCATTGAGGATGCTTACCAATTTGCCTTAAAGGTGGAAGAAAAGCTAAATAGGCGGTTTGAAGGCAAGCAAAGAGGAAGGGGCCGAGGTGGAAGAACTGGTGGGAGGACCAGTGGAGAAAAGTACAAAGACCCGAAGAAGACTGGTGAAGCCAGTAGTAACCAGGATCAAAGGGAAGAGGATGTTTATCAGCCCCGAGATCAGAACAGCTACCCAAGAGGACGGGGTGGATCTGGACGAGGATTTGGAAGAGGAGTATTTCGTGGAACATGTTTCCACTGTGGTGAAGAAGGACACCGGGCATTTGAGTGTCCACAACACCGAGAAAGGACGAACAAGAGGCCTGAGGGTCCAGCCAGAGCTGCTTTGGCAGAGGAAGATGCTGAGTCTGAGCATTCCGAAGAAGCGGAGAGAGGGGAAGCAATGATTGTAAGAAGAGTCCTGTTGAATGAGGAGAAGGACACAGACCAGAGAAGAAGTTTATTCCACACCAGATGTAAGTGTGCGGGCAAGGTTTGCAATATTATTATTGATAATGGTAGCACGGATAACCTGGTTTCTGAGGAAATGGTTACAAAGCTACAGTTAGAAAGGAAGAAGCACCCACACCCATACCGGGTCGCATGGTTACAGAAGGACCACAGAGCTTTGGTCAATGAACAGTGCTCCGTTAAATTTAACATTGGAAATTATTGTGATGAGGTCCTGTGTGACATCCTGCCCATGGATGCTTGCCACATGTTGCTGGGGAGGCCCTGGCAGTTTGACCGGAGTGCAGTGCATGATGGCCGTGCCAACACCTATTCATTGACAAAGAATGGTGTACGCCATAAACTAAAGCCCTTGAAGGATGCGGATGAAAAGGTATGTAACAATTCCAGAATCTGTTTAGTTGAGGGGAGAAAGTTCCTGGATGGATTGAAGCATGAACATTTATGTTATGCAATAATCCCTAGAGCAAGAGAGAAGGAATGCCAGGATACCCCAGCAGAAGTCCTGGATCTGCTGGAGGAATTTCCAGATATTGTGTCTGACAATGTGCCTGAGGGTTTACCCCCAGTAAGGAAAATTAGCCACCATATAGATTTGGTACCGGGATCAAGCTTGCCAAATAAAGCTGCACATAGAATGACACCTGTAGAAACTGAGGAGTTAAATAGACAGGTCCAAGAATTGTTAGAGAAGGGATTGATTCGGGAAAGTTTGAGCCCATGCGCAGTACCTGCAGTGCTGGCGCCAAAGAAGGATGGAGAATGGAGGATGTGTACAGATTCACGGGCCATCAACAAAATCACTATTAAATACAGATTCCCGTTGCCAAGGATGGATGATATCATGGACTGTTTAAGTGGAGCTAAATACTTCACAAAGATCGACTTAAAAAGTGGCTATCATCAGATCCGTATCCGGGAGGGAGATGAGTGGAAGACAGCCTTCAAGACAAGAGAGGGCTTGTATGAGTGGTTGGTCATGCCATTTGGGCTGTCCAATGCACCAAGTACCTTCATGCGGCTGATGAATGAAGTGCTGAAGGAATTTCTGGGAAAGTTTGTCATTGTGTATTTAGATGACATATTAATTTTCAGCAGAACCCTGGAGGAACACCTAATACATATTAGGAGAGTTTTTGAAAAGCTGTGGGAGGAGCAGTTATTAATAAATCTGAAAAAGTGTAATTTTGTTAAGAAGGAGTTAGTATACCTGGGATTTGTAATCTCAGCAGAAGGCCTAAAAATGGACCCAGAGAAGGTGAGAGCCATCATCGAATGGCCTACCCCAAGAAGCACAACGGAAGTAAGATCCTTTCATGGTCTGGCCAGCTTTTACAGGAAGTTCATAAAGAACTTCAGCAGCATTTGTGCACCTCTCACAGAAACAATGAGGGGGGATAAAAAAGAGTTTAAGTGGACATTAGGGGCTGAAAGGAGCTTTGATACATTAAAGAGAAAGGTCACAGAACAGCCTGTTTTGGCACTTCTAGACTTTGGCAAGTTATTTCAGGTGGACTGTGATGCCAGTGGCAGTGCAATAGGGGTTGTACTGAGTCAAGGAGGCAAGCCAGTTGCTTATTTCAGTGAGAAGTTAAATGATGCTCGAAAAAAGTATTCAGTTTATGACCAAGAATTTTATGCTATAGTTCAGGCTCTGAAGAAGTGGAGACACTATTTATTACCAAAGGAGTTTGTACTATTTACTGACCATCAGGCTCTACAGTACATTAACAGTCAGACAAAACTGAACCAAAGGCACATGAAATGGGTGGAGTTCCTCCAAAGTTATACCTTTGTGCTGAAGCACAGAAGTGGGAAGTCAAACAGAGTTGCAGATGCCTTGAGCAGAAGGCAGACTTTACTGATTAGATTGACAATGGAAGTAGTGGGATTTGAAGAACTGAAGGGTTTGTACCCTGAAGATCCGGATTTTGCGAAAGCCTGGAAGGCTTGCTTAACACCTGTTACGGTGGACCGAACAAAGTGGCTGGATTTCCTAATCCAAGATGGAATGCTGTTCAAGGGAAGCAAGTTATGCATTCCAAGGAGCTCCATGCGGGAGAACTTAATCAAAGAAAAGCACAGCGGAGGATTGGTTGGGCATTTTGGTCGGGATAAAACCATTGCCCTGGTGGAGGAAAATTACTACTGGCCTCAACTTCAGCAAGATGTGCGGAAGTTTGTGCAAAGTTGCAGAGTATGCCAGATGGCAAAAGGTGTAAGGCAAAACACAGGATTATACCAGCCATTACCTGTACCTGAGAGGCCATGGGAGGACATAAGCATGGATTTTATCCTCGGATTGCCGAGAACACAGAGGGGAAATGACTCTGTATTTGTGGTGGTTGACCGATTCTCCAAAATGGCACATTTTATTCCCTGCCAGAAGACGAGTGATGCAGTTCATATTGCAGGGTTGTTTTTCAAGGAAGTGGTACGACTTCACGGTCTACCAAGAAGTATAGTTTCTGACAGAGATACCAAGTTTATTGGGTACTTCTGGAGAACTCTGTGGAAGAAGATGAAGACAGATCTGAAATTCAGTTCTGCATACCACCCACAGACTGACGGACAGACAGAGGTGGTGAACAGAAGCCTGGGTAATTTATTGAGATGTTTGATAGCAGATCAGCCCAAGGGATGGGATTTGGTCTTACCACAGGCGGAATTTGCTTATAACAGTTCAGTTAATAAGAGCACCAACAAATCTCCATTCCAGATAATATACGGGAACAGTCCAAGAAATGTGTCTGAACTGAGAAAGTTGGACAAGACAGAAAAGTGCAGTGCCGAGGCAGAAGAATTTGCGGAACACATGAAAAGTCTGCATGAAGAAGTAAGGAAACAAATTATGAAAATGAATACTCAATACAAGACAAGGGCAGACCAGAAGCGGCGGTTCAAGGAGTTTGAAGTCGGAGATGAGGTCATGGTGCATCTCAGGAAGGAGAGATTTCCTGCCAAGACTTATAATAAATTGAAGATGAAGAAATTTGGACCATGCAGAATACTGGAGAAACGGGAGTCAGGAAATGCATATAAAGTAGAATTACCAAATTGGCTTGACATTTCACCTATTTTTAATATTTCAGATTTAGTGGAATATCATGAAGGGGAAAGTACAGAGGTACCAAATGCAGAGTTATGGCCAATTCCAGCATCTACTCCAAACACAGATGAGGCCGAGGAAGTATTGGACACTCGTGAAGGCAGAAGCACCAGGAACAAATAGTATACTGAGTATTTGATCAAGTGGAAAGGCAGACCTGTTGAAGATGCAACTTGGGTGTCGAAGACGGAGGTTGACCGCTTGGGTCTTCCCCCAACAAAACAGAAGTGAGGATCACTTCTAATCTACCCCGGGTGTTTGATGCAGGAGCATCCGGTGTCAATATGAGAAATCTTGCATCCTTTAAGTATTTTCTTTCAGTACTTAAATTCTGAAGTATTTTGGTTCTTTTTCGGGGGGGGAAGATGTAGTAAAGCAGAAGGGAAAGTTGTTAAAAGAACTAAGGCAAGGGTTGGAGTGAGGTCGTGAAATCGTGACATGTCACGAAATCGCGACCTCGTTGGCTGCGGCAAAGGCAGGGCGAGTTTCGTCGCGATATCGCGACGGTTTTGTTAACTGAAGCATAAGTTGCGGAGGAGTCGCGATATCGCGACGTCGCGATATCGCGACGGTTTCAATAGCTATGGCAAAGGGCGGAGGTGAGGTCGCGAAATCGCGACGTGTCACGATTTCGTGACACGTCGCGGTTTCGCGACCTCAAAGGCAGTAACAAGTGCAGGGGGTGTTTTGTCGCAATATCGCGACGTCGCGATATCGCGACGTTTTGCAAAGTTAAGAGCAGGGCGTCGGTTGGGTCACGATATCGCGACATGTCGCGATATCATGGCCCAGAAGAAGATAACCAAGGAACGCACGTGGCCAGCCAGTCAAAGGCCGACGCGTGGCGTAACATTTGATAACTACAGAAGTTAGAGACGATGGAGGGAAGGGCAAGGCCGACTCGACACGTGGGCAATGTGGAGGACACGTGTATCAACTGAGTTATAACAAGGAGGAGACACGGCCAGATGGCCGCGTAGAAGAAAACAACGATGCGGGTCAAGGAAGGTGTCGGCCACGTATTTTATTGTATTATTTCTGGCAACACAACATTTGCAGGAAACGGAGTTATGAGGGAGACATCAGTGCGAAGGACGGTCAGAGCAAAGCGGCCGATGCAGGGAGGCCATTAATGAAGGCCTCTTGGTAGATCGGGCAGATGGCCCATTTATGATCGAAATTTTGAAAAACCCAGGAAGGGGGAAAATTCGAATTTGAAAATTTTGTTAGGCGGGCATTAATTGCTGAGAGGATCGGGGCCTCGATAAAAACCCAAAAATTTGTAATGGGAGGGATGGTGAGTTCGGGATTGTGGGAGAAGAAGTATGCTGGGAAAATTGTAACAGAGGACTGTATTAATGAAATTTACTGCAAATTAAGGAGAAAATTGTTTGTTTGAATCTCGACCTCACCATCAATAATTGACATTCTGTGGGTTACTTGAACTTTTTTTCTTTAGGAAATTCACTTCTTTGTGGTTCCCCGGACCACACCATCTACACATATATGTAGTGCTTGCTTGTGGTGTTTCCCTACCTCTGAGGTGAAGGATAATGTTTTGCAAAATTCCCCCATTTCTAGAAATTATGATACTGTATGATCAGTCTCCCTTCTGATTCATACTGCAAATGACTTTGCCCTCCTTTACGATTACCTTGATTCAGTATTCCATCTTGTTTGTTATTTCTATAACTGCCACTTGTTGCTTGTTGCCCACTTCCTTGGGCCTTAAGTTTCTCTTCCTGCTTTTGGATTGAAAATACTGTGGACGTACTCTTGCATTATATGGACATAACATTACCTCGTGTCCCATCACATTACAGATGTGGAAATAATCATTGCATGGACACTTTACATTTGTATGACCTTCTATCTTATATTATGTGCACTAAATGTCATTCCTTTTAGGTTTGATCTTTTGTTCTTTTATGATCTTATCAAACTCCTAATGAAATGATGCTACTGTTATTTTTATAGTTTCATCTTCTCCACTACTCAAATCATTAGACTTGGGGTAAGACAAAATTTTTTATATGTCTATTTTGATTTGCTCTCAAAATTATTTGCATCCTTCACTACTTCTTCATATGTTTTTGATGGTACTAACTTCATATTTTTCTTATACTTTTGTAGTAATCCATCTACAAACCACCACTTTACTAGAACATATGCCAATGGCATTTGCATTTTATTGACTAATTGCTTTAGTCTACAATTATAGGATTTCACATCTTCATCATATTTTTGCTTTTTCATGCAAATTTCCATAACGATGTCTCCATGATCCTTCAAAGATAAAAATTATTCAATGAATTTCTCCTTTATCTGGTTCTAAGTTTGAAAATCTACAATATTTTCTCTCTTAAAATACCAATCAATTACCAGTCCTCTCAAAGTAGTAGGAAATAAAGTTACCCAATCATCTGGTCTATCCACACCATTTACTCTCCAAATGGTTATGCAATTTCCAATGTGCCTTGTGGGATCTTCCTTACCCTCACCTAAAAATGGTGGACATCTCTGTTTGGATACCTTGTTAGCCATCTTCGGAGAATCGTCACTATCACTTGAGGTATCTTGTAGAATATCCAACTAATTCCTCCTTGGGGGTGTCTTACTCCCGTTGTCATCAGAAGTGTTAACTTGAGGTATTTTGTTCTATCCCACCACTCGTTGACCAAATATTCATGCATATTCACTCTGCGACCTCCTTCACTGATGTGAGGGATATGGTCTTGGCCTTTCCTCCTGAGGCCTCACGCCCTATTGCTCTGGTGCTTGACTCCCATCCTCTACACTCCCTTGCAACCCTTCTATCACTTTATCGGGTGTCACAATCCACTCTCTATCCTCTTGCACTTATTTTCTATCAACTCTTACCTCCACGCTAGGTATTTCTAATTTCTCTTCTATTTCTATTAATAATGCCTCAAAGTCTCCTTCTTCAGATGTCCAAACTTGCTCTATTTTTTGTTCTTGAGTACTACAATCTAAGTTACTTTTGTTTTCTCTTTGAACAATCCTCATGCTCATTCTTACTAGAATTTTCTCTCATACTTTCTATATCCTATGTCTTTGCACACTGGTATTCATCATTCACCTCCAGTTTTTTAGTATTCACACTTCATCAATTTGACCTATTTTAACAAAAATACCAGATTCAATAAGGCAACGGTGCTAAATGTAGCATAGGGGTGTAGTATTCTTAGTGGGGATATGTTTTCTAAGTATTATAATTATCAATATACAAATACAAACTTGGTTTCCAAATAATACAATCGTATAGTCCTCAAAGTATCCTTTTATGCCTAATAAATAACTTGTATGGAAGTCAAATTCACACACTGTATGATCTTAAATCATACAGTGGTAAGACTTGTACACTTCTCCACTCATTCAAACTATCAGATTAATTTTTGGGGGCTACCGTACACAGTTTTGTAATCGTTCAAGTCGATTTCCCTAAATTACCAAATTGGGTATGTTTCTCTCAATCGCTTAGTTTGCCAAATTGGGTAAGTTTTCCTTGTACGATTTGTACAAAATTGGGTGTACGATTTGTATGAAATGAAGTTACAACCAGGTGCTAAATTAGATACTCTACTGATATAATATCTCTTAGGTATGTTTTGTAAAGGTTTAATATGCCAATTAATCCATTCTCAATAACATGCAAAACATCTTAACAGGACTTGTGAGAGATTCAATTCCACTAGCTACGTCTAAAAATTATACAGTAGGATCCATTATGTACTCCTAAGTGCCATCATGCTCACATATCATTCCTCAAGACTCACCAGTGATAGATTCTTACAATATGTTACAACAATGTATAAAACTAATCCAAATATTCACCAGAAAACACATGCATCAAGATTAAACCATAAATACTCATCCATTAGTGCCAAAATTGTACACAAACTATAACAAAAGTATTCATACTTATTTGTGTCTTATTATATTATAAATGTAATTACAATATGATTGTTCTATCAATCTACTACAATAACTCAAAACTTAACAATCCATCTCATTGGATTCTAACCAGTAAATACTCAATACATATCCAACAACAACCAGATCTATGCATTCAAAAATGGGGTCTTATATGACATTTCCAAAGCCATTTCAAAGTATTTCTTGAGGCAATTAGTTATTTACAACTGCCCATCCATAACAAAATGCATAAATTTAGATTTTTACTAATTCTAAAACCTTAATTAATAAACGTATGCACCATTTCATCCTAAAATTACATTTCTCGTGCATTTCATTGCATTTAAGTGTGTATTGTACAATTTTCCCTTACATTATATGGTTTGTCTTTCTAGTTATACGGTTTGCCTTCTTGGTTGTACGGTTTGCCCCTACCTATACGGTTTACAAAACTTGGGTAGACTGTCAAAATTGAGAAAATCATTTTTGTCATTTTCTCTTCTTATGGGAGGTGGATTTTTTGCCTACATGCGTACTACTACTTCTATGTAAAACAGAGAGTAAAATTTCCATTGTCCTATAGTTTAATGATAATAATATCTTTGAGAGTAGAAAAAAAATATTAAATATGATTTATAGTAATATTATTACAATAATGATAAAGGGTTATGATCTCTAAGAACAAAGACCCTATTACACAATGAAAGGGCAATGCCTAAAACTAGATTAGATGATAAAAAGAAAAGGGTTAACTAGATGCCAAATGCAAGTGCAAGATACAAAGTTAGCTGAAATAAAACAAGCTAAATGAAATAAGATTAGAGATATAAGATGTGAAGGTTAGTAAAAAGTTGAAACAAGATCAAATATTGGATAAATAAAAAAATATTGGAACTAGAGATAAAAGCAAAAGAAAATATAAAAAGCAAAAAAAATTAGAAAGAGCACAAACCAAGCTTGTGTGTTATCTTCTCCTTGATGGTTGCTTGTTAATGGCCTCCTCCAAGTGTCTGATGCTTGATGATGGATTGAGATCTTGATTAAGAGATTTCTTATGTGGTTGAGTTCTTGAATAATATATTTCTTGGGTGCTTGAGTGCTTCCTTAGATGCTTGGTATAATTCCTAAAATATTGCAAGATCAAGCCAAAAATTTAGCATAAAATTGGTAAGGAAAGTGAAAAAATATCTATAATTCTAGAGATAATTTGGTAGAGTTTTTATGCATGAAATTATTCCTTGAAATGACCATTCCAAGGGCTGAATTTATAGAAATCCATGGCCTCTTATAGGAGGAGAGCAAGAAAGAAACATGATGGAGACATGATCAAAAGAGGATAAAGAGAAAAAATATGGGAAGGAAATATTTTGGTTTTGAGGATCTATTGGTAGGGATTTTGGATTAGTAAGGCTCAATAATGGAAGGTGATTAAAAAGAGATAGGGAGACATACATCTAAGATTTGGTATATGCCATTTTCGAAGCAAAAAGAGGTAGAAGCATCGATGGTCCTATCATGGTAGCACTATCGTGAGATGACCATTAGAGGTCAAAAATGGGGTAAGAAAGTGGAAATTTGAAATTTTTGGTAGAAGCATCGTTAGGGGCACAATAACATTGATGACACTATCTTCTTTGGTGAAATAAATACCCTAAACTTGGGCACAATGAAGGCTAAGGCAAATTGGATGGCTAGAAGGCTAATTGGAAAGGTTAATTGAAGGAATTTGTAAGGTTGAAGGTTGATCAAGCATTTCAAATTGGGTATCTACACACATAACATGAGGTTCAAAATATCTTTAAACCATGCTAAATGAATTTTAAAAAATTTAATAATGCATTGAAAAAAATAAAAACCTTTTTAAAACATAGGTACAAACATTGATTTTATATGGTTGTCCTATTTAGGGTCCTTTTCTATCAAAATGAGCTTAATAAAAGGTTGATTATGTTTAAAAATGTATTATACTTGAATTATTAGGGGTTAAGGTTCACTCTCCTTACCCCATGACATTAATAAAAATAGGAATGATACAATTAGAAGGATAAGCATTGCGCCAAATTTTGATATATAACCAAAAAAAAGTAGATGGATTAGAGCATATGACTGCATCAACCAAGGCTTGCAAATCAAGAGTAAGGTTGGTATCAAGATGACACACAATAAGTTGAAAAAGAGGAATTGATGAAATTGATTTACTAAAAGACTCGTCAATAATTTGAGGCTTCATACAAACAAAACAATAGATCCTCTTTAAAATTATCAAGAGAGAAAATGATTTTGCAAATGCAAAATCAATCCAATAGTGACCTATAAAAGGAAAATCACTCTATAATGTCTCCATAAAATGATATATTATCAATCAATTTAGGCTAAATTTGAACCATCATATTACAAATAAAAAATAAGATGAAAAATATTCATTGAGTGGAATGCATTTTTTTACTTTGCACCCAAAGTTAACTTGAGGATGAGAATCATATGATGTTATGTTGTCTTGCATATGGACATTTAAGACAAAAACACTTATGCAATATGATGACATAAGAAGCCTAGATGCATTATTAATTTTACCATCTACAAGAGTGGGTGGATACCCTAAGGAGGTTTTGAACATCACATAATGAACATAGACAAGATATTTGTGGATTAATGTAGTAGCAGTATTTAAGAGAATTGTAATTAAGCTTTAGGAAAAAGGAAAAACTTATAAATATAATCTACTTTTATCTTTTTTTTTTCCATCCATAAATCCTATTGAGCCTCCAATAGACAAAATTAAAAATATTTTATTTATATAGACTTCCAAAAGTTTGGGAATCAACTTGGTTTCAAGTTTTTAAGTAACTTTACAATTCTCATCACAAATAAGTTAATTAATTCCTTAGTAAGAATCTGGAGGATTGATTAAAAACCTTGAGGAGTCCCTTTAAATAAATATTGAAGTATTAGAAAAGGAAAGTAAAATTAGTATAATATGTAAATCTAGACCATTTTTTTTTTGCTAAAATCACAAAGGATTATATAGTTCAATAGATAGTCTATTTAATTTAACATCCAAATATAAAAAAGAGATGCAAAATAACCTAGGACTTAATTCTATAATTTTTTAAACTAAGTGTATAGAGAACAACATGACTAAATAAGTAGATATATTTGTTACACCTTGAATGTCAATCTATTATAAATACAATTATTTAACAATAATAATATAAAATGAAAATTTGATAAAATTAAAATTAAAACTATTTAAATTATAGGAAAATAACTTAGGAATATGTTGGCTTTTCTTGTATACATTTTCATATATATTTTTAGAACTTTTTCTATTAAACATTTGGAACTTTATATTAAAACAAACTATTACATCAGAAGCTCATAGCATCATAATAGGCTAAAACCAAGAACTACAAATAACTCGAAGGATTCCAGTCATAACAACTATAAAACATTCATAGAGTGTTGTTGTTTTTAACATACAAAGCATTACATCTTATAACAAAATTACAAAACTATTTATATACATCAAGATCATGAATATCATAAAAAATGGAGCATATAGCCCAATCATTTGTCTTCAATTGATCCAAGTCCTCAAAAACTTTCTTTGATTTGCAGCTACCCTTCAATGTCCATAGCGACCTGTTGACCTGCAATAAGATTTTGAAGCATATGAGTCTCAAATGAGACCTAGTAAGATTTCTACAATGCTGCTGAAAAACTTCATCGTTACGAGATCTCCATATCATCCATAAAATTTCAGAGGATAGAATGAGCCAAAACAGATTATAAGTTTTTTGCAACTGTTGAATATGCCCACAAACAACTTGCATTTTAAACTCAATTGAGTTACAATTCCAACCAAGAATACCAGAGCAGAAAAGAAGCCATATTTCTTTAGCATATACACAATAAAAAAAGATATGACAAATAGTCTTCGGAACTTTACATAAAGAGCATATAACCAAATTGTTAGGATAAACCATAGTAGGCAGCCTGTATAACAGAAGAAGCCATCTAAAAAAAAAAAATTTGGGTTCAAGATGAAAATAAAAGAATAATGACTAATAAATAAACTGAAACCCTATTTAGTGATAATGTGCTGATAAATAATATTCGTATTAATAAATATAAGATACCGCTGCTTGGGCTGATTTTTTTTAGAACTTGATTTAAATTTTACAAATTTATATCTCTAATATTTACTAGTTAAATTTATAGGTGGTAAGATGGCTAATTCTTATGGTATTAGTTGTGTATTGAACAAGAAACTAACATAAAATGTATTGTTATGCCATGGTTATAAGATGAGAGATTGACGAAGTGATGATTAAACTACTTTCACATAATTGAATATGAAAATTTGGTCTTCTATTGTAAAAAAAAATACTATACGAAAAGGACTATAAAAATTTGATTAGATTATTTATATATTTGCTTATATAATGTTAAGCATATAAAACGACTTTATACCACAAACGGCACTCTCCAATGTCACTGTCAACTTTTACCATAAACGGGTTTTGACTTCGTGGATGTTAAAACGCTTCACAGGTTGTGAATACCTGGAGGCCGGAAGCAAAAGTCTATGATGCTTTTCTGTGTGCGGAACGAAACAAGTCTATACTGGAAAACTGCCCACTGGTTTGTGGGCTCTCGTCTCCCGACGTGACTTCACGAGACCGTGATGGTTGAGCCGAAGATTCCATGGCAGGTGTTGATTTTAGAGCACTGCCGACTCGCTAGCGTTCATTGAATATGGACATCGGAACAAATGTGGTGGGGGACATGGATTCAACGATTCCTTGTTTATCTGGAATAAAAAATGTCAACTTGAAGTCCAGTAAAAATTACTTGGAAGATAATCCAATCTATTCCTTGTTTATCTTGAATAAAAAATGTCAACTTCAAGTCCAGTAAGAATTAAGGTTTTGTTTTTGTTGAGATGGAAGTATGGTGTATAATTTTATTTTGATAGGATTTGAATTGTAGATTTTAGTTTTAAATTTTAAAGTCTTAAATGCAATTTAATTGTGTTTAAAGGTAATATTTTGGAGCTTTGCAAAGTTTAAATTTGAATCTAATGGAGGGAGTTATACACCATATTTTTATAATCAAAATTTAAGGTATTCATCATCCCTTACCATATATTATATGACTTATGGTCTTGTAAACATTAAAAACTATTTTAATTTTATCTCTTATATTTATAAATTATCTAATAATTTTAGATAGTTACTAATATTTTATATAATATTATACAATTAAAAAAAATCATCTATTAAACTAAATCTTTTAAGTTTTTAATATTAAATTATTTTGAATATGTTAAAATTAATTTATTATTGTTTCTAATGAAAATTAATTATGTACAATAAAATTATACGTACAAATGCGGTTTTAAAATATTAATTGATCTAGTGATTAAAGGTCTAAGATGGGTGGTGGGAATTGGAGAAAAAAGTTCTATTTGGATGGATATTCGATGTTATAAAAGACATAGCAATGATACTCAAACCCTAGTTCAAGTTCTTCTCACAACCAATGGCTTCAACAACAATGCTTATAAAACAAGGTTCACATAACAACTCTTTATCCCAGAAAACCTTGAAGCATTAACTCAAACACACTCAATAAGGAAGCCCTAATCAAATCCTTTTCACTCCAAACTTATTTTCAGAAAATCAATCAATCAACTCAACTATGGAAGAATGTGCTCATACCTTTTTCTTGATGATTAAGGGATCTCATAAATCTGCCACAACCACAACCACTTCTATGCCAAACTCAAAGAGGTTAGAAGATAAATATTTCTCACAATGTAATGCAAAAACTCAATTACACCTTATCACTCCATCTATAAAAACAACCATCAACATACATAAAATATTTTCCAATAACACCTTATAATCTCCCAATTAAAATAAATTTAACATCCACCAAAATTTAACTCAAAAACCTCTTTAATTAAATTTTAATAGCAAGAAGAACTTTGGCAAAAATCAAATCCACTTTCCTTATAACTCCAATAACATAAATCAATTACCAAACAAGCAACTTTTCATTCTACCCTTATAACTCCCTTTTACCTTAGGAAAAACATTAGGCAAATAAAAATTTATTTAACAAAAAATACCTTTGCCACTTATGAGATTCGAACCCCCAATCTCTGCCTCCTCGTGCACCCTAGCCATGGGCTAGACCACCGCGTGCGCTAGACGCACGCTTGGAAGATTAAGAGCACCTTGTGCTCTTTCTTCTAAGCTTGGCACTCAAACGAGCACGTGCCAAAATATTTTCCTCCTCAGCGCTCAAGACAAACATGCCAACAACCTCCACGTGAATCGATCATGGTCACTTCCACTCCCAACGCTCTCACAAAATGCGTGCTACCAATGGACCACACTATCCAATGGGAGTGAGGCCTTAAGCCCTCCCCTTTCATCTTCTTCCTTGCACTAAAAGACAACACAAAATTTGTCTTCTTCCTCAACGATTGCATGAATAACTCTTTTCTCTGTCGCATGAATATTAATCAATGAAGGGTAAGTTTAATGCCCCTTTGGCATAGCTTTTATATATGAATTTCACCTTTTGACATAGACGTCGGTGCTCCATTAAATTGATGATGTCGACGCTTTTTTAAACCTTTATAATTTATAAATTATTTAAATTCTAAAAGAATTTAAATTTTATAAATTATTTTTATAAACCTTTGACTTTAATAAAAATTAAAGCCTTCTTGAGATAAAATTTAAACCTTTCTTTGTACTCCATTGATTTGATGTAAATTATTCTGCCACCATGGTTTTAATAAAAACCCTTATAAAACAATATTTTGACAACTTTTCTTCAACTCTTCGCATTTCTTTCTCATTAATGTTTTATTCACTTTGCATCAATGACAACTTCTCATCTTGACATCAATGACAACTAAATGAGCTCAAAATGTCCAACAATCTCCCCCTTTGTCATTGATGGCAACCCAAATTATTTTTACCAAAAACTTGACCTTTCCTTTGTTCTGCTCCCCCTGGGACATTGCTCCCCCTGCTCAATGCTCTCTCAAATACCAAATCTCTCCCCCTTACTCAAATCTCTCCCCCTTTGACATCAATGGCAAAGGGTCACCTTTGGGGCTCGAGGCTAAGAATGAGCCTCTTAGCTTAGCCCCTCCCCCACCTCCTCTTGAGGTGGTTAATTCTGGGGTGGGAGTCTCACTCCCAGTCTTTCTCGAAGATACTCAAAGGTTTCCTTTGAAAGTGGCTTGGTGAAAATATCTGCTATCTGTTCCTTTGTAGTAATATATTCCAACCTGACTTGTTTATCTATCACCTGTTCTCTCAAAAAGTGGTACTTAATCGGAATGTGCTTTGTCCTGGAGTGCATCACTAGATTTTTTGAGATACTTATAGCACTTGTATTATCACATAGTATGGGAATAGGATGGTCATGCTTTATCTTGAAGTCTTCTAGAGTTCTCTTCATCCATAACACCTGTGTACAACTGGCTACTGTTGCAATGTATTCTGCTTCTACTGTAGATAAGGATATTGAAACCTGCTTCTTACTTAGCCAAGAGACTAAATAGTCTCCAAGAAAGAATGCTCCTCCACTTGTGCTTTTTTTGTCATCAATGTTGCCAGCCCAATCTGCATCTGTATATGTTATCAGTGTGAAACTATCACTTTTGGGATACCAAAGCCCAAAATCCATAGTCCCTTTTAGATACCTAAAAATTCTTTTTACTGCTGCCACATGTGTTTCCTTAGGAGCTGCCTGAAACCTTGCCACTAATCCCACTGATTGTACTATGTCTGGTCTTGTAGTTATAACATACAATAAGCTGCCAATCATAGATCTGTATAATCTCTGATCTACCTCTGGAGATTCATCATCCTTACTCAACTTGCATCCTGTGACCATGGGGGTACTTATCGGTTTACAATCTTCTAACCTGAATTTCTTTAACATTTATTTTATATACTTGGCTTGTGAGAGAAACACCCCTCTTTCTGATTGTGAAATCTGAAGTCCAAGAAAGAAAGACAATTCACCAAGCATAGACATCTCAAATTCATTTTGCATGTTCTTAGCAAATTCTTTACACATCTTATCATTGTTTCCCCCAAAAATGATGTCATCAACATAGACAACCACTATTAGTAGATCACTCCCTTCATTTTTTATATATAAATTACTATCTGCTATTCCTTTTCTGAATCCCTATTCCTGAAGATACTTATCCAATCTTGAGTACCATGCTCTCGGAGCCTACTTTAGACCATACAGTGCCTTTTTCAATCTGCATACATGATCTGGTTTATCTTCTAATATGAATCCCTCTAGCTATTCAATATAAACTTCTTCTAGAACACCATTTAGAAATGCTGACTTGACATCCATCTGATATACCTTGAAGTTTTTGAAACTTGAGAAGGCTAAAAACATCCTTATAGCTTCAAGCCATGCAACTGGAGCAAATGTCTCATCAAATTCAATTCCTTCTACCTATGCATAACCTTTGCATACTAACCTTGCTTTATTCCTGACCACCTGTCCATCTTCATTTAACTTGTTTCTGAATACCCATTTTGTGTCGATCACATTTTTGTCCTTTGGTCATGGAACAAGTTCCCAAGTTTTTCTTTTCTCTATCTGATCTAATTCCTCATCCATTGCCTTAATCCAAAATTTATCCTCACTTGCCTGAGTGAAGTCTTTTGGCTCAATCTTAGATAGCAAAGAAAAATTTGCTTGTTGAGATGGTTTTATTATTCTTCTCCTTGTCTATCTTTCATCTGGATTCCCGATGATTTGCTCTTTTGGATGATGCTTCTGTACATACCTGGATGGAGTTTTGGGAAGAAGTCTTTGTGTTTCTTCTTCTTCTTTATCTGATTCCTCACAAAATTCTTCTTGACAACATCCATCTTCTTGATACACAATTTGTTGAACTGGTTCTCTTGAATCTATCTTCTCATCAATTGTTACATTTATACTTTCCACCATAGTGCGTGTTCTTTTGTTGAAGCATCTGTAGGCTTTACTCCTTGTGGAATAACCAAGAAAAATTCCCTCATCACATCTTGGATCAAACTTGCCTAAGTTTTGATCTTCCCGTCTTATGTAACATTTGCTTCCAAAAATTTTGAAGTGTTTTACAGTGGCAGGTCTTCCTTTCCAAAGCTCATATGGAGTCTTGTGATGATTTACCCTCATTTGAGCCCTAGTGATTATGTATACTATTGTGTTTACAGCTTCTCTCCAAAAACCATCTGATAGCTTAGATTCATTTAACATAGCTCTAGCCATATTTTCAACAATCCTATTTTTCCTTTCAACTACCCCATTTTGTTGAGGAGTTCTTGCTGCTGAGTACTCTCTCTTGATCCCATGTTGTTCACAAAACTCTACAAATTCATTTGAAGTAAATTCTCCTCCTCTATCAGATCTCAGACACTTAATCCTTTTGCCAGTTTCATTTTCAACCAATTCCTTAAATGCTTTGAATTTTTCAAAGGCCTCTGACTTCTCTTTTAGGAAGGCTACCCAAACCATTCTGGAATAATCATCTATAAATAGTATAAAGTAGCTCTCACCCTGAATGCTTTGTGTTCTGGTAGGACCACATAGATCAGTATGTATTAGGCTCAATGGCTCAGATGACATATATCCTTTTGACTTAAATGTTGTCCTAGTTTGCTTTCCATGTTGATAGGGTGCACAGATTGTGTTTTGAGGTCTTCTTATTTTGGGTAAATATTTGACCGCCTGTTTATTGCTTATGTTGACTATGTTGTCAAAATTCAAGTGACCCAATATTCTATGCCATAACCAACTCTCATCTTCTTGTGATAGAAAGCACTTTTCCCCTTTGATCTCATTGAGCATGTATAAGTTGTTTGGGGTTCTTCTTGCATTGGCAATGATTTTTCTAGTTTTTGATTTTCTTATCTCACATCTATCTGGATGGAAAGTAACCATGTACCCTTGATCACAAAGTTGACTTATACTCAGCAGATTGTGTTTTAACCCTTTAACATACAATACATTTTCTATTTTTGTTTTCCCATTATCTAAACTTAGAGTTCCTCTTCCACCAATCCTTGTTGATCCATTATCACCAAAACTTATTGATCCTCTATTTGTTTCTTTTAGTACAATGAATTTATCTTTGTCTCCTGTCATGTGACTAGAGCAACCACTATCAAGATACCATTGTTCTTCTTTATCCTGAGCATGAAGGGTTGTTTGAACTAACATTGATCTAGCCTTAACATTTTCCCTTTCATATTTCCTAGTTGTTGAAATTGTTTTTCTAGACTCAGGAAGTATCATTTTACACCATCTAGCCTTGTGCCCAAAATTATTGCATTTGTAACATATAATATCATCATCCATGAGAGGTGCAAAGGAATTGAAATTTCTATTGACATTGTTTCTTGCATGATGAATACAATGTACAACTCTATGACCATATTTATTACAAGAAAAGCAATGACCATGGAAGAAATTATGTAACCTGTTTGGATGTCTTGGAGTTTGTGGTGAAGTAATATTCCTCTTGTGATTAACTCTTATCCAGGGTTCTCCTTTGCTTTCTTCCTTTCTTATATCCTTTGCTTGCTTATCCTTGTTTGAGGTTTCTGCTTTTTGAAGACTTGATTCCTCTTTCTGTTTCTCATATTCTACATCTTGTAGTACCTTGATCCTTTCAACTTCATTCCTTAGGTGGACAATTTCTGCTTCCAATATTTCACATTTTGTTTCCCTGGCTCTCAATAGATCTGTCATATCTTGCTCAATCTTATTTCCTTCTTCCACCCTAATCTTGAGTTCTATGAGATTTTGTATAAGTTCCATCCTTGCTTCTTCATCTTCTTGAACTTGTTCCTTCAAGCTTGAATTCTTCTCTCTAAGTCTTTCCAATTTTCTGAGAGCAACAAAGAATTCTTCTTTTATATCAAACATAGTCTCTTCTTCATTTTTTAAAGTCATGTGTGCTACTGATGGATCCTCCTCCAAGTTGTTAGTCTTTTCATGGAGGGACCCACTCTGATACCAATTGAAGAACATGTGCTTATACTGAGAGGGGGGTGAACAATATACAATAAATATTTTTGCTTTTTAACCCAAATAATAGCATCAACAATATTAAAGTAGTAAACATCACACAAAGCATCACACACATGAGAGACATGATTTTACGTGGTTCACCCAATGCGGGCTACTCCACGGAGAAAATATTTCTTATAAATTTTTCTCAAATAAATTCTCTTGGGAATCCTTTCCCTACAATGTTTATGGACCTCTGTCCAAAGGAGACACCAATCCCCTAAATCAAGTTTATGGATCTCTATCCATAGGAGAACTCCTTCTCCTCTGCTCTGGTTGGTGATCCTCTAGAAGACTACTGCCTCCACTACACTGGCTTGTGGATCTCTCTCCATTGAAGACTCTTGTCCCCACTCAGAAGACCTATCCTCACTACCCTAGCTAATGGATCTCTATCCACTGGAGACTACTGTCCTCTCTACTCTATCACCTCCAAATATCTATCTCAAATCTGCACTAAACATAGTCCTTCGGTCTAGTACAAATCTGCTCAATCTCTATCTCTGGTCTGGCACAAACTTATCCTCAAATATGCACCAAACTCTGCTCTCAAATCTACTCTACAAGTCCTCTCTAGAACTTGTCCAAATTTTCTCAATAAGTCCTCTCAAGAACTTATCAAATCCACAAAATCACACAAAATCAGTCCATAAGTCTCCTCAAATACTTACCTCAAATCTGCTCAACAAGTCCACATAGAACTTGTCCAATCTCATAGAAACATAAAGAGAATTGTTAGAGACTCAATATATTTCAAATTCAACTCAATCTCAATCACTTTCTCAACTCAATTCAGAATATAGAATAGTTTGTTTTATGGAACTTGAACAATCACTTCACACATCCACTTGACTAGGCTCAACCAACTCTACTCAACCAATCACTCAATGAAATAATCCTTGCTCACAAACCCTAGTCCAAGCATATAAACATCAACTCAAAATATTTCCAACAATGCTCAACAACAAATCTCACATAACAATGATACTCATGTTCTTTTCAAACCCTAGTTCAAGTTCTTTGCTCAACAACTCACTTCAACAACAATGCTATAAAAATCCATCAATGGCTTCAACAACAATGCTTATAAAACAAGGTTCAATAACAACTCTTTATTCCAGAAAACCTTGAAGCATTAACTCAAACACACTCAATAAGGAAACCCTAATCAAATCCTTTTCACTCCAAACTTATTTTCAAAAAACCAATCAATCAACTCAACTATGGAAGAATGTGCTCATACCTTTTTCTTGATGATTAAGGGACCTCAAAAATCTGCCACAATCACAACCACTTCTATGCCAAACTCAAAGAGGTTAGAAGATAAATCTTTCTCACAATGTAATGCAAAAACTCAATTACACCTTATCACTCCATCTATAAAAACAACCATCAACATACATAAAATATTTTCCAAATAACACCTTATAATCTCCCAATTAAAATAAATTTAACATCCACCAAAATTTAACTCAAAAACCTCTTTAATTAAATTTTAATAGCAAGAAGAACTTTGGCAAAAATCAAATCCACTTTCCTTATAACTCCAATAACATAAATCAATTACCAAACAAGCAAATTTTCATTCTACCCTTATAACTCCCTTTTACCTTAGGAAAAACATTAGGCAAATAAAAATTTATTTAACAAAAAATACCTTTGCCACTAGTGAGATTCGAACCCCCAATCTCTGCCTCCTCGTGCGCCCTAGCCATGGGCTAGACCACCACGTGTGCTAGACGCACGCTTGGAACACTAAGAGCACCTCGTGCTCTTTCTTCCAAGCCTAGCGCTCTAAACGAGCGCGTGCCAAAATGTTTTCCTCTGCAGCGCTCAAGACAAACATGCCAACAACCTCCATGCGAATCGATCGTGGTCACTTCCACTCCCAATGCTCTCACAAAATGTGCGCTACCAATGGACCACCCTATCCAATGGGAGTGAGGCCTTAAGCCCTCCCATTTCATCTTCTTCCTTGCGCTAAAAGACAACACAAAATTTGTCTTCTTCCTCAACGATTGCACGAATAACTCTTTTCTCTGTCGCATGAATATTAATCGATGAAGGGTAAGTTTAATGCCCCTTTGGCATAGCTTTTATATATGAATTTCACCTTTTGGCATAGACGTCGGCGCTCCACTAAATTGATGACGTCGGCGCTTTTTTAAAACCTTTATAATTTATAAATTATTTAAATTCTAAAAGAATTTAAATTTTATAAATTATATTTATAAACCTTTGACTTTAATAAAAATTAAAGCCTTCTTGAGATAAAATTTAAACCTTTCTTTGTACTCCACTGATTTGATGAAAATTATTCTGCCACCATGGTTTTAATAAAAAACTTAATTCTACCATCACAATGTTTAAGGAAGCCTTTATAAAACCTTTTAATTTTCCACCATGGTTTTAACACAAACCCTTATAAAACAATATTTTGACAACTTTTCTTCAACTCTTCGCATTGCTCCTGGTGTCAATGATGGTGTACTCCATGGTATTAATGACAACTTCATGTGTTCACTTTGGCATCAATGACAACTTCTCACCTTGACATCAATGACAACTAAATGAGCTCAAAATGTCCAACATAAGTGTCTAACAAATTATCCATACGTATGGACACTACATATAAAATAGTCAGTGTTTCAAGAAACTGAGAAAGAGCATCAACAACCACATTTTCTTTCCCCCTATGATATAATATCTTGTAGTCATATCCTAAGATCTTAGTGACACATTTTTGCTACTTAGGGGAAGAAATTATCTATTCCAAGAGATACTTAAGGCTACAATGATTGGTCTTAATAATAAAATGTCACCCCAACAAGTATGGTGCTCAATGAAAGATGATAAAAATAATGGCCATCATCTCCTTGCCATAAGTTTATTTGACAAGATTATCCTTGATAGGGCCTTGCTTATTTAAGCAATTTGATGACCTTCTTGCATAAGTACTACCCCCAGTCCAAATCTTGAGGCATCACTTTAAATGACAAATATTTTAGAAAAAATAGGTACTGCTAAAACTAGTGTGCTACACATGCATCCTTCAAAGTCAAAAAAACTTGCTCAACTACATTGTCCGATGTGAATGCATCCTTCCTAAGCATAGCTATCAAAGGGGATACTATCCTTTTGTAGTCCTTAATAAAATTTAGTAATACCCAGTAATGTTGAAGAATCCCCAAAGAATCTTCAATGTTTTGGGTTTGGGCCACTCCTTCATGGTCTCAATCCTTGTTGGATCACTCAAACACCATATTTAGCCATGATGTGCCCCAAATATTTGACTTTGATTACCCCAAAGGTGCATTTAGATTGCTTGACATACAACTAGATTTATTATAGGAGATTTCAAACTTGATCAAGATGTCGCAAGTCCTCATCCTATGTTTTTTTGTACATTAGTATGTCATCAAAAAAGACTAATTCAAACTTTCATAGGTAAGGTTTTAGAACCCTATTCATCAAGCCTTGGAAAGTTGATGGTGCATTGGTGATTCCAAAGGGAATGACAAAGAACTCATAATTCTCCTCATGGTTCTTGAAAGTTATTTTGGGGATGTCATCCTTGTGAAATTGAATCTAATGATAGCTCGATATGATGTCCAATTTGGTAAAATATTGAGCACCATGCAGCTCATCCAACAAATCATCAATCACTAGAATGGAAAAATTATATTTTATGGTGATATTATTGAATTCATGGAAATCCACATACATTCTGCATGATCCATCCTTCTTCTTGACAAGTAAGATAGGAACTAAAAAAAAACTTATGCTTGGATGGATGAATCTTGTAACCAACAATTCCTTTATCAACTACTCAATCTCATAATTCTAGTGATAGGGGTACCTATATGTTCAAATATTCAAAGGTTAACTTCTAAGAATTAATTTGATTATATGATCTTCTAGTTGACTAGGTAGTAGTTGTTTGAATTTAATAAAGACCTGCTAGTTCCTAGTTAAGACAACTTATAAGTCTAAGGTAGGGTTATGCATAAGGGGTCAACCTCAAAATCTATTTATAAAATCAAGGTTAATTTTCTCAAAATCTCGACAAATCATGTCCAAGAAGAAATGGAAAATTGCATTCATTTTTCACCAAAAAATTTTAAACTATGGTAAAAAAAAAAAATTTGGGGGCTATGAATATCAGTTGCAAAATTCTAGCATTGTACAAAAAAATTAAAGTTTGTATGTTGACAGGAAAAGCTATGTTGATCAGACTATGCCTATGAACAATGCCAATAGGAAAAATCTATGTCGATCAGTCTAAGACGACCGGCTATAGACATGATGGTCGAAAAATACCAATAAGTTACAAATATGTTGATCAAAAAATTATGATCGATTGCACATATATTGATCAGTTACAACAATTCCAATCAATTGTAGTAATGTCGATCAATTGCAGTAGTACCGATCAATTGTAGCAATACCGATCGAATGCAAAAATGTCGAACGGTTGTAGAAATACCCATTAGTTGCAACTATATCGATTGGTTGAAACAAAGTTGATCGATTGCACCAGTACCCATCGGATGCATCCAAGCTTATCGGTTGCACCAATACCGATCGAATGCAATAGAGTCGATCAATTACAACAAAATCGATCGATTGTAGCACTCCCGATCGGTTGTAGCACATCTGATTAGTTGCATTGATGTTGCATTGCATATGTACTATGTCAACCATCCTTTAAATTATTGCATGCATATGCCATGTATTGAATATTTATTCGATGTTTTCATTCAGAAAAGTCTATATAAAGGCATAAATAGTTATTTTTTCACCTTTTTTAATGTTGTTTTAACCCTTTTATTCCATTTGAACCATTTTTTGATACTGTTCATCAAGTTCCCAATACCTTCCACCCTACCTACTGATCCATATTACCTCATACACAATGAAATAACCCAATGGCGTCCCCTATCACCCCTGCAATGTCAAAAATTAATTTCAAAAACCTCTTTTGCCCCCTAATTTCTAAAATTTTATCAAAACTAGGTTACAACATGTCATGGCTCCAAGACTTTGGTCTTCAAGGTCTATTTTCAATACCGTAGTTTGACACAACATTAAACTATTGGAGAAAATAATTGCAGGTTACGACATTGATTCGGGTAAGGTAAATTTTTTCATTGACATAAAAAATATATTTTCTTTCTGATGCAGGAGCATCTAGCTAGCAAGAGCCAACTACAGAGGACCTCATGCAAAAGTTGGATTTTTAGAAAAAATATGTATTTTTAGAAAAAATATGTATTTTTAGAAAAAAGCTAGAAACTTCATGCGAATAAAGAATGGATAAGAATGCTTAGCTGTCATACGGATAAGAATGCTTAGTTGGTAATTCATTGTCTATGTTTATAAATAGGAAGTGGATGTGGAGTGTGAGAGGGGAGCAAGGGGCTCCAAAGTAATTTGCACTCGTTGTAGTGCTTGTAGGAGGTTTCTGTTATGAAACCTCAAGGGAAGGAAATTGGCACTCAATGTAGTGCTTGCAGGAGTTTTGTGGTGTAAAACCTCAAAGGAAGGAATTTGGCACTCTATGCAATGCTTGTAGGAGGTTTGAGATGTAAAACCTTGGATGGAACAAGGATATTGGTACTCTGAGGAGTGCTTGCAGATATGAAGCTCTATAGAGAGCAATTATGTAATGTTGATGTGGTAGCTAAAATATAATAAAAACAATATTGTATGTTTTTTTGTGTTTCATGGGTTATGTTGTTATGTGTTTATTTTATGTGTGGTGCATGAAGATGTCTGAGTAGCTAGGAGAGGTTGTTGTTTAATTGACCCCCTCTCCGTCGTTGCATCATAATGGTATCAGAGCCATAAGATCGATGGGGTCATGTATGATGCAGGAGCTTTGTGAGAAGGAGCTCACAATATTTTTTGTTACCCGATGAGTTTGATGCAGGAGCATCCAGCTGGAAAGATCCAACTATGGATGACCTCTTGCAAAATCTATATTTTTAGAAAAAAGATGTATTTTTAGAAAAAAAAATCTAGAAACTTCATGCGAATAAAGAATGGATAAGAATGCTTAGCTGTTAGATGGATAAGATTGTCCATGTTTATAAATAATAAGTGTATGTGAGCATGATATGGGAGCAAGGGGCTCCAAAGTAATTGGCACTCGGTGCAATGCTTGCAGGAGGTTTCTATTGTGAAACCTCAGGGGAAGGAAATTGGCACTCGATGTAGTGCTTGCAGGAGGTTTGTGGTGTAAAACCTTAGAGAAAGAAATTTGGCACTCTATGCGGTGCTTGTAGGAGGATTGAGATGTAAAACCTTATATGGAAGAAGGAGATCGGTACTATGAGGAGTGCTTGCAGATATGAAGATCTATAGAGAGCAATTATGTAATGTTGATGTGGTATCTAAAATAATAAAAAACAATATTGTGTGTTTCTTTTGTGTTTCATGGGTTATGTTGTTATGTTTTTCTTTTATGTGTGGTGCATGAAGATGTCTAAGTAGCTAGGAGAGGTTGTTGTTCAATTTACCCCCTCTCCATCGTTGCATCACTTTCACAACCTCTAACATGTCCAGATTGACAACATTACCTCACACCGATTGTGACCCAATCACATAAAAATTCACTTTAACTAATGATGATAAACTCTACCTGGAGACCACCTTCAATGTGTAGCCAAAATATTTTCAAGGTATAACTACATATTTTTATATTTAATTGAATTTAAATTATAGGGTTTACAATTACTGATTTGTTTTTTTCTATAGTTACGGCTACCAAGTCCAGAAGGGGTTTGACTGTACCACCTAATCAGGACAACTTTCTTCGAGCATGTTGCAAATTCTTCCTAGCCAAACTCATTCTACAAGGAATATCAACAAAAATTCTGATGTGGACCTTGGCATATTTGGTTCACTATATTTCACACCAACAATTTTACTGGTCCACCTATGTCTCACATCAGATCAAAATGGATATCCAAAATGTGATAAACCACACTTCACCTTCACAAAAAATAAGCACATGCAACTACATTCTTGGTTTTTTTATGAATCTTATTATAATTTGCAGAACATTGCAGTGTTGGCTTCTTGGCACTCATCCCTAACCACTGTAGCCATGATAGAACAACAAGTTTAGGTAATTTTTAGTTAATATTAAACTAATATTTTTTAATTTTTCATATGTTTATCATTTTATAATTTTAACATTTTATACAAAATATAGAAAAGAGCATCCTCTTCCTCTTCAAAATAGGATGCTACTTTTAGAGGTTATAATTCAAAGGAATAAAGAGACTCAAAAACATGTACGAAGAAAATAACGCCTCCACTAAGAAAAAGAACAAGGAAACACATAAGATCTAGTTCTCATAATACTCTACAACCTCCACCTGCATGTCCATTTCCAATGGGTATTATTGTGCAATACGTCTCATCTTTGGGAAGTAAGTTTTACATTCTGCCTTCACAAAATTTGTTACCAAATTTTACTATTTTTTATTAAAGTTTATATTATGTTTTCAGATGTACAATACACCCACATTCCATTTGTAGTTGTGGCTATGCAAGAGGTCTCTTCTTTGGTTGATAAGTATTTTTTTAATTTACATGGTGGAATTGGTAGCCACCATGAATCCGAACAGGTTGTCCAACTTTTATGGCTACCACAGTATTCTGTGTTGTCTACCCTGGAAGCCACCACATAGATCTTCACATAGTCTACCCCTATAACCACCATGCCACAATAATTTTAAACATTTTACGCTACTGAAAGCACCAAAAAAGGGACAAGAATTCAATCCGGTGAGACCCGATATTTGAACCTTGGACCTCCACTTCCCTTATGGGGTTTGGTTGTATCAATTAGTCTACACCTCAGACCTTTCAATCGATAAGTGTTATAACCAATTTTGTAACCAATTTTTATAATCTACCTTCATAAATTTTGTAACCAATTTTTATTTTTATTTTTTGAGTTCCTATACAACAATTGTGTAATGGAATTCAACAATCGATGTTGCCCCCTCCTCCATCATACCAACCTCAAATGTGACGTCAATGCTTCTTGGGTGGAAAATATTTTATTTCATCTAGGCCACAGAGAGAAGAAACAAAGCATAAAGATTTGAAGCTATATATTTTGGTAATTTTACAAGTTTACAGGAAGCTTTTGGTGTTGGGTTAGAGAATTTTCCACTTGATCATGATTTCTATTTACAAGGGAATTTTATTTTCATGCTAGAATCATTGAAAATGATCTTATCTACTACTTGCCAATGGAATTTTATTTTCATGATGGAATCATTGAAGCAATTTATAATGGAAAGAAAGATATTTCATTTACTCTAGTTTTTGGAAGCATTCTATATATGGCTTTACTTACACTTCAAAATTACAAAGAAGTGAATGCAAGACAAAAAGAATTAATTGAACTACTTAAAGAGAAAATAAAAATAGATGAATCCTTTTTAGAGAAGGTATTTCAATCCTCATGTAGTATTAGTACTTCAAGTCCTACTAACTCAAAATATTATCATGACACCTTAAGTGGTTGTTCAGAAGCATCTACAGACAACAAGGATAGTAATACAAAGGATGAAGGCAAAATAAAAATACTCTTGCAAATAGGTGATATTATAAATACAACAACTAGACTCAAATACAAGAAAGAAGAAGAAGAGACACTAGATCAAGAAGGCATACAATGAAAGGCAGATTAAAAGTTAATACAAAGAGCTCGATCAAGATAAAAAATATCTAAAAGATAAAGATCCATATTGAAGACTAAAGTCTTCAAAAACCAAACAATATAATACAAGGGTGTGTTGGAATATATTACATTATTTGGTTCTTCACTAATGTATCATCATGGGTACATATTTATATTAGAATTATATTAGGAGTTAAATAGTTTATTAGAGCAATTCAATAAATGCACAAGTGTTAGAATGTGCAATGATGTAAATGTGCATGTAGTCCACATGTACATGAGTCTTAGGTTGAGTAAGGGGTAAGGAATATATCTTCCTATATAAAGACCTCATTGTGAGAGATTACAAAGAGATTTTTGGAGTGTGTAGGTTAGATTAGTAGTAGAAATCATGTATATATTTTTCATAATAATGGAGAGGTAGTTACCTCCATTCCATAGCATTGTAATTTTCATGAGCTTTCTTATATGAGCATTTCTAGAGCATTGTATCAATTTTTATATGATATTTTCATACATATTAGTTCGCCATTATTATTTCTATAACATTGAATTCTTATTTCCATACTTGTGGTTGAATTTCCTTTAAGTTTAAATCTTCAAAAGCTAACATGGTGATATTTGCAAGTATCACAATCAAGAAACATGGAAAAATTATTTAAGAAATCTATTGACAAAGTTGTTTTAGAAGAGAGTCGTCAGATCTAAACAGGTGCCAAATAGAAAATGTTGATGAAGACTAAGATTAAACTTTGATGATAAAGAGTTATCAACTAAAGGATGTCGATGGAGAAGTGTTGACATAAGAATTTGTTGATGAGAACATTATTTGAGAGAGTGAGCATCTTCAAAGTAAATAAGGTATTGGTAAGGCTACTGATGAGGGATGGTAGCTACCAACATAGTCGAGAAAAGAGTCAACATAATACTACCAACCTAAGTCAAACTTGAATGCTAACATGGTTGTGAAGTGCCAACCCCACTTGCTATCATAGATAAAACTTATTGTCATGATCAAAATTGTTGTTTGGAAAAGTGTTGTTTAAGACTTCCATCATAGGATCATCGTCACAAGCTTGTCATATTGATAATAAAACATCATCATGAAGTTATTTATGAGAAGCACAAACATATTATCAAGAGGATTATTGACCAATTGAATGTTGTTATCGATGAAGAAATGTGTTGTTCAATAAGTTTCATTGTTAAAATGAAGTTGTCATCTATGATATTCGTCAATGAAAATTTATTGTTTCAAGAACCTACTAACTAGATATCCATTGTATGTCATCAATTTCAATTGAGGAAGTTTACAGACATAACTACCATTTTTTGTTAAAAACATAGGACCTCCCTTTTGTCACTACATAATTTTGGTATCAGAGCAGGATTTCACACTTGGAGTTGCGAAGTGAGTTGAAGAAGTGATGGCATAATGTGGAAGAGGGAGACCATGAGGGCCTCGAATTGTAGATATAGCTAATATGTTGAGGTTAATTACCACTCGATGTGAAATAATTAGAACTACCCAAAGAAGAGGTGTATATCTAGAGGATATTAGCGATAACAAAGAAGAGGAGATTGGTCACACAAAAGCTTCAGATTATGAGAGAGAAGAGTAACCAAAGGACCAATTGATCTAAGAAATTCCTAATATGGGTTAAAATCCAAAGATAGAAACCCAATCCTATGATGAAAGCTTGAATCCAAAGGAGCTCATAGACTAGATTTTAAAAATGAAGTGTTTTTTTTTTAGTCAACAGAAGACCCCAAAAGGGTGAAGTTTTCCATTACAAAGCTAAAAGGGCATGCATTCTTATGGTGGTACAATGTACAGACTAAATTATGAAGAATATAAAAGGAGAGAATAAAGACATGGGAGAAAATGGTCATTAAACTAAAGGCCAAATATTATCGTTAGACTATTCATTAGGACTTTTCAAGAAATTGCATAACCTAAGACAAGGATATAAGTGTAAATGATTACATAGAGGATTCCTATAGGCTAACCATTTGGTTTGGTCATGTGGAAGATGATGAGGAGAAGATGTTGAATTACATCAATGTATTGGGATTGTCCATACAAGATGAAGTTAATATGATAAGGATAACAATGGTAGAGGAAGCCTACCAGTATGCCTTGAAGGTAAAGAAATTTTCATGGAGGCACCAAAATAATATGAGACAAAGAGGACAATCCTCTCAAGGAAGAGAAAAATCAAAAAATGGTGGTGGGAAACATTTACGATAAGGAGAAGCTAGTACTTATTGTGGTGATTTTAGTCAAAACACCCAAGGAGGTGGAGTGTCCTCACCAGGAAGAGGTAGTTTTTACTGAGTAAATTGTAGAGGATTCTTTGGAAGGTGTTATAGATTTGGTGAATATGGTCATAAGGAATTTGAATGTCCAATCACACAACAAAGCAACAATAAGGGAAATAAGGTAAGGAACCATATTATGCAAGTACAATAAGAAAGTGTTGCTTTCGTGAAGCATGTAGACGAACTAGAATAAAGATAATTCCTTATGATAGATAGAGTATTGTTAAACCAAAAAATGAGGTGCATCAACCTAAGCAAAGAAGGAATTTTTTCAATATGATATGCAAATTAGGGGATAAATATTTCAATGTGATTGTGAATAGTGGTAGCATATATAACTTCATGTCAAAAAATATGGTGGAGAAACTTGGGTTGAAGAGAATGGAACACCCAAATATGTATAGAGTCTCATGGTTGTAAAAGGGACATCAAATCTTGGTAACTAAACAATGTATGGTAGATATCCAAATTGGCTCTTATAAGGATGTGATTCTATGTGACATCATGTTAATGGATGTGTGTCATGTCTTGTTGGGAATATCATGGTAGTTTGATAAAAAGGTAGTGCATGAAGGTAGGAAAATCAACTATACCATTGAGAAGGATGGCAAGAGGAACACATTAATTCTATTGAATAACAAAGGGAAAGAAGTGGATAGTAGTCTTATAGTGTGCAAGGGTACAAAAAAATGATCATTTATAAACCCACTAAATAAGGTAAAATGAACAAGATGAATGAAATACCACATGGTGTGAGGGATGTGTTGGAAGAATATGCTAAGATTATCTTAAAATATGGATTGCTAGTTATAATGAGAATAGATCATCACATAGATTTTAGTCTCAAATTGAGCTTACATGATAAGTCAATACCAATGAAAATAAGGAAGAAAATATAGAGACAAGCAAGAGAATAAGCATGGGGAAGAAGCAGTTGATCCAAGTCACCAGTAATAGTGACGATGAAGATAGTGCATTAATACTTATTTTTGGAAAGGAGAAATATGAAGAAAGAAGAAGTGGTAAAGAGATAATAGAATATGAACCTCATAAGGTCATTATTGATCGTGACAAAGTCCATGTTGTTACATTTGATAGTGACAATGGTACTTTAGAGCGTGGTGAAGGAAATTATGATGATGACCAAGGTTAGAGTGGGGATGAAGATTTTAGATGATTTGAAAGGCACACCAGAGGCATTAGATCCAATTTTATGAGAATAATGAGGTATAATGGTAAGAGATTTCAAATATATGGAAATGGTGTGAAAATGCTCATAATTCCAAAAATAAGGCCAAGGAATGAAGGCCTTAGGTATGCAAGTCTTACAAGAAGCAATGTGACTACATTTGTGAGAGGAGAGAGTAGTACAAGGAATGAAGATTAAAAAATGGGTTGTTGTAGTTAGTGTGGAATATTTGGACATGTTGTAGCTAGGTGTTGGATCCTACATCCTTGTGGGAGTTATGGAGGATATGATCACCCCAAAACAAGGTGTTAGCAACAAGAGGAAGTCACCAAAAAAGTGCATGTTGATTGTGGTTGGATGGACATGACACGATAGAAGAAGGTGAAGGGAATGTTGAGTGCATTCTATATGAGGAGGTTTTATCCTTAGAGGAATGCCAAGACAAAATAGTGAAGTTGACCTCATGTAGGAAACTGATGGAGAGCCAAACTTGCTCAAACCAATTCTCATTCAAAAACTTGGAAAGATTACCTCACAAACCCTCATTCTGTGGCTATATAGCCAAAAAACCCTAAAAACTAAAAATGAGTCGGCGCATCCCTCTTACAATAGACAAGCCAAAAATAAAGTTTCAAGTCCTAACTCTAAATACATTAGGATATATTAACCTCCAAACAGCTCAAAAAGCATAAAAACCTAGGTAAGTAATTTTAAAACCTAATTTCGAGGCACTAGATGATGGAATTTGGCCTCGAATAGGACTCTACAAAATCATATTTTTTTAGAACTCTCCCAACTAGCTCCCTGTCAAATTTAACATCAATCGGAGCTACGGTTGAGAAGTTATGGCCCCGACAAAATGCACTAAAATTTAGGGAAAAAAATAAAATTTCCAAATTTCGTTGGATGCTCCTGCATCAGACACCCGGGGTGGGTTGAGAAGTGACCTTCACTTCTGTATTGTTAGAGGAAAACCCAGGCGGTCAACCTCTATTTTGGAAAACCAAGTTGCATCTTCTACGAGTCCGCCCTTCCACTTGACCAAATATTCAGAATACTGCTTGTTCCTAGTACTTCAACCTTCTCGAGTGTCTAGTATTTCCTCTATCTCATCTATGGCTGGAGTAGACGCCGGAATACTCCATAAATATGTACTTGGTGTCTCACTACTGCCTCCTTCATGGTATTCTGCCAAGTTTGAAATATTAAAAATAGGTGATATATTTAGCTCACTTGGCAGTTCCACTTCGTAGGCATTTCCTGAATCTCTTTTACCTATGATCCTGCATGGTCCAAACCTCTTCATCTTTAGCTTGTTGTAGGTTTTTCTAGGAAACCTTTCCTTTCTCAAGTGAACCATGACCTCATATCCCACTTGGAACTCCTTGAAACGCCTCTTCTAATCTATTTTGGCCTTGTACTAAGTATTCATCTTACTGATATGTTGTTGTACCTCTTCATGTAAACTCTTTATGTGCTCTGCAAAATCTTCAGCCTTAGCATTGCTCTTTTCTCCTTTACCCATCGTTCTCAACTCAGAAGCATTCCTTGGGTTGTTCCCATACACAATCTAGAATGGTGATTTACCAGTACTTCTGTTGATAGAATTATTGTAAGCAAATTTTGCCTGTGGTGAAATCAAATCCCATCCCTTGGGATTATCTCCTACCAAGTATCTTAGAATATTACCCAAAATTCTGTTCACCACCTCTGTTTGTCCATCAATCTACGGGTGGTATGCAGAACTGAACTTCAAATCCATTTTTAGCTTCTTCCACAAAGTCCTCTAGAAATAACCCACAAATTTGGTATCTTTGTAAGATACTATACTCTTGGGTATACCATGAAGGTGTACCACCTCCTTGAAAAACAAGCCTGCAACATGAACTGCATCACTCATTTTTTGACATGGAATAAAATGAGCCATATTTGAAAACCTATCAACCACAACAAAAATGGAGTCATTTCCTCATTGTGTCCTTGGTAGGCCAAGAAAAAAATCCATACTGATGTCCTCCCATGGTCTCTCTGGTATAGGTAATGGCTGATATAATCCTGTATTCTGTCTCACTCCCTTAGCCATCTGACACACTCTACAACCCCGCACAAATTTCTTCACATCCTGCTGCTAGCTGTGGCCAATGGTAGTTTTCACTAACAAGGGCAATGGTCTTATCTCGACCAAAATGTTTAGCTAGTCCTCCACTATGCTTCTCCTTTATCAAATTCTCCCTCATTAAACTTCTAGGAATGCACAATTGGTTCATTCTGAATAGCATCCCATCTTGTATTATAAAATCCAACCACTTAGTTCTATCCAAATTAGTAGGAGACAAACATGCCTTCCAAGCCTCTACAAAATCTGGATCCTCTGGATACAAACTTTTGAGTTCTTCAAACCCAACGACTTCTAATTTCATCTCTATCAACAAATTTTGCCTTCTACTCAAGGCATCTACAACTCTATTAGACTTCCCACTCCTATGATTCAAAACAAAGGTATAACTCTGTAGGAATTCAACCCACTTCAAATTTCTCTGATTCAGTTTTCCCTAACTATTAATATACTGCAAAGCTTGATGATCAGTATATAAAACAAACTCTTTTGCTAACAAATAGTGTCTCCATTTCTTAAGATCCTAAACTATAGCATAAAATTCCTGATCATAAATAGAATATTTCTTCCTAGCATCATTTAACTTCTCACTAAAATATGCAACAAGTTTACCTTCCTGACTCAACATAGCTCCAATGGCATTGCCACTAGCATCACAATCAACCTGAAATACTTTATTAAAATCTAGAAGTACCAAAATGGGTTGTTCTGTCACCTTCTTTTTCAACATCTCAAAACTTGCACCTGCCTTTGCAGTCCACTTAAACTCCTTCTTATCCCCTCTCATGGTTTCTTCTAGGGGTGCACAAATACTACTAAATTTTCTAATGAACTTTCTGTAGAAACTTGCAAGACCATGGAATGATCTTACCTCCGTTATGTTCCTTGGAGTAGGCCACTCAATGATAGCCTTCACCTTCTCTGGATCCATTTTAAGACCCTCATCTGAGATGACAAATCCTAGATACACCAACTACTTCTTTACAAAACTACACTTCTTCAAATTAATCAGCAACTGCTCCTCCCTTAGCTTTTCAAAAACTATCCGAACTTGCATCAAATGCTCTTCCAATGTCTTACTAAAAATCAAAATATCATCCAGATAAACAATAACAAACTTCTCTAGGAATTCTCTCAACACCTCATTCATTAGCCTCATGAATGTACTAGGTGCATTGGTTAACCCAAACGGCATAACCAACCACTCATACAAACCCTCTTTGGTTTTGAAGGCTGTCTTCCACTCATAACCCTCTCTGATGTGAATCTGATGATACCCACTCTTTAAATAAATCTTTGTGAAGTATTTAGCTCCACTCAAATAGTCCATTATATCGTCCATTCTAGGTAATGGAAACCTATACTTAATGGTAATCTTATTTATGGCTCTAGAATCAGTACACATTCTCCATTCTCCATCCTTCTTTAGTGCTAGTACTGTAGGTACTACACAGGGACTCAAGATCTCTCTAATCAACCCCTTCCTCAACAACTCTTGAACCTGTCTGTTCAACTCTTCACTCTCCACGAGAGACATTCTATGGGCTTCCTTATTGGGTAAACTAGCTCCTGGAATAAAATCAATTTGATGGCTAATATTTCTCACTAGTGGCAAACCCTCAGGCACATTATCTGACACAATATCATGAAACTCTTCTAACATACTTTCAACCTCTACTGGAATATCCATACATTGTTCCTTCTTAATAGTAGGAATTAATGCATAACACATAGAATCCCTCTTTAGGTAATCCAAAAATTTTCTACTATCTACCAAATAGATTCTAGCACTACTGCATACCTTTTCATCCACTTCCTTCAATGGCTTCAACTTGTGATGCACTCCATCTTTCATCAGAGAGTAAGTATTCACATGCCCATCATGCATCACATGTCTATCAAATTTCCATGGCCTCCCCAACAACAAATGGCAAGCATCCATAGGAAAAACATCACACAAAACCTCATCTTGATAATTTCCAATATGAAATTTAACTAGACGCTGCTCACTGACTAATGCTCTATGATCTTTCTGCAACCACGTAATCCGATATGGATGCGGGTGCTTCCTCTTATCCAATTTCAACTTAGCAACCATTTCTCCTGAAACTAAATTATCTATGCTACCATTATCTATGATAACATTACAAACCTTACCTACACATGTGCATCTTGTGCGAAATAAGCTCTTCCTCTGATCCACATCTTTCCATCCTTTCATCAATGCTCTTCTTGTCATCAACACTTCTCCTCCTTCTGCTTCTTTAGAATGTTCTGATTCAGCACCTTCATCTGCTACAGCAGCTCTAGCATGACCCTCAGGTCTCTTATTCGTCCTCCCTTGGTGTTGGGGACACTCATATGCTCGATGTCCCTCTTCCCCACAATGTAAATAGGTTCCACAAAATCCTCCTCTTCCATACCCACATCCAGATCTACCTCTTCCTCTTTGGTAACCATTTTTCTAATCACGGGGGCAGTAGGTATTATCCTCTTTCTGATCCTAGTTATTACTTGTTTCACTAGTCTTCTTCTGATCTTCATATTTTCCTCCACTAGTTTTTCCATGATGACCTCTTCCTCTTTGTTTGCTTTCAAATATTTTGTTCAGCTTCTCTTCAACCTTCAAGGCAAACTGATATGCATCCTCAATGGTGGTCATCCTGACCAAACTGAGTTCTTCTTGGATATTCATTCTTAACCCATTTATGTAACGAGCTACTTTCTCCTTATTAGCCTCTGAATGACCAATTTTGATTGAGATCTTGTAAAAATCCTCTGTATATTATTTGACAGATTTGCTTGACTGTCTCAAACTCTAAATTTTCCTCAATAGATCCAATTTGTAATCTGTAAAAATAAGCTACCTCTTCAACTTCTCTACCATTTGATCCCATCTGGTTATTTTTTCCTTTCCTCTTCTATTTCTTTATAGCTGCACTTCTTTCCACCTATGCTAGCATGGCCTTTCAACTTCATTTTTGCAAACTTGATCCGATCTATATCTACAACCTCATCATACTCAAAATACTCCTCCATATCATTGATCCAATCAATCAACTCCTCTGGATTGAGATTCCTAGAATACGTGGAGACATCAAACTTTGGCCTCTTCTTGATCAGAGATATGGCCCTAAATAATCTAGCTTCTACAGGATCCATTGCTTCTTCTTCATATGATGGATCATCAACCTCCCAAGCTTCATCTTCAATACGGTATTCCCTCCTTGGGTCAACACCTCTTCACAACTCCTATTGTAGGGCTTTCAATTGCCTCTGCAAAGCTCTGAAATCTCCTTCAGGTACCACATTTCTCCCACCACCACAGTTTCTTCATGGAGGCATTCTTCCTCACTCTCTTCTCACAACCCTTCCACAGATCCTGGTGTGAACTGCCTCACTTTTGGCGATCTTCTCACACACTTAGGAAACCTATCTCTGATACCACTTGATGGAGATCCAAACTTGCTCAAACCAATTCTCATTCAAAAACTTGGAAAGATTACCTCACAAACCCTCATTCTGTGGTTATATAGCCAAAAAACCCTAAAAATTTAAAATGAGTTGGATGGGGCCCAAAATTGGGGTGCACATCCCTCTTACAATATACAAGCCAAAAATAAAGTTTCAAGTCCTAACTCTAAATACATTAGGAGATATTAACCTCCAAACAGCTCAAAAAGCATAAAAAACTAGGTAAGTAATTTTAAAACCTAATTTCGGGGCACTAGATGATGGAATTTAGCCCCAAAAACTGGATTTTTTGGGAAAATAGGATTCTAAGGATTTGTATTTGTTTAAAACTCTCCCAAATAGCTCCATTTCAAATTTCACATCAATCGGAGCTACGGTTGAGAAGTTATGGCCCCGACAAAATGCACTAAAATTTAGGAAAAAAATAAAATTTCTAAATTTCGTTGGATGTTCCTGCATCAACAACCAAGCTAGAGTGGTAGTAGATTGCAATATCAATTCATGAGTTGGATCTCATGAAATATTTTTTTACCTGGTGAGTGGGAGCATCCATGTGGCAATGACAAGTGATGTGGTATAGAAAAAAATGGATGTTCCATGCAATAGCTCAAATATCCATATGAAATATTGGATAAGAATATTTAGCTAGAGCTAAAATTTCAACCATCATGTGTAGTTGGAGAGTGGTAGATCAAAATTCATGCATAGTTGGACAATCATTGTTCATGTGCTTATAAATAGAGAGGATAATTAAGAAGCATGAGGAGCAAGAGAAGAGGAGAAGAGAGATCTTTGAATAGAGAGGGAGAGAAAGGGGAGAAGAGAAGGGAGATACTTCCTTGTATGAATGCTCTACATGTTTCATAGATATTTTGGTGTAAAGAAGTGGCCATTTGTGCCAATGAAGAATATAAATATTTATTCCCTTAGTGTTCAAATTGTTATGTGAAAGTTTTGTGTATGTTCAAGAAATTTGTATTTTAGGCTATGGTGATATTTGTAGGTATCGTAGCCAAGAAGCACAGACAAATTGTTAAACAAATATTCCAATAAATTCATCTTAGAAGAGAGTCATCAGAGCTAAGAAAGAGGTTCCAAATGGAAAATATCTATGGAGACTAAGGTCCGACATCAACAATGAAGGGTTATCAATTGAAGTATGTTAATGAAGAAATTATCAACATAAAAATTTGATGAGAATGACATCGTCTAAGAGAGTGAACATCATCAAACTAAAGAAGGAGGTGTTGGTAAGCCTACCGATGAGGACTGGTAGATGTCAACATAGTTGAGGGAAGATCCGACATAAGAATACCGACCTAATACAAATTTGAATTTCGATATGGTTGTGGAGTACCAACCTTGCTTGTTATCATAGATGGAAATTGTCATCGTGATCAAAATTTTCATATGATACTGCCAACACAAGATCATAGTCGCAATCTTACCGCCTTGATAATGAAGAACACAAGCTTATATTGAGAGGGGGGTGAATAGTATAAGATCAACTTTTAATTTTATTTTTCAACCAATATTATCCAATATATCAATGGCAATATCAACAATAGTAATCAAAGCAATGCATAAATAATCACACAAAATAGAGACACCAATTTAACGTGTTTCACCCAATGTGGGCTACTCTATGGAGAAAATATTTCACTAAAATTTTCTCAACAAATCTCTTGAGAATACTTCTCTATTACAATTTTTATGGACATCCATCCAAAGAAGACACCAATCTCCTAATAAAGTTCGTGTACACAATTCCATAGGAGACACCAATCCCCTTTACTAGTTTGTGGATCACTATCCACATGAGAACTCTTTCTCCTTTGCTCTGGTTGGTGATCTTCTAGAAGACTACTACCTCCACTACAATGGCTTCTGGATCTCTCTCCATAGAAGATCTTTGTCCTCTCTTAGAAGACCTTTATCCTCAATACCCTGGCTAATAGATCTCTATCCAATGGAGACTATTATCCTCTACTCTATCACCTCCAAAGCTTGCTCTCAACTCTACTCAATCTCTATCTCAAAGCTGTACTAAAAACTATCCTCGATATAGTAAAAATTTGCTTACAAATCTATCTTTTTCTAGCACAAATATACCCACAAATCCACACCAAACGTTGTCCTCAAATATATCCTCAAGCCAAATAATACACCAATGTTTATGGACCTCTATCCAAAGGAGACACCAATCCCCTAATCAAGTTCATGGACACAAATCCATAGGAGACACCAATCCCCTTTACTGGTTTGTGGATCTCTATCCATAGGAGAACTCCTTCTCCTTTGCTCTGGCTGGTGATCTTCTAGAAGACTACTACCTCCACTACACTGGCTTGTGGATCTCTCTCCATAGAAGACCTCTGTCCTCACTCAGAAGACCTCTATCCTCACTACCCTGGCTAATGGATCTCTATCCATTGGAGACTATTATCCTCTACTCTATCACCTCCAAAGCTTACTCTCAGCTCTACTCAATCTCTATCTCAAATCTGCACTAAACACTATCCTCGGTCTAGCACAAATCTTCTCACAAGTCTATCTCTGGTCTGGCACAAATCTACCCTCAAATATACACCAAACTTGTCCTCAAATATATCCTCAAGCCTTAACACAAAGCTTGATCAAATCACAAATCAACTCTGCTCAGATCTACCCCAAGCCTTAACACAAATCTTGAACAAATCAATCAATCAATTCTACTCTCAAGTCTTCTCAAAGACTTGTCTCAAATCTATCCATAAGTCCTCTCAAGAACTTTCTCAATCTACTCTCAAGTCTTCACCAAGACTTACCTCAAATATTCTCAATTCTTCTCAAGAACTTTCTCAAATATTCCACAAGTCCTCTCAAGAACTTGCTCAAATCTGCTCTCAAGTCTTCACCAAGACTTACCTCAAATCTGCTCAACAAGTCCTCACAAGAACTTGCTCAATCTTCTCAACAAGTCTTCACCAAGACTTACCTCAAATCTTCTCAACAAGTCTTCACCAAGACTTACCTCAAATTTTCTCAATAAGTCTTCTCAATAAGTCTTCACCAAGACTTACCTCAAATATGTTCAACAAGTCTTCACCAAGACTTACCTCAAATCTGCTCAATAAGTCTTCTCAAGAACTTACCTCAAATATGCTCAATAAGTCTTCACCAAGACTTACCTCAAATCTTCTTGTAAGATTTCACAAAAGCTCACACAAATCTATCCTTAAGCTTTCACAAAAGCTTACTCAACTCTTTCCTTAAGTCCCCTCTAGGACTTACTCAAATCTGCTCACAAGCTTTCACAAAATCTTACTCAAACAACTGCAAAACTTGCATACAAAACTTAATTTAATCTCTTTCAAAAAACCTCTTCAATCACACCAACAAGTTTCACTCAGAATCTTGTTTAACCATAGAAACATATAGAGAATGATCAAAGACTCAATATGTTTCACACTCACTAGGTTTTGTACTCAACAAAACACTCTATCACTTTCAAACTCTCTTTCAAATCAATTTAGAAATAAAGTATAATTTATTTCACAAAACTTGAACTATCACTCCAATACTTTCAATCAATAATGCTCATCCAACTTCACTCAAACATTTACTCAATGAAACACAACTTGCTTACAAACCCTAACCAAGTGTTTCACTATACTTCCAACAACTCACACTATGGATCTCAAACCTTGACTCAAGATGATTCCAATGTCACATAACAATGATACTCATGTTCTTTCACAAACCCTAGCTCAAGATAGTTCTCAATCTCACATAACAATGATACTCATGTTCTTTCACAAACCCTAGCTCAAGATAGTTCTCAATCTCACATAACAATGATACTCATGTTCTTTCACAAACCCTAGCTCAAGATAGTTTTCAAACTTCTTCAACAAGAATGCACAATGTGGGTTTCAAACCCTAACTCAAACAATCCTCAATCTCTAACTCAATTGTTCTCATAAACATTCACCAATCATGCATATGAAAACTCACTCAAACATTTCCAACAATGCTTATCAAACAACCCTTTTCACTCCAACTTTGCATTTCACAACATTCAATCCAACAATATTTCACTCATAAGGATGATGTGCCCATACCTTTTGTTTTGATGGAGATATGTCTTCAAAACCTATCTTAATCACAATCAAATCCTCTTTGCCAATTTCAAGGTTAGATAGCAACAACCTATCTCAAAATCTCCACACAAATATTCTCCTCAATAGTTATTTCACCATACAAAAATATCAAGTCTCAAGTACACCTTATAATCTCCAAAATTCTCAAAATATAATTAGCAAAGATTCCAATAACTCACTTTCACAATAACTTCACTTCAGAATTTTAATGCATAGAATAATCAAAATTACTTCCTTATATCTCCTTACTCAAAAATGCATTTTCAAAATAATTAACACCACTATTCAAAAATATTCCAATGCACTTTTTAAATCAAAATTTAAATCATTCAACACTTTCAACCATGGAAAAAATAATATTTATTTCAACCACCTTATATCTCCACAAGGCGCATACCATCAACTTTAGACCAAGCACAAATTATAAAATTAAAAAATTTAAATACCTTTTGCATACGTTACCTCGGTGGGATTCGATCCCCTGTTGCACTACCTCTAGTGCCCTAGCCATGGCCTAACCATTGCGTGAGCTAGGTGCTCACTTGAGATATAAAAGTGCCTCATGCGCTTTGTTCCTCCACTTGGCACCAAAACCAAAATCAAAACCTTTACCCCTTTGTTACCATTGGGACTCGAATGCGAGACCTCCACTCACCCAACACTTTACATAGCCATGCCTTGCCACTAGCCCAACCACATGGTTGGTGATAAGGCTTTGAGCCTTAGTCAATTTATCCTTCACATGTTTTTACTGCTTTTAAAAATTAAAAACCTCTTGCCTTATGCGCTCACGAATTCACATCAAAACCTTAGCCAATATTCACACATGCAATAATTCGAAGACTTGCCATAATGTCACAAGCCTTATGGTATAAATACCATACTCCTTTTTCTTCGAACATCGATAAGGGGAAATTTATTTAAATGTTTTTGCGCCCAACCCTAACTTAGGGTTTAATTAATTTATTTTATAAATTAATTTATAATATAAATATTATAAATAATTTATAAATAACCTTAGGCATTATTTTTAAACCTTAATATTATAATAATAAATATTATAATATTATTTCCTTTGGGCCTAGGTATTTTCCTTTTTCACCCTTAGACCTTATCTGACCACCTTTAATATTATAATAATAAATATTATAATATTATTTCCTTTGGGCCTAGGTATCTCCTTCCTTCAGGGTATTTAGCCAACCTTTTGACCAATCATGTGAAGCTTTTAAACCAAATCTCTTGGGCTTAAAATATAAATATTTTAACCCTCCTTTTGCCAAATCCTTGCATTTATCATTAATATTGACTCTTGACATCAATGACAACACAACTACTCAAAATTTCCAACAATCTCCCCCTTTGTCATTGATGGCAACCCTTTTTCTTTAACCATTCCTTTTTCCTTTTTCCAAATTTGCTCCCCTTGAGAAACTGCCCCCTCTAACTGAATGCTCTCCCCTAACTCAAATCTCTCCCTTTCTTGTCATCAATGGCAAAGGGCCACCTTTGGGGCTAAATATAAGACTCTTAGCTCAGCCCCCTCCCCACCTCCTCTCCTTGAGGTGGTTAATTTTGGGGTGGGAGTATCTCTACTCCCAGCATACACTGCTCCTTTCCTTTGTCCACCTTCTTCCTCAACTGATCCTTCTGATTCCTCTGAATATTCTTGTTCCTTCTTGTCTCTGGAAATTCTGTTCTACACCACTTAGCCATATGCCCAACATTATTGCACTTATAACACTTAATGTTGTGGTTCCTTGAAGGTGCAAATATCTTGAAGTTCCTCCTGGTGAAGCCATATCCATTCCTATCATGAACCCTACAATTAACTGCCTTATGACCAAACTGATTACAAGAGTAACAATACCCTTGAAATAGATGCCCATTTCTAAAATTCCTTTTAGTGAAACCATATCCCTATCTTTCATGTGTCCTGCACTGCATAGCCTTGTGTCCAAACCTGTGACATGAGAAGCAACGTCCATTGAAGAAATCTTGCCTTGACCCCATTGGTCTCTTAGTCTCTTCTTCCCTGTGATGTTTCCTGTTCCATATGTTCCTTATTTGTGCATTGTTCCTTTCCTTGTTGAACTTTCTATTTTCCAACTTATCCTCAGAAGTCTCACTTTCTCTTTCACTCTCTTCTTCTGAAGCTTCTTCTTCTTTGGAGCTTGAGATTGACTCCTCTCCTTGTTCTCTATGTTCCTCTTCAAAACCAAGTCCTGTCTTGTTTGATGAAGATCTTTGTACCTTGATAATATTATCCAAGGTCTTTGAGCTTCTCCCAAACCTGTGTAGCTTGTCTTTAGACTCTTTTACTTCCTTCCTTAGTGAAGCTACCTCATGCTCTAATATTTCACATTCTAAGACTTTTACCTCTAACTTCTCTTTAAATCTCCTTGTCTTAGCTATTGAGTTTGTTAGATCTTGTATAAGCTTTCCTTTCTCTTCATCACATTCTTGAAATTGAAGCTTGAGTTTTGAGTTCTGCTTTCTTACCTTTCTTAATTCCTTAAGAGCAGAAATAAGCTCACCTTCAAGATCAACTTCTCCTTCCTCTTCATTTTCTGATTCTTCCTCTACTCCTTTGTCTTCAAGAGCATCTTCATTCTGATTTATCTTCAATAGGAGCACTTCCTTCTTCTTCTATTGCCAAAAGGAGACTTTCTTCTTCTAGATCTTCAAGAGCATCTTCATATTCATCTTCACTAAAACTAAACCCATTCCTTGTACAATGATCTTCAAGATGACCAAAGTTACCACACCTAAAACACTTGAGAATTATTGGTTTCCTTTTTGCTTCTTTTCTAACATCTTCTTTTTCTACTATCATAAATAGAATTTCTTCTTCTTCATTATCTGAGGACCTTCCATCACTATCACTTGAACTCTTGCCTATCTTATCTGCATAAAAACTCTTCTTATGCCTTTGGAAAAACTTCTTTCCTTGCTTGCCTTGTCCATCCCTACTTTTCTTTTGATACCTGTATTTTCTTGCTTCCCTGTTCTTATGATCCTATTTCTCTTCACCATTGCTACTTCTAGCCTCTAGACAATCAGATGCATAGTGACCATATTTACCATAATTGAAACACTTAACTAATTTTGTACCTTTATGCTTTCTTGTGTCCTTGTTCCTTCTGCCATAGTTTGCTTCTTCATCACTGGATAACTCATCACTTGAATCTATCTTCTTATCCTTTGTCTTCTTTGTAACTTTGAAGGTTGCTTCTTTCTAGGGGATAGGATCATTTCCTATTCTCATCTCAAAATTTATGAGAGTTCCATGTAACTCATCCCTAGTCAAATTTTCAATATCTTTTGTTTCTTCTATGGCTGAAACCTTTTCACTATACCTCTTAGGGAGTGACCTTAAAATATTTTGACAAACATCTAATTCTTCAACTTTAAACCCAAGTCCTTGCATGGAGTTAACAACCTCATCCACACGAAGTAAGTATGTAGCAATGTCTTCCTCATCCTTCATCTTCAGGTCTTCAAATATTTTCTTGTGATTTTGCAATTTTGCCATCTTGACCTTTTTGTCTCCCTCATATGTTTTCTTCAACTTTTCCCAAATATCTTTTGCTGATGTGCAATGCATAACTTTTACAAACTTTGATTCACGTAAACCACTTAAGATTCCATTCATTGCCTTTGAATTATTCAGATGTAGGAGCTTACCATATTTATCTGTAGGTGGAGTAGCTAGTGGTGTGTATCCATCCTCAACTGCTTGCCATATCTCATTTCCTTGTGCCATTAGGTAAATCTTCATTCTTACACTCCAAAATGCATAATTGTTCCCATCGAACAATGGTGCCTTATTTCCTGAAGATCCACTCTAAGAATCCATCTGTGTTCCTGTAAGATTTTCCTTCAAGTTGTTAAACTCTTTCGAAGGAACCCGCTCTGATACCAATTGAAGAACACAAGCTTATACTGAGAGGGGGGGTGAACAGTATAAGACCAACTTTTACTTTTCTTTCTCAAATAATATTATCCAATATATCAATGGCAATATCAATAGTAGTAATCAAATCAATGCATAAATCATCACACACAATAGAGACACCAATTTAACGTGGTTCACCCAATGTGGGCTACTCCACGAAGAAAATATTTCACTAAAATTTTCTCAACAAATATCTTGGGAATCCTTCCCTATTACAATGTTTATGGACCTCTATCCAAAGGAGACACCAATACCCTAATCAAGTTTATGGACACCAATCCACAAGAGAAACCAATCCCTTTATTGGTTTATGGATATCTATCCATAGGAGAACTCCTTCTCCTCTGCTCTAGCTAGTGATCTTCTAGAAGACTACTACCTCCACTACACTAGCTTGTGGATATCTCTCCATAGAAGACCTCTATCCTCACTTAGAATACCTCTATCCTCACTACCTTGGCTAATGGATCTCTATCCACTAGAGACTACTATCCTCTACTCTATCACCTCCAAAGCTTACTCTCAACTCTGCTCAATATCTATCTCAAATCTGCACTAAACACTATCCTCGATCTAGCACAAATCTACTCATAAGTCTATCTCTAGTCTGGCACAAATCTACCCTCAAATCTGCACCAAACTATCCTCAAATATATCCTCAAGCCTTAACACAAAGCTTGATCAAATCACAAATCAACTCTGCTCAGATCTTCCCCAAGCCTTAACACAAAGCTTGAACAAATCAATCAATCAATTCTGCTCTCAAGTCTTCTCAAAGAATTGTCTCAAATCTATCCATAAGTCCTCTCAAGAACTTGCTCAATCTACTTTCAAGTCTTCACCAAGACTTACCTCAATTTCTCAAGTATTCTCAAAGACTTATCTCAAATCTATCCACAAGTCCTCTCAAGAACTTGCTCAATCTGCTCTACAAGTCTTCACCAAGACTTACCTCAAATCTGCTCAACAAGTCCTCTCAATAACTTGCTCAATCTTCTCAACAAGTCTTCACCAAGACTTACCTCAAATCTTCTCAACAAGTCTTCACCAAGACTTACCTCAAATATTCTCAACAAGTCTTCACCAAGACTTACCTCAAATATACTCAACAAGTATTCTCAAGAACTTGCTCAAATCTGCTCAATAAGTCTTCACCAAGACTTACCTCAAATCTGCTTACAAGCTTTCACAAAATCTCACACAAATCTATCCTTAAGCTTTCACAAAAGCTTACTCAACTATTTCCTTAAGTCCCCTCTAGGACTTACTCAAATATGCCCACAAGCTTTCACAAAAGCTTGCTTAACTCTGTCCTTAAGCTTTCACAAAAGCTTACTCAAACAACTACAAAACTTGCATACAAAACTCAATTCAATATCTTTCAGAAAACCTCTTCAACACACCAACAAGTTTCACTCAGAATCTTGTTTAACCATAGGAACATATAGAGAATGATCAAAGACTCAATATGTTTCACACTCACTAGGTTTTGTACCCAACAAAACACTCTATCACTTTCAAACTCTCTTTCAAATCAATTCAGAAATAAAGTATAATTTGTTTCACAAAACTTGAACTATCACTCCAATGCTTTCAATCAATAATGCTCATCCAACTTCACTCAAACATTCACTCAATGAAACACAACTTGCTTACAAACCCTAACCAAGTGTTTCACTATACTTCCAACAACTCACACTATGGATCTCAAACCTTGACTCAAGATGATTCCAATGTCACATAACAATGATACTCATGTTCTTTCAACAAACCCTAGCTCAAGATAGTTCTCAATATCACATAACAATGATACTCATGTTCTTTCACAAACCCTAGCTCAAGATAGTTCTCAATCTCACATAACAATGATACTCATGTTCTTTCACAAACCCTAGCTAAAATAGTTTTCAAAATTCTTCAATAAGAATGCACAATGTGGGTTTCAAACCCTAGCTCAAAATAGTTCTCAATATCTAACTCAATTGTTCTCATAAACATTCACCAATCATGCATATGAAAACTCACTCAAACATTTCCAACAATGCTTATCAAACAATCCTTTTCACTCCAACTTTGCATTTCACAACATTCAATCCAATAATATTTCACTCATAAGGATGATGTGCCCATACCTTTTGTTTTGATGGAGATATGTCTTCAAAACCTGTCTTAATCACAATCAAATCCTCTTTGCCAATTTCAAGGTTAGATAGCAACAACCTATCTCAAAATCTCCACACAAATATTCTCCTCAATAGTTATTTCACCATACAAAAATATCAAGTCTCAAGTACACCTTATAATCTCCAAACTTCTCAAAATATAATTAGCAAAGATTCCAATAACTCACTTTCACTATAACTTCACTTCAGAATTTTAATGCATAGAATAATCAAAATTACTTCCTTATATCTCCCTACTCAAAAATGCATTTTCAAAATAATTAACACCACTATTCAGAAATATTCCAATGCACTTTTCAAACCAAAATTTAAATCATTCAACACCTTCAACCATGGCAAAAATAATATTTATTTCAACCACCTTATATCTCCACAAGGCGCATACCATACAACTTTAGACCAAGCGCAAATTATAAAATTTAAAAATTTAAATACCTTTTGCACGTACTGCCTCGGTGGGATTCGATCCCCTGTCGCGCTACCACCAGTGCCCTAGCCATGGCCTAACCATCGCGTGAGCTAGGCGCTCACTTGGGACGCAAAAGTGCCTCATGCGCTTTGTTCCTCCGCTTGGCACCAAAACCAAAATCAAAACCTTTGCCCCTTTGCTACCGTCGGGACTCGAACGCGAGACCTCCGCTCACCCAACGCTTTACACAACCACACCTTGCCACTAGCCCAACCACGTGGTTGGTGATAAGGCTTTGAGCCTTAGTCCATTTAACCTCCCATGTTTTCAGCTGCTTTTAAAAATTAAAAACCTCTTGCCTTATGCGCTCACGAATTCGCATCAAAACCTTAGCCAATATTCACACATGCAATAATTCGGAGACTTGCCATAATGTCACAAGTCTTATGGTATAAATACCATACTTCTTTTTCTTCGAACGTCGATGGGGGAAAATTTATTTAAATGTTTTTGCGCCCAACCCTAACTTAGGGTTTAATTAATTTATTTTATAAATTAATTTATAATATAAATATTATAAATAATTTATAAATAACCTTAGGCATTATTTTTAAACCTTAATATTATAATAATAAATATTATAATATTATTTCCTTTGGGCCTAGGTATTTTTCCTTTTTCACCCTTAGACCTTATCTGACCACCTTTAATATTATAATAATAAATATTATAATATTATTTCCTTTGGGCCTAGGTATCTCCTTCCTTCAGGGTATTTAACCAACCTTTTGACCAATCATGTGATGCTTTTAAACCAAATCTCTTGGGCTTAAAATATAAATATTTTAACCCTCCTTTTGCCAAATCCTTGCACTGATCACTGACACTGACTCTTGACATCAATGACAACACAACTACTCAAAATTTCCAATAGATAACAAAACATCATTGTGAAGTTGTTGACAAGAAGCACAATCATCTTTCCAAGAGGATTGTTGACTGATTGAATGCTATCACCAATGAAGGAATGTGTTCTCCTATAAGTGTGGTCATTAAAAGGAAGTTATCATCTAGGATATTCATCGATGAAAGTATGCCATCTCAAGAACCTGTTGACTAGAGCTCCATTATATGTCGTTAAGTTTGATTGAGTAAGAATTGTCGACTTAAGCACCATTTTTTGTTATAAACACAAGACCCCTCTTTCATCATTGCATCAAAATATCTATACAAGACATATTTATATAAAATTAATTCCATATTCTTGGGATGTTGGTCGCAATGACACTAATATTGCTTTTAAAATATCAATTATATTCACAAACATATACAAGAGAAGTGCGTTTTCATTTGTGGAAACAATTTTTTTTAGGTTGCATAGGGAATTTTTATAAACCCTATCTTGTTGTGTAAAGATGAAGTCAATTGACCTTGACCATCTAGGGAATGAAACCAAGTTAGTCCATTAGCAAGCACTTGACCCCACCAACCGGCCTAAGGATTAAAATTTTAGTGTAAAGCATAATTTTTGAAAGGGTTCATAGTCCCCTTATACCAGGGTTTGAACTTGGGTCTCCTAGATGACCTAAGGGTTAGAAATTTAGGGTAAACCATGGGTTTTTAAAAGGGTTCATGGTCCCCTTATATCAAAATTTGAACTTGGATTTCTTGGATGAAATCTCAAAGATATACCACTTTGGTATCCTTCACAGGAATACAAATGTGAGGGTAAAGCACTAGTTTTTGAAAGGGATATTGGACCTTTGTACTAGGTTTTGAATTTGGGTCTTCTAGATGAAATCCCAAAGATATACTATTATGGTAGATCCCGCATAGGATAAAATTAAGGTAAAGCGCATTGTTTTAAAAGATCTTGGTCCCCTTGTACTTGGGTTTGAACTTAGGTCTCTTGGATGAAAATCGAAGAGCATACCACTACGATATCCCTCACAGGACAAAATTTTAGGGTAAAATGTGTATTTTTCAAAGGTTCTCAATCCCTTGTGTAGTCATGTGAACCTAGGTCTCTTGGAAGAGAACCCAAAGACATACCACTATGTTGTCCCAATAGAGATAAAATTGGGACAAAATTTTAGGGTTAAGCGCAAGTTTTTCAAAGGGTATCGATCCCTTGTTTAGTGGTTTGATAACCCACACTTCACCTTCACAAAAAATAAGCACATGCAACTACATTCTTGGTTTTTTTATGAATCTTATTATAATTTACATAACATTGCAGTGTCAGCTTCTTGGCACTCATCCCTAGCCACTGTAGCCATGATAGAACAAGTTTAGGTAATTTTTAGTTAATATTAAACTAATATTTTTTAATTTTTCATATGTTTATCATTCTTATAATTTTAAAATTTTATATAAAATATAGAAAATAGCATCCTCTTCCTCTTCAAAATAGGATGCTGCTTTTAGAGGTTATAATCCATAGGAATAAAGAGACTCCAAAACACGTACAGAGAAAATAATGCCTCCACTAAGAAAAAGAACAAGGAAACACGTAAGATCTAGTTCTCTTAATCCTCGAAATGATCCACCTGCATGTCCATTTCCAATGGGTATTATTGCGCAATACGTCTCATCTTTGGGAAGTAAGTTCTACATTCTGCCTTCACAAAATTTGTTACCAGATTTTACTTTTTTTATTAAATTTTATATTATGTTTTCAGATGTACAGTTCACCCACATTCCATTTGTAGTTGTGGCTACACAAGAGGTCTCTTCTTTGGTTGATAAGTATTTTTTTAATTTACATGGTGGAATAGGTAGCCACCATCAATCCTAATAGGTCCAATTTTTATGGCTACCACATTATTTTGTGTTGATTACCTTGGAAGCTGCCACATAGATCTTCACATAGTCCGCCCCTATAACCACCATGCCACAATAATTTTAAACCTTTTACACTACTGAAAGCACTAGAAAAGGGACAAGAATTCAATCCAATGAGACCCGATATTTGAACCTTGGACCTCCACTCCACTTATGGGGTTTGGTCGTATCAATTAGTATACACCTCGGACCTTTCAATCGATAAGTGTTATAACCAATTTTGTAACCAATTTTTATAATATACCTGCATAAATTTTGTAACCAAATTTTATTTTGATTTTTTGAGTTCCTATACAACAATTGCGTAATGGAATTCAACAATCAATGTTGCCCCCTCCTTCATCATGCCAACCTCAAATGTGACGTCAATGCTTCTTGGGTGGAAAATATTTTCTTCCATCTAGGCCATAGAGAGAAGCAACAAAGCATCAAGATTTGAAGCTATATCTTTTGGTAATTTTACAGGTTTACTGGAAGCTTCTAGTGTTGGGTTAGAAAATTTTCCACTTGATCAGGATTTCTATTTACAAGGGAATTTTATTTTCAGGCTAGAATCATTGAAAATTATCTTATCTACTACTTTCCAATGGAATTTTATTTTCATTCTAGAATCATTGAAGCAATTTATAATGGAAAGAAAGATATTTCATTTACTCTATGTTTTTGGGAGCATTCTATATATGGCTTTACTTGCACTTCAAAACTACAAATAAGTGAATGCAAGACAAAAATAATCGATTGAACTACTTAAAGAGAAAACAAAAATAGACGAATCCTTTTTAGAGAAGGCGTTTCAATTCTCATGTAGTATTAATACTTCAAGTCCTACTAACTCAAAATATTATCGTGACACCTTAAGTGGTTGTTCAGAAGCATATACAAAAAATAGGGATAGTAATACAAAGGATAAAGGCAAAATGAAAATACTCTTGCAAATAGGTGATATTACAAGCACAACAACTAGACTCAAAGAAAATAAATAAGAAGAAGAGACACTAGATCAAGAAGGAATACAATGAAAGAAAAATTAAATATAATACAAAGAGCCCGATCAAGATAAAGAATATCTAAAAGATAAAGATCCATATTGAAGACTAAAGTCTTCAAAAAACAAAAAATGTAATACAGGGATGTGTTGGAATATATTACATTATTTGGTTATTCACTAATGTATTATCATGGGTACATGTTTATATTAGAATTATATTAGGATTTAAATAGTTTATTAGACCAATTCAATAAATGCACAAGTGTTAGAATGTGCAATGATGTAAATGTGCATGTAGTCCACATGTACATGAGTCTTAGGTTGAGTAAGGGGTAAGGAATCTATCTTCCTATATAAAGACCTCATTGTGAGAGATTAGAAAGAGCTTTTTTGAGTGTGTAGGTTAGAGTAGTAGTAGACATCATGTAGATATTTTTCATAATAATGGAGAGGTAGTTACCTCCATTCCATAGCATTGTAATTTTCATGAGCTTTCTTATATGAGAATTTCTAGAGCATTATATCAAGTTTTCTATCATACTTTGATACATATTAGTTAGTCATTATCATTGGTATAACATTGAATTCTTATTTACATACTTGTGGTTGAATTTCCTTTAAGTTTAAAGCTTCAAAATCTAAAATGGTGATATTTGCAAGTATCATAATCAAGAAGCATGGAAAAATTATTGAAGAAATCTATTGACAAAGTTGTTTTAGAAGAGAGTCATCAAATATAAAGAGGTGCCAACTAGAAAATGTTAATGAACACTAATATTAAACATTGACGATAAAGGGTTATCGACTAAAGGATGTCGATGGAGAAGTTGTTGACTTAAGAATTTGTTGATGAGAACAACGTCATTTGAGAGAGTGAGCATCATCGAAGTAAATGAGGTATCGGTAAGGCTACCGATGAGGGATGGTAGCTACCAACATAGTCGAGGAAAGAGTCAACATAAGACAACCAACCTAAGCCAAACTTGAATGCTAACATGGTTGTGAAGTGCCAACCCCACTTGCTATCATAGATAAAAACTTATCGTCATGATCATAAATTATTGTTTGGAAAAGTGTTGTTTAATATTTCCATCATAGGATCATCGTCACAAGCTTGCCATCTTGATAATAAAACATCATCATGAAGTTATTGATGAGAATCATAGACATCTTTCCAAGAGGATTATTGACCAATTGAAAGTTGTTACCGATGAAGAAATGTGTTGTCCAATAAGTGTTATTGTTAAAATGAAGTTGTCATCTATGATATTCGTCAATGAAAATTTATTGTTTCAAGAACCTACTAACTAGATCTCCATTGTATGTCATCAAATTCAATTGAGGAATTTTACAGACATAAGTACCATTTGTTGTTAAAAACATAGGACCTCCCTTTTTTCACTACATCATTTTGGTACCAGAGCAGGATTTCACACTTGTATTTGCGAAGTGAGTTGAAGAAGTGATGGTATAATGAGGGAAGAGGGAGACCATGAGGGCCTCGAATTGCAGATATAGCTAAGATGTTGAGGTGAATTACCACTCGATTTGAAATAATTAAAACTACCCAAAGAAGAGGTGTTTATCTAGAGGATATTAGCGATAACAAAGAAGAGGAGACTAGTCACACAGAAGGTTCAGATTATGAGAGAGAGGATGAACCAAAGGACCAATTGATCCAAGAAATTTCTAATATGGGTCCAAATCCAAAGATAGAAACCCAATCCTATGATGAAAGCTTGAATCCAAAGGAGCTCATAGACTAGATTTTAAAAATGAAGTGTTTTTATTTTGAGTCAATAGAAGACCCCAAAAGGGTGAATTTTTCCATTACAAAGCTAAAAGGGCATGTGTTCTTATGGCGAGACCATGTGCAGACTAAATTATGAAGAAAATAAAAGGAGAGAATCAAGACATAGGAGAAAATGGTCATTAAACTAAAGGCAAAATATTATCGTTAGACTATCCATTAGGACTTTTCAAGAAATTGTAGAACCTAAGACAAGGATATAAGTGTAAAGGATTACATAGAGGATTCCTCTAGGCTAACCATTTGGTTTGGTCATGTGGAAGATGATGAGGAGAAGATGTTGAAGTACATCAATGGATTGGGATTGTCCATACAATATGAAGTTAATATGATAAGGATAACAATGGTAGAGGAAGCCTACCTGTAGGCCTTAAAGGCAAAGAAATTATCATTGAGGCAACAAAATAATATGAGACGAAGAGGAAAATCCTCTCAAGGAAGAGAACAATCAAAAAATGGTAGTGGGAAACATTTGCGATAAGGAGAAGCTAGTACTTATTATGGTGATTTTAGTCAAAACACCCAAGGAGGTGGAGTGTCCTCACCAAGAAGAGGTAGTTTTTACTAAGGAAGGGGTAGAGGATTCTTTGGAAGGTGTTATATACTTGGTGAAGATGGTCATCAGGAATTTGAATGTCCAATCACACAAAAAGCAACAATAAGGGAAATAAGGTCAGGAACCATATTATGCAAGTAGAAGAAGAAAGTGTTGCTTCCATGAAGCATGTAGAAGAACTAGAATAAAGATAATTCCTTATGATAGATAGAGTATTGTTAAACCAAAAAAGGAAGTGCATGAACCTAAGCAAAGAAGGAATTTTTTCAATATGATATGCAAATTAGGGGATAAATATTCCAATGTGATTGTGAATAGTTGTAGCACACATAACTTCATGTCAAAAAACATGGTGGAGAAACTTGGGTTGACAAGAATGGAACACCCAAATATGTATAGAATCTCATGGTTGTAAAAGGGACATCAAATATTGGTAACTGAACAATGTATGGTAGATATCCAAATTGGATCTTATAACGATATGATTCTATGTGACATCATGTTAATGGATGTGTGTCATGTCTTGTTGGGAATATCATGGTATTTTGATAAAAAGGTAGTGCATTAAGGTAGGAAAATCAACTATACCATTGAGAAGAATGGCAAGAGGAACACATTAAGTCTATTGAATAACAAAGGGAAAGAAGTGGATAGTAGTCTTATAGTGTGCAAGGGTACAAAAAAATGATCATTTCTAAACCCACTAAAGAAGGTAAAATGGACAAGATGAATGAAATACCACATGGTGTGAGGGATTTTTTGGAAGAATATGCTAATATTATCTCAAAATATGGGTTACTAGTTATAAGGAGAATAGATCATCACATAGATTTTAGTCTCAAATTGAGCTTACATGATAAGTCAACACCAATAAAAAATGATGAAGAAAAGGTAGATACAAGCAAGAGAATAAGCATGGGGAAGAAGCAGTTGATCCAAGTCACCAGTAGTAGTGACAATGAAGATAGTGCATTAATACTTATTGCTGGAAAGGAGAAATATGAAGAAAGAAGAAATGGTAAAGAGATAAGAGAAAATGTCCCTCATAAGGTAATTTTTGATCGTGACAAAGTCCATGTTGTTAGATTTGATAGTGACAATGGTACTTTAGAGTGTGGTGAAGGACATTATGATGATGACCAAGGTTAGAATGGGGACGAAGATTTTAGATGATCTGAAAGGCACACTAGAGGTATTAGCTCCAATTTGATGAGAATAATGAGGTATAATGTTAAGTTATTGCAAAGATATGGACAAGGTGTGAAAATGCTCATATTTCAAAAAATAAGGCCAAGGAATAAAGGCCTTAGGTATGCACGTCTGACAAGAAGCAACGTGACTACATTTGTGAGAGGAGAGAGTAGTATAGGGAATGAAGATTCCAAAATTGGTTGTTGTAGTTAGTGTGGAATAGTTGGACATGTTGTAGCTAGGTGTTGGATCCTACATCTCTGTGATAGTTGTGGAGAATATGATCACCCAAAACAAGGTATTAGCAGCAAGAGGAAGTCACCAACAAAGTGCATGTTGATTGTGGTTGGATGGATGTGACACAATAGAAGAAGGTGAAGAGAATGTTGAGTGCATTCTATATGAGGAGGTTTGATCCTTAGAGGAATGTCAAGACAAGATAGTGAAGTTGACCTTGTGTAGGCAACCAAGCTAGAGTGGTAGTAGCTTGGAATACCAATTCATGAGTTGGAGCTCATGAAATATATTTTTACCTAGTGAGTGGGAGAACCTATGTGGCAATGACAAGCGATGTGGCATAGAAAAAATTGGATGTTCCATGCAATAGCTCAAATATCCATATCAAATATTGGATAAGAATATTTAGCTAGAACTAAAAGTTCAATCATCATGTGTAGTTGGAGAGTGGTAGTTCAAAATTCATGCATAGTTGGAAATTCATTGTTCATGTGCTTATAAATAGAGAGTATAATTAAGAAGCATGAGAAGCAAGAGAAGAGGAGAAGAGAGAGCTTTGAATAGAGAGGGAGAGAAAGGGGAGAAGAGAAGGGAGAGACTTCCTTGTATGAATGCTCTGGTTTGTGGATCTTTATCCACAGAAGAACTCTTTTCTCCTTTGCTCTGGTTGGTGATATTCTAGAATACTACTACCTCGACTACAATGGCTTATGGATCTCTCTCCATTAGAAAACATTTGTCCTCTCTTAGAATACCTTTATCCTCACTACCCTAGCTAATGGATCTCTATCCATTGGAGACTATTATCCTCTACTCTATCACCTCCAAATCTTACTCTCAGCTCTACTCAATATCTATCTCAAATCTGCACTAAACACTATCCTCAATATAGTAAAAAATTGCTCACAAATCTATCTGTGTTCTGGCACAAATATACCCACAAATATGCACCAAAATTTGTTCTCAAATATATCCTCAAGCCAAAGGAGACACCAATATTTATTGACATCTGTCCAAAGGAGATACCAATTTCCTAATAAATTTCGTGTACACAATTCCATAGGAGACACCAATCCCCTTTACTGGTTTGTGTATCTCTATCCATAGGAGAACTCTTTCTCCTTTTCTTTGGTTGGTGATCTTCTAGAAGACTACTACCTCAACTACAATGGCTTGTGGATCTCTCTTCATTAGAAAACCTCTATCCTCTCTTAGAAGACCTTTATCCTCACTACCCTGTCTAATGGATCTTTATCCACTAGAGACTATTATCCTATGCTCTGTCACCTCCAAAGCTTACTCTCAGCTCTACTCAATCTCTATCTCAAATCTGCACTAAACACTATCCTCAATATAGTAAAAAATTTCTCACAAATCTATCTTTGGTCTGGCACAAATATGCCCACAAATATGCACCAAACATTGTCCTCAAATATATCCTCAAGCCTTAACACAAAGCTTGATAAAATCACAAATAAAATCTACTCAAATCTATCCCAAGCCTTAACAAAAATCTTGAACAAATCAATCAATCAATTCTACTCTCAAGTCTTCTCAAATACTTGTCTCAAATCTATCCACAAGTCCTCTCAAAAACTTGCTAAATATGCTCTCAAGTCTTCACCAAGACTTACCTCAATTATGATCTCAAGTCTTCTCAAAGACTTATCTCAAATATATCCACAAGTGCTCTCAAGAACTTGCTAAATCTACTCTCAAGTCTTCACCAAGACTTACCTAAATTATGCTCAACAAGTCCTCTCAAGAACTTTCTCAATCTGCTCAACAAATATTCACCAAGACTTACCTCAAATCTACTCAACAAGTCTTCATCAAGACTTACCTTAAATTTTCTCAATAAGTCTTCACCAAGACTTACCTTAAATCTGTTCAACAAGTCTTCACCAAGACTTACCTCAAATCTGCTAAAAAGGTCCTCTCAATAACTTGCTCAATCTGCTCAAAAAGTCTTCACCAAGACTTACCTCAAATATTCTTGCAATATTTCACAAAATCTCACACAAATTTGTCCTTAAGCTTTCACAAAAGCTTACTCAACTCTTTCTTTAAGTCCCCTCTAGGACTTACTCAAATCTGCTCACAAGCTTTCACAAAAGCTTACTCAAACATCTGTAAAACTTGCATACAAAACTTAATTTAATCTCTTTCAGAAAACCTCTTCAACACACCAACAAGTTTCACTCAAAATCTTGTTTAACCATAGGAACATATATAGAATGATAAATACTCAATATGTTTTACACTCACTAGGTTTTGTACCCAACAAAACACTCTATCACTTTCAAACTCTCTTCCAAATCAATTCAAAAATAAAGTATAATCTGTTTCACAAAACTTGAACTATAACTCCAATACTTTCAATCAATAATGCTCAACCAACTTCACTCAAACATTTACTCAATGAAACATAACTTACTTATGATGAGCAAGGTGCAACCAAAGTATTGTCATTGTTGTCAACACAGTCAAGTTGATCAGTTGATATAATGGATAGGAGTTCATTGATGAGCAAGGTGCAGCAAAAGTATTTTCATCGTTGTCAACACTGTCAGGGAGATCGGTTGATGCAGTGGACAGGAGTTCAGAGGTCCTACAGGGCATGTATATTATTTCCAAGAAGACAGAAGTGGCCCAGATTCAAAGGATCAAAGAAAAAGACAAGTAAGAAAACTATCGCGATATCGCGACTTGTTTTCTATCGCGATTTCGTGACATATCGAAGGAGAGAGAAAAAGTTGGAAAAGCTGTCGTGATTTCGCGACATATCAGAGGAGAGATAAAAAGCTAGAAAAGTTGTCATGATTTCGTGACATGTTAGAAGGCAAGTAGAAAAATTGTCGCGATTTCGCGACATGTTGGTAGAGAAAAAGCCAAGTGGAAAAACTGTCACGATTTCGCGACATGTTCGAAGAAGAAGCGCATACAGGGAAAACTGTCGCGATTTCACGACATGTTTGGAGAGAAGCTACAGGCAAAGAAAACTGTCATGATTTCGTGACATGTTTGGAGAAAAGGTGCAAGCCAATAAAACTATCGTGATTTTGTGACATGTTCGGGGAGAAGGAGCTCGCAAAGAAAAGTGTCACGATTTGGCGACAATTTGCAAGAGAGACAGTACGGACGAAAATGTGTCACGATTTTGCGACAGGTTCGAAGTGAAAGAGCTTGCAAGGAAAAGTGTCATGATTTCGCGACAATCTGCAAGGAGTGTACGAATGAAAAAGTGTCACGATTTCGAGACAGGTTCGAGAGAAAGATCTTGCAAGGAAAAGTGTCACGATTTTGCGATAATTTGCAAGAAGGATGATACGGACGAAAAAGTGTCACGATTTCGCAACAGGTTCGAGAGAAAGATCTCGCAAGGAAAAGTGTCACGATTTCACGACAATTTGCAAGAGGAAGCGCTAAGGAGAAAAAGTGTCACGATTTCGTGACATGTCGGGTTTTTGCGATCCAATGACAAGAGGAAGCGCTAAGGAGAAAAAGTGTCATGATTTCGTGACATATTACAAGAGGAAGAGCTCGAGAGAAAAAGTGTCACGATATCGCGACATGTATCGTTTTCATGACCTGAAGAGAAGAGAAGAGCTAAGGAGAAAAGATGTCGCGATATCGCGACATGTCGCATTTTCGCGACAATAGCAGAGAGGAAGACTCCGAAGGATGAAGTGTCGTGATTTCGTGATAGAAGCAAAACGAAAGAGCATGGAAGCAAAAGCGTCGCGATTTCATGACAAATTCAAGGAGGAAGAGCTCTAAGGCAGAAGCGTCACGATTTTGTGACATGTTCCATTTTTGTGGGCGTAAGGCAGAGAAAAGCACTCGACAACGAAAAATTTCACGATTTCGTGACATGTTCCGTTTTCGCTGGTGCATGCAAAGAAGTGTGTACGACAACGAAAAGTGTCATGATTTCGTGACAGGTCATGTTTTCGCTAGTGCTTGCAGAGAAGAGTGTACGAAAGCGAAAGGTGTCACAATTTCGTGACATGTCATGATTTCGCTAGTGCTTGCAGAGAAGAGTGTACGAAAGCGAAAGGTGTCGCAATTTCGTGACATGTCATGGTTTCGCTAGTGCAAGTAGAGAAAAGTGCAAGGAAGCGAAAGTGTCTCTATTTCATGACATGTTTCATTTTTGCGGGTAAGAGATAGAGAAGAGCTCAAGGCAGCAAAAGTGTCATGATTTCATGACTTGTTCTGGTTTCACGGTCAACTGCCAAGAAAAATTCAAAGGGACAGAAATGTCGCGATATCGTGACATGTCTTAGTTTCATGGGTAAAATTTGAGAAGCATACATAGGGACAGTTGTAGAATAAGTTCATGCAGCAAAATAAGAATAGTTACAGGTGGAGTTTCAGAGAGAAATCATGTATCCAAAATATGTAAGAGTTAACTGAAGTCATTACTGTAGTTATAGAAATGCTACAGAGTGACAGGTAGACTGAATCTATAGTGGCGAACAGAATCTGACATACACCAAAAGAAAATATTATCATAATATGAGTGCGGTAGCAGAGTGCACTGTACGGTAGTATAAGTGCCATCGTGGGTCCACAGTGCTGCAAAACGAGTATAGAAAGCATGGGTTGTAATAGAATATAATAGGTTGCTGTAAAACATGCATAAAGCTGAGAAAAAGCGGCAGTTACAGGGGCAGTTACAGTGACAGTAAATGGAAGTCATTATTGCAGTCATAGGGGGCCATTACGGAGTAAATTCTTCGAAGCGATGGCTATACAGAGAATCCAAATTAAAGACACAAATCTTTCCATAGATTGCATGTAAGAATATTGTTACAAAAGGGTAGTTGCATGCAGAAGTAAAGTGAGGCTCAGAATTGAAAAGAGTGTCACCATAAAGAGTTAAAGTGTCACTGCTAAAAGAGTAAATGTGCTGCAGAAAGAAGAGCCGCTAATGAGTAGATAAGGCTGTCAGAGCCGAAATAAGAAGATAAGGCTGTCAGAGCCAAAACAAGCAGATACGGCTGTTAGTGAGCAGAGAAGGCTATCAAAGCGTAGAGAAGACTGTTAGAGTGTAGTAAGCAGTACCGAAAGAATGTTTCATGTATAGAAATTTAGGGTTAGGGTTGAGCTCTGTGTGTGTACAGAATGTTTCGTGTGCTGAGGGAGAGCAGCTGAGAAAGAGTGACTGAGAAAGTGCAGCAGCAAGTGCACAGAAGGAATATGTGTTTCCTGAATTGAAAGAGAGATTGGATGAGCTATAGACCAATGAGGGTCTTGTAAAAGTGAAGGCATCTTTATGTCAATCTAAGATTCAAAATTGAAATCCAAGTTGGTGCTTGGAATCAGGGGTTGGTGCTCCTTCCAGTTGGTGCTAGTAAATCAAGGGTTGGTGCTCCTTTCTGTTGGTGCAGATAAATTAGGGGTTGGTGCTCCTTCCAGTTGGTGCTGGCAAATTAGGGGTTGGTGCTCCTTCCAGTTGGTGCTGGTAAATCATGGGTTGGTGCTCCTTTCTATTGGTGCAGATAAATTAGGAGTTGGTGCTCCTTCCAGTATGTGCTGGTAAACTGTTGTAAAGTTGGTGCTTTGCAAAGGCTAGATTTGGATGGAAGTCCAAGCAGTCTATTTTCAAGGAGTAGCCAAAACTAGTGAACCTCGTTACATCTTGTGTTTTGTGATGCTCTCTTGTGATACTTGTTATTTTTGGTTTTAAGCTTTCATTGTTTTGGTTTTAAGAGTTAAAGTTTTAAGTTAGTAAATAGTTGCACTGATTCACCCCCCCCCCCTCTCAGTGCCATTTTAAGACTAACAACTTACAAACTCTAACCAAGTGTTTCACTATACTTTCAATAACTCACACTATGGATCTCAAACCTTGACTCAAGATGATTCTAATGTCACATAACAATGATACTCATGTTCTTTTACAAACCCTAGCTCAAGATAGTTCTCAATCTCACATAACAATGATACTCATGTTCTTTCACAAATCCTAGCTCAAGATAGTTCTCAATATCACATAACAATGATACTCATGTTCTTTCACAAACCCTAGCCAAGTGTTTTTAAACTTCTTCAACAAGAGTGCACAATGTGGGTTTCAGACCCCAACTCAAATAGTCCTTAATAGCTAACTCAATTGTTCTCATAAAAATTTACCAATCATGCATAGGAAGACTCCTTCAAACATTCCAAAAATGCTTATCAAACAACCCTTTTCACTCCAAATTTGCATTTCACAACATTCAATCCAACAAAATTTCACTCATAAGGATGATGTGCCCATACATTTTGTTTTGATGGAGATATGTCTTCAAAACCTATCTTAATCACAATCAAATCCTCTTTGCCAATTTCAAGGTTAGATAGCAACAACCTATCTCAAAATTTCCACACAAATATTCTCCTTAATAGTTATTTCACCATACAAAAATATCAAGTCTCAATTACACCTTATAATCTCCAAACTTCTCAAAATATAATTAGCAAAGATTCCAATTACTCAATTTCACTATAACTTCCTTCCGAATTTTAATGCATAGAAAAATCAAAATTACTTCCTTATATCTCCTTCCTTAAAAATGCATTTTCAAAATAATTATCACCACCATTCGAAAATATTCCAATGCACTCTTTAAATAAAAAATTTAAATCATTCAACACCTTCCACCATGGAAAAAATAATATTTATTTCAACCACCTTATATCTCCACAAGGCGCATACCATACAAATTTAGACCAAGTGCAAATTATAAAATTATAAAATTTAAATACCTTTGCATGTGCTACCTCAGTGGTATTCGATCCCTTGTTACCCTACCTCCAGTGCCCTAGTCATGTCCTAACCGTCGCGTGAGCTAGGCTCTCACTTGGGATATAAAAGTTCCTCATGCGCTTTGTTCCTCCACTTGGCACAAAAACCAAAATTAAAACCTTTACCCCTTTATTATCGTCGGGACTCAAATGAGAGAACTCTGCTCTCCCAACACTTTACATAGCCATGTCTTACCACTAGTCCAACCACATGGTTGGTGATAAGGCTTTGAGCCTTAGTCCTTTTATCCTTCTACGTTTTTGCTGGTTTTAAAAATTAAAAACCTCTTGCCTCATGCGCTCACGAATTCACATCAAAACCTTAGTCAATATTCGCACATGCAATAATTCAAAGAATTTCCAGAATGTCACAAGCCTTATGGTATAAATACCATACTCATTTTTTCTTTGAACATCAACAAGGGAAAAATTATTTAAATGTTTTTGTGCCCAACCCTAACTTAGGGTTTAATTAATTTATTTTGTAAATTAATTTTTAATATAAATATTATAAATAATTTATAAATAACCTTAGGCATTATTTTTAAACCTTAATATTATAATAATAAATATTATAATATTATTTCCTTTTGTCCTAGGTATTTTCCTTTTGCACCCTTAGACCTTATCTGATCACCTTTAATATTATAATAATAAATATTATAATATTGTTTTCTTTGGGCCTATGTATCTCCTTCCGTCAAGGTATTTAGCCAACCTTTTGACCAATCATGTGAAGCATTTAAACCAAATATCTTGGGCTTAAAATGTAAATATTTTAACCCTCCTTCAATGACAACACAACTACTCAAAATTTCCAACAATCTCCCCTTTTGTCATTGATTGCAACCCTTTTTCTTTGACCATTCCTTTTTCCTTTTTCCAAGTTGGCTCCCCTTGAGAAATTGCTCCTCCTGACTGAATGCTCTCCCCCTAACTCAAATATCTCTTCCTAACTCAAATCTCTCCCCCTAACTCATCAATGACAAATGGCCACCTTTGAGGCTAAATATAAGACTCTTAGCTCAACCCCCTCCCCACCTCCTCTCCTTGAGGTGCTTAATTTTTGGGTGGGAGTATCTCTACTCCCAGTATACACTATTCTTTTTCTTTTTCCACCTTCTTCCTCAACTTATCCTTCTAATTCCTCTGAATATTCTTGTTTACTCATATTTGGAAATTTTATTCTACACCACTTAGCCATATGCCCAACATTATTGCATTTATAACACTTAATGTTGTAGTTCCTTGAAGGTGCAATTATCTTGAAGTTCCTCCTGGTGAAGCCATATCCATTCCTGTCATGAACCCTAAAATTAACTGCCTTATGACCAAACTGATTACAAGAGTAACAATACCCTTGAAATAGATGTCCATTTCTAAAATTTCTATTGGTGAAACCATATCCCTATTTTTCATGTGTCCTACACTGCATAGCCTTGTGACCAAACCAGTGACATGAGAAGCAACTTCCATTGAAGAAATCTTGCCTAGACCCCATTGGTCTCTTAGTCTCTTCTTGCCTGTGATGTTTCCTATTCCATATTTTCCTTATTTGTGCATTGTTCCTTTCCTTGTTGAACCTTCTATTTTATAACTTATCCTTAGAAGTATCACTTTCTCTTACACTCTCTTCTTCTAAATTTTCTTCTTCTTTGGAGCTTGAGATTGACTCATATCCTTGTTCTCTATGTTCCTCTTCAAAACCAAGTCCTATATTGTTTGATGAAGATCTTTGTACCTTGATAATCTTATCCAAGGTCTTTGAGATTCTCCCAAACCTGTGTAGCTTGTATTTAGACTCTTTCACTTTCTTCCTTAGTGAAGCTACCTCATGCTCTAATATTTCACATTCTAAAACTTTTACCTTTAACTTCTTTTTAAATATCCTTGTATTAGCTATTGAGTTTGTTAGATCTTGTATAAGCTTTCCTTTATCTTCATCACATTCTCGAAATTGAAGCTTAAGTTTTAAGATCTACTTTCTTACCTTTCTTAATTCCTTAAGAGTAGAAATAATCTCACCTTCAAGATCAACTTCTCCTTCCTCTTCATTTTTTAATTATTCCTCTAGTCCTTTGTCTTGAAGAGCAACTTTTGATTTATTTTCAATAGGATAACTTCCTTCTTCTTCTATTTCCAAAAGAATATTTTCTTATTCTAGATCTCCAAGAGCATCTTCATATTCATCTTCACTAAAACTAAACCCATTCCTTGTATAGTGATCTTCAAGATGACAAAAGTTACCACCCCTGAAATACTTGAGAATTATTGGTTTCCTTTTTGCTACTTTTATAACATATTATTTTTCTATTGTCATAAATAGAATTTCTTCTTCTTCATTATCTAAGGATCTTCCATCACTATCAATTGAACTCTTTCCTGTCTTGTCTACATAAAAACTCTTCTTATGCCTCTGGAAAAACTTATTTTCATGCTTGTTTTTTCCATACCTATTTTTCTTTTGGTACCTAGATTTTTTTGATTCCCTATTCTTATGATCCTTTTTTCTTCATAATTGCTACTTCTAGCCTCTGGATAATCAGATGCATAGTGACCATATTTACCATAATTAAAAAACATAACTGATTTCGTACCTTTGTGCTTTCTTGTGTCTATGTGCCATAGTTTGCTTCTTCATCACTAGATGACTCATCACTTTACCCTGTCTTCTTATCCTTTGTTTTCTTTGTAACTTTGAAGGTTGATTCTTTCTAAGGGATAGGATACTTTCCTATTCTCATCTCAAAATATATAAGAGTTCCATGTAGCTCATCCCTAGTTAAATTTTCAATATCTTTTATTTCATCTATGGCTGAAACCTTTTCACTATACCTCTTAGGGAGTGACCTTAAAATATTTTGACAAACATCTGATTCTTCAAATTTAAACCCAATTCCTTGCATGGAGTTAACAACCTCATCCAAACAAAGTATGTAGCAATGTCTTTATCATCCTTCATCTTCAAGTCTTCAAATATTTTCTTGTGATTTTACAATTTTGCCATCTTGACCTTTTTATGTCCCTCATATGTTTTCTTCAACTTTTTTCAAATATCTTATGCTAATGTGCAATGCATAAATTTTACAAACTTTGATTCACATAAACCACTTAAGATTCCATTCATTGTCTTTGAATTATTTAGATGTTGGAGCTTACCATATTTATCTGTAGGTGGAGTAGCTAGCGATGTGTATCCATCCTCAATTGATTGTCATATATCATTTCCTTGTGCCACTAGGTAAATATTCATTTTTACACTCCAAAATGCATAATTGTTTCCATCAAAAAATGGTGCCTTATTTCCTAAGGATCCACTCTGAGAATCCATTTGTGTTGCTGTAATATTTTTCTTCAAGCTATTAAAATCATTTGAAGGAAAGTACTCTGATACCAATTGAAGAACATAATCTTATACTGAGAGGGAGGTGAACAGTATAAGACCAACTTTTACTTTTATTTATAAACCAATATATCAATGGCAATATCAATAGTACTAATCAAAGCAATGCACAAATCATCACACACAATAGAGACACCAATTTAATGTGGTTCACCCAATGTGGGATACTCCACAGATAAAATATTTCACTAAATTTTTCTCAAAAAATCTCTTGGGAATCCTTACCTATTACAATTTTTATGGATCTCTATCCAAAGGAGACACCAATCCACTAATCAAGTTCATGGACGCCAATCTACATGAGACACCAATACCCTTTGTTATTTCATGGATATCTATCCACAGGAAAACTCTTTCTCCTTTGCTCTAGCTGGTGATATTCTAGAATACCACTGCCTCCACTACACTGGCTTGTGGATCTCTATTCATAGAAGACCTCTATCCTCACTCAGAAGACCTCTATCCTCACTACCCTGGCTAATGTATGTCTATCCACTAGAGATTATTATCCTCTACTCTATCACGTCCAAATATTACTCTCAACTTGCTCAATCTCTATCTCAAATTTGCACTAAACACTATACTCAAAATAGGACAAATATTCTCAAAAATTTGTCTCTAGTATGGCATAAATCTACCCTCAAATATTCACCAAAATATGTCCTCAAATATATCCTTAATTCTATCCTCAAACCTTAACACAAAGCTTGATCAAATCACAAATCAACTCTGCTCATATTTTTCCCAAGCCTTAACACAAAGCTTGAACAAATCAATCAATCAATTCTACTTTCAAGTCTTCTCAAAGACTTATCTCAAATTTATCCACAAGTCCTATCAAGAACTTGCTAAATCTACTCTCAAGTATTCACCAAGACTTACCTCAATTCTGCTCTTAGGTCTTCTCAAAGACTTATCTCAAATCTATCCACAAGTCCTCTCAAGAACTTGCTAAATTTGCTCTCAAGTCTTCATCAAGACTTGCCTTAATTCTACTCAACAAGTCCTCTCAATAACTTGGTTAATCTACTCAATAAATCTTCACCAAGACTTACCTCAAATCTGCTCAACAAGTCTTCACCAAGACTTACCTCAAATATGCTCAATAAGTCTTCACCAAGACTTACCTCAAATATGCTCAACAAGTCCTCTCAAGAACTTGCTCAATCTGCTCAACAAGTATTCACCAACACTTACCTCAAATCTTCTTGTAAGCTTTCACAAAATCTCACACAAATCTATCCTTAAGATTTCATAAGAGTTTGCTCAACTCTTTTCATAAGCCCCCTCTTGGACTTACTCAAATATGCTCACAAGCTTTCCTAAAATATTTCTTAACTCTGTCCTTAAGCTTTCATAAAAGCTTACTCAAACAACTACAAAACTTGCATACAAAACTTAATTTAATATCTTTCATAAAACCTCTTCAAAACACCAACATGTTTCACTCAGAATCTTGTTTAACCAATAGGAACATATAAATAATGATTAAAGACTCAATATGTTTCACACTCACTAGGTTTTGTACCCAAAAAAACACTCTATCACTTTCAAACTCTCTTTCAAATCAATTCAAGAATTAAAGTATAATCTGTTTCACAATTGAACTATAACTCCAATACTTTAAATCAATAGTTCTCAACCAAATTCACTCAAATATTTACTCAATGAAACACAAATTACAAATCCTAACCAATTGTTTCACTATAATTACAACAACTTACACTATGGATCTCAAACCTTGACTCAAGATGATTCCAATGTCACATAACAATGATACTCATGTTCTTTCACAAACCCTAGCTCAAGATAGTTCTCAATCTCACATAACAATGATACTCATGTTCTTTCACAAACCCTAGCTCAAGATAGTTCTCAATCTCACATAACAATGATACTCATGTTCTTTCACAAACCCTAGCTCAAGATAGTTAACAATGATACTCATGTTCTTTCATAAACCCTAGCTAGGTGTTTTCAAAATTCTTTAATAAGAGTGCACAATGTGGGTTTCATACCCTAACTCAAAAAGTCCTCAATCTCTAACTCAATTGTTCTCATAAACATTCATCAATCATGCATAAGAAGACTCACTCAAACATTTCCAACAATGCTTATCAAACAACCCTTTTCACTCTAGCTTTGCATTTCACAACATTTAATCCAATAAAATTTCACTCATAAGGATGATGTTCCCATACCTTTTGTTTTGATGGAGATATGGCTTTAAAACTTGTCTTAATCACAATAAAATTCTCTTTGCCAATTTCAAGGTTAGATAGCAACAACCTATCTCAAAATTTCCACACAAATATTCTCCTCAATAGTTATTTCACCATACAAAAATATCAAGTATCAATTACACCTTATAATTTCCAAAATTCTAAAAATATAATTAGCAAAGATTCCAATTACTCAATTTCACTATAACTTCCTTTAGAATTCTAATGTATAGAAAAATAAAAATTACTTCTTTATATATCCTTACTTAAAAATGCATTTTCAAAATAATTATCACCACCATTCAGAAATACTCCAACACACTTTTTAAATCAAAAATTTAAATCATTCAACACCTTCAACCATGGAAAAAATAATATTTATTTCAACCACCTTATATCTCCACAAGGTGCATACCATACAACTTTAGATGAAGCATAAATTATAAAATTTAAAAATTTAAATACCTTTGCATGCACTACCTCGGTGGGATTTGATACCTTGTCGTGTTACCTCCAGTGCCCTAGCCACGGTCTAACTGATGTGTGAGTTAGGTGCTCACTTGGGACGTAAAAGCGCCTCATGTGCTTTGTTCCTCTACGTGGCACCAAAACCAAAATCAAAACCTTTGCTCCTTTGCTACTGTCAAGACTCGAACGTGAGACCTTCGCTCGCCCAATGATTTACACAACCACATCTTACCACTAGCCCAACCATGTGGTTGGTGATAAGCCTTTGAGCCTTATTCCTTTTATCCTTCCACATTTTCATTGGTTTTAAAAATTAAAAACCTCTTGCCTTATGCGCTCACGAATTCACATCAAAACCTTAGCCAGTATTCACACATGCAATAATTCAAAGACATTCCATAATGTCACAAGCCTTATGGTATAAATACCATACTCATTTTCTTCGAACGTCGATGGGGGAAAATTTATTTAAATTTTTTTGAGCCCCAACCTAACTTAGGGTTTAATTAATTAATTTTATAAATAAATTTATAATATAAATATTATAAATAATTTATAAATAACCTTAGGCATTATTTTTAAACCTTAAGCTCACACAAATCTGTCCTTAAGCTTTTACAAAAGCTTACTCAACTCTTTCCTTAAGTTCCCTCTAGGACTTACTCAAATCTGCTCACAAGCTTTCACAAAATCTTACTCAAACATCTATAAAACTTGCATACAAAACTTAATTTAATCTCTTTCAGAAAACCTCTTCAACACACCAACAAGTTTCACTCAAAATCTTGTTTAACCACAGGAATATATAGATATTGATTAAATACTCAATATTTTTTACACTCACTAGGTTTTGTACCCAATAAAACACTCTATCACTTTCAAACTCTCTTTCAAATCAATTCAAAAATAAAGTATAATCTGTTTCACAAAACTTGAACTATCACTCCAATACTTTCAATCAATAATGCTCAACCAACTTCACTCAAACATTTACTCAATGAAACACAACTTACTTACAAACCCTAACCAAGTGTTTTACTATACTTTTAATAACTCACACTATGGATCTCAAACCTTGACTCAAGATGATTCCAATATCACATAACAATGATACTCATGTTTTTTTACAAACCCTAGATCAAGATAGTTCTCAATCTCACATAACAATAATACTCATGTTCTTTCACAAACCCTAGCTCAATATAGTTCTCAATCTCGCATAACAATGATACTCATGTTCTTTCACAAACCCTAGCCAGGTGTTTTCAAATTTCTTCAACAAGAGTGCACAATGTGGGTTTTAGACCCTAACTCAAACAGTCCTTAATCTCTAACTCAATTTTTCTTATAAAAATTTGCCAATCATGCATATGAAGACTCCTTCAAACATTTCCAAAAATGCTTATCAAACAACCCTTTTCACTCCAATTTTGCATTTCACAACATTCAATCCAACAAAAATTCACTTATAAGGATGATGTGCCCTTAAATTTTGTTTTGATGGAGATATGTCTTCAAAGCCTGTCTTAATCACAATCAAATCCTCTTTGCCAATTTCAAGGCTAGATAGCAACAACCTATCTCAAAATTTCCACACAAATATTCTCCTCAATAGCTATTTCACCATACAAAAATATCAAGTCTCAAGTACACCTTATAGTCTCCAAAATTCTCAAAATATAATTAGCAAAGATTCCAATTACTCAATTTCACTATAACTTCCTTCAGAATTTTAATGCATAGAATAATCAAAATTACTTCCTTATATCTCCTTACTTAAAAATGCATTTTCAAAATAATTATCACCACCATTCAGAAATATTCCAATGCACTTTTTAAATAAAAAATTTAAATCATTCAACACCTTCAACCATGGAAAAAATAATATTTATTTCAACCACCTTATATCTCCACAAGGCGCATACCATACAACTTTAGAACAAGTGCAAATTATAAAATTAAAAAATTTAAATACCTTTGCGTGCGCTACCTCGGTGGGATTCGATCCCCTGTCACCCTAACTCCAGTGCCCTAGCCATGTCCTAACTGTCACGTGAGCTAGGTGCTCACTTGGGATGTAAAAGTGCCTCATGCGCTTTGTTCCTCCACTTGGCACGAAAACCAAAATCAAAACCTTTACCCCTTTATTATCGACGGGACTCAAATGTGAGAGCTCTGCTCACCCAACACTTTACATAGCCATGTCTTGCCACTAGCCCAACCACATGGTTGGTGATAAGGCTTTGAACCTTTCCTTTTATCCTTCTATGTTTTTGCTGGTTTTAAAAATTAAAAACCTCTTGCCTTATGCGCTCACAAATTCACATCAAAACCTTAGCCAATATTCGCACATGCAATAATTCGAAGACTTTTCATAATGTCACAAGCCTTATGGTATAAATACCATACTCCTTTTTCTTCGAATGTCAACGAGGAGAAATTTATTTAAATGTTTTGTGCCCAACCCTAACTTAGGGTTTACTTAATTTATTTTATAAATTAATTTATAATATAAATATTATAAATAATTTATAAATAACCTTAGGCATTATTTTTAAACCTTAATATTATAATAACAAATATTATAATATTATTTCCTTTTGTCCTAGGTATTTTCCTTTTGCACCCTTAGACCTTATCTAACCACCTTTAATATTATAATAATAAATATTATAATATTGTTTCCTTTGGGTCTATGTATCTTCTTCCTTCAGGGTATTTAGCCAATCTTTTGACCAATCATGTGAAGCTTTTAAACCAAATATCTTGGGATTAAAATGTAAATATTTTAACCCTCCTTTTACCAAATCCTTGTACTGATAACCGACACTGACTCTTGACATCAATGACAACACAACTACTCAAAATTTCCAACAATATCCCCCTTTGTCATTGATGGCAACCCTTTTTCTTTGATCATTCCTTTATCCTTTTTCCAAGTCATCTCCCCTTGAGAAATTGCTCCCCCTGACTGAATGCTCTCCCCCTAACTCTAATATCTCTCCCTAACTCAAATATCTTCCCCTAACTCATCAATGGCAAAGGGACACATTTGGGGCTAAATATAAGACTCTTAGCTCAACCCCCTCCCCACCTCCTCTCCTTGAGGTGCTTAATTTTTGGGTGGGAGTATATCTACTCCCAGTATACACTGCTATTTTTCTTTTTCCACATTCTTCCTCAATTGATCCTTTTGATTCCTCTGAATATTCTTGTTCCTGCTTATCTTTGGAAATTTTATTCTACACCACTTAGCCATATGCCCAACAGTATTACACTTATAACACTCAATGTTGTAGTTCCTTGAAGGTGTAATTATCTTGAAGTTCCTCCTGGTGAAGCCATATCCATTCCTGTCATGGACCCTATAATTAACTGCCTTATGACCAAAATGATTACAAGAGTAACAATACCCTTGAAATAGATGTCCATTTCTGAAATTTCTATTGGTGAAACCATATCCCTATTTTTCATGTGTCCTACACTGCATAGCCTTGTGACCAATCCTGTGACATGAGAAGCAACTTCCATTGAAGAAATATTGCATTGACCCCATTGGTCTCTTAGTCTCTTCTTCCCTGTGATGTTTCCTATTCCATATTTTCCTTATTTGTGCATTGTTCCTTTCCTTGTTGAACCTTCTATTTTCTAACTTATCCTTAGAAGTTTCACTTTCTCTTACACTCTCTTCATTAGAAGTTCCTTCTTATTTGGAGCTTGAGATTGACTCCTCTCCTTGTTCTCTATGTTCCTCTTCAAAACCAAGTCCTATATTGTTTGATGAAGATATTTGTACCTTGATAATCTTATCCAAGGTCTTTGAGCTTCTCCCAAACCTTTGTAGCTTGTCTTTAGACTCTTTCACTTTCATCCTTAGCGAAGCTACCTCATGCTCTAATATTTCATATTCTAAAACATTTACCTTTAACTTCTTTTTAAATCTCCTTGTCTTAACTATTGAGTTTGTTAGATCTTGTATAATATTTCCTTTCTCTTCATCACATTCTCGAAATTGAATCTTGAGTTTTAAGTTCTACTGTCTTACGTTCAAGATCAACTTCTCCTTCCTCTTAATTTTCTAGTTATTCCTCTATTCCTTTGTCTTCAAGAGCACTTTCTGATTTATTTTCAATAGGAGCACTTCCTTCTTCTTCTATTTCCAAAAGAATATTTTCTTATTCTAGATCTCCAAGAGCATCTTCATATTCATCTTCACTAAAACTAAACCCATTCCTTGTATAGTGATATTCAAAATGACAAAAGTTACCACACCTAAAATACTTGAGAATTATTAGTTTCTTTTTTGCTTATTTTATAACATATTATTTTTCTATTGTCAGAAATAGAATTTCTTCTTCTTCATTATCTAAGGATCTTCCATCACTATCAATTGAACTCTTTCCTGTCTTGTCTGCATAAAAACTCTTCTTATGCCGCTGGAAAAACTTCTTTTCATGCTTGTTTTTTCCATACCTGTTTTTCTTTTGGTACCTGGATTTTCTTGATTCCCTAGTCTTATGATCCTTTTTTTCTTCATCATTACTACTTCTAGCCTCTATATAATAAGATGCATAGTGACCATATTTACCATAATTGAAAAACTTAACTGATTTCGTACCTTTGTGCTTTCTTGGTTCTTTGTTCCTTCTGCCATAGTTTGCTTCTTCATCACTGGATGACTCACCACTATACCCTATATTCTTATTCTTTGTTTTATTTGTAACTTTGAAGGTTGCTTATTTTTTGGGGATAAGATCCTTTCCTATTATCATCTCAAAAGTTTTAAGAGTTCCATGTAGCTCATCCCTAGTTAAAGTTTCAATATCTTTTATTTCATCTATGGCTGAAAAATTTTCACTATACCTCTTAGAGAGTGACCTTAAAATATTTTGACAACCATTTGATTCGTCAAATTTAAACCCAAGTTATTGCATGGAGTTAACAAACTCATCCACACAAAGTAAGTATGTAGCAATGTCTTTATCATCCTTCATCTTCAAGTCTTAAAATATTTTCTTGTGATTTTGCAATTTTTCCATCTTGACCTTTTTTTTTCCCTCATATGTTTTCTTCAACTTTTTCCAAATATCTTGTGCTAATGTGCAATACATAACTCTTACAAACTTTGATTCAAATAAACCACTTAAGATTCCATTCATTTTCTTTGAATTATTTAGATGTAGTAGCTTACCATATTTATCTTTAGGTGGAGTAGCTGGCGATGTGTATCCATCCTCAATTGCTTGTCATATCTCATTTTCTTGTACCATTAGGTAAATCTTCATTTTTACACTCCAAAATACATAATTGTTCCCATAGAAAAATGGTGCCTTATTTCCTAAGGATCCACTCTGAGAATCCATCTGTGTTCCTTTAAGATTTTTCTTCAAGCTATTAAACTCATTTGAAGGAACCTACTCTGATACCAATTAAAGAACATAAGATTATACTGAGAGGGGGGTGAACAGTATAAGACCAACATTTAATTTTCTTTATAAACCAATATTATCCAATATATCAATGGCAATATCAACAGTAGTAATCAAAGCAATGCAAAAATCATCACACACAATAGATACACCAATTTAATGTGGTTCACCCAATGTGGGATACTCCACGGAGAAAATATTTCACTAAAATTTTCTCAACAAATATCTTGGGAATCCTTCCCTATTACAATGTTTATGGACCTCTATCCAAAGGAGACACCAATCCCCTAATCAAGTTCATGGACACCAATCCATAGGAGACACAAATCCCATTTGTTGGTTCATGGATCTCTATCCATAGGAAATATCTTTCTCCTTTTCTCTAGCTGGTGATCTTCTAGAATACCACTACCTCCACTACACTAGCTTGTGGATCTCTCTCCATAGAAGACATCTATCCTCACTCAGAACTGCCTCCACTACACTAGCTTATGGATATCTCTCCATAGAAGACATCTATCCTCACTACCCTGGCTAATGTATCTCTATCCACTAGATATTATTATCCTTTGATCTATCACCTCCAAAGCTTACTCTTAAATTTCTCGATCTCTATCTCAAATATGCACTAAATACTATCCTCAAACTAGTACAAATATGCTCACAAATATGTCTCTAGTATGGCATAAATATACCCTCAAATCTACACCAAAATCTATCCTTAAATTTGTCCTCAATTCTATCCTCAAGCCTTAACACAAAGCTTGATCAAATCACAAATCAACTCTGCTTAGATTTTTCCCAAGCCTTAACAGAAAGCTTGAACATATCAATCAATCAATTCTACTTTCAAGTCTTCTCAAAGACTTATCTCAAATTTATCCATAATTCCTATCAAGAACTTACTAAATCTACTCTCAAGTCTTCACAAAGTCTTACCTCAATTCTACTCTCAGGTCTTCTCAAAGACTTATCTCAAATCTGTCCACAAGTCATATTAAGAACTTGCTAAATCTGCTCTCAAGTCTTCATCAATACTTACCTTAATTCTACTCAACAAGTCCTCTCAAGAAGATCAATTTGCTCAATAAATCTTCACCAAGAATTACCTCAAATCTGATCAACAAATCTTCACCAAGACTTACCTCAAATCTGCTCAATAATTCTTCACCAAGGCTTACCTCAAATCTGCTCAACAAGTCATCTCAAGAAATTTCTCAATATGCTCAACAAGTATTCACCAAGACTTACCTCAAATCTGCTTGTAAGATTTCACAAAAGCTCACATAAATTTGTCCTTAAGCTTTCATCAGACCTTGCTCAAATCTTTCTGTAAGTCCCCTCTAGGACTTACTCAAATATGCTCACAAGATTTCACAAAAGCTTTCTTAACTCTATCCTTAAGCTTTCACAAAAGCTTACTCAAACAACTACAAAACTTGCATACAAAACTTAATTTAATCTCTTTCAGAAAACCTCTTCAACACACCAAAAAGTTTCACTCAAAATTTTGTTTAACCACAGGAACATATAGAGAATGATTAAAGACTCAATATGTTTCACACTCACTAGGTTTTGTACCCAACAAAATACTCTATCACTTTCAAAATCTCTTTCAAATCAATTCAGAAATAAAGTATAATCTGTTTCAAAAAACTTGAACTATCACTTCAACACTTTCAATCAATAATGCTCAACCAACTTCACTCAAATATTTACTCAATGAAACACAACTTACAAATCCTAACCAAGTGTTTAACTATACTTCCAACAACTTACACTATGGATCTCAAACCTTTACTCAAGATGATTCCAATGTCACATAACAATGATACTCATGTTATTTCACAAACCCTAGCTCAATATAGTTCTCAATATCACATAACAATGATAATCATGTTCTTTCACAAACCCTAGCTCAATATAGTTTTCAATCTCACATAACAATGATACTCATGTTCTTTCACAAACCCTAGCTAGGTGTTTTCAAAATTCTTTAATAAGAGTGCGCAATGTGGGTTGCAGACCCTAACTCAAAAAGTCCTCAATCTCTAACTCAATTGTTCTAATAAACATTCACCAATCATGCATAAGAAGACTCACTCAAACATTTCAAAAAATGCTTATCAAACAACCCTTTTCACTCCAACTTTGCATTTCACAACATTCAATCCAATAAAATTTCACTCATAAGGATGATGTGCCCATACCTTTTGTTTTGATGGAGATATGGCTTTAAAACCTATCTTAATTACAATCAAATTCTCTTTGCCAATTTCAAGGTTAGATAGCAACAACCTATATCAAAATTTCCACACAAATATTCTCCTCAATAGTTATTTCACCATACAAAAATATCAAGTATCAAGTACACCTTATAATATTCAAAATTCTCAAAATATAATTAGCAAAGATTCTAATTACTCAATTTCACTATAACTTCCTTTAGAATTCTAATGCATAGAAAAATAAAAATTACTTCCTTATATCTCCTTACTTAAAAATGCATTTTCAAAATAATTATCACCACCATTCAGAAATATTCCAATGCACTTTTTAAATCAAAAATTTAAATCATTCAACACCTTCAACCATGGAAAAAGTAATATTTATTTCAACCACCTTATATCTTCACAAGGTGCATACCATACAACTTTAGATGAAGCATAAACTATAAAATTTAAAAACTTAAAAACCTTTTCACACGCTGCCTCGGTGGGATTCGATCCCTTGTCATGTTACCTCCAGTGCCCTAGACACGGTCTAATCGATGTGTGAGCTAGATGATCACTTGGGACGTAAAAGCGCCTCATGCGCTTTGTTCCTCCACTTGGCACCAAAACCAAAATCAAAACCTTTGCCCCTTTGTTGTTGTCAAGACTCGAACGCAAGATCTTCGCTTGCCCACTGCTTTACACAACCACATATTACCACTATCCCAACCACGTGGTTGGTGATAAGACCTTGAGCCTTAGTCCTTTTATCCTTCCACATTTTTGCTAGTTTTAAAAATTAAAAACCTCTTGCCTTATGCGCTCACAAATTTGCATCAAAATTTTAACCAATATTTTCACATGCAATAATTCGAAGACTTTCCATAATGTCATAAGCCTTATGGTATAAATACCATACTCCTTTTTCTTCGAACGTCGATGGGGGGAAATTTATTTAAATTTTTTCGCACCCAACCCTAACTTAGTGATGCAGGAGCATCCAGTGGTGTAAGAGTGATCTTGCATCACCCGAAAAAAAAATTGTAATTGTTTAATTTTGTAAAACTAGTAAAACTAGTTTAACTTGCAGGAGATTTTTGAAGGTCTTAGAGGTCGAATTTGAGGATTTTTGGCTAGACACGAGCCTTGGCGCGAAGAGCCAAGGTTTGCCCCGCTTAGCTCGTTTCATGTCATTTTCGAAAACATGTTGTAATAGTCAATCGGGTCAACGAGTGCGAAGTTATGACCTCGACAAGTTGCCCCCAAAATTCAAATTTGAATTTTAATGGTTTTAGGTGGGAAAAAGGGAAAACAGGGTATTTGAGGGAATTTTCGAAATTGTAAAGGGGTCTTTTCTCTTGTATCCTTATTTTTGGCATGAAAGTAATGAAAGGTTTGATTCTCTGACTTGTTCAAAGGAAAAATACATGTGTATCATTTGTTTGGTGTTGCTTGTGTAATGTGATCTCCACCAAGTGGTATCAGAGCGGGAGTTCTTGAGTGTGTAAACAGATCACCGGACGTGAGGCAGTTTACACCAGGATCTGTGGTTAAGGTTTGTGAGAGAAGTGAGCAGAATGCCTCCATGAAGAAACCATGGTGGTGGGAGAAATATGGTGCCGAGAGGAAGATTTCAGAGCTTTGCGAGAGGCAAGTTCGGGCTCTGCAAGAGGAGCTGCGTAGAGGGTTTGAGCCAAGGAGAGAAGAAGGTAGTGAAGATGAAGTTGAAGAAGAAGAGGACCAGTTTGAGGAAGAAGAAGAGGTAGTAGATCCTGCACAAGCCAGGTTATACAGAGCCATATCTCAGATTGGAAAGAGACCGAAGATGGAGGTTTCTACGTATTCTAGAAATCTTGATCCAGAGGAGTTGATTGACTGGATCAATGATTTGGAAGAATACTTTGAGTATGAGGAGGTTGAAGATCCTGATAGGGTCAAGTTTGCTAAGACCAAGCTGAAGGGTCATGCCAGCATATGGTGGAAGGGAGTGCAGCTAGACAAAAATAAAAGAGGAAAAGAAAGGATAACAAAATGGGAGCGGATGTTGGAGAAGTTGAAGAGGCAGTTCATTCCAGGTGACTACGAGTTGGATCTGCTAAAGAAAATGCAAGGTTTGAGGCAATCAAGTAAGTCTATCAAAGAATACATAGAGGAGTTTTATAAAATTTTAATCAAAACAGGCCATTCAGAGGCCAACAAGGAGAAGGTAGCCCATTATATTAATGGGTTACGAGCAAGTATTCAAGAGGAGTTAAGTCTGGTCAGGATGACCACCATAGAGGATGCTTACCAATTTGCCCTGAGGGTTGAAGAGAAGTTGAACAGAAGGTTTGAGAGCAAGCAAAGAGGAAGAGGTCATGGTGGAAGAACAAATGGAGGACGAAATGAAGATTATAAGAAGAATGGAGAAGCTAGCAGTAGTCAGGACCAAAAGGGAGATAATGCTTACCACCCCGTGATCAGAACAATGGTTACCAGAGAGGAAGAGGAAGGTCTGGATGAGGGTTTGGAAGAGGAGGATTTCGTGGAACCTGTTTCCACTATGGCGAAGAAGGACATCGAGCATACGAGTGTCCACAACACCAAGAGAGGACAAATAGGAGGCCTGAAGGTAATGCTCGAGCTACGGTCATTGATGAAGGTGCTGAATCTGAGCACTCTGAAGAAGCAGAAAGAGGAGAAGTGCTAATCACAAGGAGAGCCTTGTTGAATGAGGAGAGAGACCCAGATCAGAGGAAGAGCTTATTTCGCACAAGGTGTAAATGTGCAGGTAAGATTTGTAATATTATCATAGACAATGGTAGCACAGATAACCTAGTTTCAGAAGGAATGGTTACCAAATTGCAATTAGAGAGGAAGAGACACCCGCATCCATATCGGATTGCGTGGTTACGAGAAGGACCATAGGGCTTTGGTCGGTGAGCAATGCTTGGTAAAATTTAATATTGGGAATTACCGTGATGAGGTCCTGTGTGACATCCTGCCTATGGATGCTTGCCATTTGTTGTTGGGAAGGCCATGGCAGTTTGATCGGTGTGCGAGTGCATGATGGTCGTGCCAACACTTACTCCTTGACAAAGAATGGAGTGCGCCATAAGTTGAAGCCCCTGAAGGAGGTGGACGAAAAGGTATGTAGCAGTGCTAGAATCTGTTTAGTTGAAGGGAGAAGGTTTTTGGATGGTTTGAAGCATGAGCATATGTGCTATGCATTAATTCCTAGAGTTAGGGAAGAAGAATGCAAAGATACCCCAGTAGAAGTCTTAGGTCTGTTAGAAGAATTTCTAGATATTATATCAGATAATGTGCCTGAGGGTTTACCACCAGTGAGGAAGATCAGTCACCATATAGATTTGGTACCAGGATCTAGTTTACCCAATAAGGCAGCCCATAGAATGACTCCTATAGAAAGTGAGGAGCTAAACAGGCAAGTCCAAGAGTTGCTGAAAAAGGGAACGATTCGGGAGAGCTTGAGTCCATGTGCGGTACCTATAGTACTAGCACCAAAGAAATATGGAGAGTGGAGAATGTGTATAGACTCTCGAGCTATTAACAAGATCACCATAAAATATAGATTTCCATTGCCAAGGATGGATGACATTATGGACTGTTTGAGTGGAGCCAAGTACTTCACAAAGATTGACCTGAAGAGTGGGTACCATCAGATTCGTGTCAGAGAAGGAGATGAGTGGAAGACAACCTTCAAGACCAGAGAGGGTTTGTATGAGTGGTTGGTCATGCCATTTGGGCTAACCAATGCGCCAAGCACATTCATGCGGCTGATGAATGAGGTATTGAAGGAGTTTTTAGGAAAATTTGTCATTGTCTATTTGGATGACATTTTAATATTTAGGAGGACCCTGGAAGAGCACCTGATGCATATCAGAAGGGTTTTTGAGAAGCTGAGGGAGGAGCAGTTGTTGATTAATTTGAAGAAGTGTAGTTTTGTGAAGGAGTTAGTGTATCTGGGATTTGTCATCTCAGTCGAAGGTCTAAAAATGGACCCAAAAAAGGTGAGGGCTATCATTGAATGGCCTACTCCAAGAAGCATAACTGAGGTAAGATCATTTCATGGTCTAGCAAGTTTTTACAGAAAATTCATTAGAAATTTTAGCGGTATTTGTGCACCCCTTACAGAAACAATGAGAGGGGATAAGAAAGAATTTAAGTGGACCTTAGGAGCAGATAAGAGCTTTGATATGTTGAAGAAGAAGGTCACAGAGCAACCTATTTTGGCACTTCCAGATTTTAATAAGGTATTTCGGGTAGATTGTGATGCTAGTGGTAGTGCCATAGGAGTTGTATTGAGTCAAGAAGGTAAACCTGTTGCTTATTTTAGTGAGAAACTCAATGATGCTAGGAAGAAGTATTCAGTTTATGATCAAGAGTTTTATGCTATAGTTCAGGCTCTTAAGAAATGGAGGCATTATTTATTGCCAAAAGAGTTTGTTCTATATCATGATCATCAGACCTTACAGTACATTAATAGCCAAGAGAAGCTAAATCGGGAGGCACTTGAAGTGGGTTGAGTTTCTACAGAGTTATACCTTTGTGTTGAAGCACAGGAGCAAAAATTCAAATAGAGTTGCAGATGCCTTAAGTAGAAGGCAAGTGTTTGTTGATAGAAATGAAGGTGGAAGTTGTAGGGTTTGACGAACTTAAGGGTTTGTACCTTGAAGATCCTGATTTTGCAGAGGCTTGGAGGGCTTGCTTGGCACTTGTTACTTTGGACAGGACTAAGTGGTTGGATTTTCTGATCCAAGATGGAATGTTGTTTAGAGGAAATCAATTATGCATTCCAAGGAGTTCAATGAGGGAGAATCTAGTCAAGGAGAAACACAGTGGAGGGTTGGTTGGACACTTTGGTCGGGATAAGACCATTGCCCTTGTTAGTGAGAACTACTATTGGCCATAGTTGCAGCAAGATGTGAAGAGATTTGTGCAAAGTTGCAGAGTATGCCAGATGGCGAAGGGTGTGAGACAGAACACTTGGATTATATCAGCCATTACCTGTACCAGAGAGATCATGGGAGGACATCAGCATGGATTTTGTTCTTGGCCTACCAAGGACACGAGAGGGAAATGACTCCATATTTGTGGTGGTTGACAGGTTTTCAAAGATGGCACATTTTATTCCCTGCCAGAAAACTAATGATGCGAGTTCATGTTACAAGTTTATTTTTCAAAGAGGTGGTACGACTTCATGGTCTACCAAAGAGTATAGTTTCTGACGAGAGATACAAAGTTTTTTGGGTATTTCTAGAGAACCTTGTGGAAGAAATTGAAGACAAATTTGAAATTCGGTTCTGCATACCACCCACAGACTGATGGACAAACAGAGGTGGTGAATAGAAGTTTGGGTAATCTATTGAGATGCTTGGTAGGAGATAAGCCCAAGGGATGGGATTTGGTTTTGCCACAGGTGGAATTTGCATACAACAATTCTGTCAACAGGAGTACTAACAAATCTCCATTCCAGATAATATATGGGAGCAGTCCAAGAAATGCTTCTGAGTTGAGGAAGATGGATACGAGGGGAAAAGTGCAGTCTTGAGGCTGAGGACTTTGCGGAGCATCTAAAGAGTTTGCATGAAGAAGTGAAGAAGCATATTACTAAGATGAATACTCAATATAAGACAAGGGCAGACCAAAAGCGACGGTTTAAGGAATTTGAAGTGGGAGATGAAGTTATGGTCCATCTGAGAAAAGAAAGGTTTCCTTGCTAAAACCTATAACAAGCTGAAAATGAAGAAGTTTGGACCATGCAAAATCATAGAAAAATGGGATTCAGGCAATGCATATGAAGTGGAATTGCCAAGTGGGCTTAACATATCACCTATTTTTAACATTTCAGATTTGGTAGAATACCATGAAGGAGACAATGGTGAGGGACCAGTAGCAGAATTGTGGAATATTCCAGCATCTACTCCAGATACGAAAGAGATAGAAGAGATCCTGGATACACGCATCGGCAAAAGTACCAGAAATAGGCAGTATGCAGAATATCCGGTTAAGTGGAAAGGCGAGACCTGTTGAAGATTCATCTTGGTTGTCGAAGGCTGAGGTTGAATGCCTTGGTTTTCTTCCAACAATAGAGAAGTGAAGGTCACTTCTCAAAATTACCTACAGGTGTCCGATGCAAGGAGCATCCAGTGGTGTAAGAGTGATCTTGCATCACCCAAAAAAAAAATTGTAATTGTTTAATTTTGTAAAACTAGTAAAACTAGTTTAACTTGCAGGAGATTTTTGAAGGTCTTAGAGGTCGAATTTGAGGATTTTTGGCTAGACACGAGCCTTGGCGCAAAGAGCCAAGGTTCACCTCGCTTAGCTCGTTTCATGCCATTTTCGAAAACATGTTGTAATAGTCAATCGGGTCAACGAGTGCGAAGTTATGACCTCGACAAGTTGCCCCCAAAATTCAAATTTGAATTTTAATGGTTTTAGGTGGGAAAAAGGGAAAACAGGGTATTTGAGGGAATTTTCGAAATTGTAAAGGGGTCTTTTCTCTTGTATCCTTATTTTTGGCATGAAAGTAATGAAAGGTTTGATTCTCCGACTTGTTCAAAGGAAAAATACCTGTGTATCATTTGTTTGGTGTTGCTTGTGTAACGTGATCTACACCACTTAGGGTTTAATTAATTAATTTTATAAATTAATTTATAATATAAATATTATAAATAATTTATAAATAACCTTAGGCATTATTTTTAAACCTTAATATTATAATAATAAATACTATAATATTATTTCCTTTGGGCCTAGGTATTTTCCTTTTGCACCCTTAGACCTTATTTGACAACCTTTAATATTATAATAATAAATATTATAATATTGTTTCCTTTGGGCCTAGGTATCTCCTTCCTTTAGGGTATTTAGCCAACCTTTTGACCAATCATGTGAAGTTTTAAACCAAATATCTTGGGCTTAAAATATAAATATTTTAACACTTCTTTTACCAAATCCTTGCTTTGATCACTGATATTGACTCTTGATATCAATGACAACACAACTACTCAAAATTTCCAATAGATAACAGAACATCATTGTGAAGTTGTTGACAAGAAGCACAATCATCTTTCCAAGAGAATTTTCGACTAACTGAATGCTATCACCAATGAAGGAATGTGTTGTCCGATAAGTGTGGTCATTAAAAGGAAGTTATCGTCTAGGAGATTCGTCGATGAAACTATGCCATCTCAAGAACCTGTTGACTAGAGCTCAATTATATGTCGTTAATTTTGATTGAGTAAGAATTGTCGACTTAAGCACCATTTGTTGTTAAAAACACAAGACCCCTCTTTTATCATTGCATCAAAATATCTAGACAAGACATATTCATATAAAATTAACTCCATATTCTTGGGATGTTGGTCTCAATGACACTAATATTGCTTTTAAAATATCAATTATATTCACAAACATATACAAGAGAAGTGTGTTTTCATTTGTGGAAACAATTTTTTTAAGGTTGCATAGGGAACTTTTATAAACCCTAGCTTGTTGTGTAAAGATGAAGTCAACAGACCTTGACCATCTAGGGAATCAAACCAAGTCAGTCCATTAGCAAGCACTTGACCCCACCAACTGGCCTAAGGATTAAAATTTTAGGCTAAAGCACAATTTTTGAAAGGTATTATAGTCCCCTTATACCAGGGTTTGAACTTGGGTCTCCTAGCTGACCTAAGGGTTAGAAATCTAGGGTAAAGCATGGGTTTTTAAAAGGGGTTACGGTCCCCTTATATCGAACTTTGAACTTGGGTTTCTTGGATGAAATCTTAAAGATATACCACTTTGGGATCCTTCATAGGACTACAAATGTTAGGGTAAAGCACTAGTTTTTGAAAGGGACCTTAGACCTTTGTACTAGGGTTTGAATTTGGGTCTTCTAGATGAAATCCCAAATATATACTATTATCGTAGATCCCTCATAGGACAAAATTAAGGTAAAGCACATTGTTTGAAAGGGTCTTGGTCCCCTTGTACTTGGGTTTGAACTTAGGTCTCTTGGATGAAAATCGAAGAGCATACCACTACGGTATCCCTCACAAGATAAAATTTTAGGGTAAAGTATTTGTTTTTCAAAGGTTCTCAATCCTTTGTGTAGTCGTGTGAACCTAGGTATCTTGGAAGAGAACCCAAATCCATACCACTATGTTGTCCCAATAAAGATAAAATTTTAGGGTTAAGCGAAGTTTTTCAAAGGGTCTCGATCCCTTGTGTAGTGGTTTGAACTTAGGTTTCTTAAATGAAAACCCAAATCCACACCACTACATTATCCTGGTAAAGACTAAAAAATTTAAGGTAAAGCACGAGTTTTGAAAGGATCTTGATCTCCTAGATGAAAACCTAAAGACATAACATTGTGGTATCCCTTATGGGACAACAAAATTTAACGTAAAAAATATTTTTTTTTAAAAGGTCCTAGTCCCTTGTATAATAATGTGAACCTAAGTCTCCTAAAGGAGAACCCAAAAACATACCACTATAGTATCACAAAAGGGATACAACATAATATAGATTAAAATAGCTTGCTAAGACCAACGTCATGGCTCTAACTATTCCTAACTTTTGCTTCAACTTACTCCCTTGGTTATCATTGTGTGTAAATAAAATATGAATGTAGTCCTTAACGGTTGACCTCAGTTCAAATCATGGGAAATGAGGCCCTTGTTGCTGTGCCACTAAGAAGTGTGGCCCCAATTGTATTATTCGTATACTTCACATTACTTGAATATATAAAAAAAATAAATAAATATATTTATTGTTGAAGTAATGCGAAATATAACGGGTGACACAATTAAGGGCCATACTACCCATGGCATAGCAACATGAGACCTCCCTCCACGTGATTTAACTCAAATGCTTCATATGAGTAACCTCAATTCAAATTAAGAGGAGGAAGGCCCTTGTTGTACCACTAGAAAGTGTGGGCTCCAATTATATTATTTGTATACTTTACATTACTTGGATATATATATATATATATATATATTTATATATATATATATATATTTATTTATTTATTTATTGTTAAAGTAACATGAAATACAACGAATGGTATAACTAGCTTAGATATAAAGGATATATATCTAAAAACGCCGAGATTTATCAATATCGAGGCGCCTATCTCATTTCTTGGGGGTGTGATCTCTAAGATAGGCGCCTCGAGATTGATAACTCTCAGCATTTTTAGATATATATCCTTTATATTTAAGCTAGTTTATTAAACAGTTGCAATGGTTGGTTAGTCTATTGTTTTAATTTAAATATTTTAAATGTTTGCAACGGTTGGTTTGTCAACTGTTTTAGTTTAAATATTTTAAATGTTTTTATTAATGTCGATTTTTTTAATTAAAAAAAAAAATTATTTACGACGTGACATGTATGACCTCTTTGCCTCCACCCCTTGTATGTCTGCCATTGTAGGAACGCCTCTTGCCATAATTAAGGATCATAGTTTACGAGGACATAGCAACATTGGACCTCCTTCCATCTAATTTAAACTCAAATCATCAAAATGAAACACCAACCATATACCTTGGAGTGTCCTCGTAAAAACAAAACAAAAAATATATTTTTGAAAGATTGCACTAAGATATGGCGAGATGGCTAAGAATATATATATATATATATATATATATATATATATATATATATATATATATATATATATTATTTATTTATATTTATTTATTTATTGTTGAAGTAATAAGTAATGTGAAATACAACGGATAGTATAATAAGGGATCATAAGTTCGAGGGCAACACGAGACCTCTCTCCATCTAATTTAAACTCAAATCATCAAAATGAAACACCAACAATATACTTTTCCAATGTCCTCTAAAAACAAAATATATATTTTTGAAAGATAAAGATTGCACTAAGATATGGCCGGATGGCTAAGAAGCAAGCGGAGATGGGGGAACCAATTACATTATTATCCTCGTGCTAACAAATTCCTAAGCAGCATTATCCATGCCTCGAACAGCAATGCCACTTTATGTGGATCACACTAACGGACCCGGAAAGGTAGAGGAGACTCCACTTTTTCTTTCGCCCTCTTTAAAATAGGGATTTAAACCTTCGTTTGTTTTCTTATTTTCCTTTAACATAAAGTATAACAGGTTGTACAATTGTTTTTAATTTGAATTTAGGTTATTAAGATGAAATGTTTTGAAAAAAACTTAGGAATTATGTCTTCACAAAAACTCAAATTTTTATTTATTTTTAGACATTCTAATAGTTTAGGTTTTTAGCTCTTTTTACAAGATTGGGTTCAAATTACAACTAGGTGCTCCAAGGGTTAGGTGGATTGGTAGTTGTTTGTGGCACTTACCAAGAAAAGACTTGGGCTCAAATCTTAGGAGTGCTAATTTGCAAAGGTAGTAGTCCGCTCGAATCCTTTAAGTCAATGGCCGTATGAATCTGGAGCTATTGGTGGCCCCCTCCCTTCATATCAAGTCAACAACAAGATGAACTAAGCTTGTTAGAAGCAGCTCCTCTGATTTGAACCCTGCTCTTATCAATTACTAAAAACAATGTGGTTGTAACCAACTCACTTATGTATCTTAAAAAATAAAAATAAAAAATACTTCAACTAGGTATCCATTTGTATAAACTTGTTAAAATATATATTTTCATCTCAGTACACCCCAATAATATGTCATGTCATCTAATTGACCTCAATTCTAATGACAAAGACAGAAAAAAACCTGTTACTATACCTCTCAAACATTGAACCTTAATTATACCACTCATTATACTAAAAAATATATATATAAAAAAATATTTGACTTGTCTATTGTAAATTTCTCAGTCACTACCCTATAAACTTCGTAATCCACAATCAAAATTTTAAAAATTGTATTGCTTAGAGCCTTTATCTCAAAGAAAACAACAGCAAAGTCGCCATCACAACGATGTAGATTCTCGGTGGCTGAAACAGCTGACGCGTATAAAACCGTAACAGTTGGGCACTTGTACCACCATCTCTAATCGACGGCCAGCATTTCCCCACGAGTGCCAACAAAACACACGTGTTAAATCCGTCTCATTTCTGCGTGCGGAAGCAATACTACGTAGTCCAAAATACTGCCCACAGGTTTGCGGGAGCTCCTGTTTCTCGAAAACACAAAGTCGCAATCCAGAAGTTTTGAAAGGAAAGAAGGGCAATGGTCAACAAGAAGATTTTATGTTATCCCTCTGATTACGAAGTTTAGACCATTATAAGGGCAATGGTCGAAGAAAATTGTGTGTTATCAATCTGATTATTAAGTTCAGACTATTATACTTACTCGGCAGTGTGGTATTAAAAGGACAGTCTAAGAAATGTGTGGGGGATCTATCGTCTCAGAGTATGTAAGCAGCAGAGACAAGAACGCAAGGGATTTCTGGTCCATCTTCAATAGCATTTCCAACATGAACTCCCATGAAAATTCATCTGCACATTGTCGGCCAAACGAGGGGAACTTGCCTCTAAAACAGGGTAAGTCCATTTGGATAATGAAAATTGAAAACACTCTGTTTGTTTGTTTTTTTTTTACCTCTGTTTTGATTTTTGTGTTCATTTGGAGGTGTAGATTCCTCTCATGAGGCGGTGGGTGATGGCGAGGGTGAAAATAAGGTGGGAGGGAGAAAGAGGAAGAATATGTATAAAGGAATAAGACAACGGCCGTGGGGAAAATGGGCGGCGGAGATAAGGGATCCTAAGAAGGGTGTTAGGGTTTGGCTTGGTACTTTCTCTACCGCGGAAGACGCCGCCAGAGCTTACGATGCTGCTGCTCGAAAAATCCGAGGTAAAAAGGCCAAGCTAAATTTTGCAGAGGAAGCTCCCGTTGTTTCCTGCTCAACGGACATGGAGGTAAAGCCTGCTAACATGTGAAAGATGGCCATGAATATAACGATGGACGGTTATATCTTTTTTATATTTGAGCCAAGGCCGTGTATTCTTGCATAGTTCAGACCAAAGGATTGCTGGGTCGCTTGCGTATCTGTAGGCTTGATACGTGTAAAAATGAAAGCAAATATACGTAAACCCTGTGATATATATTTGTCAATTGAAAGAAATTATCTCTTTTTTTGTGTGAGGTTCGCAAAACTCCTGACCATTTTCTGGCCAGCCTCTCTCTTTAACGTTCAAAGTGGCATCCTAAATTCGCACAACATTTATGGCTTTGTCTGGCTAATCTGAACCTATCTTGTCAGAAACAAGGATGCCTTCTTTCCTGTTAAAAAATGACGGGTTTCATAAACTAAAATTCCAGACAAATTACTGTACATGCATATTAATATATCCAATCATATATATGTTTTTAAACATAAGTTATAATCAATAATACAGTGTATAACTTTATTTTTAAATACCGATAGACATAATACCAATTCTTGTCATTTTAATAAAGTGGAATAAGCGTTGACGGCAACCTCAGCATTCAGCATTTAAATTTTATTTGATATTAGAAAAGTAATAAGGTATTTGATATTAGAAAAGTAACAAGGTAAAATAGGTGTTGTTAAAGGTAACTTCAGGATTTAAATTTTATTTGATTATAAAAAAAGATTGTGAATGTAACCAACTCCCTCACAACTTCTCTTAAGATTTAAATTCTATTTAATAATAAAAAATGATTGTAACCAACTCCTCTATAAATTTAAAAACAGCAATATAATAGTCACAATAACATCTAAATCAGCAATATAATGGTCTCATAAGGGTTGCATTATGGTTGTTATGGTTTACAATTTTATGAAGAATTTGAAATGCAACAGAACTCCAAGGAAAAAACGAATTGGTTGCGTACATTAATATACATATTTATATGTTTTTTAAGATTTTGTTTGGATCTATGCTAAGAGACTAAGTACGTAGAGTATCTTCGTAATAAAAAATTGAAGGTAGATATGTACAGCAGGTTCCAAATGAAGTAGTTACGTTGGCTATCTTACAAAACTAAATTGATTTAATAGTCTAAATTGTTGCTGGTTTTTAAATGTCTCTTGATTAGAGAGAGAAGTTGATTCTTTGCTTATAAATAATAGGTATAGGAACATATGCCATTCAATATTGGGATTCAATATTTATTTTAGAAATTTAAACTTGAAAATAAGCCCCTGTAATTACTTATTTTGTAAATTTTACTTATAAAAAATAGTATAGTGAAGTGTATGTATGACGGGATTTGCTATGTTCACCATGATTTGGATGAGTGAGAAAAGCTTCTCATGGGTATGTCACCTTCAAGAATAAATTTGGTATTTGATATATAAAAAAAATATTATACTTAATAGTTTAAGTTTTTGTAATTTTATAGTAACATTTTGATAATTCAATCATACTTTGATTTGAAGTTGTCTGCTAGAAGAAGAGAAAACTTGCAAGCATGTACATATAGTTTTTTAAAATGTTATCCATGGAATAAAGGTGCATAATCAATAGTCATGGATAAGGATGGACTTATATTAAAAATATTATTAATTGAGATTCATATTTCAATATATAAATTATGTCTTAAATGTTAAAATATTACTAATGAATTTTAACATAAAATTAATATTTAAAATGTATGAGATGTAAGGTATATGGTATACATTTTATTTACACATTCATTAATTATAGATTCATTAATTATAGAATAGATAACACATATGAACATATATTTTAGATCTACGAGGGATACCATAGTGGTAAGTTTTTGGGTTTTCATCCAGAAGACCCAAGTTTAAACCTTAATACAAAGGGATCAAAACCCCTCATACAAACATGAGTAAACTCAAATTATATATATAAACACACATTTTAGATTTATACTATTATTTAAAATGAAGATCAAGATTTACGAATTTTAATATTAGAATTTTAAAAACACGATCTCCTTTAACATTTATAGTTCTCCAATTTTATAATAAAGTTTACAAATTATAACTACACTATTTTTATTTTTATTATTATTATTATTTAATTTTTTAGATTAACATTTATAGTTCTCCAATTTTATAATAAAGTTTACAAATTATAACTACACTACTACTATTATTATTATTATTATTATTTATTTATTTTTAAATAAAGGGGTAAAAATTTATTGATAAAAAGTTTGGATTACAGAGTACAACTGAGCTTCTAACCATGAATCAAATAAACAACCAAATAGGCTAAAACCACTCGACTAGAATGACACCCGGAAAAGACAACAAGAATAAACCACATTAAGTCTGTACATCCTTATGGATCAACTCCCACAAGCATTGAGAGTCCCCAGACGGGATACTCTCCCAATTATCGATACTCCAAAGATCCAGCATCTCATAAGCCCTTTTGACCAGGTAATTAACAACCACATTCCATTCCCTTGGAATGTGCACAAAGGATATAAATTCGAACTCTTCACTCATTCTAAGAATATGAACGGCTACAGAGGCCAACTTCCAATTAACTTCCTCCACCCTTTTACCGTTTAAAAGATTAACCACAATTTGAGAGTCAGACTCTCAGATAATCCTATGCCAGCCAAGAGAAAACCCCCTCTGCAAGGCCTCAAGAATTGCAAGAGTTTCCATAATATTGTTTGAGTGAACACCTTTATAAATGGCAAAGAAAAAATTGACACCACCAGTAGAATCTCTCCCAACACCTCCAATGTGAGCATGTCCAAGATTACCCCTGGACGATCTATCAGTATTAATTTTTAAAACTCCTCTAGGGGGTGGCCTCCACCTACCATCTCTCCTAACCTTCTTACTGAGCTGAGGAACCCTACTAGGGCTAGAAGAGTTCACACCATCCCCAAAGAGACCAAGGTCTTGTTGTACCTTCTCCTCCCTAGAATCCAAAAGAGGGTCCACATCACATTTTCTATGGATGGTTTCTGAACCATATACGGGATCCTTTGCCAGATCTGTTGAACAGCCAAATAAATACCCTAAAATATGCACTGGTTTCGTTCGAGCCAAATTTTCCAGATGATGCAAGAAGGGCCCAAACTCCAAGCCACCTAAAGGAAGGGGGCCTTTGGCTGGAGTTATGCCCAGACTACTCTAAAATTCCACTAGGGACAGCACATGAAAACATGGATGGTTCCAGGCGCTCCACCAATGGTGCCAAATGTCTCTAGCAAAGGAGCATTGAAAAAGTAAATGAGAATAGTCATCCTCATTTTTACTACAAAGGACACAAAAAGAGAGACCCTGAAATCCCCTCTTCCTCACATTATCCCAAGTGAGGCATTTATTATGAGCTACCAACCAGAGAAAGAAGTTACATTTTGGCCAGACAAATTTGTTCCACACCTTTTTACACCAAGTGATAGGAAGACTCCCATACTTCTTCTTATCAAGAACATGATAACCATAGGCTATCGAGTAGGTTCCCTTAGGATCAGGGTTCCAAGCCAGAATATCTTTACCTCTCAATAAAAACAAGGTCTCCTCGTAATAATAAGAGCAAGAACCTCTTTGTCCTTGGCCAGTCCCCCATGGGGCCATTCTTGAGGATCTTTCCACTTGTACATCTCCATATTTCCAAAAGACTAGATTTTTTTAAAGTCCTCCACACAAGACCAGTCTGCTTCCAAGAAAAAAATGCTTAGGGAACGTAACCTAGGATATTGATTCAATATAGGAGGGTGGCCATCCCAAGAATCCTCCAAAAAAAGAGCATTTGATCCCTGATTGTAAATCCAAAATAAACCCTGCTTGATTAAATTAGCTCCTCTTTTCAGAGTGTCCTAGATAACTGAACCTTTCCCAACCAAGCTGACTCTAGGGATTTCAACCTCAGAAATACATATCAAGTATTTACAAGATAATGTTTTAGTCCAAATATGATCTTGAGAGGTACACCATCTCCAATAAATTTTTGCAGCCAAAGTCTGCCCAAAAAGAGTTGTTTTTCGCAACCCAAGGCCTCCCTCTTGCACCAGCCTACATATAGAATCCCACCTAACCAAACTCCATTTAGATTGATCAAGTTTTCCAGACCATAAAAATTGTCTTGACAAAGCATCCATGTCCTTGATGAAGTGAGAGGGAGCTATTTGTACAAAACATCTATAAATGGGTAAATCTTGAACAACCGATTTTAAAAGCAACACTCTACCTACAGTGGATAGCCATCTAAAAGTCTAGTGTTTCACCTTCCTTATAAACTTATCAAGTGATGAGTCCTGGAAATGCCTCAATCATAACATGTTTTGAACACTAAAATTGCCTATAAACTCTTATGTTTAATCTAATATGCTAATTAAGTTAATTCAATATGTTGTGTATTAACTATTTGCATGATGAATGTATCTGAAATACTATATTCTAATTTTTACAGCTTTTTACATAAGTTTTATGTTGTTTTGTTATGACTTTCTAAATGAGATATGCTTAGATTGATAGCAGCATTTCACTAATCATGTTTTGATATGTCTCAAGCATTCATTTTACCTAAATCTAGCAACAGTTCAAGAAAACTGTTACTGTGCAGCAAAAACTGGGTTTTCCCATGAAAATTCTAGCCAGCTGCCAATGAATATCAAGGCATGAAATTCACATGTCGAAAGAGATGAAGACCATTTGAATCTGATCCTGAGAAGTAATCCACATGAGAAATACAGAGGAAATCATTTAAGGAGCCCACATTTGTTCATTCTGAAGTCTCTTTGGAATGAATATATATCTTCGAAATGAGAAAACCCAGTGTATTTGGAATGAGCGGATCTTCGAAATGAGAAAACATAGTGTCTTTGGAATGAACGGATCTTCAGAATGAGAATTGTAGTATCTTTTGAATGAGAATTATAGTATCTTCGAAATGAGCGGATCTTCAGAATGAGAATTGCAGTATCTTCGAAATGAACCACTTATCTTGGGAATGAAAACAGAATGTGCTTTTTGACTTGTTGACCAAATTTTGACCCTGAAAAAGAGAAATAAAGATTGAAAAAGGTAAGGGAAAATATCTTAGATCTGACTTTGCCATCCTTGCCGACCAAAGCCACCATTTATGAAAAGATCAAGTTTGATCTTCTTCTAGGATAAAAATAGGAATTGCTGTAGCATAATAGGATTAGATCTTTTGAGATATTCTTAGCTTGTTAGTAGATCTTAGGACATCTATAAATATGGCTCCCATTCAGGTGTAAAAGTAGTAAGAGGAGTAGAAGATAGAGAAATTAGAGAATAGAGAAAATAGGTGATAATCAGAAAGTGACTGTTACAGTCCTGTAATAGGTTTTCAGCAGAATTATTGTAATCATGTTCTTGAATTAATAAAGTATACTACTTCTATTTCACATTACTTGTAAATGTGTGTGAGTAAGATCTAAGAGAGAGAGAGACTCATACCTTCTTCTGGACAAGGAGGTTGGCCACTTCTAGACCTAAGAGGAGGACTAACAACAAATTTTTATTATGATTTTGCTGTAGCAGAATGAGTTGTAGAACTTGTCATTTCATTCCTTTGTAAACAACTAATGATATTTGCAATCTTAGCTTATTTTATGTTTTGTGATTAATGGTTTGGTTGTAATCTCAACTTTCAGCAAATATTTCAATTTATTGCAGACTGTCATTTCTAGAATTTATTGTTTTCTGTAATTTCTTGCATTTTATGTTTTGCTGTCAACCCCTGCACAGAATATTAACAACCTTTTGTTACAGAGCCTTGACAGGGTTTCATTGCCATGTTAGAAGTAGGTTTTCATTGCTGCAAAAGTAAATAGATTTCCTTTCTACAATTATAATTAGACTTTTAATTCTGCAACTATTATTTCTGCAACATAATTAGGTCTCATTTTGCAATTGTAATTAGGACTTCATTTCTACAGTTAATGATTAGTTTTCAATTCTGCAACTTAGATTAAGGTTTAATTCATGCAATTTAGAGATAAGAATGTCCAAAATCCCCCACACAATTGGTTTCACCAATAAGACCTATTACTCTAAATTGACCTAAGTTATAACTCTGTTCACCTCTTCTTCCGCAGATAGCCTTGTACGCTACCTTGGATTAACAAATTCATTGAGAATTAATGATGTGTATAATGACTATGCATCATTTTTGCACCGTTGTCGAGGAATTATGTTTCTAGAAGGTGATAACAGTCCAATAACTGTTAATTAGACTAAGCTGTGAAGATTCAGGATAAAATCTGAATAGAATAGCTGGTTAAAGTAACAATTATTAACCTATAATTTGTCATTTAAGATTAAACATGAATGAGTAAGTCTAGGGATGAGAAAGGTAGAATTACCCAAAAGTATCCTTGGATTGTTCGATTAAGGAGATCTTCATGCCTAAGGGGTGAATCACCTATGTTTGAATTATCAGAAAGATTGAAAGAAAAATCACCAGTCTCACCATCATTAGAACATTTTGAGAAAAAAAAATCACCAATATCATCATCATTAGAATATCCTAAGAAAGAAGAATCGTCAGACTCATTATCAACAGAGGATCTTGGACCTCTTGAGAGAGAAATTTGGATAAGTTTAAATAAGAAACCAAAAACTATGGCAGAGGGAGTCAATCTAGATAGAGATGGCCAACATGGCTATGTCCATGATGAAGGAGATGATCAGGATATTATTCAACCTTCCAGAACATTTGAATATCCTATTCGTTTTGAATCCAACACAAAACTCTCCCATGAAAACCATTTCACCTTCAGTACTTCCAACCTTCCGAGGTGTTGTATCTGAAGATCATGATCAGTTTTTGTTTGAATTCAAGGTAGTGTGTCAAACCTATGATTATGTAAATGACAATAAAAAACTTAAGGCCTTTCCATCAACACTCAAGGACTCAACATTACACTGGTTCATGAGCTTAGAGCCAAATTCCATCTGAACCTGGGATCAAATGGAAACTATGTTTTTAGACAAATATCAAGAGTATTGTCGTGTAAGGAATAGAAAAGATGATTTATTCAGGATTAAACAGGAAGATGATGAAACATTAGAAGACTATCTTGATAGGTTCTCCTTTGTTCAAAGGAGATGTGGACTTGTAGAACCAGAGTTATGTAAAACCATATTTTTGAGAGGATTACAAGATGAATCTAGAGAAGTATTGGATTTGATGTGAAAAGGAGATGTAAATTCTCTCAGTAATGAGGAAATTGTGGGTCTCTGCAGAAATTACTCTCGTAATAAGTAGGGAAGAAGAAAAAAGAGTACAAATAGCATTGATGTGAAGGACCTAATATAAGAACTTGCAAATTTTAAAACTGATATTCTAATGCAATTAAACACAACTTTGGGGGAATTGTCTGCAAAAGCAAAAAACATAGAACCTTTGGCAATTTATTGCCCAAGATGTAGAAATAAACATGCTTTGTAGGAATGTCCTTTGAATAAAACATCTATCTCAACCTTTTGTAGCATCTATTCAAAGAAGCATTCAACTGATCAATGCCACTTGCTACCACAATTCAAAATTGTGTTAGAAAGTTAAACCGAGGAACTCAACTATGTTGGACCAAAACAAGGGGGAAATTTCTCTCAATACCAAAATCCCCCTCGTTTTCCTACAAATTGGGGGCATAATCCTAGGACTATGCTTTGGGGACAATCAGAACCACACCAACGTCCTTGGAATTATCCTCAATGAACAAATTCCCAAGAATGGCCACAAACAAATTGGAGTAATTCAGCCTAGAATCAGAATCAAAACAACTCATCATGGAGTCAAAACAACCCATCATGGAATCAAAACAACCCATCATGGAATCAAAACAACCCATCCTGGAATCAGAATCAGACTAATCCATATTGGATGCAAAGTCAACCATAGTGGAATCAACAATACCAGTCCTATCCAAGGTAACAAAGAAATCAAGGTCAAAATTAGCATTTGCTGCCTGCACCTAATCAAAACTTTCAAGAAAAATAGAACCAACCACAACAAAAATAATAGGTGAAACAACCTCAACTTCCAACTCAATCAGTCACTAATCCAAACAGCATGAGACAGACATCTCCTGTCTATGTGGCTGAAGCTGAAGAAAATGTTGAAATAAATGTTATTGATTGTAGTAACATCCAACTTCGTTCAAGAAAATTTGTACCTAAACCTGTTTTAAATACAAGAAAAGAAAATAAAGAGAAAGAACCTTTGGAACCAGTTATAGTTGAACCACCAATAAATAAATAAGAAGAAAAAATAGAACCACAGGCAGAACAATTACCTTCATCAAGGATAATTCCATATCCTGAAAGATTCAATACCACAACAGAAAATTCTGAATCAGACCTAGTCAAGGAACTTAAAAATTTAACTATATCATTGCCCTTATTGCAAGCCATTAAGGATATACCAGTAATTAAAAATATTGTCCGAGATTTGTGCATTAGAAGAGTAGGAAGAAAAAATAAAGCATTTCCCAAGACTATTCAGGTTGAAGGAAAGATAGCTGATCTCTTATCTGGAAAACTAGTACCTCCAAAGTATAGTGACCCAGGAAGTCCAGTTATCATAGTTACTATAGGTTCAGTACCAATATCAAATGTCTTAGTAGATCTAGAAGCTACAATAAATGTCATGACCAAGGATATAATGAAATAATTACAGCTCAAACATCTCATCCCCACATTTACAGTTTTAGAAATGGCTGATAGGTTAGTTGCAAAACCTGAAGGTATCATTGAAGATGTTCCTATAGAAGTTTCTTCTTGGGAATTCCCTATAGATTTTTTGGTTTTACAATCAAGAAATTCAACACATGGATATCCCATCATTTTGGGAAGACCTTGGCTTGCAACTGTAGCAGCCTTCATAGACTGCAAATCTAGAAAAATGACTATTTCAAATGGTATTGATCTAAAACAGATCCCTTTGTATCCTCCTGCAAGACCCTCCAAAATTTTTTTAGTTCAGTTATGGTTTACTAATTCAGATGAAGAATCAGAGGAGGTTATTTCCACACTAGCCACTTTGGTAGTAAGAGAACACACAGAAGACCTCCAAGACACAAAAAATTTAGAAAATGAAATTATCCTGATGAATGTTCTGCAAGAACAAGGGTTAGAAGAGGAAGTAGTAAATATCCAGCAATTGTTAAGGAATGAGGAGAACCAAAAATTTGAAGGTGAACCATCTATACTATTACAGGAAAACTCTGTTTCACTACCACATGGGTGGCACCATCACCTACTTTTTCCTTCTCACTGTTCCATACAAGATATGCTTCTATCATAAAACAATGAAACAAAAACTTCTTATTTCCTTCCATCTCAGCAGTGTCCCCTTAACTCCCTAATCAATAGGTATGAAGAAGTGAATTCAGTCCTTCCAAATACAAAACAAATAGAAGTCTAGCCAGGCAAATTTTTAAACATTTACAGCTGTATTACTAGGGAAGATGAAGACAAATTGATAGTTGTCTTGCAGAAGCATGTTCATGCTTTTTCTTGGGACTATAAAGATATGTCAGGATTTCACCCTGATATATGCACCCATAGAATTTATACTAAAAAATTCAAGCCAGTAAGACAACCCCAGAGAAGACTGAATCCTGCCCTAAGGGATATTGTAAAGGAAGAAATTGAAAAACTTTTGGAGGTAGGATTCATTTACCCAATTTTTGATAGCCAATGGGTCTCTCCATTGGTTATAGTTCCTAAGAAAAATGGGAAAATGAGAGTATGTGTAGACTATAGAGAGTTGAATAAAGTGACATACAAAGACCATTTTCCATTACCTTTCATAGATCAGGTGTTAGATACCCTTACTGGAAAGAGATACTTTTATTTTCTTGATGGATTTAGTGGATATAATCAAATTCAGATTACACCTGAAGATCAAGAGAAAACAACCTTTACCTATCCATGGGGAACATTTGCCTATAGGGTTTTACCTTTTGGTTTGTGTAATGCCCCAGCAACATTTCAACAAGCAGTTTTAGCAATTTTTTTTTATCTGACTACCAACAATGTTGAGATATACATGGATGATTTCACAGTATGTGGACAAAATTTTGACTTTACATTAGAAAACCTTGAAAAAAATTTAACTCGTTGTGAAACATACCAGTTATCCTTGAATCCAAAAAAATGTTTTATGATGATGAAGGAAGGAATAGTTCTTGGTCATCACATCTCTTTTCAAGGGATCCAGGTTGATCCAAAGAAGGTGGAAATTATCAAGAACCTCCTTCCTCCTAAAACTCAGACTGATGTCAGAAGCTTCCTAGGACACATTGGATTTTACCATAGGTTTATTTCCAGCTTTAGCACAATAGCCAATCCTATGTTTGCCCTATTGACTAAAGATTCTAAATTTTCTCGGACTGTAAGGTGTCAGGAATCATTTGAAGCTCTGAAAGAGAAATTAGTAACTCCACCTGTGTTAAGAGGACCTAATTGGACATTACCATTTCACATACAAGTCGATGCTTCCAATACGCAATTGGAGCAGCATTAGGACAAATTGGCAATGGTGAACATTATGCCATCTACTACATTAGCAAGAATTTGACAGGAGCTGAGAAAAATTATACCATAATTGAGAAAGAATTCTTGGCAGTAATTTATGCCATCAACAAATTCAGGCATTACATCACAAGTTATCAAATATTTATTCACACGAGATGATATAGAGCTACGCACAACACACAACAAGAATGCAGAAATTAACAATGCACAGGCAAAATTCCAGCAAGCTTCATTAAAAACAGAGGTCTCTCCTCGAATACACAACAATTCCCCCAAAAATAAATGGCCAAGAGTCCTTCAATACAATGCATGCGCGCCTTTTATCCTCGGCCGCCACCTCCTTCTCTATCATTACGCAAAGTGCGGGCCTTTTTTTTATCCCTGGCCCGACTCTCTTTGGACCATCATTACCTTGAATGCGAGACTCCCCATACCGCCCGCACGAATGCTCTGTCCCGCCTGCATGATGCTGCCAGGTGCATAAAAAAAATCATGGCCTGTAGTGGCGGCATGCCCTGCAGCCGCCTGTCGATCCACTGCCAAGTCAATCATTCACAAGAATGCGCCATGGCCGTTTGCAGTTGATGCCACGTGTCCTGTTGCCATGCTTCCTGTAACCGCTTCATACTCTCGGGCCACCTGTAACTTCACGCCACGTGTCCCTCTGCACTGGTCCCTGCAGTCGCCGGCTGGTCAACGTCGTGAGCGCCCTGTCGCGATATCGCGACGTTTTTGCCCCAACACTTTCTCTCTCCTCTTTGGTCGTGATATCGTGACATTTTGACGTTAGGCTTCTCTCTCCTCCTTGGGGCCGCGATTCCGCTACACGTCACGAAATCGCGACGTCTAGGCCTTTCTTACTCGCTTTCCTCCCTTGGGCCGCGAAACCGTGACATGTCACGATTTCGCGACATCTTTGCATTCCGTACGTCCTTGGCTCGGAAGTGTCACGATTTCGCGACATCTTTGCATTGTGGAACCTTGCCTCCGGATATGTCATGATTTCACGACATCTTTGAGCTCTGCCTTCGAAGGTGTTGCGATGTCTTTATGCTTCCAAGTCTTGCCTCCCAGAAGTGTCACGATTTCGCGACGTCTTTTAAACTTTATCTTTGAAGGTGTCACGATTTCGCGACGTCCTTTAAGCTTGCCTTTGAAGGTGTCACGATTTCACGACCATTCTTGTGCCTTAGAACCTTTTTGCCAAAGATGTCCCTGTGCTTTCAAATCCTGCTTCCGAAAGTGTCACGATTTCGTGACCATTTTGCGTCCAGACCACGTTGCAACAGAAATGTCACGATTTCATGACAGTTTGGCGTCCCGACCGTGCTTCTTCAAAAATGTCACGATTTCATGACAGTTTGGCGTCCCGACTAGCTGCTTTAGAAATGTCATGATTTCACGATAGTTTGGCGTCCCGACTACGCTGCTTAAGAAATGTCACGATTTCGCGATAGTTTGGCGTCCCGACCGTGCTTTTCAAAAAACGTCGCGATATCGCGACAGTTTGGCCCGCTGGCGCCCTTCTTCAAAAAGCGTCGCGATATCGCGACAGTTTTAGTACTTAAGAAAAAAACACATTTTTGGGTGATGCAAGATTGCAACTTCGCCACCGGATGCTCCCCGCATCGTACACCCGGGTGAGTTTGAGAAGTGACCTCACTTCGATCTTTCCGAGGTAGACCCAAGCGATCAACCTCCGCCTTGGATAGCCAAGTCGCATCTTCTATGGGTCGGCCCTTCCATTTGATTAAATACTCAGAATAACTCCTGTTTCGAGTACTGCGACCCTCACGCGTATCCAGAATTTCTTCTATCTCGTCCGCAACTGGGGTGACTGCCGAAATGCTCCACAAATCTGGACTGGGTACCTCACTGCTTTCTCCTTCATGATACTCAACCAAATCTGAGATGTTAAACACGGGGGAGATGTTAAGTTCACTTGGTAACTCCACCTCGTAGGCATTACCCGAATCCCGTTTGCCAATGATTTTGCATGGCCCAAATTTCTTCATTTTGAGTTTGTTGTAGGTCTTGGCAGGAAACCGTTCCTTCCGCAGATGGACCATGACCGAATCTCCTACTTGGAACTCCTTAGCTCTGCGTTTTTGATCCGCCCTTGTCTTGTACTGAACGTTCATCTTGGCAATGTGTTTTGTCACTTCCTCATGCACTCCCTTCAGGTGTTCAGCAAAGTCTTCTGCTTCAGCACTGCATTTCTCCCTTGTATCTAGCCTTCTTAACTCTGAAGCGTTCCTTGGGTTGTTCCCATAGATAATCTGGAATGGTGACTTGTTGGTACTCCGATTGACCTAGCTGTTGTATGCAAACTCAGCTTGCGACAGAATTAGATCCCATCCCTTGGGCTTGTCCCCTACCAAGCATCGCAGTAGGTTGCCCAAACTCCGATTAACCACCTCTGTTTGGCCATCTGTTTGTGGGTGGTAAGCGTAACCGAACTTTAACTCCGTCTTTAATTTCTTCCGGAGGGTCTTCCAGAAATAACCTACAAACTTGGTATCTCTCGTCCGACACAATGCTTCTTGGCAGCCCATGAAGGCGTACCACTTCCTTAAAGAACAAACCAGCTACATGGACCGCGTCGCTAGTCTTCTGGCACGGGATAAAATGTGCCATTTTCGAAAATCTGTCCACTACCACAAAGATGGAATCATGCCCCCTCTGCGTCCGAGGCAAACCAAGCACAAAATCCATACTAATATCTTCCCACGGCCGCTCAGGTATAGGTAGCGGTTGATACAAACCAGTGGGCTGCCTCACACCCTTTGCCATCTGGCAAATCCTGCAACTCTGCACAAACTTTGCCACATCCTCGCCGCAATTGTGGCCAGTAATAGTTTTCACTAACCAATGAGATGGTCTTGTCACGACCAAAGTGTCCAGCTAAACCCCCACTGTGCTTCTCTTTAATGAGGTTCTCTCTCATTGAGCTCTTCGAAATGCACAACTGGTTCCCCTTAAACAACATTCCATCTTGAATCAGGTAATCCAACCATCTAGTCCTGTCCAACGCAACAGGCGCAGTGCAGGCTTTCCAAGCTTCTACGAAATCGGGGTCTACAGGGTATAAGTTCTTGAGCTCAGCAAACCCTACAACCTCCACTCTCATTTCTGTCATCATACATTGCCTCCTACTCAATGCATCTGCCACCCTATTGGATCTTCCACTTCGATGCTTCAACACAAAGGTATAGCTCTACAGGAACTCTACCCATTTCAGGTGTCTCTGATTCAATTTTCCCTGACTGTTAATAAACTGCAGCGCTTGATGGTCGGTATAGAGAACAAACTCTTTCGACAACAGATAGTGCCTCCATTTCTTGAGTGCTTGAACTATGGCATAGAACTCTTGATCATATACCGAATACTTTCTCCTGGCATCATTGAGCTTCTCACTGAAATAAGCTACAGGCCTACCTTCTTGGCTCAAGACGGCTCCTATCGCACTGCCACTCGCATCGCAGTCTACCTGAAACACCTTATTGAAATCTGGAAGTGCTAAAATGGGTTGCTCAGTGACCTTCTTCTTCAGCATAGCAAAGCTTTTATCTGCTCCAACTGTCCACTGGAATTCCTTCTTGTTTCCCTTCATTGTCTCAGTAAGAGATGCACAAATACTGCTGAAGTTTCTAATAAATTTTCTGTAGAAACTGGCCAGACCATGAAATGATCTAACCTCGGTCACACTCCTTGGGACAGGCCATTCTAGGATAGCCTTCACCTTTTCGGGGTCCATCTTGAGACCATTTGCTGATATGACAAATCCTAGGTATACCAGCTCCTTCTTCACAAAGTTGCACTTCTTCATATTGATCAATAACTGCTCCTCCCGCAGTTTCTCAAGAACCTTCCTGATGTGCATCAGGTGCTCCTCTAAGGTTCTGCTAAAAATCAGTATATCATCCAAGTAAACAATAACAAATTTGCCCAGAAATTCCTTCAGAACTTCATTCATTAACCTCATAAAGGTACTAGGTGCATTGGTTAATCCAAATGGCATAACCAACCACTCATACAGACCCTTCTCTCGGTTTTGAAGGTTGTCTTCCACTCATCCCCTTCTCTAATGCGGATCTGATGGTATCCACTTTTCAAATCAATTTTTGTGAAGTACTCAGCTCCACTCAAGCAGTCCATGATATCATCCATTCTCGATAGGGGGAACCTGTATTTAATGGTGATCTTGTTGATTGCCCGAGAGTCGGTGCACATCCTCCATTCTCCATCCTTCTTGGGTGCTAATACTGCTGGTACAACACATGGACTAAGACTCTCCCTTATCAGGCCTTTCTTCAACAGATCTTGAACTTGCCGATTTAATTCTTCAGTTTCCACCGGTGTCATTCGATGTGCAGCCTTGTTTGGCAAGCTCGATCCAGGCACCAGATCTATGTGGTGACTGATCTTCCTAACAGGTGGTAAACCTTCAGGAACATTGTCAAAAATGATATCAGGGAATTCTTCTAACAGTCCCATGACTTCCATTGGAATCTCCTTGCATCCTTCTTCCCTAACTCTTGGGATTATAGCATAACACACATGATCCGGCTTCAGGCCTTCCAAGAATCTTCTGCCATCAACTAGACAGACTCGTGCACTGCTGCATACTTTCTCATCCGCCTCTTTCGTGGGTTTTAACTTATGGCGAACTCCATTCTTTGACAGAGAATATGTGTTGGCTCGACCATCATGAACAACACTTCGGTCAAACTGCCATGGCCTCCCAAGCAGCAGGTGACATGCATCCATGGGCAAGATGTCACATAACACTTCATCTTGGTAAGTTCCAATGTTGAACTTCACCAGACATTGCTCACTCACCAGCACCCGATGGTCCTTTTGCAACCATGCAATTCGATAAGGGTGTGGGTGTTTTCTCCTTTCCAACCGCAGCTTGGAAACCATTTCCTCTGAAACCAAATTGTCAGTGCTTCCATTATCAATGATGATATTACAGACCTTGCCTGCGCACTTGCATCTTGTCCGAAATAGGTCGTTCCTTTGGTCCGCCTTTTCCTCTTCATTCAACAAGACTCTTCTGATAATCATGGCTTCCCCTCTTTTCGCCTCCTCTCGAATGCTCGGACTCTACACCTTCGTCTCGCTACAGTAGCTCGGGCCCGACCCTCCGGGTCTTCGATTTGGCCTCTCTTGATGCTGTGGGCAGTTGTATGCCCCGTGTCCTTCTTCACCGCAGTTGAAGCAGGTTCCTCTAAAGACACCTCTTCCAAACCCTCGCCCAGACCTACCTCTTCCTCTTGGGTAGTTGTTGCTCTGATTGCGTGGGCGTCGGTCATCCTCCTCTTTCACCTCTTTCTATTTTTGGCCGCTGCTAGCTTCACCAGTTTTCCCAAAATCTTTGTATCTTCCACCACTGCCTCTTCCACCAGCTCTTCCACCCCTGTCCTTCCCTCTCTGCTTGCCATCAAACCTTCTATTTAGTTTCTCTTCCACTTTTAATGCAAACTGATATGCATCCTCCACTGTGCTCATTCTAACCAGCCCCAGCTCTTCTTGAATGCTGGTTCGCAATCCATTTATGTAACGTGCGACCTTCTCTTTGTTCGCCTCCGAATGGCCGGTTCTGATAGAGATTTGATAGAACTCTTCAGTATATTCCTTGATAGACTTACTAGCCTCGTCGAAGACTCTGCATTTTCTTCAACAAATCCAGCTCATAATCTGTAGGGATGAACTGCCTCTTTAGTTTCTCTACCATCCTATCCCATCTGGTGATCCTTTCCTTTCCCCTCCTGTTCCTTTCTAACTGCACTCCTTTCCACCAGATGCTAGCATGCCCCTTCAGCTTGGTTTTTGTGAATCTGATCCGATTTGGATCTGTGATCTCTTCGTATTCGAAGTACTCCTCCATGTCGTTGATCCAGTCTATTAATTCCTCAGGGTTGAGGTTTCCAGAGTAAGTCGAGACGTCAAATTTTGGCTTCTTCCCAATCTGGGAGATAGCCCTGTACGACCCTAGCCTCTGCTGGGTCCAAGGCCTCTTTCGCATCGGATGGAACTTCTTCTTCCCACGCTTCATCTTCACTGGGTTATTCCCTTATCGGCTCAACTCCTCTTCTAATTTCCTCTTGCAGGGCCTCAACTTGCCTCCGCAGGGCTCTTAGATCGACCTCCTCCCTTCTTGCTCGTCTCGTGCCTTATACCACCATGGTCTCTTCGCGGAGGCATCTTGCTTCTTCTTCACAACCCCACAACCACGGTCCTGGCGCAAACTGCCTCTCTGTTCGGCGATCGGTTTGCACTCTCAGAACCAACCGGCTCTGATACCACTTGATATAGAGCTACGCACAACACACAGCAAGAATGCAAAAATTAACAATGCACAGGCAAAATTCCAGCAAGCTTCATTAAAAACAGAGGTCTCCCCTCGAATACACAACAATTTCCCCCAAAAATAAATGGCCAAGAGTCCCTCAATACAATGCATGCGCGCCTTTTATCCTCGGCCGCCACCTCCTTCTCTATCATTACGCAAAGTGCGGGCCTTTTTCTTTATCCCCAGGCCCGACTCTCTTTGGACCATCATTACCTTGAATGCGAGACTCCCCATACCGCCCGCACGAATGCTCTGTCCCGCCTGCATGATGCTGCTAGGTGCATAAAAAAAATCATGGCTTGTAGTGGCGGCATGCCCTGCAGCCGCCTGTCGATCCACTGCCAAGTCAATCATTCACAAGAATGCGCCATGGCCGTTTGCAGTTGATGCCACGTGTCCCGTTGCCATGCTTCCCGTAACCGCTTCATACTCTCGGGCCACCTGTAACTTCACGCCACGTGTCCTCTCGCACTCGGTCCCCTGCAGTCGCCGGCCGGTCAACGTCGTGAGCGCCCTGTCGCGATATCGCGACGTTTTTGCCCCAACACTTTCTCTCTCCTCTTTGGTCGCGATATCGCGACGTTTTGACGTTAGGCTTCTCTCTCCTCCTTGGGGCCGCGATTCCGCTACACGTCGCGAAATCGCGACGTCTAGGCCTTTCTTACTCGCTTTCCTCCCTTGGGCCGCGAAACCGCGACATGTCACGATTTCGTGACATCTTTGCTTGTCATTTCGCGACATCTTTGCATTCCGTACGTCCTTGGCTCGGAAGTGTCACGATTTCGCGACATCTTTGCATTGTGGAACCTTGCCTCCGGATATGTCACGATTTCGCGACATCTTTGAGCTCTGCCTTCGAAGGTGTTGCGATGTCTTTATGCTTCCAAGTCTTGCCTCCCGTAAGTGTCGCGATTTCGCGACGTCTTTTAAACTTTATCTTTGAAGGTGTCACGATTTCGCGACGTCCTTTAAGCTTGCCTTCGAAGGTGTCACGATTTCGCGACCATTCTTGTGCCTTAGAACCTTTTTGCCAAAGATGTCCCTGTGCTTTCAAATCCTGCTTCCGAAAGTGTCACGATTTCGTGACCATTTTGCGTCCAGACCACGTTGCAACAGAAATGTCACGATTTCGCGACAGTTTGGCGTCCCGACCGTGCTTCTTCAGAAATGTCACGATTTCGTGACAGTTTGGCGTCCCGACTGCGCTGCTTTAGAAATGTCACGATTTCGTGACAGTTTGGCGTCCCGACTGCGCTGCTTAAGAAATGTCACGATTTCGCGACAGTTTGGCGTCCCGACCGTGCTTTTCAAAAAAATGTCGCGATATCGCGACAGTTTGGCCCGCTGGCGCCCTTCTTCAAAAAGCGTCGCGATATCGCGACAGTTTTAGTACTTAAGAAAAAAACACATTTTGGGTGATGCAAGATTGCAACTTCCCCACCGGATGCTCCTGCATCAATAGATCACATAGCCATTAAATATTTGATGAATAAGCCTATGGTAAGTGCAAGAATTATTCATTGGTTACTGTTGCTACAAAAATTTGATATCACTATAATCAACAAACCAGGAAAAGCTAATGTTGTAGCAAATTTCTTGTCCAGATTATAGAACACATATGAAGGGGAATTAGTTGAAGACACCTTTCCTGATGAAAAATTATTTGCTATATCAGTCCAATCACCTTGGTTTGCAGATATAGCCAATTACTTGGTCACAGGGAAAGTTCCTCCACATTTCACTTCAAAACAAAAAAAACAATTGATCAAACAGAGTTCTTCTTTTGAATGGATCAAGGGTATACTTTTTAAGTGTAGTCCTGACCATGTATTACGTAGGTGCATCCAAAAGGATGAGGTGTATGATATCCTTAGGGCTTGTCATGATGAACCCTTAGGTGGAAACTACTCTATGAAAAGCACAATTAGGAAAATCTTAGGGACAGAATATTATTGGCCATCTCTTCACAAGGATGTGAAAAAGTACATCAGGCATTGTGATGCATGCCAAATAATGGGGAAACCCACTCATACAAATGAAATGCCACTGCAGCCTCAATTGGTTTTAGAGCCATTTGAGAGGTGGGGGATTGATTTTGTAGGACCTATTGATCCACCTTCTCAAGGAAAGGTGCATATTCTAGTATGCATTGATTACTTGACAAAGTGGGTAGAGGTGCATGCTTTCAAATATGCTCATGAAGAGAAGGTCGCTGATTTCTTGTATACTTAGATTTTTTAGAGATTTGGAGCTCCCCGGTCTATCACCACAGAACAAGGACCCCAATTTGCATCTAAAGTCATTGAGGCATTTACAGAATTATACAAAATAAAACATAGAAAATCATCACCTTATCACCCACAAGCAAATGGCCAGGTTGAGGTAACAAACAAGGAACTAGAACGAATCTTAACAAAAATAGTAGCTTTTCATAGGAGAAACTGGCTAGATAAATTACCTAAAGCAGTATGGGCTTACAATACTACTTGGAAATCCACTACTTGGATTCACACCTTATGAACTAGTCTTTGGTAAAAATCCCCTCTTACCTATTGAATTTGAGCTACTAACACTGCGCACAACATTGGAAATTGGAATTGAATTGTCACAGGCACAGACAGATAGGATTCTGTAGCTGAATGCATTGGATGAACTTAGGATGGATGCTCTACACCAAACTGAAGTAATTCAGGAGCAGAGGAAGATGTGGCATGACAGTCACATTTAGCAGAGGAAACTTCAACAAGGATATTAGGATCTACTGTTTGATTCTCACTATGAGGACTTCCCTAGAAAACTGAGAACTAGATGTCTTGAACCTTACTGGATTGAGGAGGTATTTGACAATGGAGCAGTTTGTTTATCTCCTATTGATGAGTCACAGAGAAAGTTAGTAGTGAATGGACATCGCCTCAGGGTGTACCATACACCTCTGACTAAAGAGGAATTCTTGTAGCAGCTTGACAGTTTGGATACACAACAGGTGGAAGAAATTTCTTCTTCCACTTCAAAAAAATCAGCATGATCGTGGATTTCAAGATTAAAAAAACAAAAAAATACAAAAATACAAAAAAAATCAGAAAAAGAAGAAAACAAAAAGATGAATAAATTCTGATTATGAATTCCTTCATGGGCATGATTTCAGGGAAATCATGAATTCTTTCATGGGCATAGTCAGAATCAAGAAAAAGAAAAGAAAAAAAAAAGAGAAAAAAGGAGAGGTAAAGAAAAAGAAAAAAAAAATAGAGACAAAAATGAATAACTCAGCAGTGAAAACCTTTTCTAAGGCACTACTGGGTTGGTATGCATGAAAACCAGTTTTCTGGCATGCATAACCTTGAAAATTTTTGAACCATCATTGTACAAATTCACCAACTGCACTTGTTTTGAAATATTGCAGAAAATCTCAGTAGAACATCAACAAAAGCAGTCATCTTTCAAAAACTTGCATTAAATTGTTTTAATCAGGTATATATTTCTTATATTTTTTCATTGTAAATGATTGGTATATAGTATATAATAATTAACCATTAGCAGAAAAGATATCCATAAGAGTTGGCATACTTAAAACATGTTTTGAGAATGGGAATATTGATTCCTGCCTAATCTTCAGAACAAGAATGCCAAAAACAGTGCCTGCTATCTTCTTCAGACTAATTGCTATATTTTCTTCGGATTGAAATTATCTTCAGAATGACAATGAGAATGAATGTTGCACTTTGTCTTCGAAATGAAGCTTTGTCTTTGAAATGACGATTTGTCTTCGGAATGAAGCTTTGTCTTTGGAATGACAATTTGTCTTTAGAATGAAGCATCATCTTCGGAATGAAGCTTCATATTCAGAATGAAGCAATATTTGTTTTCAGAATGCAGCAGGAATTGTATTCGAAGTGAAGTTCTATCTTCAAAATGATTTACCTTCGCAATACAGCCTAATCTTCGAAAAGAGGATTTTGTCTTCGAAAAGAGGATTTGCCTTCGGAATGCGGATTTGACATCGCAAAGAAGCATGATCTTCGGAATGAATACTTGTATTCGGAATGAAATCATAATCTTCGGAATGAAGACTTGTCTTCGGAATGAAATCATAATCTTCGAAATGAAGACTTGTCTTCGAAATAAATTCATAATCTTCAGAATGAAGTTTTTGCAATAGATCATAATCTTCGAAAAGAGCATTCAATATAATATATCCATGTGGCATCCAAGGAAGAAAAGAAACACACCCAACAACAGCAGCAGAAGACCTTGCTCCAGAACCTTCAACTTTGCGAGTCAAGAAGCAAAAGAAAAGAGGGTTTGGAACTGGCAACAAAATAGAAAAATAGAAGGTCCATTTTTTTGAACTTCCAACTGATTTGTCAGAATAGGGAAATGAAGCACCTAGCCCAATAGGGGAAGAAACAACAAGAGAAATAGAAGCATCTAAAACTGACCCCATAACCCCTGTTGTCACCAAAAAATAGAGCAAAAAGAAGATATTTGCATCTAGAACTAGGAGGTCTACAAGACTCCACTTGAGGGAAATGGCAGACCAGGTCATAGAACAAGAAGATGAACAAAGCAGTCCAAATGTCACAGAGATACAACCAGCCCTTGAAAACTTCCCAGAATTCCCTGAACAAATAATTGAGGAAGAGGCTGGGCAGGATAATTTGGAGGTGGCTACAGTTCAACAAGCCACATAAATGGTAGATGCAATTATAGACAGTTTCATAGAACCTCATGAACAGAAGCAAATAGATGTTGCAGAGGAAGAGCCAGATGTTGAGCATCCTACTGTAGCTGACTTGTCTACATCTGATTTTGAAGCAAAAATAGATGAGGAAGACATCACAAAGAAACTAAGAGCAGCAAGGAGTGTTGTCAAGACACAAACTAGATACATTGCAAAGAGAGAAAACATCATTGATATGCAGGAAAGAAAAATTGTAGAGTTACAGCAGGAAGTGGCAGAGTTGAGAGAAAGGCTATCACAGTCTAAAAAATAGCCAATCATATCCATTGATGAGGATGATTTGGCTCAATTGCTTGTAGATTCATCTAGGGTAGATGACTCTGTTGAGGCAGACATAGATGCTCAGTCTGAAGAAGCACCCTTTCATTCTAAAGATGTTTTAGACTTGGCAAAAAGCATAGCAAAAAATATTGTAGATGAGACACTAGCACAGGAACAGTCCAAGCAGTAGCATGAAACAGATCAAGTAAGTACTTCTATTGATGTCCCTGTATTTTAGATTGTTACACCATTAGTAGAAGTAGCAGATAAGGGGGTATAGGTAGAATTACTATCTGATGACAACCTAATAGAAATAGTAGATAAGGGGGTACAGGTAGAATTACTGTCTGATGACAACCCAATAGGAATAGCAGATAAGGGGGTACAGGTAGAATTATTGTCAACTGATCAACCAATAGAAGTGGCAGAAAAAAGAGGTTCAAGTAGATCTACTACCTAGAGTTCCACCTGTAGTCAGGCCACCTAATACTGTGTCCCTAGAACAATACAATGCAGACATAGCCAGTTGGGTGATTAGATATGAGAAGCTTGCCACTACGATTGAAAAATTCAAATTAGAAGGGAAATAGCTAGAGGCCAAGGAAACAGAGATTCAGGCATTGAAAGAAAAGGTGTTTGATTTATGTCAAATTGCTGAATTTTTAGTCCAATTCAGATGACCAGCCAGATTTTACAGTCTTATTTTGAAGGAGAAGTACCTCAGATGGCAGGTCATGAGGATTAGTTCAGGTCTTCCATATAAATTAGACACCACTGTAGATTTCCTGGAAGCATATTTTGATAGCCCTTTTGAGTAGAAAAATCTCTTGTGTGAACTATTTTTACATAGTTTATTTATTCCAGAAGAAGTAGAATTTCATCCACAGATCTACATTGGAAATGTTCAATTGAGGGCATTCATGTCCACCTTGCAGAATTAGTTTTATTGGGACCAAGAGAAAAGGTAGAACAAAGAGATTGAAATAAAAGCTGAATTTTTAGTCAGAGCAATTCAGCAAAATCACCCCATTATCATAAGACATCACTTCACTATGATGAACAAGGATGATGTGAAGAGAATGTACTTGACAAACTTGAGGGACTGTGTGAACAAATTCCATAATTTCTGTAATGATAATTTTATGCCAGCCTTATCAGTCTGTAGAAACAGATGGGCTGAACTTTCCATGTCTTTGTAGAAAAGAAAACCCATTTCCCCCATCAACTTAGAATGATCCAGAAGAAGGGCAGAAGGAGTAATACAATTGATTGAAATCATGCAACATAATTGGATAGGTCTCAGATTTAGGCATACAACCATTATCACTTCAGTTTCATTCTACTTTGAAGAAGATGTCCAACTTGATGAACAATTTGAAGAATGGCTCAGGGACCTTCAGAAGAATAGGGGATTTTATATAGGCAAGAAGTTGTTCTATAGGTCATGGAATTTGACCATGGACATATGTGATTCCATAGCCCAACAGAATGCATGAGGACATGCATCAATATAAGTTGGGGGGAAAATGATGAGGCCTGGAAATGCCTCAATCATAACATGTTTTGAACACTGAAATTTCCTACAAACTCTTATGTTTAATTTAATATGCTAGTTAAGTTAATTCAATATGCTATGTATTAACTATTTGCATGATGAATGTATCTAAAATACTATATTCTGATTTTTATAGCTTTTTGCATAAGTTTTATGTTGTTTTGTTATGACTTGCTAAATGAGATATACTTAGATTGATAGCAGCATTTCACTAATCATGTTTTGATATGTCTAAAGCATTCATTTTACCTAAATCTAGCAACAGTTCAAGAAAACTGTTACTGTGCAGCAAAAACTGGATTTTCCCATGAAAATTCTAGCCAACTGTCAATGAATGACAAGGCATGGAATTCACATGTGGAAAGAGATGAAGACCATTTGAATCTGATCCTGAGAAGCAAACCACATGAGAAATACAAAGTAAATCATTTAAGGAGCCCACATTTGTTCATTCTGAAGTCTCTTCGAAATGAACAGATATCTTCGAAATGAGAAAACATAGTGTCTTCAAAATGAGCAAATCTTCGAAATGAGAAAACATAGTGTCTTCAGAATGAGCGGATATTTGGAATGAGAATTGTAGTATCTTCGGAATGAGAATTGCAGTATCTTCGAAATGAGTGGATCTTCGAAATGAGAATTGTAGTATCTTCGAAATGAACCACTTATCTTCGAAATGAAAATAGAATGTGCTTTTTGACTTTTTGAAAAAATTCTGACACTGGAAAAATGGAAATAAAGATTGAAAAGGGTAAGGGAAAATATCTCAGATCTGACTTTGCCTTCCTTGCTGACCAAAGCCACCATTTATGGAAAGATCAAGTTTGATCTTCTTCTAGGATAAAAATAGGAATTGCTGCAGCATAATAGGATTAGATCTTTTGAGATATTCTCAGCTTGTTAGTAGATCTTAGGACATATATAAATATGGCTCCCATTTAGGTGTAAAAGTAGTAAGAGGAGTAGAAGATAGAGAAATCATAGAATAGAGAAAATATGTGATAATCAGAAAGTGACTGTTATAGTCCTGTAACAGGTTTTCAACAGAATTATTGTAATCATGTTCTTGAATCAATAAAGTATACTATTTCTATTTCACATTGCTTGTAAATGAGTGTGAGTAAGATCTAAGAGAGAGAGAGATAGAGACTCATACCTTCTTCTGGACAAGGAGGCTGGCCACTTCCAGACCTAGGAGGAGGACTAACAATAGGTTTTTATTCTGATTTTGCTGTAGCAGAATGAGTTGTAGAACTTGTCATTTCATTCCTTTGTAAAAAACTAATGATATTTGCAATCTTATCTTATTTTATGTTTTGTGATTAATTTTTTGGTTGTAATCTCCACTTTTAGCAAAGCTTTCAATTTATTGCAGTCTGTCATTTCCAGAATTTACTATTTTCTATAATTTCCTGCATTTTATGTTTTGCTGTCAACCCTTGCACAAAATATTGACAACCTTCTGTTACAGAGCCTTGACAGGGTTTCATTGCCATGTTAGAAGTAGGTTTTCATTGCTAAAAAATTTAATAGATTTCCTTTCTACAATTATAATTAGACTTTTAATTTTGCAACTGTTATTTCTACAACATAATTAGGTCTCATTCTGCAATTGTAATTAGGACTTCATTTCTGCAGTTAATGATTAGTTTCCAATTCTGTAGCTTAGAGTAAGGTTTAATTCATGAAATTTAGAGATTGAAATTTCCAAAATCCCTCACACAATCGGTTTCACCAATAATACTTGTTGCTCTAAATTGACCTAAGTTATAACTCTGTTCACCCCTTATTTCGTAGATAGACTTGTACACTGCCCTGGATTGACAAATTCATTGAGAATTAATGATGTGTATAATGACTATGCATCATCAAGCATAGACTGCCAAGAATATATAGGTAGAGGGTGAGATAAAATTGGAATACCAAGATAAATGAAAGGGGGAGTCCCAACCTGGAATCTTAGAATGCGAGCAATCCTGGCTTGAATAAGAGGAGGGGTATTGAAGAAGAAAATAGAAGACTTGTCCTCATTAATCAACTATCCAGAAGAACCAAGATATATGTCAAGAGCCAATATAATATTGCCAGCTTCCTTGATAGTGGAAACTCCCAAAAAAGCATTATCATCAAAAAATTGAAGGTGGTAAAAATGTGGCAAACTACTATCCCACTTCCACCCCTGAATGAGACCCTGCATGACATGAGACTTGAGAAATCTTCCCAACCCTTCTGCCATAATAATAATAAAATAAGGAGATAAAGGATATCCTTGCCTCAATCCCCTTGAGGCCTCAAATAGCTCCGATGGCTCATTATTAACAAGAACGGAGAATGAGGAAGAAGAAACACAACTCATCACCCATATAATCCATTCCTCCTCAAATCCAAAAGTAGCAAGAAATTTTTGAAGAAAGGACCATCTGACCCGATCATAGGCTTTGGCCATGTCCAACTTAATGAACATAGTTTTCTCCTTAGAAGTTTCCATCAAGTGAATAGCTTTTGTAGCAATAACAACCCCATCCAAGATTTGTCGACCAACAACAAACCCTCCTTGCTCCTTAGAGATGATTTTTCTCAACCATATCTTCAACCTCTCAACAATAATTTTTGTGATGATCTTATACACAACATTGTAGAGAGCAATAGGCCTGAACATATCCAAGGAATTTGCTCCCTCTTTTTTGGGTATAAGCACCACAAAGGTAGCATTTAGGGCCCTTAGAATCTATTTATTATTTTGGGACTCATGGACCACCTCCAAAAGATCAAATTTGATTAAATCCCAAAACTCCTGATAAAACTCAATCGAGAATCCATTTGGGCCTAGGGATTTTCCTTTTTTCATCTTGAATACAATATTTTCCAACTCCTCAAGGGAAATTGGACCCATAAAGTGCTCATTCATCTCTCTAGAAACAATCGTTGGAATACAATTTAGAATAATATTTTCATTCTCATCGTATGATAGGGATTACTCCTTGAAGGGAGAGTAAAAATACCTCTTAGTCTCTTTTGAAATATCCCTGAAAGAAGAGAGCAGGGCACCCTAATAATTCACAAGAGAGGTAATAAATTTACCATTATGACGAGCCTTAATTGAGTTATAAAAGAAGGTTGTGTTCCTATCCCCTTCCTAAAGCCAATCTACTCGAGCTTTTTGTTTCCAAAAAATTTCTTCCCTCAGTTCCCATTTAGCAAGGTCTTTTGCAGCCTCATATTCCTCAAAAAGAAGCTCCTTCGTGAATCCTTGATCTCTAATATTCCTTGAAGCTTCTTCCATCATCCTAAGAGCTGCCATCTTAGCCAAGGAAAGGTTCCCAAAATTCAGTCTATTCCATCTCTTGAATTTATGTTTTACAAATTGTAGTCACTTCATAAAGAAATACATAGCAGTGCCATGAGAAGGTTTGCCAATGGTCCACCAGCCTCGCATGAAATCATGAAGCTTAGGATCACGAAGCCACATAAGTTGAAACTTAAAGGAGGGATTCATTTTTAGCCCTAACTCCAAAGCAAAGAGTTTGATAGGGCAATGATCAGTTCCCCTACCCTCCAAAATCATAGAACTAGCACCTCTATTATTACCCATCCAATAACTGGATATCAAAAACCTATCCAGTCTCTCTGATATGGAAGCTTCCCCACACCTTCTATTATTCCAATTAAAGATCCCATTATCTGGATTGATGTCAACCAAGTTTAGGGCCTGGATACGAGCACTAAAGATAGAAGAAAAAGTCTTGAGACGGTCCACCCCACCACGTTTCTCTTCTAGACAAGTGATAGAGTTGAAGTCTCCAACCAAAATCCATGGGTACAGGGGAACCAAACTTCTCACAAAGAAAATGTGCTTCCACAAATTCACTTTACCATTGTAATCAACAGGAGCATACACATTTGTAAGTAGGATGATTTCACTAGATTCATTATCATGCCCGACCATTGAAATAGAACATCTGCTGGAAATCCAAGTAAGAGGGAATATCTTAATCGGATCCCATAAACAAGTGATGCCACCAACATATCCACATGCACAAATACACTGGCATTGCCCCCTTCTCCACAACTTGGGAGCAATATTAAACATACTATCAATAGCCAATTTAGTCTCTTGAATAAACACCACATCCGGAGAATGCACACAAACCAAATCACGAACAACTTTTTGTCTAGGGATGCTATTCAACCCCCTTACATTCCATGAGAGGATAATCATTTTTGGGGGTTATAAAAATGGGAGTCCAATGTTCTCACCAATACTAACTCCACCAAATTCTCACCCATTAACTTAATTTTATCCTTGTCCTTCTTCAGACCCACCTTCATATTCTTATCCAAAAAAACTTTTTTTAATTATTTTCTGCTACAATCCCAACATCGTAGGAGTATTGTAGTCCAAGGATGACTACATCAGTGCCTGAGTAGGAGAGGGCATAACTAAATCTGTACTACTTTACAAAATAGTTTTCCTTATAGGGCTAGACCCAACCATGTCCCCTATACTCAGATCCAAAGCCCTTTGTTCTTCATTTAAACCCCCTAGATCTAATTCCTTAAGTTCCCCTTCAAGAAGAGACATCTGATTCAGCCTTGTTATATTTGCATCAGGTAGCGACGTTTCAGGTATCTCCATGCATTGATCAAGATCATCTAATATTTCAAAATGGTTGAGTAGAGCATCTGGTTGGCTATCCTTAAGGTCTTTGTTTGCCCTTCATCCTTTGTTTCAGGATTTTATAGGAACAAAACCTTCCTTATCCTGTTCCCCTTCCTTTATCGGGGCTTTTCCTTTATCCAAATTTTTTCTAGATCAAGAGGGCCCAGGATTTGAAGCCACAGGCGATACAAACTTAGGGCATTTTCTTTGCAGGTGGCCATATTCATGAAAAATCCAACAATAAAATGGAAGAGCTTCATAGTCAAGTTTTTGAACCCATGTAGTTGATCCAAATTGTATTTCAATAGAATCTAGAATAAGATTATTTAAGTCAATTTCAACACAAATATGAGCAACAGAGATTACCTTTTTATCCATTATCTGTTGTGATGGTCCAACCGGCTTCCCAAGCAGAAGGGTAATCTTATGCAAGATATCAGTTCTCCAGAATTCTAACGGGAACCATGGAAGACGCACCCATACTGGAACTCACGATGACCGCTCCTCTAATGGGTTGAAACCCACATGCCAGGGTTTAAGAAATGGTCCCACTTGGTTATAAAAATAAGGACCCCATTCAAATGCTTTGTTACGATCTACAATATAAGAGAAAACCACCATAAAATAGTTGTTCGCACTCAACATCACCTCCACATCACCTTCAGGATTTCAAGTCTTCCTAACCCAAGCCTCCACAAAGGGGAGAGAAATTCGGATGCCCAAAAATTTACCAATAAGGGCATGTTTGGTTAGATACTCCACATCTTCCACCACCGAGTCTGGTTGAACCACTAGAAATGGCCTAGCTTCACATTGTTCCAAACATCCATTTTTCTTTAACAAGCGGTTCCGAACATGCACTAGAAAATCCTGTTCCTTCCAGTAATTTTTAGATGAAAAATATCATGAGCATGCACTCTCTATGATGGACCTGATGCCATCACGCCATTCCTCCAATTTTTCAAACCTCCTCCAGAATTTTTTGCCATCCCCACAGAGCATTTTTTCTTCATCAAACCCTAACAGAGTAGTTTTTCCATTATTATTATTATTATTTTATTTTTTAGATTTGGTTAATGTGAGAGACCCCTACGATCAACGCACAGGACTGAGCAATCTCCCTCCAATTATGACCTCTCCCCAACCATGACCCCTCATAAATCCTAAGAGCAGTGCTTATCAATAGGGAATTTAACACATAGCCATGACACACCCACCCCCTCACACACTCACCTATGCCACAGTTTGAACCTTGGACCTCTCTAAGAAGAGCCAAAGCCCAAACTATTGCGCTTATTTTCACACATGCTTAGATTTGATTTAGTTGTAAATAAATAAATGTATCTTCTAGATTACTATTTTACACTATTATATCTCTATTATTTTCACACATGATTTGATTTGATTTAGTTCTAAATAAAAAATTTATCTTCTAGATTACTATTTTACACCATTATATCTCTATTAGTACTTTATTTTAATGTTTTAAAAAACATTTTTTGGTTTTATATTTTAAATGCATTATAAATGCAATTAATTAAAAGGTAAAATTTAATATGTATTTAACAAATTTTTAATTATATTTACATATATTAGTTGTTATTATAATTATTTTTTGATTGGTTGAAAAGGGGATTTTGAAAGGATCCTTAAACCTTTTACAAAAGACCCTCATAAAATGAAAAGGGATATGATCTCTGTAGCAAGACAATCTCAAGAGGATTGGCTACAAACCATTCAAATTTAAACCAAAAGATATTTCCACTCGAAATTGAACTACAAATTGGAACAAAAAGAAATACTTCCTGCTCGAAATGAAGCAAGGATCCCCAACGGGAGGATCCCAAGAAAAATAAAAAGATGAAGAAACCCATCCAGGAGGAGCCCAAGATAAAAAAATAAAAAATCATAATGCCTCCTATAAAGAGCCCAGGAAAACGAATTCAAAAATCAAAATCCCGCCCTAGAGGAGCCCGAGAAAAACAAAATTGAAACGCAACATCCCATCCAAGAGGAAAAATATGAAACATTGTTTCCTTCCCAAGGGAAAAAAACAAACCAAAAAAACTACTCTAATAGGGAATCCCACAGAGGAAGTCCTTCAGAAAACCTATAAAATGAAACAATAGAAAATGGAGGTCTCCACAAGCCACGAGATCTCCCTACAAAATGGAATGTGCTGCTTGGAAATCAGATGAATTCATAAAGAACTTTGAAGCCTGTGAAATCAAAAGCACAATCGAAATTAGCTTGGAATAGGAAGAAATACAAAGAACCTCCAATCGATCAAAATAGCATAGGGTCCCCCTAGGACCAAAATAATTGAAAGGAAATACTTTGACGAAAACCACCATAACCAGACACGCGAACCTACTTATGAAATCCCAACTCAAAGGCATCCATGGGAGCATATCGACTGTAGATAATAAGCATGAGACCCTCATTCAAGGATTGAAATAAAGCAAAGGAGACCCCACAAGATGCACCAATATAGATCAAACAAATAAGAAGCCCCAAAAGCTAGGAACCTGAACATCAGATCCAACACTCGAGCCAAACAAAGGAAACCCATCAGCAATTAGAAGACATTCGTGAGAGCATCTCCACTGCAGACAATAAGCATGTGGTCCTCCCCAAGACTAAAAAGGATGCAAAGAAAAAAATCTTAGGATGTACAATGAAGGGCCGCTTACGCACACCCAAACTGAAAGAACCTCACCATTCTGACCCGCACCGAAGGAAACACCAGATTCAACCAACAAAGCAACAATCATCCACTAAGAGATCTGAGAAGGTCCTAGGAAAAAAAAGAAATCCTCAAAGGCATAATAGAGGAGGGAGTAGGAAAAATGAATCAGGGGCCCATGCCTAGATGGGAGATTGCATACTCCAACAACCTTGTCCAACAAAGAGGTCTTGTAAACTCACTAGATGATTCAAGGACGGTCCCAAAAATACACCAAGCCATGAAAGCAAGCAACAACCCTCAAAATTGGGGTAAATTAAGGAACATGAATATTTGAATCGGGGATCTTCCACCCATATGGAAGATCACCTACTCCAACAACATCGCCCATAGAGATAAGGTCTAAAAAACTCACCAAGAACCAAGAGCAGATCAAAAACCAAGGTAAGGGAGGGAGCAGGAAAATTAGGATAGGGATAAAGAAAATTAGTAATTATAATCATTTATGTTGTTATTAAAAGGTTAATTGTTTTGAATTATTTCATATTAAATTACCAAATGAATATATAACAAAACATATACCTAAAATGGATAACTTTCGATTAAACTAAATTAGTCTAAACTTAAATCATAGTGTCAACCCAACAACTAATTTGAAATTGTGATTTGTATATCATATCTAAATGCCTAATTTATTCCAATAACTCTCCTTAATGACTAAACCAAATACAATACAAGGTTTAGTCATTAACACATACACAAACATATCTTTATAAAGTCTTACTTCCATTATGGATGTGTTATTATCACACTTACATAATGAGTACAAAAACACAACTATAAGATTTGAGACTCAAATCAAAAACTCCTAAACTCCTAAAACTAGAACAAAATGTTGAACTGAATTCTACACTTCAATGAGAAGCAAGTTGTAATCGACCACAAAGCTTGCTAAAACCAAAATCTAAGCCAAACTCTAGATTTTGTGACACCAATGCACTATTTTGAATTTTCTAAGAAATGAACCAAGATGATCAAAGTTTTGACCAAACTTTGAATTGTGTACACCATAAACTAGATTGATTTATGGACTTAAAAATTTTAACCATCAATGCAACACATCATGATGATAGAAAAGGCTCCAATGTTCATAATTAACCCCTAAAATGATATAGTTTAATAGATATTTTTTTTGATCTAGACACAAAATAATCCAAAAAGATATTTTCCCTATTTTAATAACATAAATTCCTCAAACAACTCCTTCATCCTCAAATTCACTATGGATATCCTAATGAGTTGACTCTCACTCAATATTAGGATCTTGACATGGATATTTTTATTATTATTTTCTCATTTTAGGATTAAACTTGGAAGAGGCCACAAGATGCCATTTTGAACCCAAAATTTCACTTCCAAGGTAAATTTGGGACAAAGATCATACATATCTCTTCAAATCCACCCAAAACATCATTGGAAATAAAAATTTGAAAAGCCAAAAACTTGAATACATGACCTATTGATGCGACGAGCCTTCACAAATTCCAAAAATGCATTACCTTCCTTTATGCATTAAGTGTCCTAGGAAACCCTTCAACAAAGGTGGAAGCATCAAAGAGAAACTAAGTGACACTAATGGGGAATGAGCTATGGCCTTTATGCAAGAGAAAAATACCAAAATCGTTTTTTCTTAGAACATAATCTAATAGATCTAAAGAAGCCCTCAATCACGTCCTCCTTGGGTAGTGGTTAGCTCAATTGGCCCTACAACCACCTACCAATACACATGTCGTGAAATGCATTATGACACTTGGGAAAAATTCTAATAAACTATGCCTCACGAAATTCCATTAGGCAAATGGATAATTACAAAATGGGACTTATCGCATCTACCAGATCATATTTAAGTAATGGAATCCAAGTGATGATAGAGACAATAATATGACATATAAGAGAGACATGAACATCATCACATTGAGGAGGTGACATGAATGTTGATCCCAGTTTTATTATTGTCTAGAGTGTTGCTGCCAAAGTAGAAATATCAAATTTTGAAGTACTCATGCCTTAATTAGCAATAAAAATAGGTACCATAGAGGTTGAATATGATAATGAACCTAGCCCCTTCAATAATAGCATCCTCCTAGCCAAGTATAGGTCTCCAAATTTTTAATATGTTTGCATGAACATATAAAATTCTCATATATGCTATTGTCATCCATGCTAGGCCCACATTGAAATTTACTACTAAGCCAAAGAAGGTCATAGTTGTTATGAAATCAGTAAATACTATTGGAAAAATCTCAATTTTGATATCCTTGCATGGATATGATATGAACTAGTAACCTATGTTGCATATAGACAAGAACGATCAATAAAATGATGTTTAGATAAATTTTACATGCAAAAGTAGGTGAGAGGAAAACCTCAACATCCCCATTAGTTGCTCAATATAGTATGGATCTAATATCATAAAAGATTCATTGTATGTTAGTATTTCATACTAAACTATCAAATGAATATAAAGCATAATGTATATTTTTAATAAGTTTGCATGCACATATAAATTTCTCATCTATGTTATTGTCATCCATGCTAGGTCCACATCAAAATTTATTGCCAAGTCAATGAAAGCCATGATATTAATCATAAAATCTATAAATACTATTATTAAAGCCTCAATATTGATATCCTTGCATGGATATAACATGAACCAGTAACCTATGTTGCATGTAGATAAGAACAATCAAGCAAATTTTATTTAGAAAGTAGGTGGGAGGACAACCTCAACATTGTTGAAAATATGTTGAATATTTTCCATGTTATTCTGGTGGGGTTAACTCTAAAAGGTACTGGACACTCTCCATGTATCTTCATCGAGGTTTAGGGGCGCCAACCCCTAGCAAAATTTTTAGGGTTTTTTAAGTTGTTTTTAGATCCATGTGCTCTTTAGGGTTAAATATTTGAACCCATGGTATTGTAAAATCCGTTCTTGTGTTGTTATTCAATTGCACTTGCATCAAGGTTTAAAGAGAGAAGAGAGATGAACCTTATTGTATTGGAGACAATTAAATTTATACAATAAAGAGATATACTATGCTAGGTTTTTTCCTATAAGGATTTGCCATGTGAAATACTGTGTTATGTGTGTATCGGTTATCTTCTTTTTTTCTTTGATTCTATATTTACTATTTTTCTAGATTTAGTTTATTAGGGACTTTTGCTCTTCATTTGGTATTAGAGCTAGGTTTTAGCTTTGTTTGAATAGTAAGGGTTTCAACCTTGTGATAAATTAATTCTTGAGTGGGAGTCGTACATGAAAGAATTTGGATCAAGGAAAATGATAGGAAGCACACAAGTAGAGATTGAAAAAATTAATGGATAAAATTTTGAGTTATGGAAACTCAAGATGGAGGATCTATTGGTTGATAGAGATCAGTGGATTATAGTCTCGAGAATAAAATCAACATCAACAATGGATGAGTATTGGCTAAATATTGATAGGAATGCAAATAGTTCTATTAGATTGTGCTTATTTGATTCGATATTGTTGAATGTATCGACAAAGGACATGATAAATTCATTATGGGATAAGCTAGGAACTTTGTATTAGATAAAGTTATTGGTAAATAAACTCTTTCTATGAAATAATTTGTATTCGCTTCAGATGAATAATGGTGACTCTATGGTTGAACATCTAAATGCTTTTCATATTGTGGTCAACCAATTAAAATCTATTGAAGCAAAATAGATGAAGAGGAAAAGTGTGTTACTTTACTTTGTTAATTACCTAATTCATGGGATAACCTAGTTATGGCTATCATCAATACTACTTCTGCATTGAAAGTAGAGGATATAGTAGGGATATTTCTATTTGAGGAAATGATACAAAAATCATATGAGGATTATCATCAGAAGGATGCCTTGGTTGTGAGAGGCCATTCTAAAAAAAGAAACAAAATAAATTAGGAGAAAGGAAATCAAGATCTAGAGGTAAATATTATGTTCGTAGAAAGAGGAAATGCTAGAAGTGTGGTAAAATAAGGTATTATGAAAGAGACTGTAGATCTAAAAAGGTTTATAATATCCAATCATCTAATGAAGGAACTTTTATAAAAACAAAGACCACAAATGAAGATTTAGGGGACTTATTCTTAGCTACAACATGCTCAAGTGAATGCCATGACTCATGGTTGATTGACTCAGGTGCTTCCTTTCATATGACTCCTCATAGGTAAGGGTTCTATGAATATGAAAAGATAAATGGAGGTAAATTCTTCTTGGGAGACAGTTCGACATATAAAATAATAGGTTGAGAAAGAGTCAAGTTGAGGTTAAAATATGGAAGAATTAAAATCCTTCTTGGTGTGTTATAAATTTTGGGTTTGGTAAGGAATATTATATCTATGAGTAAGATGAATGAAATGAGTGTGACTATGGTATTCAATAAGGATAACTATAATATGGTTTATGGAGTCTTGGTGTCGGTAAGGGGAGTTCGTATAGGAACTCTATTCATACTTGAGGCTAGCACTATAAGTATTCATTGAAATAACTCTTCATTTGTATAGGAGAATAATACGGTTGTAGCAAAGATAATGTTCTCGCATTAATGCATAAAAGCCTTCAAACATTAAAAATGAAAGGTATTATTGAAGGAATTTTTGATTTCTTATTAAATTTTGGTTTTTGTGAGAATTGTATTTTTGGAAAGCAATTCTGAGTCAAATTTCCTGGTAGTACTATAGGCTCTAAAGGAATTTTGCATCTAGTTCACAATTATGTTTTTGGACCTGTAAAAGTACCATCATTAGGAAAATCTATCTATTTTGTTATATTTATAGATGACTTTTCAAGAAAGACCTGGGTATATTTTTTACAGAACATATATGATGTTTTCAATAAATTTAAAGAGTTTAAGGCTATTGTAAAAAATCAAATAGAAAAAAAAGATAAAGGTATTAAGAAGTAACAATAGTGATGAGTATTTATCTAATGAATTTGAATAGTTTTACAAGGACTATGGAATAGAAAGGCAAAAAACAACTTTGTATACTCCATAACAGAATGGAGTTGTAGAACGGATGAACAAGACATTGATGGATAAGGCTAGGAGTATGCTAAGTGGTGTAGGGTTAGAAATAAAATTTTGGGTAGAAGATGTGTTAACTGCTTGTTACCTCATAAATAGATCTCCTACCTTGGATTTGGTGGACAAGACTCCACAGGATGTGTGGACTGGTAAGAAAACCTCTCTTGGGTATACAAAGGTTTTTGGTTGCAATACCTATATGTATATCCAAAAATATAAAAGAACTAAGCTAGACTATAAGTATGAAAAATGCATATTTATGGATTATATTATTAGTGTTAAAGGATATAAGTTGTGGAACCCAGAAACACATAAATTTTTTTAGAGTCATAATGAGATCTAAAGAGAAACAAAAGGGGTTTCAAAATAGGAAATGCAACCAAGAAAATAACTTAAAATAGTTCAAGTAAAATTGGAACAGGATGAAGAACCTATGGTAGAATTTGGTGCTATAGAAGAAGATGAACTATAGAGAGATTTTGAAGAGGAAAATTTAGAGGAAGAAGGTGAGGAGGAAGCTAAAGATGCAAAACTTGGAACTCCAATTTTGAGGAGATTAGATCAAGTGAGAAGACTCCTAGAAAGGTATAGCCCTTCAAATATTTGTTCTACATTTAATAGATCAGTTACTAATGAAGAACCCAAGACGGTAAATGAGATACTTCAGTCAAGTGAGTATAAGTCTTGGAAAAGGGCTATAGAGGAAGAAATGGAGTCCTTGGATAAAAATAAGACCTGGTACTTGGTGATATTACCCCATGGAAGAAAATCGGTTGGTTGTAAGTGGGTATTCAAGAAGTATAATATAGAAGGAAAGTTGAAGAAGTAAAAAGCTCACCTGGTAGCAAAAGGGTTTTCTCAAGTTGAGGAAATTTACTTTGGTGAGGTTTTTTCTCTTGTGGCTAAACCAACTTCAAGTAGATTTCTATTGGCTATTTCTACTACTTTTGATCTTGAAATAGAACATATGGATGTGAATATAATATCTCTACATGGTGAAATTAATGAAGACATATATATGTCACAACTAGAATGCTTTAGAGTAAAAGGTAAGGAGGACTTGGTATGCAAGTTGAAAAAGCCTCTTTACGACTTGAAGCAATCTCCAAGAATGTGGAACCAAAAATTTGATAGGTTTGATTTGACACTTGGGCTTGGAAAAAGCAAAGCAAATCCATGTATGTATTTTAAACAAGAAGGTAAAAATTTTGTTATCATTATTTTTTATGTGGATGACATGTTGTTAATTGGTAACAATAAAGATATGATAAAGTCACTAAAATATTAGTTATTTTGAATTTGATATAAAAGATTTGGGTGCTACAAAATTTATTTTGTGTATGGAAATAATGAGAGATCGTGCAAATAGAAATTTATGGTTAAATCAAAGGAAATATGTTGATTTGATAATACAGAGGTTTAGGATGCATGATTGTAAATCAGTATGTACTCCATATCCTATTAGTCAAAATTTATCTGTTGAACAGTCTACTAAAACATATGAAAAATTTGAAGAAATACATCATGTTCCTTATGCTAGCGTTGTTGGTAGTCTAATGTATGTAATTATCTGTGCTAGACTTGATATAGCACATGTAGTAGGAGTAGTTAGAAGATATATATCCAATACAAGAAAGGAACATTGAACTGTTGTGAAGAGGATCTTTAGATACTTGCATAGAACTTCAAACTATGTTATTTGTTACCAAGGAAAATCTAGAGAATGTAATATTGCAAATCTACAAGGTTTTGTGGATGTTTACTAGGCTAGAGATCTTGAAAAAAGAAGATCCATGAGTGCTTATATGTTCATACTATTTGAAGGGGCTATTGGAAGTTAAAGCGGTAAAAGGTAAAAAAATTGTTTGACAACGGTAAGCTTTGGACCTTACCCTTTTACCTCCTTGGACGACAGCTGACTGGGCAGATTGGATGGCTTGGACGACAGCTAACTGGGCAAATTGGATGACATGGATGGTAGGGAGTTTGACTCCTATTTCCTTTCCTCCTTTCCTCCCTATTTTTCTTCTTCCCTATCTATTCCCTAAGTTTTCTAAGGCAATTAATTCTCCTATTATTTAAGCATTGTAAACACTGCATTTTGGTGAATTAATAATACTTTACATTTTTTCTATTGCTCCACCTAACTACCATGCCACATCTGGTATCAGAGCGAGGTCGAAGAGGGCTCGCGAATCATGAACCGAGGTGAGGTCGGGAGAAGGCCCGCACAGAGAGCACATGAGGAGGAGGAGCAAACCATAGGAGAAGCCAATCGGACATCGACACATGGCAAGGAGAGAGCAAGGCCGATGCAGACCAAAGACCAGACAACAGGCGATGTGGCAGACCAGAAGACAGGCTACGTGGCGAGCAAAGGCGACAGGCGACGTGGCGAGGAGAGACAGGCTCGAGAAGGAGGCAAAAGGGCGGTCATTGATTGCCCGAAGGCAATCGAGTGACATTGTGCGCGTTGAGGGTTTTAAACACCTCAAACGACATCGCACAGTGGATGTGGGACTAAAGTCCCTTTAATTTTTTTTGTCTTGTGCGTGGCCATGACAAGATAAAGGAGGCAAGCCTCCTTTGCCTTCCCGTCGGGCCACGCAGCTCGACTGGCTCGAGGAGCCAGCCTTAAGGCGCCCGCCCCTGGCAGATCGTAGGTTCGAAACCCGATGGTAACATTTTTTCATTATTTTTTTATGAAAGCAAAAGTTGAAAGTCTTGAAATTGATGTTCTTTGCCTTTGGTTCTCATCGACGGTGGTGGCCGAGTTGGTAAGCACGATTTGTTGAAGGAGATAGGTTGCGGGTTCGATTCCTGCAAGGGTTTAAATTTTTTTTAAGTTTTTTTTTGAAAATTTTCTTTATATTATTAAATTAATTATTTATATTATATTTAATAAATTAAATATAGTTGTTTTTAAAAAAAATTGTTTTTTAAAGGGCAATTATTATTTTTATTAAATAGCAATATAGATTTTTTTTAATACTATAAAAGAAGGAGAATATTGCCTAAGAGGCAATTCATTGTAATAGAAGGGTTCATTTTTCACTTGATTCGAGGAATCACAAATCTGTAGAAATCTTGTGTAATAAGCCTAAGAGGCTTAGTTTTTTTTGTAAAAGAGATAAAGGATCAAAATTGTAAAATTGTAAAGAGGCATTGATGATAAGACCAAATGGTTGTTATCATGCCTTATGTGCAATTTTAGCAAGAGAAGGTGCAAAGAGATTCGATGAAAAAGTAAGAGGTTATGGGCTCAACATTGTGTTTAGCCAACTTCAGAATGCAGTAATTGCACATCAAAGGCATCCTAACTCAGGGTACGAGGCAGAATTTGAAGATAACTCTTTCAAGAGTCAATTTGAACAATCGAAATCCGTACAAGCTGCACCACAAGAATCAGAATATACACACTACAGTATTTCAGTGGAAATTTTAGAACCAGAATCACCAGAAATAATATTGATAAGTGACGACGAAGAAGAAGTAGCAGACAATTTCGTGAATCAAGAGATAGCATCCCCACAGCAAGAGGAACAAGCAATCAATGATAGAGTAAATCAAGTCAGATTTGACTTAAATTTGTAATCTCTTCTTTCTTCTTTCTTCTTCCTTCCTTCTTTGAAAAAGTAGAGTGCTTTATTGTAACCGTGAAATAAAAAGAGTTTTTTAGTAACTATGGCCTCACACAACAGTTTACCTATACCAGAGTTCAACGGTTATGACTACGAGTATTGGTCTATAAAAATGAAGACCCTGCTCATAGGAAGAGGTTTGTGGGACATAATAGAAGAGGGTTACACAGAACCCTCAGACTGGACAACACTAAGTGCCACAGACAAGAAAACATGAAAATAAGGACAAAAGAGCAACTCTTCTGCTCTTTCTCATCTCCAAGCAACGTTGGAGAAAAGTATATTCCCTAGAATCGTCGCTTGTACGACTGCACAAGCTGCATGGAAAGCTTTGAGTGATGGATTCCAGGGTAGTAATCAAGTGAAGCAGGTGAGGCTTCAAACACTAAAAAGAGATTTTGAAAATCTCAGAATGAAAGATGATGAAAAAGTCGATGATTATTGTGTTAGAGTAAAAGCAATTGTTGATAAAATGGTTACACTTGGCGAGGAAATCAAGCTTGAGATAATTGTAACAAAAGTGTTGCGAACACTTCCACAGAGATGGAATCATATTGCCATAATTATAGAAGAATCCAAAGATCTTTCCACTTTAACATTCGATGCATTAATCGGATCGTTAATGTCACATGAAGAGAGATTTCTGGAATCTCCTTCAACCAGCTATGGAGGCGACGAGAAGGCCTTCACTTCCAATGAAAACAATGGAAGAGGACATGGAAGAGGTCAAGGCAGAGGACAACAAAGAGGTAGAGGTAGAGGCAACTACAGAGGAGGCAACCAAAATAGAGGAGGCAACCAGAACAGAGGAGGCAACTCCAACAGAGGAGGCAACTCATACAGAGGAGGCAATCAACATAGAGGTGGAAATAAAAATCGAGGAGGAAATCCAGGACAAAGTGGAAATCAAGGGCGAGGAAGTGACAAGTCCAAAACAACTTGTTTCAACTGTGGCAAGCCAGGTCACTTTGCTCATGACTGCTGGTCAAAATCTTCACAAGGCAGTAGTAGTCAATATGGAAATTATGGAGAAGAAGATGATACCTCTAATATTTTTCTTTCATATGGACAATCAGAACATAATCTAAATGACACATGGATTCTGGATACTGGTTGCTCAAATCATATGAGTGGCAAAGAAAATTTATTTGCAACTCTAGATTCCACTTATAAATCCCAAATCAAATTAGGGGATGATAAAGCATTGCAAGTAGAGGGAATTGGAGCCATGGAGGTTCCAACCAAAGAAGGACTAAAGAAAGTGAATGACATCTATTACACTCCAAAGCTCCAACACAATCTATTAAGCGTTGGGCAAATGATGGAGAACAATTACAAACTTGTATTTGATGAAGGACAATGTATCATTTTTGATAAAAACAATTGTAATCGTGTCATCACACAGGTCCCCATGACCAAGAATCGGTTATTCCCTCTCAAATTTGGTGAGCCAGGAGGAGCTCAACTTGCAAATGTAGCTATAAAAAATCCAAGTGTGCTTTGGCACTTGCGATATGGTCACCTTAATTCCGCTAGCTTGAAACTGCTCACTTCTCAAGCTATGGTGACAGGACTTCCCAAAATCAATGAACAGAAGGAGGTCTATGAAGGATGTGCTTTGGGAAAGCACTCAAGGTCAAATTTTCTGAAAGGATAAGCGTGGAGAGCCAACTATCCACTTTAGTTAGTGCATTCGGACATCTGTGGTCCAATGCAAACACAGAGTCTCAGAAACAATTCTTATTTTCTCACTTTCATAGATGATTTCTCTAGAATGTGCTGGATTTATTTCTTGAAACATAAAGATGAAGCTTTTGATTGCTTCATAGATTTTAGAAACAATGTAGAGAATCAAAGTGGGAATTATGTAAAATGTCTTAGGACAGATCGAGGAGGTGAGTACTCCTCAAAAGCATTCTTGAAATATTGTAAAGCAAGTGGGATAAAAAGGCAATTCACCACTGCCTATACCCCACAACAGAATGGTGTGGCAGAGAGAAAGAACCGCACCATAGTTGAGATGGTGAGAACGATGCTTCAGACTAAGCATCTAACTAATATGTATTGGGTTGATGTTGTAAGAACCAGTGTATACATTCTAAATAGAAGTCCAACTTCTAGTTTAGATGGTGTCACTCCTTATGAGGGGTGGTACGAAAAGAAACCAAATGTAAAGCACTTCAAATTTTTTGGTTCTTTAGCATATGCGCACATTCTTGATGAGAAAAGGAAGAAGCTTGATCCCAAAAGTCAAGCTTGTATATTTGTAGGGTATTGTGAGTCTACAAAAGCATATAGACTCTACAACCCCAAGACTCATAAAATTGTACTCTCCAGGGGATGTAATTTTTGATGAAGGGGGAGAATGGGGTCATCAAAGAATTTTTGTTGATGATGAGTCCCAAAATGTAAGTTCTTCATAGGTACAACAGGTGTCTCCCAAGAAAAACAAAGGCACACCACCCCCTCCAAGCCCATACAGGAGTACTACATCAAGTACTTCAACCGCCACTCCAAGTCCTTCTCCACAGAGATCAGTAAGTTCTTCACCGATGGACATTGATAGAGACTCTCCATCAAGAGGCAAAAGAACATTACAACATCATCCATCTTTTCAAATGTTGGATCAGAATTTCCAGAGAAGATTCACTAGAAGCCAAGCTAGTGAAATGAATACAGTTTTGCAACAACTTGAAAATTTGCAATTGTATGGGGATGATGACTCCCATGATCCTAGGGGAGATGTAGTCAATTATGCTTTATTGGCTAATGCTCAGCTAGAACCAACTAGCTATGAGAAGGCTTGTACTCAAAATGTATGGCAAGAAGCCATGAAAGAGGAAATAACCTCTATAAAAAATAATGATACATGGGAGCTAGTAAAGCTACCCAAAGGAAAAAAATGTGTTGGATGTAAATGGGTCTACAAGACCAAATACAATGCTGATGGAAGCATTGAGAGGCATAAGGTGAGACTAGTAGCAAAAGGTTTTACTCAGAAATTTGGCATTGACTATGAGGAAACCTTTGCTCCAGTTGCACGACAAGAGACAATCAGATCTGTTCTTTCCTTAGCAGCCCATAAAGGATGGAATGTTCAACACATGGATGTGAAAAGTGCTTTTCTGAATGGATACTTGATAGAGGAGGTTTATGTTCAACAACCTCAAGGCTTTCAAGAACAGGGAAAGGAGAACCTTGTTTATAAATTGAAAAAAGCACTTTATGGCCTCAAGCAAGCACCAAGAGCTTGGTACTCACGCATTGATGGCTATTTCAGCAAGTATGGATTCACAAGAAGTAAAAGTGAACCAAATTTGTACTACCTAAAGCATGGAGTAGACATTCTCATAGTTTGTTTGTATGTGGATGATCTAATATTTATGGGTAGTAACACTAAAATGAATATGGAGTTCAAAAACTCCATGATGAAACAGTTTGAGATGAAAGATCTTGGTCTAATGCGATACTTCCTAGGCATGGAAGTGCATCAATCAAACAAAGGGATCTTCATATGTCAACACAAGTATGCTCGAGACATGATCAAGAAATTTGCCATGGAGCAGTGCAAATCAGTTGCAACTCCAACTGGACATGGGATCCAATTGAGCAAGGACGACGGAGCATCAAAGGTTGACATGACCACTTACATAAGCATGGTTGGGAGTCTGATGTTTCTCACCAACACAAGGCCCGATATTCAATATGTTGTTTCTCTAGTTTCAAGGTTTATGGCAAGTCCATCTGAGTTGCATCTACAAGCAACTAAAAGAATCTTAAGATATGTAAAAGGTACATTGGATTTTGGAATCCATTACCAAAAATGTAATTCTGTGAAATTAGTTGGCTTCAGTGATAGTGATTGGGGCAGCAATATAGATGATAGGAAATCTACATCAGGAAATTGTTTTAGTCTAGGGTCAGGACTAATTACATGGAGTTCCAAGAAACAAATTGTTGTAGCATTGTCATCTACTGAGGTTGAGTATATAGCCATCACACATGCTAGTACTCAAGCCCTATGGTTGAGAAAAGTCCTTGAAGAGATTGGAGAAAGTCAAAGTGGTCCAACTCGACTATATTGTGATAATATAAGTGCCATTCAGTTGGCATACAATCCAATCCACCATAGCAGATCAAAGCATTTCGATATGAAGTATCACTTCATTCGAGACATGGTGGAACAATAGATAGTTGAGCTTCAATATTGCAACACTTTGGATAACATTGCAGACATCTTCACCAAAGGTATAGCTAAAGCTCAATATATAAATCTGAGAGACTATATAGTCAGTCCTCTCAACTTTAAGGGGGAGAATGTTGGAAGTTAAAGCGGTAAAAGGTAAAAAATTTGTTTGACAATGGTAAGCTTTGGACCTTACCCTTTTACCTCCTTGGACGATAGTTGACTGGGCAGATTGGATGGCTTGGATGACAGCTGACTGGGCAGATTGGATGACATGGACGATAGGGAGTTCGACTCCTATTTCCTTTCCTCCTTTCCTCCCTATTTTTCTTCTTCCCTATCTATTCCCTAAGTTTTCTAAGGCAGTTAATTCTCCTATTATTTAAGCATTGTAAACATTGCATTTTGGTGAATTAATAATACTTTACATTTTTTCTATTGCTCCACCTAAATACCGTGCCATAGGGGCAGTAAGTTGGATAAGCAAAAACTAATCAATGATCGTTTTATCCACAACAAAGGCATAGTACATTACAAAAAATCATACCTATAAAAATTAGTGTGGCTACAGAGGTTGTGTTTAATATTTGGTATTAAGTAGAAGGCTATGAGAATTGATAGTGACAATCAAAGTGCAATATTTGTGACCAAAATTCATGGTTTTCATGATTGATCAAAACATATTGATATCAAGTACCATATTGTGAGAGATGTTTGAAGGAAATTAGGTGGTGTTGAAGAAATTTGATACAGAGAATAATATTATTGATTTATTAACAAAGGTTTTACCTACTCAAAAATTTTCTTGGTGTAGAATACCTATGGGCATGGTTGCCATTGATAGTTGACAATGGTAGTTTTTGATCCCTACGAAAAGTATTCAACAAGTGGGAGAATGTTGGAAATATGTTGAACATTTTCCATGTTATTCTGGTTGGGTTACCTGTAAAAGGTACTAGACACTCTCCATGTATCCTTGCCAAGTTTTGGGGCCAGTCTAAGCCCCAAGCAAGGGTTCAGGGGTGGCAACCCTCGATAAAAGTTTTAGGGTTTCTTAAGCTATTTTTAGACCCATATGGGCTATTTAGGGTTATTTGAACCCATGATTTTTCTTCCATGGTATTGTAAAATACGTTCTTGTGTTGTTGCTAATTAATTGCAGTTACATCAGGGTTTGAAGAGAGAATAGAAACAAACATTATTATATTGGAGATGGTTACATTTATACAATAAGAATATATTACTATGTTGGGTTTTTTCTCATAAGGATTTCCTAGGTGAAATACTATGTTATGTGTATTTGTTATCTTCTTCTTCTTTTTTCCTTTGATTCTGTATTTACTATTTTTCTAGATTTAGTTTATCGAGGCCTTTTTCTCTTCAAAAATCCCATCAATTACTTAATAAAATATGACTTTGGTATCATAAAATATTTATTGTATGTTAGTATTCCATACTGCACTATCAAATGAAAATAAAGCATAGTACATACCTAGAATAGATAGATGTGCATCGAACTAAGTCAATGCAAACTTAATTTTCAATGTCAATTCAAAAACTAATTCCATATGTTGATTTACATATCATACCTAAATGCCTAATTTATTCCAATAGTTATGTGTTTTTTTTTGTATGTTTATAATTATTCCTAATTCATATGATAATTGTATTTTTTTTTTTTGAAAAAATTGAAAAAACTTGTATTAAAACAAAGATCAGTTACATAAGGGAGAAGACCCTTCCCATCGAGAACAAAGAAAACACAAGATTACAAGGCGCGAAAATGTGACACAAACCATCTTTGACCGCAAAAAGTCAACAAGTCATGAAATCGCGACAAGTCACGATATCGCGGCAACAAACCAACCTTGACCGCGACGGAGCAACATGTTGCAAAATCGCGACATGTCACGATTTCGTGATAGCTAACCAACCTTTTTTGCAACGAGTCAACAAGTCATGATATCACGACATGTCGCGATATCGTGACAACAATCCTTCCTTTGTCGCGACAGAGCAACATGTCATGATATCGCGACATGTCACGATATCGCGATAATAAACCTGCCACGACCGCGACAGAGCAACATGTCACGAAAAAATGACAACTTTCCCCCATTGGCAGTGACAGTGCAACATGTCGTGATATCACGAAAACTTTCCTCCCATGGCCGTGATGGTGCAACATGTCACGAAATCGTGACAACTTTCCTCTGAAAACTGTGACGACGCAACATGTCGCAAAATCGTGACAGCTTTCCTCTAGTAGCCGCGATGACGCAACATGTCGCGATATCACGACATCTTTCCTATAATGGTCATGATGGCGAAACATGTCATGATATCATGACAAATTTCCTCCAAAGGCCGTGACGGCGCAACATGTCGCGATAGCTTCCAACCAAAGGCCGCGATGACGCAACAGGTCGCGATATCGTGACAGCTTCCCTCCAAAGTCCGCGATGGAGCAACATGTCGTGATATCGTGACAGCTTCCCTCCAAAGGCCATGACAGTGCAACATGTCATGATATCATGACAGTTTCCCTCCAAAGTCCGCGACGGCACAACATGTCGCGATATCGTGACGGTTTCCCTCCAAAGTCCGCGATGGCGCAACATGTCGCGATATCGCGACAGTTTCCCTCCAAAGTCCGTGACGGCACAACATGTCACGATATCATGACAGTTTCCCTCCAAAGTCCGCGATGGTGCTACATGTCATGATATCGCGACAGCTTCCCTCCAAATGCCGCGACGGCACAAACATGTCACGATATCGCGACAGCTTCCCTCCAAAGGCCGCGATGGCGCAACAGGTCGTGATATCACGACAGCTTCCCTCCAAAGGCCATGACGACACAACAGGTCACGATATCATGAAAAAAACCACCCTTAGCATTTTCTTTGCTCATTGTCTCAAGGATCGTTCAAGACCTTGCCTAATCACTTCATCCTCCAAAGGCATGTCATTGTGCAGCTGCACCCCTACCTCTTTCTCAACACCCATCTTCGCAAGGAAATCGACCGCTTTATTTAAATCTCTACTCACATAAACGAGGATCACATCATCTAATTTCCTCCAGAGTTCCTTGATTTGAGAGATCAGAATCCACAACCTCCATGCTTTCGAAGCAAAGTTCCTCATGTAGTCTAGAGCGCAAACCAGAATTTGAGAATCAGATTAGAGAATTATCCTTCTGTGGCCCTGATTAACAGCCCAGATGGAAGCAGATTTGATAGCAATGGCTTCTGCTTCATTGTTTGTGGCTCTTCCCAAGCCTTGCAGTTCCCAATAGAGCACTGAACCAGCATGATCCCAAAAAACTACACCAATTTTGGCACTACCCGGATTGCCTTTTGCAGCTCCATCAGTATTGATTTTAATCCAACCTTCTGGGGGTGGTTTCCAGCTAGCTCTGTCTTGTCTCTCTTGCTCTTCAGCTCCCTCTTCCAATGGCCCAGGACCAACCTGATTTTCCTCTTCAGCATAGATGGCAATAGTTTCTATGACTTTGCTCCAGATGACCTGCCAAACTCCATCTAGCGAGGAGAAAGTTTCTCTAAAAATATGGGCATTTCTCTCCAACCACACTTGCCACCAGATGAAAAGTAAGCCAAGCTCCCAACCAATTCGAAGAGCTTTAGATTTAAATCTACCCCTCTTCCATATTTCCCAAATATTGGTCTGATTCAGATCACCATTAACCTAGAGTTTATAGTGAGAGAACCAACGCTTCCAAATCTGACGCGTGAAAGGGCACTCAAACATCAGATGATTAGCTGTTTCCTCGTTCTTGTGGCATAATACACACTGATATGGACCGATGATTCCTCTACTTCTGAGATTGTCAAAAGTGAGAATTCCATTGTGCATAAACTGCCAGGCAAATAAATTCAGATAATTGTATTTTTTTAAAGTAAGTTTTTGAAAGGGTTACCCTTCCCCATTTCCATCGATTTGGTCATAGTGAGCTATTTGGTGCCACCTAGATTTGAACCTTGGAGTGGGATACATCAGCTATTTGTCCCAACCATTGAACCAAAGACTTGATGACATAATAATTGTAATTATAATAACTTATATAAGTACGATCTGTGTCAACAAAGAATTTGAATATCGTAATTAATTTATAAAAGCTAATAAAATTTAATAATGTAAATTTATTTATTTTATAATATAATTAATTGAATTCAAAAAAGGTGTTTGGTTGCTCATAATTTTACTATACTTTGATAATAATGACTTCAATTTATTATATTATTATGATGAAAGTAAAAGCGACAAAAATTTAAATTTTATGCTTTCTAAAAACTAAAATATATATTCCAAATTTAAATTGATATATTAATAATTTTAATTGAAAATCTCCGAGGGCTAGGTGGATTCGTAATTGTTTGTTTGTCCAGGAACTTACCAAGAAGAGATCTAGGTTCAAACCTTGGGGAATGCCTATTGCAAAGGTACTAGTCCGATCTAAATCATCTAAGTGTGTGCCAAACCAATGATGATGGTACGAATATTGAATGACCGAGAGTCCCCCTCACATCAAATCAACAATTGCGAGGTGGTATAGGATTTTTGGGAGCAGCCATTATGGTTTGAACCTTGCACTTGGATAGTGTGGAAGTAGCCAACTCCCCTATGTATAAAAAAATTAAAAATAAATTATAATAATAATTCTAACCACTCTGACCCGCACTGAAGGAAACACCAGATTCAACCAAAAAAGTAGGAAACATCCACTAAGAGACCCGAGAAGGTCCTAGGAGCAAAAATAAATCCTCAGAGCCAAAACATATGATGGAGTAGGAAAAATGAATTAAGTGCCCCTGCCTATATGGGAGGTTGCCTACTCCAACAACCTTATCCAATGAAGAGGTCCCGTAAACTCACGAGACGATCCCAAAAATACACCAAGCCATGGAAGAAAGTAGAAACCCTCAAAATTAGGGTAAATTAAGGAGCAAATTGGGTACCTCCCACCTAGATAGAAGGTCACCTACTCCAAAAACATCACCCATAGAGATAAGGCCTCAAAAAATCACCAGGAACCAAGAGCAAATCCAGAACCAGGGTAGGGGAGGGAGTAGGAAAATTTGGATGGGGAGCAAGAAAATTTGTTATTATAATTATTTATGTTGTTATTAAAAGTTTCATTGTATTGCATTATTTTATATTAAATTACCAAATGAATATATAACAACACATATACCTAAAATGGATAACTATCGATTAAACTAAATTAGTCTAAAATTAACTCATAGTATCAACCCAATAACTAATTTGATATTATGATTTGCATATCATATCTAAATGTCTAATTTATTCCAAAAACCCTCCTTAATGACTAAACCAAATACAATACAAGGTTTAGTAATTAACACATGCACAAAAATACCTTTATAATTTCTTACTTCCATTATGGATGTGTTATTATCACACTTACATAATAAGTACAAAAACACAACTATAAGATTTGAGACTCAACTCAGAAAATCCTAAACTCCTAAATCTAGAACAAAATGTTGAATTAAATTCTAGACTTCAATGAGAAGCAAGTTGTAATCGACCACAAAGCTTGCTAAAATCAAAATCTGAACCAAAATCTAGATTTTGTGACACCAATGCACTATTTTGAATTTTCTAAGAAATGAACCAAGATGATCCAAGTTTTGACCAATATTTGAATTGTGTACACCATAAGCTAGATTTATTTATGGATGCAAAACTTTGAACCATTGATGTGACACATCATGATGATAGAAAAGGCTCTAATGTTCATAATTAACCCCTAAAATGATATAGTTTAATAAATATTTTGTTTATCTAGACACAAAAGAATCCAAAAAGATATTTTCCCTATTTTAATAACATAAATACCTCAAACAACTCCTTCATATTCAAATTCACTATGGATATCCAAATGAATTGACTCTAACTCGATATTAGGAGCTTGACATGGATATTTTTATTATTCTTTTCTAATTTTAGGATTAAACTTGGAAGAGGCCATGAGATGCCATTTTGAACCCAGAATTTCACTTCCAAGGTAAATCTAGGATAAATACCATGAATCTCTCTTCAAATCCACCCAAAACATCATTGGAAATAAAATTTTGAAAAGCCAAAAACTTGAATACATGACCTCTTGATGTGACGAGACTTCACAAATTCCAACAATTCGTTACCTCCCTTTATGCATTAAGTGTCCTAGGAAACCCTTCAACAAAGGTGGAAGCATCAAAGAGAAAATAAGTGACACTAATGGGGAATGAGCTATGACCTTTATGCAAGAGGAAAATACAAAAAATCATTTTTTCTTAGAACATAATATAATAGATCTAAAGAAGCCCTCAATTACGTCCTCCTTGGGTAGTGGATAGCTAAATTGGCCCTACAAACACCTAGCAATACACATGTCGTGAAATGCATTATGAAAATTGGTAAAAATTCTAATAAACTATACCTCACGAAATTCTATTAGGCAAATGGATAATTCCAAACTAGGACTTCTTGCATCTAAAAGATCATATTTTAGTAATGGAATCCAAATGATGATAGAGATAACAATATGACATATAATAGAGACATGAACATCATCACACTAAGGAGGTGACATGAATGCTGAGACAAGTTTTATTATTGTCTAAAGTGTTGTTGCCAAAGTAGAAATATCGAGTTTTGAATTACTAATTATTGGGACAAAAATATTGGTTAAATTCTACGTTGATGTCATAGTCCTTTCACTTAATTTTCAACCTAGGGATACTCGTAAACTTATGATGGACCAGATATAGATTATCTACAATACCTCTGAGATGAGTCCACTAAATTCTATAGTTTGGGGGTTGTTGTTGCATAGCATTTAATTCAATCCAAACCATTAATCTACAGAAAATAAATTGCAGGAAATAAAATCACACCACACTTGTAGAAATGAAAGAAAGCAGTAAATAAATCAATTTGCTAAAAATAATCAAATGCAAGAAAATAAATAAAATAAAACTAAAATTAAGTTACATGAAAGTAAAGGAGAGGGGAGGAATACTGACCAAGAGTGGGCCCAGGATCCAGCAGATTCTGCTTGGTTAAATACGTACACCGAACTAAATTAGATAACTTCGAATGGATTTTATTGCATAAATGGAACTATATTATAGTCTAGTTCTACTATTTTTATCATTTTTTGAGATAAGTCTTGTGCATTTATATATTGCACAGGTTTCTCTATTATAATTTTTAAATTATTGTTACAATAACAAATCTCTACCAAAAACGTGACTACAATAACAACACACCAAATTAGAAAAATTTGGTGTGTTTGGAACATATTTTGTTTTTTGTGTCATTTGTCTGCGATCTGGTTAAATCAAATGGATTTCAATCTCATCTCGTCGTTGTCACTCGTGTTCTAGCTTTAGGAAGTCGTTACTTCGTTTCATATGAAAATAGAGCAGTTGATGTGTTCATTGGTTAATAAGAGTTAGGCATCATCATATCGAGAGTTACGCACTTCATTTTGCTTATGTGGAGTCAACCATATTTGAATTCATTAATGAAAATAAGGTACCTTTATATCAAAATATGGGAGTAAGAAGCCTTCCCATCGAAGACGAGAGTAAGGCACCTTACCATCGAAATAATGGAGTAAGGTGTCTTCCCGTCGAAATATGGGAGTAAGGCACCTTTTTGTCATAAGACAGGAGTAAGGCACCTTCCCATCGGAATATGGGAGGAATACGCCCTTCTCTTTCTTGGTTAAACTCCTTCTATAATATTCATTGAACTCCTTGAAAATAGATGATGCCAGGTCCAAGTGGGACCTCGACATAGTTATGCAAAAAATAACTAAAATGATCAAATCTACACACAAAGCATATTTTTCACACAAGTTAGGAAAAATACACAATTTACCATTAAATACATATAAAAATTCATAGAAATTACAAATCTGACATAATAATTCCACACAAAATATTAGAAACATATATAGAAATATGAGCAATTTAGGTTCTCATCATTCCCCCATGCCTAAGGATTGTCACGTCATCATGGTACCTTGTATTGGTAGTCCCTAGTTTTGTCTATGACCTCCCAGTAGGCTTTGTTCCTCTGCTTCCCTTCTTGGTAGTGGTCTTGTCTCTTTTCTTATCCTTGGGCTTCCTCTTCTTGGTAGTCTACGAGGCACTGGACTCTTGCTGCGGCTTCTACTAACGTGGGCTATGCCTAACTATTTTGGTAGGCCCAACACTTGGGCTTGATGGCTTTGTGATGTATGTTTTTTGTCCTGCTTGGTGGTTGCGTTGTCTCTGCCTCAGCTTCCTACTTCATCTCTTATTCTTCAGGTTTCTAGTTATGGGTTTATTGCTTAGCCTCATATTTTGAGACCTCAATTACAGGGGTATATTTTTGCAACACGAGATCCTATTTTTCATTAGATGCTCTAGCAGAGGTAGATGAAAATTCCCCTGACTCAGCTTCCTCATTTCTAGCATCTGACTTGAATGGGATAGAAGAAATATATTTCTCCATAGAGTCTAGAGAAGTTGTGGGCACTTCCATTGCCCATTCTGTTTGAGTGGCAGCATCCACCTTTGTTGTCTGGTTGACTTTCAATAGTTGGTTTTCCTATTTAATTTGTTGCACAGCTTGTCATAGCTAGTGGATGGTGTTGCCCAATTCTAGCTTCTTTCCTAGACACTTTAAAAAGTATCTCATCTACATTGAACTTCTCTTCCCATACGAAGACCTGTTGCTTTACATTTTGTAGTTGTTCTTGTAGATTTCCTTGAGTCTCCTAGGAAGAGGGCTCAACACTGGCCAAATTTTGTAGTACCTAGACGATATCTTCTTCTGTGATAATCTCAATTTCTTCACCATCATTGGATGGGTTGTGAGTGATCGAGGTTGCTAACTGCTTCATCCTACTATTGGTTCTTGGGTAGTTAGTTGTTTGAATAGGTCTAGGGATGCTCTATATGACATATTTAATGAATTATGGAGAGGTATCTGGTGAGCTTTATCTTGCTTCCCCTTCGACTAGGTCATCTTGGAATTTGGGTGCTTGATCTACTGTAGGCTCCTCTACAACTTATGACTCCTATAAGTCAGATGTTTGTTTTGTTGTTGGATTCTCTACAACTGGATGTTTCTAGAAGTTAGGAACTTTGGCTCTCTTATCCTCTACCTCTAGAACTTATTTATGTACCTCTACAACTGACTACTATTGGGAGTTAGGCACCTCGACCCTCTCCTTATCTTCCTCTAGAACTTCTCTATATGCTCCTAAAACTGATTGTTATTTGGATTTAGTCACCTTAGCCCTTTCCTTCTCTGTTCATTGGGTTTATCTATAATTGTTTTATCGTTTCAGTGCATGAAGGTGCCTCTTCATTTGTGGAGGTAGGCACATTATGTTTTACATGGAGGACTGTGAAGGCGGCCTTTCCCAATCCATGTTTGACATGTCACATCAAATAGAGCGGATGATTGGTGGTTGGATATTTTTGCTAATGTTGTTACAACACTATTTCTAGAAATATTATAATTATAAAAATTATATGCATCTAATAGAAATCATGTATGTACCTTATTGGTGATCCATGTGTACCAAGTGTGACGATGATCGTGGAGTATTTTAATTCATTGTTTCATGACATCTAGAATGACTATGTATTCCCCATGTGAGAAATATCTTCATAATGTTTTTCTTGGGTACTGTAAAAATATTCATTCAAAGTCTTGTGATCAATGGTCTACGTGGGATGACACACACCTTATGTTGATTGCTTTGGAACATATTGAAATCCTCCATAAGAATTTGCAATAATTTCTTGTGAAATACTGGACCTTTTCATCATGTGGGATGCTAAAGTGGCTTCGATCACTTTCCAATGTCACCAAATTATTCATGTTGCATACAGGTGCTTAATAGAAGGTAGGCACCTTTTCACTTAGAAATAGGTACCTTAATCAGAATGTAGATAAGTGCCTTAATTCAGGTACATGGGATTCAGGAACCTTCCCAATAGAAGCTAGGCACCTTCCTCCAAATTCACAGGATTTAGGTGCCTTCCTATCAAAATTTAGGTATTGAACTTCAATATGTGTATAGCATATCCATTTCAGATTTCTTGATGATAGGCGCCTATCTCCAGTGGGTGGAAGACATGTGCCAATTCGTCACTTTTATAACATTCTTGGGTCAGGCACTTCTATGGGAATTAGGCACCCCTTCTCATATACAAGACTTTTCAATAGGAGTTAGGTTCCCTTGAAGTACTAGGGAGTTAGGCACCTCCCTACGGCTGAAAAGTTAGAATATGCTAGCATGTTTTGTAGTCAATTCTTCCTAGTTGATCAAGCCTTTCAGTGCTTCCTCATTCACGAGATTCATCAATAGCTACTTTTCTGAATACACAGATGGACATTTCTCTTCTTGCAAATATTTCACACCCACATACATATATGGATTGTGACTATCCCCTCCAGATGAGAACAATCAAGATTCTACTTCTATAAAATTAGAAATCATGCAGGTTCATGGATCTTGTGCATGTTAGGCATAGGTCTTCCTGGTTGCCTACAACATGCATTCAAGGCATCATACCTACAAAAGCTAAAAATAAAAACTAAAAAGTAGCAAGACCCAAGTCAATGGAATTTGTACTTGGTAGGCCTAGGTTTCCCATGCTGCCTATAGATTGCACTAAAAGCACTGTAGCTACAAAATAAAAATACAAGAGAAGAAAGAAAAATAAAAGAATAAATTGTTCTTATTTTTGGGTGGACATTCCTGTCCACTGATTGCTAAAAATTTTAAATTTTTTGATTATATGGGGTCTCCCCCATGCCTATCTTGGACTCCATCATAATATTTTCAAATATGTGGTAAGGTTGCAACCTATTACCATTAATTGTTAGTATGGTTTTGCTGCCATCAATAGTTCTGATGTGCATAACACCATTATTGATCAGTTCAGTCACTTTGTATTAATCCATCATTGCATCAAATTGCATTTTCACTCCTAAAATAGAGAATCATACAACAATGCTCACTCTCCTACTTTGAAATGCTTTAGTATAATGTGGCGATCATGACATTGTGTCCTTTGTCTTTGGATGATCTCTATTCTATGCTGAACATCTAATCAGTGTTCATCCAACTGATTTAGTTTTTGAATCCTCTCCTTTTGTGCATCATCCAAACTTAGGTTTAATTCTGTTGTAGTCTTGAGGGTTCTGATTTCAAACTAAATGGGTATCATTGCATGCTTCCCATAAACCAATTGGAAAGGTTTAAAGCTAGTATTTGTTTTCCATGTAGTCCTATAGGCCCATACTACCTCTAGTAACCTCATAGCCTAATATTTTTTGTGTTACTGTATAGTTTTTGTGAGGATATTCTCCAACTCTTTGTTGGTAATCTCTACTTGTCCATTTTCTTGAGGATGATAAGGGATGGTCTTTTATGTTTAATTTTTACTATTACATGATTTCTTGAATCCGCCTTGATTTTAATTGGGGACCTTGATTAGTAGTGATCATTCTAGGTACTCCAAACCTTGTGAAGATGTGTGAAAATAGGAATTCTGGTACATATTTCTTCTTGGAATCCCTTAGTGCCTATACTTCAACCCACTTAGTTACATAATTAGTACAAACTAAAATATGCCTTTTTTCTACTAACTATGGGTTGATTGACCCTACAAAATCCATCCCCCATTTATCAAATGGCTTAATGTAGATGTGTGGTTAGAGGGGCATCTCATCCCTGAAAGTTGGTATGCCCATCCTTTGGCACTGATCGCATTGGTTTGCATATCTAGCTACATATTTGAATAGAGAGGTCCAGTAATATCCAGTCTACAATATCTTGAACATAGTCCTTTTCCTATAAAATGGTCACTACACAATTCATCATGATAGGCTTTAAGGATTTTTGAAAACTCATGCTTAGAAACATACCTTCTCATTATTTGGCCAGGACCTATTTTGAATAGACAACTATAAATCCATGTTAAGAATGCACTCTTCTCTATTAATATCTACTTTGCATGGGGTAAGAGTGTAGGGGATAATATACCAGTGGTTTAGTAATTAGCCATATCTACATACCATGGCGTTTGTTCACTCAGACAGAAAATATGTTTATCTGGGAATTGGTCCTTCATGGCTAAATGGTTTGGAGGTGTCAACCTTGATAGAAAGTCTACAAATATATTATCCTTGGTTTTTTAATGAAGGTAACATCAAAATATTGCAGGATTAGAGGCCACCTGATTATTCTGCCATTAATTGTAGGATTTTTCATCAAATATCTAATGGCTTCATGGTTAATGTGTAAAAAGAACTTGTACCCTGTAATGTAGTGGTAAAATTTGTTGATAGCATGGACAAATTTAAGGATTTTTTTCTTAGTGATAGTGTAGTTAAAGTCATCTCCAATGAGATGCTTGCTAACATAGTATATGGCATAAAACTCCTCATCATATTTCTATCCCATAACTACCCCTATAGCATTTTTGTATGCATTAGAGTATATATGGAAGGTGATGGCCCAGTTTGGACCTCACAGTACTGGAGCAGTGATCAAATTCTCCTTCATAATATGGAAGGCTCATTCACACTCCTCTATCCAAGAAAACTCTATGTTTTTGGATAGCAAAGTGTGCAGCGGTCTGAAAATTTTGTTGAAGTCTACTATGAACCTCCTATAATACCCAATAGAGCTAAGAAATCTCTTAACATCTCTCTGTGTTGTAGGACTGGGTAGATCTTTAATAACTTCAATTTTTCTTATCCACTCTTATCCTATGGTGCCCCAAAATGATACCTTCTTGCATCATCATGAAACACTTCTCATTGCTCAGGGATAGGTTGGTCTCTTCACATTGCTAGAGTACGTATTCTAGGTTGTTCATAGCTTCTTTAAAGGTTTTTCCATACATAGTGAAGTCATCCATATATATCTCCACTACTTCTCCAATCATATCAAAAAAATTCTCAAAACTGCCCTCTAAAAAGTGGCTGGTGCATTGCATAGACCGAAGGGTAGAACTCTATAAGCAAACCCCATGGAAAAGTGAATTTCATATTGTCCTAATATTCTTCTCCAATATAGACCTGTTTATACCCACTGAATCCATCATGAAAGGAGAAGTAATTCCTTCCTGCCAGTGTATCAAGAACTTAGTCAACAAAAGGTATAGGGAAGTGATCCTTTTTAGTTGCTTTGTTCAGCAATCTATAGTCAACACAGATCCACCACTTCCCATTTTTTTAAGCACCACCACCAGAGGTGACACCCACTCACTATCAGATATGGGGTAAATAAATCCATTTGACAAGAGTTTCTGCAACTTTTCTTTGACTATCTCTTTCATGATGAGGTTCATTCTTTATTGTGGCTGCCTTATCAGACTTACATTTTCTTCCAAGTAGGTGCAATGGGTACAAGTATTTGGAGTGATTCCTCTCATATCTAAATAATACTAGGCAAATCCTATTTATTCCTGGTCGGTATCTCCTTTAATATTATCATCTAATTTGGTGTCAACTTACTGCTGACGTTCAATATTTTTCTAGGCTCGATCTAAATTTATTTGACATGGTGGTATTGGTTACCTACTAGTGGTGACTTTAGAGAGATATGGGATGATTCTCCATGAAATAAATTTGTGATAATTCTATCCTTATCAACCTCATTTTCTAACTCCATTAATGTCATTATAGGTTGCACCATTGATAATGATCCATCCTCCTGATTTTCCCAAATAGTTTCTCCCAATGCATCAATGAACTGTGCAGATGGAGAGATGGTTAGATTTTTAATGTTCCAACCATTTGAAATATTCATCTATCCATTTTGGAATCTTATATATGCATCTACTATTGCCATCCAAGGTCTTCCTAGGATGAGCAGATAGCCCCCCAGTCTAGACTTGGATTGTAGTACCAAAAAATTTATTGGGTATTCCCATGCGTCCACCATCATGATAATATCTTCTAACATTCCTTCTTGTGATACAATTGATCTATCATCCAGCTGCAAAATAGTCTTGGTAGACCTTAGGCCTGTGAGCCTAAGCTTTTGCATGTTATCCATTGGCATAATGTTGATGGCTACTCCCAGGTACACTAAAGTATTTGCCAGAGAGTGGCCACCAATATTCATAGTTAAGATTGGGTTACATGGGTCTACATACTTGGGGTGGTAGATATTTCCAAGCATTATATCAACTAGTTTCCCTACCACATTTATTTTCTAGGATAGCTTACGACCTGGTCTTCTCAAACATAGATCCTTGATAGCATTAGTGTAGATGGGGATGTCTCTTATGGATTTGAACAAAGGGATTGTCACTATCAAATTCTTCAAACTTGAGAGGATATCAAATTCTAGTTGTATTGGATATATTTTCTCCTATAACCTTTTGGGAAAAGGAGGAGCTTCTTCTTTAGTCTTCTCAGCATCTGTTTCCTCATAAAAAATTTTCAACCAGAGGTGATCGTCCTACTATAATATGTACATCCTCCTCTTCTATAAAAGGAGGAGCCTCTACTCCTAATTGTCTACCCGACCTCAATTGTACAAGATTGCAATTCCTAATAATGTACATGTGAAACACCTCATTGTCCAATTGATACACTTTCTACTTTATCTTATTGTTTGGAATTGACTATGGGTTGTGTTGGAAGTTATGCAGGCCTAATTATAGGATGAGCTGGTAAGTTTTGTTGTAGTGGAGCCTATACTACATTTGGTGGAACTACGTTCCATGGGTTGTAGTTTCTCCATTGCTATCCTGGTTGTTGATATGGCATCCATAGGTACTAATTTGAGAATGAGAATCCTTAGGAGGTGTTCATCCAGGGTGGTTGTCCCAACCATCTCACGTTAGGTCATTGTGGCATATAATTTCTTCCTCCATAGGGAAAAATTCTTGTTGGCATATTTCCCATAGGGGATGTTGCCAGTTTTCCTGGTTCTACATGAAGTATGCTTTTGAAACTTTAGCATCCTCTTTGACAATTGGTAGTTGTGGGCACAATCTGGTCTTGTGATTCTTTTGATAAACATCACATACCTTGATATTATCATCAGGACACGCATTCCTTGCATTTTTTCCTCTGCATTTTGAAAAATAGTAGGCCAATTTTGTAACAACCCACTTTACCAACAAAACCTTAGATATAATTTTTTTTGTACATATTTATCATGTTGAGTTACAACCCGATATGCTTGAATCAACACCATGCAGGGAAGGAAGTAACCAAGAGAATTATGACATGGTTAGTGTCAACTCTCGTGATAGGAGTGACCAACTCCTATCCAACCTTTCATCCCATCATTATATGTATGATCCCTTGGTTTAATTGTTTCTACCTCTTCTTTATTAGGAGCTCTAGTTTCATAATCAATTGATGGTTATGTCAATCCATCCTCCAATTTCATTAATTGCAGCGAAATATCATGCATGAATAATCTAAACAACACATGAATATTACTTTATTCATATCAAGACTTTTACTTGATTTCAAATGTAAACATGTTGGAGCTTGAATGATTTCTATTATTAGTGTATTTTTTTATTTTCATGAGGTAATATTCCCTATGAATATCTCCAGTTGTAATAGGTAATATTTAGGTGGTTTGGTGCGACTCTCATGTATCTATCTTTTACCCACTTGGGAGATTCGTCTATTACATATTATCATGTAAATTTATTTTATCCGCTTGGGATATTCATCAGTTACATTCCCAAGCTATATATTGTAATGACTTATCATGAATAAATTAGTTCAGACTAATTTTGGCTCACATGTGGTATCGAAGCCAGGTTTGAGAGAAACCTTACTAGTTTTTGTTGAATAATTTTTTGTGTTGTGCTATATAACTTGCTTTGGATATCCTTTCCACTTTCATAGAGGGTTGATCAGCCACCTTTCTGGCATCCTCTACAGTGAGAAGTGGTTTCGAAACGTTATGAATTAGAGCAGTTAGTTCCATATTTCCATAGGATGGCATCATGGTCGGTAAAATACAATATTCCATCAGTGCAAAGTTGCAAAGCGCAATTTTGAGGTTTTGCCACTATAGTAGTATTCTTGCTCTAGAAAACTTTTTGTTTTACATCTAGCAAAACTGCGTTGCATCGGTCTTCCTCCAATGACAAAGTGAATGTTTCATTGGGAGAAGTGATCTTCTCTCTTGGATACAAAGTTTTGAATAATGAAGCATCATAATGGGACAGTAACATGTGGGTTTTAATGCCAAAGTCTCTACTAGAACTAGAACTAGACAAAATCCTTGTTGGCAGGAAGCCGGATCTGCTTTTTGTCCAATATTTTAATATTGGTTTTATATCAATAGAGATATAAATATTTGGGAAAGTTTGATCCGATCCTCTGAGTGCATTCTGAGCACACATCGATCCATTTCAAGTTAGACTATAAAACAACTGGATAAAATAGACTTGGTGGATATAACCACTATATTTAAACCACTTGCAAACTCTTTAAAAACTTTTATAATTTTAATTAATTAATTATTTTTTATGAGCAGAAGCAGCAGCCGCCATCAGTCGGAGAGGGGAGCAGCAGTCTCCCATCAAATTCGCCATTGTAGCAGCCGACACTGTAGAAGCCTGCATTCTGTAGCAGCCGCCACTTTAGCAGTCCGTGCACGGTAGCGGTCACAAAAATTTTGGCCCTAAAAAAAAAAAAAAAAAATGGCAGATTTTGGAGGCAACAAGTTGTGACGGATGGAGCAGCAAGGAGGAGGAGCGAGAGGTCTAGGGGCATCAAACCCTAGGTGTGGGACTTCAGAGGGCAGATCGGCGAGACGCGGCGGGTGGGGGCTACGGCGAGATAGCGAGGCCCCCGGGCGGAGGATGTGGACAAGGAAGTTCTATTGGAACCGGTCCAAGGGCGTTGGGCGGATGCGGTTGAAGATTTCTACGAGGGGGACCGGGACTCTATGCGTCAGGATCAAAGGAAGACCCAAGAAGGAGACAAAGAGAAACATGGCAACTGGAGACCTTCATATCTTAATGCTCTTCGCGGTAAGCAAAAATTATCCGACTCTTGTTTTAATCTAAAATCTGTCAATGGTAGGTTGCACGTCCCGGATTCCTTAGCTCAGCATGTGGCTATGGAGGGCAGAACATCTCTGGTGGCTAAATTTATGGGGGTGAGGCCGGACATGGAAGTCATAAGGAGATGGGCCATCCAAAAATGGCGGCCAAGGGTCGGTATGATGATTAAGGCTTTACCCAAGAGTTTACTTTTGGTGACATTTCAATGTGAACGGGACATGGAAAGGACTCTCCAAGGAGGTCCTTGGTTTTTTGGGAAAAGGGGCTTGTATCCGAAGCGTTGGTCCCCCGATTTCCAACCCCCGGACTCGGAGTCTTTGGATTTGGCTCCTATTTGGGTTAAGATGCCGGGATTACCTCTGCTTTTTGGAGCGGACAAATCTTGGGTGGGATAGCTACGAGAGATTGGAGAACTAATAGCTATTGATCCTGCAACCTTGAGCAAAACAAGACTCCTGTCTGCTCGCATGTGTGTGTTGGCGGACTTGAGTAAAGAGCTCCCTAAATCCATTATTTTGTCGTCTATGTTTGGCCTTCATACTCGGGTCTTTGAATATGAAAATATGTCTTTTAAGTGTAGTGTTTGTGGGAAGGTAGGGCACCAGGGTATCCACTGCATTTCCAAGAACCAGCCCCCACTCCAAAATACTGATCCTCAAACCCAGAATAATATCCCTCCCCCAGAGATCTCCATTCCTACCCAACCTGGGCCTCAAGGACGTGGAGCTCGAAATCCGAATATCAGAGACCCTGTTCGCCCTATTGTAAGCAAGAGGCAACGTTTTAACCCTCCTCCCAAAAATTCCTATGCCCCGAAACCCTCTCACGGGGGAGCTGGTCCCTTTGATGGGAACCCTCAAGCTCAACTTTGCTCCTAAGATGATCCGACAAGCCTCGAGCCAAATCACAAAGGAAAGAACCCCATAGATCAACGCCCAGGGGCAAGTAAGTTTGATTGGGTGATACGGGAGGCCTATGGAGGCTCGGTGGAAGTGGTCCCATGTCTTGCGAGAGGAATTTATGGGAAGAAATTCCAAGGAGATCAACATCCCGGTGGAGAACAGTTTTGATGCATTAAATCATTTGAAGGGAGATCAGATGGACAGCCAAGAAGTGGAATGTGAGGTAGAGGAGACTCAAGAGAAGGATTTAGAGGAGAAAAATCGAGAGGAAGGAGCGAGGAAACTAATAATACGAGCAAGGATACTCGGGAGGAAGAGGTGAACCACCAAGATCGGTGTAACCCCAAAGCGGGGAAAAAGAATCTACTAATCAAGAAGCTAAGAGCACGGAATCATCTCCATTGTCAAAAAGACCGGTTAACCTGGAAAGCAGATTGTTACCCCAAAGACCAAGACCGACCTACCCAAGATGGTTACTAGAAGCCAAGTGAATCCCAAGGAACTTCAACCTAGAGCGGATGTATGGGGATATGGTTCGGTAGGAAGAGGGAAACCTAGCAATGCTGCCTTAAGGCGAGAAAGAAGCGAGAGCGAGGAGTGGTGATGGCACTCAAGCGGTGTTGCTCTTTGGGCGAAGGCTCGAGGATCCAAAGCCCATAAATGAAGATTCTTTCATGGAATATTCGTGGGAGTAATCCTGCCAAAAATAAGAGCTTTGTATGCTCTTAGACAAGAACACAAACCGGATATGATTTCTGCAAGAAACTAAAATGGAGGAGAGTAGAGTTATTCCTTTTAAGAATAGGACTTGGCGAGAAGCGGAAGTAGTAGGCCAAGAGGCCATGGAACAACGGGAGGGTTCGGTTATGTGGAACAAAAATGTGATTGATAGTAGAGTGATTCCGATGTCTAGTTGGTTTATTTGTCTCTTATGTGTGGATAAAACCACGCGGGAAGAGTGGATCTTAACGAATGTATATGCTCCGGTTAGACGAGGGTGAGAAGGGTTCTTTGGAGTCGGCTAGCTGAATTGAGGGAGACGGTCCCCAACTACCCTTGGATTGTGGCGGGGGATTTCAATTGCTACCTTAATCCTGTAGATAAATTGGGGGCTCTCAAAGAATAGCTGCGATATCTACGAGTTTAGAGATTTTGTTGAGCAACATGGTGATGGATGTGGACCTGCGTAGATTCTCCTATACATGGTCTAACAAAAGATTGAAGGAAAACCAAATTCAAATAAGATTAGATAGGTTTCTTCTTTCTCAAGAATGCCTGGAGAGGTTTGGGGACTCTTCATTAACGGCACTCCCAAGAATCGGGTCGATCACAACCCAGTTCTGTGGGAAGCAGGGGAGGACTCTAAGAAAAGATACATCGGACCCTTTCGATTCGAACTTATGTGGTTCCAACATCGGGATCTCAAGGATCCGGTTGCCCAATGGTGGGACAAAAAGTATAATGGTTCGAAACCGGCCCAAGTGGCATGTAAACTAAGGAATGTGAAGGCTAACATTAGAGAGTGGAACAAAACTTCCTTTGGCAATATTTTTGTTAAAAGGCGAACTAAAAGACAAGATCAATGAACTACGGGAGAAGTTGAAGTCGGAGCGACTTACGAGAGGATCGAGAAACCGGGAGAGGGAGGATTAGCAGAATACCACACGATGCTAGGATTTGAAGAAACCTTTTGGAGGCGAGAAATCAGGCTGCGTTGGTTAAAGGAGGGTGACCGAAATACAAAGTTCTTCCATGTCTCTACTCTTCGCCACGGGAGTACTAACAAAATTAAGGAGATCAAGATGGCCGATGGGTCTAACACCAAAGATATGGAAGACATAAGGAGGGAAGCGGTTGAGTACTTTAAATCGTTGCTAGAAGATGTAAATCCGACTATTGAAGAAGAGGACTCTCTGTTGGCAGCCATTCCACCCCTCGTAACCGATAATCTTAATGGATTCTTACTTAGTCCTTTCACAAAGGAGGAAATCAAGAAGGTCATTTTTGACATGGATGGTAACGACTCCCCGAGGACCGGATGGCTTCCCTGCAGCTTTCTTCCGGAAGTTTTGGGATATCCTAGGCAATGATGTAGTGGAAGCTATAATTGAGGCTCAAAAGGACATGGAAATCCCAGAAGGAGTTAATGCTACTTTTTTAGTCCTCATCCCTAAACTAGTGGGAGCAATGGAATTTTCCAGTTTCGCCCTATCAGTTTATGTAACACTCTGATGAAGATTCTCACAAAAACAATCGCCAATAGGCTGAAGGTTATCCTTCCTTTCATCATTGATATGAACCAAGGTGGCTTTGTGAAAGGGCGACAAATATTGGATGGTATCATCACAATTCATGAGGTTATTCATTCAATGGTGACTAGTAAGGAAGCAGGTATGTTACTAAAGCTTGTTATGAATAAAGCCTACGGCCGGGTCTCATGGCGGTTCCTCACCAAGATTTTGGGTAAGTTTGGTTTTGTCCCCAGTGGATTAAGTTGATTTTTAGTTGTATCTCTACTACAAGATTTTCTGTCATGGTGAATGGGTCACCCTCCGGTTACTTTAAGAGTGAAAGGGGGTTGCGACAAGGAGATCCTTTGTCTCCATACTTGTTTATTATTTTAGCGGAAGCATTGGGTAGGAACATTTCAGCGGCGGTGGCGGATGGTCAATTGGAAGGTTTTAAACCAGCCTCAACAGCAGAGCCGGTGTCTCACCAATAGTTTGTGGATGATACAATCATTGTGTCCAAAGCCTCGGTGCCTCAAGCTAGGAAGTTGAAGAGAATTCTAACCAAGTATGAGACAGAAGCAGGACGGTACATAAACTATAAGAAGAGTAGCATCTATTTCTTTAACACGCCTGGTGGGAGGGAGGAAAGAATAGCTAACCTCTTCGGTTGTGGAAAGGAGCTTCTACCAGCAACTTATCTAGGCATGCCTATGTTCGAAGGAAGAATGAAGGCTACTTTGTGGAACTCAGTCATTGACAGGATCTCCAAAAAGTTAGCGGGGGTGGAAGAGCGGCCTTCTCGGCTCCGCGGGAAAAGCCTTATTAGTTCAAACTACTTTACTGAGCATTCCAATTCTTGCATGTCTCTATTTAGAATGCTGCAAAGGTCCGAGCTACATTGGAGCTAATTCAACGCAACTTCTTGTGGTCAGGTTTAGAGGAGAGAAAGAGAATTTCGTTGGTAGCATGGAATCAGGTGTGTGCAAGCAAGGATCAGGGGGGCACGGGGTTAAAGAGAATGAAAGAAATGAATCAAGCTACGATTGGCAAACGAGGTATGGAGATTTATCAATAATGATCAATTGGGATGGGTAAAACTTCTTAAGGCAAAATATATCGAAATAATCGGGACTTCTGAAAGGCGATAATCTTCCTAGAGGATCCTATTTTTGGAATTGTTTGCTCGAATGTCGGGAGGTAGTCGGGGAAAGGCATCGGATGGAGAATTGGTAATGGAAGACAAGTGGACTTTTGGAAAGACCCGTGGTTGGAAGAGGCCCCTCTGAAAGATAACTTAGACCTTCGGGTCCTCCAACATAAACTTTCGAAGGAAATGGGAGGAAAAGTAGGGGATTTTATTCTTGTAGCACGGAAACTTCTTCTTGGAAGAAAATCACGAGTTCATAATCTGTCGAGCAAGAGAAGGTGGCCCTAACCAAACTCAATGATGCTTTAAGGGTGTTCCTGATCATTCCTGGGGAGGAAGAGACAAGGCGATTTGGGGCAAAACTACAAGTGGGATCTATTCGGTAAAAGCGCCTATAAGTTAATCCACTCGGGATTCAATGGGTGGACTCCGACTTCATTATTTGGTTAAATAATTTAACCCCAAAAATAGCTTTCTTCTTTTGGTTGGCGAGTTCAAAATAAGATCCGACAACGAGATAATCTGCAAAGGAGAGGTTTCCAATTCATCAATCGATGTATCTTGTGTGAGAAAGCAATAGAATACGTAAGTCATATATTTCTAACTTGTGATTTTTCTTGTACGAGTCTTCCAAATGATCTGTCCAAATTTCATATAGATTGGGTCTGTCCAAATAGCATGTCGACTTACGCATACGGTGGGCTTCCCCCTTAGGGCAAAGCTTTTGACTTGGCTCTGGAAGCTCGGCTTACCCCATTTTTTATGGGGGATATGGAATGAGAGAAATAAGAGAGTATTTAAAGGACGTAAGAAAGATCCCGGGTTATGTGGTAATAAAATAATCGAGCTTTGAAAGAAAAGCTGGAAAACTTTCTTCTTCAAAAATGAGACCATGTCTCTAAGGGAAAGGAGGATTTTGCGGAGCGGGGAGAGGAACTTCCGGGACCTAGACATTACAACCAACCCACGGGATGGTGTCAAGTGGATACCCCCCACACAAAAGTGGGTTAAGTTTAATTTTGACGGGGCGGCTAAAGGAAATCCGGGGCTGCGGGAGCGAGGAGGAGTTTTGAGAAATGAGGAAGGAAAAGTGGTCCTTGCCTTTCTCGAGCCTTTGGGAACTCAAACAAATCATTTTGCGAAGCCGAGCACTGCATGCGGGGCAATGAGAATTGCCGGACTTGAGGGTTATAAGGAAGTTATCTTTGAAGGGGATTCGCTTAATATAATCAAGGCAATTAAGGAGGATAAAGACCCCAGTTTGGACCATATTGGAGCTTATCCTAGAAGCAAAGATTCATAAATCTCATTTGGTTAATGCCCGAATCCAACACACCTTGAGAGAAGGGAACCGAGCGGCGGATCTAATGGCAAATATTGCGGTTTACGTTGGGGAGATGCAAATTTGGAAGGATAACTTCCCTCAAGAACTATTGGTGTTGGGTGCTAGAGAAGAGCTAAGATCAAACTTGTTAGAGCATCAGGAGATCGGAGGGGCTGATGATGAGTAATCCGACGAGATGGAATTAGGCGAGAAAAGGCATCCCATTTCTTTGGGGCACGGGAGGTGACAAGTGTACGGTACGGCAACCTAGTGTTAGTAAGTGCTAGGTGTTGTTTGGTTTTGTTTTATCTGAATAGTCAAGCGACAAGTATAGGGCTGTGGACTCTAAGTATGGCTTAATGTGAGTCTTAGAAAGATCCATTTTGTATTTTGATTATACGGGCTTGATGCTAGAACCAGCCCATTTTGACTTTGTAAAAGGTTTGTGGACCTTATAACCACCTCTACCTTATACCAAAAAAATAGAGATATAAATATATTGATATAAATAGAGATATTTTAATAGTTTTTTTTAATAGAATGGTTTTATTTTAATTAAATATTTCAATAAATTAAATATATTTAATAGAGTAAAAAAAATGTGATTAGTGGAATTCAATGTTGTTTGCTATATTTGAAGAACAATCATTGGGATTGAAATACCACCAGCGAGTAAGGAAGGAGCTACAACATTGATTTGTAAAAATGGAAAATGGTAACATTAATGTCCCAATCCCAAAATTTAGAGGAGGCAACTATGACTACTAGTCAATCAAGATGAAGCACTTGCTCATTAGCAAATATGCTTGGGATATTTTGGAGGATGGCTACACAGAGCCAACCGATTGGAGTACTGTTCTAGCTATCGATAGAAAAGCAACAAGAGAGGCACAAAAGAAGAATAGTCTTGCAATATTTTACTTGCAAACAGCCTTGGATGAGAGTATTTTTCCAAGGATTGCAAGTTGTGCATCAGCCAAAGATGCATGGCAAGCTCTAAAAGAGATCTATGAAGGCAACAATCAAGTCAAGCAAGTGAGATTGCAAACTCTAAAAATGGAGTTTGAAAATCTCAGGATGAAGGAAAATGAAAAGGTTGGAGACTATTGCATGAGATCCAAAGCATGTGTTGAAAAAATGAGGACTCTTGGTTAAGAAGTGAATAATGAAGTCATTGTAAAGAAAGTGTTGAGGACACTTTTACCCAAATGGATCCAAGTATCCATTGTAATTGAGGAGAGTAAGGACTTGACTAATCTCACATATGATCATCTCATGGGTTCCTTAATGTCCCATGAGGAGAGATTCTCTTCAACTCCAAATTTTGGGGGAATGGAAGAAAAATCATTTTCATCCAAAGAAGGTGAATATAGTTCAAAAGGAAGAGGCCAAAGAAGATGCCAATGGAGGGGAAGAGGTAGATATTCTTCAAGAGGTAGAGGTAGTTTTTCTCCAAGAGGAGTAAGTGGTGGCTTCCAAGAAAGAGGAAGAGGTTGCTTCCAAGAAAGAGGAAGAGGTGGCTCTCACGAAAGAGGAGGAAATGGCTATCAAGGAAGAAGTAACAAGCAATGTTACTATTGTAACAAGTATGGGCACTTTGATTGTAGATTTAAAGCATCACATGGAGGAAGAAGCAATAATGCACACTATGATGAGGAGGAGGACTCATCAATTTTTTTTTTTCATATGGCAAATCTGATCAAAATATGAATGAGACATGGATTCTTGATACCGGATGTTCCAATCACATGACCGGCAAGGAGAAGTTGCTATCTACAATTGATAATTCCTACAAGTCCAATATCAAGCTTGAAGATGATAAAGCATTGTACGTTGAAGGAAAAGGAACCATGGAGGTACAAACTAATAAAGTTAATAAGAAAGTGGCTGATATTTACTACACTCCAATGGAGGTACAAACTAATGAAGGTAAGAAGAAAGTGACTGATATTTACTACACTCCAAATTTAAAACATAATTTGTTGAGTGTTGGGAAAATCATGGAAAAGAATTTTAAGATTGTGTTTGAAAACAATAAGTGTGAGATTTTTGATAAGAATCATGGGCATAGGCATGTCACTACTATTCCCATGACCAAGAATAGATTTTTTCCTCTAAAACTTGGAGAAGAAAATAATGATTTTGCATGTGCAGCCATTGATAGCAAAATTTGGCTATGACACTTAAGATTTGGCCATGTAAATTTTCCTATTTTGAGGAAAATGGTTTCTCACGAGATGGTATATGGGCTACCTAAAATTGATGATCAAAAATGTGTGTGTGAAGGATGCGCTTTGGGCAAGCACTCAAGGATGAATTTTCCAAAAGGAAAAACATGGAGATCCACTTATCCCATTCAATTGGTGCACTCTAATATTTGTGGGCCAATGTAGACTCAAAGTATTGGTAAGAATTCATACTTTCTCACCTTCATAGATGATTTTTCAAGAATGTGTTGGGTTTATCTTTTGAAGACAAAGGATGAGGCATTTGGTTGTTTTAAATATTTTAAAAATCTTGTTGAAAATCAAAGTGGGCACTATGTAAAATGTTTAAGGACTGATAGGTAAGGAGAATTTTGTTCAACTAAATTTCTTGAATTTTGTAAAACTCACAACTGCTTACACACCACAACAAAATGGTGTAGCTGAGCATAAAAATAGAACAGTGGTAAATATGGCAAGAAACATGATACAAACAAAGAGGTTAACTAATATGTATTGGGTTGATGTGGTAAGGACTTCCATTTATATTTTTAATAGGAGTCATACTTCTAGCTTGGATGACATCACTCCATATGAGGCATGGTATGGATGGAAACCAACTGTAATTCATTTCAAATTTTTTGGTTGCTTGGCTTATGCACATGTTCCTGATGAAAAATGGAAGAATTTATATCCCAAAAGTGAAACATGCATATTACTTGGGTATTGTGAAAATACCAAAGCATATAGGCTCTTTAATCCAAAGACACACAAGGTTGTCATGTCTTGAGATGTGATTTTTTATGAAGGTGGAGTTTATGGTCATCAAAAAGGCCATATTGAGAAGTCAAAATTTGTTTTGACTGGTGGTATTATTGATGATGATGAGAAGTCCACTAATGTTTTAGTTCCAAGTGCTACTAATCCACCAAGAAGCCCCTCATCTAGCTCTCCAACAAGAAGCCCTTCATCTAGTTCTTCACCAAGCATCCCCTCATCTAGTTATTCAGTTTCAAGTGCAAGTTCAAGTCCACCAAGGAAGGTAAGAAGCTTAAGTGACATTTATCGAAGGAGTACTATTCAAACAAATAAATATTTCACACTATTGAGTGAAGATTCTCCAAGTAATGTGTTGAAAATTAAAAAGCTCCAACAAAACCATCCATCCTCTCAAATGATATATACAAATTTTCAAATAAGAGTTACAATAATTCAAGTACAAGAGGTAGATAAAGTGGTGAAAAGACTTGAAAACTTGCATATGTATGGTGATGAAAATGATGGTAAGCCCAAAGGTGATGTTCTGAATTATGCCTTAATTTCTCTTATTGATTTAGAACCATATTGTTATGAACAAGCACGTACTAATGATGTATGGATTAAGGCAATGAAAGAAGAAATGAACTCCATCAAGAAGAATGATACTTGGGAGCTAGTTGAGATTCCAAAAGGCAAGAAAGTTATGGGCTCTAAATGGGTCTACAAAAAAATATATAATTTTGATGGAAGTGTGGAGAGACACAAAGCAAGACTTGTGGCCATGGGATTCACACAAAGGTATGGCATTTATTATGAGGAGAATTTTGCTCCAGTTGCAAGACAATAAACAGTGAGGATGGTTCTTTCTATTGTTGCTCATAAAAGCTGGAATGTACATCACTTGGATATAAAAAGTGCTTTTTTGAATGGATTCTTGGATGAGGAGGTTTATGTGCAACAACCTCAAGGATTTGTAGTTCAAGGTAAGGAGAATCTTGTGTATAGGTTTAAGAAGGCCTTGTATGGTCTTAACCAAGCTCCAAGAGCTTAATATTCAAGAATTGATGTGTACTTCTGTCAATATTATTTTGTGAGAAGAAAGAGTGAGCCAACCTTATACTATAAGAAACAAGGTAATGAAATTCTCCTTGTTTGTTTATATGTGGATGACTTGATTTACTTAGGTAGTAATCCTGAGTTGAATGATGACTTCAAGAATGCCATGATGCATGAATTTGAGATGAAATATCTAGGCTTGATGCACTATTTTCTTGGTATGTAAGTGTATCAAAGTGATAGTGAAATTTTCATTTGTCAAAACAAATATGCCAATGATATGTTAAAAAAATTTGGGATGGAAAATTTTAAACCTGTTGCAACACCAATAGCTCATGGTGAGTTGTTGAGTAAGGATGATGGAACTGAAAAATTTGATGTGACCACATATAGAAGTATGGTTCGGAGTTTGATGTTTCTCACCAACACTAGACCAGACATTGCATGTGATGTATCACTTGTATCAATGTGTATGATTTATCCTTATGAATTACACATGAAAGCTGCAAAAATAATACTGAGATATGTAAAATGTACAATGGATTTTGGCATCCATTATTGTAAAAATGAAGATGTAAAATTTTTTGGTTTTAGTGATTCAGATTTGGGAAGTAATATAGATGACATAAATTCTACATTAGGTAATTGTTTTAGCCTTGGGTCTAGTTTAATCACTTGGATCTCAAAGAAATAAACTACAGTTGCTCTCTCTTCCATCGAAGTAGAATACATTGCAATCACAAGTGCTAGTGCTCAAGCATTGTGGTTGAGGAAAGTCCTTGAAGAAATTGGAGAAAAGCAATATGGTCCTACTATATTGTATTGTGATAACATGAGTGTTATTCAGCTAGCATATAATCTAGTTCATCACAGCAGGTCAAAGCATTTTGATATGAAGTATCACTTCATTTGAGACATGGTCGAGAAGAAGGTTATTGAATTGCATCATTGCAGCACTGAAGACAATATTGTAGATTTGTCCACCAAGGGAGTTGTCAAAGCTCAATTTTTGAAGCTGAGGAAATTCCTTGTCCGTCCCCTCAACTTCATGGGGGAGTATGTTGGAGCTTGACTGATTTCTATTATTAGTGTGTTTTTCTATTTTCATGAGGCAATATTCCCTGTGAATATCTCCAGTTGTAATAGGTAATATTTAGGTGGTTTGGTGTGATTCTCATGTATCTGTCTTTTACCCACTTGGGAGATTCATCTGTTACATATTCTCATGTATCTGTATTTTACCCACTTGGGAGATTCGGTAGTTACATTCCCAAGCTATATATTGTAATGACTTATCATGACTAAATTAGTTCAGACTAATTTTGGCTCACAAAACCATTCCATAATAATAAAAGAGCCATTTATTGGAGATCATAAATGCATAAATTATAATCACAAGAATGATCATTAACCATAGAACATTTCTTGTTAACAAAATATTACATCATACAACATTCTAATAATCGTATTACATGAATGTAAAAACATCATCTCATTATAAGGTAATTGGCATTTACTTATTTCATCATATTAAATAACCATGAATAACTAGTCATAATGGAAAGCAAATACAACATTAATTTTTAACAATAATTTGCAAACCACAAATAGAAGTACACAATATATACCCTGGGAACCCTCACGGGGAATAAACCCAACCTCCAAAATATGTTTCTCCTCTCATTTCATAAACTTAAATTGTCATAAATACAAATATAGAAAAGGCATCCGACAAATCCTTTTATAGAACCATATGCAAAAAAAAGGAAACAACTTGTTCCATATTTTTATTATGATGCAATTAAGGAAATGCCACATTTCTTTTCTCTAAGCCATCAATGCAATTAATAATAATATAAAAAATTCTTGTGTTTACATGTTTATGAAAGATCATTGGTTACATATTAATGATCTATTTCATCAGTTACCAAGAGGGAACCCCATATTTCCCTCTAGAATGAAACCCACATTTATTATCCACCCTAGATGTCTTTATATCCCAATATAGTATGGATTTGTCTAATTTTTCACCTCACATGGAGATATCACATACTCTCTCTAAGATTAGATCCCATATCTAATCTTCCTGTAGACACTAAAATCTGGTCAATCCGATTAGGCAATCACAAGCACTGGGTAATTGATACCATATGGTCCCCTTAGGCAACCCTCAAAGGTTTACAAGTGGTCCTAACCACTCTTGGGAAGCTCTACCCTACTTTTGGGAGCTTTTGGGCCATATAGGCATGACCGTCCCACCCCGATACGATCACATTTTGTGACCCTCCCACCCTGGGATGGCCATAAATTGGTCGTCCTGGTGTGGGATGGCCACAACCTGGTCATCCTGGGGTGGGAAGGCCATAGGGTTTGACTCCCAAAAAATCAAATCCGGCTAAATGGTGCCTAAAATTTGCCATTTTACCTACCTATTCAACCATGCAAGTTAGATGATGCAACATCCTTGTGACATGCTACATGTAAGAGTCCAAATAGGGAGATTCTCTTCTCCCTCTAATGCATGCCACCTTGTTGGCCAAATGACGCCTCTTGCCCTGCATGCCCTTGAATGTATTTTTGCCTAAAAGCCTCATTTGGCTATAAAGTGGATTATTTTTCCATACAAGATATAGAGAGGATTTTTGGAGAGATAGCAATGAAGTGCTGCCAAGATTTCCCCTCACCCTTTCATACCATTTTCCCTCAAAATATCTACCTAGAGAAGGAGGTTTGCGAGTGAACTAGGAGGCGTGATCTACTTACAAAACCAAACCATATGAGTGAGTTTTACCACCATATTTGACGATAATACTATCTAGGAGGTGTTGAGTGGATATTTTGCCCTATAACAAAATGATCATGCAACTAGAGTCTCTGACAGGAAACTCTCTCTTGCAAAGAAATTAGTTATTTCTCCAAGGTTCTTATGAACAAACATTCATATGCATAAATAATAATAGTCAATTTAAATGCTTGGAACACCTTAGTGATTGCAAGTAACTGTAAACAAGGGGCAATGTTGGTTTATTTTATCATGAAACTTTAATGATTGTTCGTTGAACCAGAATAAACAAATGTGAATCGGCCCAGCAATGAAAATTTCTATTTTCGGATTTTTAAAGATCTGCAATAAAACAACAACTTCGGTGAATTTATGAAAATAATTCCGAAAGTGAAATTTTAATATGCATATTTGAAGTCTGCAATATTACCTATGCCCTGGTGCAACTATTTTGGGATTTTGAATTTTTTATTTTTTTAATTTTAATGACTGCAAATTAAAATAAAGTAACAGCTTCTGGAAAGTAAAGTGCAGAAAAATAAAAATAAAATGCCTTCAGTATGATGCTATCCTATTTCGACAAAATCGAAGATATGAGGTTTCCATGCATGCAACCTAACCTATTGGACCTGCAAAACATGCACAATCCTGATAAGCTAAGTGCTGGTTCCTAAGGATTTAAATGAGGTTTTCAGATTTAAGCATTCGCATGCAGCAACCAAGAAAAACTTGTATCAACTACATTTACAAGCCTAAAATCTGAAAAGGGAAAATAGACATTTAATCTTGCATGCAGAAAATGACTCCTTCTTTCTTGCCCATAAGATGCAAATTTCTAAAATATTATCTGCATTAAATATTTGTCATTTTACAATAGCAGACATCTGGTTCTCCAAAACCAAAAAAAGTGGAAGAAAAGCACTCCAAAGTAGGCCCAGAATGGCTTATCACCGTCAGCTCTGCAACCCTGCTCCCAGCAGTTTTTGACCCCTGTACCCATCTTGTGCTTCTAATTTTAAACCCTCTGGTGCGGTTCTCTACTTCGCTCTGTGACGTTTCACTTCATTTCTCAGACTACATCGTTTCATCTTCCCACCTCTTCATTGTTTTGACCTTCTACTCGACGTTGAAACGTTTGATCTTCTTTGTAAATGTCGATCCTACAGCGTTATCATAGCCCTGACATCTTCGTGCCACGTGTTCTATGCTTTTTTGCATGTTCTGTAATGGCCCCGTGTAAATCGTGACAAAAAATAGCATGTCACGATATCGCGACGTTTTTATGCATGCAGCTTTACTCCTCTACTTTCATCGTGAAAATGAGACATGTCGTGAAATCGCGACATTTTCTTGTCAACAGCCTTGTCCGCCTTCATGCACCGCGAAAATAAGACATGTCACGAAATCGTGACATTTTTTGTGACGATTTTCTTTGGGCTATCTGGTAACTTGTCACGAAATCATGACGTTTTTTTTTTTTGTGCTTTTCTGTCATTTATGAAAATGAGACATGTCGCGAAATCGATGACATTTTTCTCCTTGTGCTACTGTTTCGAAATTGTGACATTTTTCTCTATCGCTATGTTTTGTTGCACTTAGCCACGAAAATGCGACATGTCACAAAATCGTGACACTTTTCTCTTCTGCACCATCTTGTTGCTTTCTGTCATGAAATCGCGACAATTTTTTTGCCACTTTCCTTCTCTCGAAAAGTGACACTTTTCCTTTTTGCTTTTGTCGTGAAATCGTGACGCTTTTCATTTTGCCCTTCATCTCATCTTTGGGTCACGAAATGGTGACATGTCATGATATCACGACAACTTTTCATTTCGTACACTTTGGCTGCTTTTTGTCGTGAAATCGTGACACTTTTGTATTTCTGTCTCCCTACTTTTTGTCGTGAAATCATGACACTTTTCTCTTCAAGGGTGTTACACTGCTTTCTGTCATGAAATCACAACACCTTTCCATTTCATACAACTTTGCTTGCTCTTAACCGCGAAAATGCGACATGTCACGAAATCGTGACAATTTTTTGTTCTGTTGCATTTTGTCGCTCTTGGTCATGAAAACACGACATCTCATGAAATCGTGACACCTTTCCATTCTGTACAACTTCACTTGTCTGAGCCGTAAAAACGTGACATGTCGCGATATCGTGACATTTTCCACTTTATCTTTCTCTCTCTTCTATGACCCGTGATTTCACAACACGTCATGAAATCGTGACATTTTCTCTTCATGATGCATTCTGCTTCTCTTAATCGCGAAAATGCGACATGTCATGAAATCGTGACAATTTTCATTTCGTACAACTTTGCTTTTCTGAGCCGCGAAAATGCGACATATCGCGATATCGTGACACTTTTCATTTTCTGGCCGCGATGGAGCAACATGTCACGATATCGTGACAACTTTTCATTTTCTGGCTGCGATGGAGCAACATGTCACGATATCGTGACACTTTTCATTTTCTGGCCACGATGGAGCGACATGTCGCGATATCGTGACACTTTTCATTTTCTGGCCGCGATGGAGCGACATGTCGCGATATCGCGACACTTTTTCATTTTGTGATATTTTGCTACTCTTCTTGATCTTTTTAGCATCTGGGCCACTGTGGTCTTCTTTGAAAGCATGCAAAAAAGGTGGGTCCCCAATTTTGGGGTGTGTTGTGGATCAGCCACAACAAATGGTGACTCTACTGTCAAATGCTCCTGAGCATTTTAGTGAGAACCCAACCTGGAAGTATACAAACTCGAAAATAGGCATTAGCACATAAGAACATAAACAAATGCCAATAGATCAGAAATACATGAATCATCAGAATTACTAAGTATCAGCTCGGTGTGTGCAATGTGTTTCATTCCCTATCATTTGAAATTGATCAACATTCCATTGTCAGTTTCACTTATGATTTGCATGCAAGGCTATGAATGGTTTGTGCAGGATTTGATGTATGATGAAGATGCTAGAGATATCACAACCTACTTTATAAAGGCTCAAACCTTCTAATATCATGAACAAACATATCAAAGCTGTCAAACCCTCTTAAGGCCAAATAAATATAAGTATACTGAATCAATTTACTAGATCCCAAAGTTGGTTATGAGTCACTACCATCTTGAACCCATGTGCAAGTGTAAGTGAAATCAGAACTTTGGGGAATAGGATTCCCAACCTAAGCGAGATGGGAATTTAACCCTATCCTTACTATTCTGATTTGGAGTTCATTACCTCATCTTGAACAAAATGATTTAACTTGTTATGGATGAAATGGTCAGGCTAGTCTATCCATATGAGCAATCAATGGTCTTGCTTTTAGACAAGACATGTTGCCACGCATGAGCATACTTAACCCCATAATCCATGACTTGACTTCATTCATTCTCTTCTTTTTTTTTTGTTTCTTGGACCTTTGGGATGACTACCCATCCTTGCTAGGGACATGTAGTACGATCCCTCCAATCCAATATTAAGATGAAATGGAACATATTTTTATTTCTTGGACCTTTGGGATGACTACCCATCCTTGCTAGGGACATGTAGTACGATCCCTCCAATCCAATATTAAGACAAAATGGGAAATATTAGTTAATTTTATTACTTGGACCTTTGGGATGACTACCCATCCTTTGCAGAGGACATGTAGTACGATCCTTCCAATCCAAGCTTTATGATGAAATGGGAAAAATGGAAGCTTTGGGGAATCGGATTCTCAACCTAAGCGAGATGAGAATTATGTCCTATCCTTACTACTCCATGTAGGTCAAATCAGAGCTTTGGGGAGTTGGATCCTCAACCTAAGTTCGATGAGGATTTAACCCTATCCTTACTACTCTGGTTTTAGGCTTTAAGCTTTTATGGGAGTGGTAAAAACCACTATTTTAAGGATAATGTTGCATGATAGGACAGACATGAAATATTCTTTTCACCTCACCTTTTCTTCCAAGCATGGTTTTGATCATTTTGCCCAAGATCTTCTTTAATGTGCATAGAATGTGCTTGGTTCAAGATAGTTTGGGCATCAGTTCCCAACCTTAGGATCCCCTTAATATATGTTATGTAATAACCCTAAGAGGATTCGACACCTTCTCAATGATTGCACATGAAATGAAAATGTAAACGAGATGACATGTATATGCAATGAGGAATGTGACATGAGATATGAATGCACTGCTTCTTTTGAAATGTGGATGGAATATATCATCTACTTTACCATAATGTGTAAAACTGACAACTTCATGCATTACAAGATTCAATCGATATCATTAAAATGTTTGTGTTACTTGTGGAGCTTTCTACAACACAATTCCAATGTTTCATATACTCCAAATCTAAGACATGAGTTAACATCTCAAATTTTATTCATTTCTTTTTTTTTTAGACAAACCAAACATGTCCAGAGGACCAACACACAAAACTTAAAACCAAACCCAAAAAACAACTTCAAAAACAACTTGAAAACACAAACCAAAACCAAAAAACCAAAATCTATATACAAATGTACAATATAATACAAGATGATGCAAAGCTTGGACTATCACTTTCCTGGATCCCAAACATGATTAGAACACTTCAACAAAAATATAGTGTGATATGCATGCCAAGTGTTGTAGGAATCCAACAAAAACCATATTAGACCACACCATGCAACAACTTTTGACTTCCCTTGCTCACCCCACCAATTAGATTTAATTCCATTAGTACTCTCATAGGTGAGCTTTAAAACACTAAAATGATTAGACAATAAATGATGTTCAATTTTATCTTGTCTACTCTTGAAAGTATCCATTTCATAATTTGATTCCTGATTTAAAATTAGGCCTTCCTTTTCAAATGTGAGTTGTTGCAAACAAGAGCCTATTTCTAAAAGTCTTGAATTCAAATTGTTTTTCGAGATTTTAAAACCATCAAAATCAATCAAAGCTTGACAAACATCACCAAGATTTGACATTTCATCATCAATGACATTAGCATCCAAAGGGACATCATGTAACCCATCACTTAAAATTTTTGTAGCTACTACCAAAGGTAAAGATTTCACCTTGTCACCCATACTCAACCCATCATGATTAGAATTTACCACAACTTGATGAGTGTTAGTAGCTTTTTCTTTTTCTTCATTGTCTTCTTCATCATCCAACACCTGTTCAAAAACACCAAAGTTAGGCACCCAATCAAACATGCGTCCATATTTTTCAAAACAAGAGCCTAATTTTTCAAGATATGTGTCACGTGACACCTTTCCACGATCAATGGCTTGAGTTGCCTCAAAATCCATATTTTCATTAGGATCATCAATAGTATCCAACCCACACCACTTAGGTTTTGTAATTTCATCATTTTGAGATGGAATAGACATTGTAGAAACAATAGGTGGATCAAGATTTTCGATTTCTTGCCCCTCAAGGGGAACAAAAACAATTGATTCTCCTTCTTCATCCATGGTAGTAGAATCAATATCCTTCTCCAACCTTTGATGAGATTCCAACCCTTCTTCCAAAACATTCTCAGATTGTACAGGACTTGTAATATCCTCATATGAAAAGGCCATTGTATTATCCTGCATATCAATAGGCACACAAATTTCATCAGAAGGTTTGGAGTGAGCATACTCTTCCCAAGAATCATAATGATCATCTTTCAAAATCAAATTGTGATGCTCAACTATTTCTTCATCATCTTTTAATTCATCAACATGTTTCTCATCAAATTTATCTTCACCTTCCTTAGATGGTTCAATTACTTCCAAAATTGGGTTATTGCTTGTATTCAAATTGATAAGGCTATCATAATCCACATGTGTAACCCATGATTCACGTTTAACATGATTTGGAAGGTGTGAATTTTCTTGGCCATCATTTTCAACAATGTCATCCAATGTGTCATCCGAAATAGATTCATCCTCATAGAATTCATCTTTTGGTGAGTCAAGGGTTTCCAATCTGTCACATGTTTCAATACTAGTTGGATCTAGTACTCCTCCCTTGCCTAAAATCATATTATTATGAAAATCATTGAAATTGATTTTAGAAACATCTTTTGAATCAAGATGAGTATTTTGAAGTTGATTCCTACTTAAGAAAGATGGTTGGTCTTGCATAGTAGGTTGAGGATTTTGAAATTGATTGAAACTTGAACTCGGTTGAGGTGGATAAATCATTGGATGGGTAAAGGAGGTATTAAATGATTGAAGATTATATGATCCAAAACCCACACCATAATTTTGACAACTCAATTGTTGCTCAATTGCCATTGCTTGAGTATAGGCTTGTGACAAAGATGTGATTTGAGGCATCCCTCGCAAATATGTGGAAATGGGTGGGTCAAGAGCATTGACGTATATTTGGAGAGCCATTTCTTCTTGAAGAGCATAAAATGTCACTAATTGAGCGTATAATCCAAAGAACCTTTCAGAAAATGACTTCACATTTTCACTTGGTCCTTTTTTAATAGTGAAAAATTGCTCATACATGCGGATTGGGTCAACTTGCTCTCTGTTGAATTGATTAAGAAATGTTGCCTCTAGCTGAGCCCAAGAAGTGATAGACCCTAAAGGCAGACTTGTAAACCAATCATATGCCACTTTGTCCAAGGTGTAGGGGAACATTTTACAAACAACGTCATCATACCAAATTGTTAAGTGATTCACAACAAATTTGAATGCTTGAATGTGTTCTTCTGCAGTATTTGTCCCGTTAGACAAAAATCGAGGAAGACATCTCTCAAAACCAATGGGCAAATAATGTTGAACTCCTGGTATGTTCAATGGGCTACCTGTCATCCACGGTGTAAACATAGCCATTAGTGAATCTTAAAGAATATAACTTTAATACCCAATATATATATATATATATATATTATTATTATTTTTAAATCAAATCAAATCATATTATTCCTGTATGAACAATCAAAGCGTTAGAATAGTGCATAGCAATTCATGTCCTCCCTTTAACAGTACAAGGTTGTATTGTTAAAAGAAGGCTAAAGATAATAACCAATAGGGCATGAAATATTCAAAATTTAAATCCCTATAGCATTTAAATCACACTGAAATAAACCTATTCAGGCCCTCCTTCTAGCGCCAAAATGTTGAGTGGATATTTTGCCCTATAACAAAATGATCACGCAACTAGAGTCTCCGACAGGAAACTCTCTCTTGCAAAGAAATTAGTTATTTCTCCAAGGTTCTTATGAACAAACATTCATATGCATAAATAATAATAGTCAATTTAAATGCTTGGAACACCTTAGTGATTGCAAGTAATCGTAAACAAGGGGAAATGTTGGTTTATTTTATCATGAAACTTTAATGATTGTTCATTGAACCAGAATAAACAAATGTGAATCGGCCCAGCAATGAAAATTTCTATTTTCGGATTTTTAAAGATCTGCAATAAAACAACAACTTCGGTGAATTTATGAAAATAATTCCAAAAGTGAAATTTTAATATGCATATTTGAAGTCTGCAATATTACCTATGCCCTGGTGCAACTATTTTGGGATTTTGAATTTTTTATTTTTTAAATTTTAATGACTGCAAATTAAAATAAAGTAACAGCTTCTGGAAAGTAAAGTGCAGAAAAATAAAAATAAAATGCCTTCAGTATGATGCTATCCTATTTCGACAAAACCGAAGATATGAGGTTTCCATGCATGCAACCTAACCTATTGGACCTGCAAAACATGCACAATCCCGATAAGCTAAGTGTCTGGTTCCTAAGGATTTAAATGAGGTTTTCGATTTAAGCATTCGCATGCAAGCAACCAAGAAAAACTTGTATCAACTACATTTACAAGCCTAAAATCCGAAAAGGGAAAATAGACATTTAATCTTGCATGCAGAAAATGACTCCTTCTTTCTTGCCCATAAGATGCAAATTTCTGAAATATTATCTGCATTAAATATTTGTCATTTTACAATAGCAGACATCTGGTTCTCCAAAACCAAAAAAAGTGGAAGAAAAGCACTCCAAAGCAGGCCCAGAATGGCTTATCACCGTCAGCTCTGCAACCCTGCTCCCAGCGGTTTTCGACCCCTGTACCCATCCTGTGCTTCTACTTTTAAACCCTCTGGTGTGGTTCTCTGCTTCGCTCTGTGATGCTTCGCTTCATTTCTCAGACTGCATCGTTTCATCTTCCCCGCCTCTTCATTGTCTTTGACTTTCTGCTCGGATGTCGAAACGTTTGATCTTCTCTGTAACTGTCGATCCTACAACGTTATCATAGCCCTGACATCTTCGTGCCACGTGTTCTATGCTTTTCTGCATGTTCTGTAATGGCCCCGTGTAAATCGTGACAAAAAATAGCATGTCATGATATCGCGACGTTTTTATGCATGCAGCTTTGCTCCTCTACTTTCACCGCGAAAATGAGACATGTCGCGATATCGTGACATTTTCCTGTCAATAGCCTTGTCCACCTTCATGCATCGCGAAAATAAGACATGTCACGAAATCGCGACAATTTTTTGTCAACGGGCCGCGCAAATGCAACCTGTCGCGAAATCGCGACGTTTTCCTGCTTTGGGCTATCTCGCTACAACTTGTCGTGAAATCGTGACGTTTTTCTGTCTCGGGCTATCTCGCTGCAACTTGTCACGAAATCGTGACGCTTTTATGTCAACAATCTTGTCAGCCTTCATGCACAGCGAAAATGAGACATGTCACAAAATCACGACATTTTCCTGCTTCGGGCCATGTGGGTGCAACCTGTCGCGAAATCGTGACGTTTTTCTCTATCGTTGTGTTTTGTTGCACTTAGCCGCGAAAACGCGACATGTCGTGAAATCGTGACACTTTTCTCTTCTGCACCATCTTGCTGCTTTCTGTCACGAAATCGTGACACTTTTTCGTTTCGTACCACTTGACTGCTTTCTGTCGTGAAATCGTGACACTTTTTTCTTCAGGGCTGTCTCACTGCTTTCTGTCGTGAAATTGCGACACTTTTATGTTCCGTACCATTTTGCTGCTCTCTGTCGCAAAATCATGACGCTTTTCATTTTTTCCCTTCATCTCGTCTTCAGGTCGCGAAATGGCGACATGTCGCGATATCGCGACAACTTTTCATTCCGTACGCTTTGGCTGCTTTCTGTCACAAAATCGTGACGCTTTTCTATTTTAGGCTGTCTCCTTGCTTTATTTCGTGAAATCGTGACACTTTTCTCTTCAGGGGTGTTTCACTGCTTTCTGTCGTGAAATCGTGACACCTTTCCATTCTGTACAACTTTGCTTGCTCTTAACCGCGAAAACGCGACATGTCGCGAAATTGTGACAATTTTTTGTTCTGCTGCATTTTGTCACTCTTGGTCACGAAAACATGACATGTCATGAAATCGTGACACCTTTCCATTTCGTACAACTTCACTTGTCTGAGCCGCAAAAATGTGACATGTCACAATATCGCGACATTTTCCACTTTGTCTTTCTCTCTCTTCTATGACCCGCGATTTCACAACATGTCGTGATATCATGACATTTTCTCTTCATGATGCATTCTGCTGCTCTTAACCATGAAAATGCGACATGTTGTGAAATCGTGACAATTTTCATTCCGTACTTGTCTGAGCCGCAAAAATGCGACCTGTCGCGCTATCGCGACACTTTTCATTTTCTGGCCGTGATGGAGCGACATGTCGCGATATCGCGACACTTTTCATTTTCTGGCCGCGATGGAGCGACATGTCGCGATATCACGACACTTTTCATTTTCTGGCCGCGATGGAGCGATATGTCGCGATATCACGACACTTTTCATTTTCTGGCCACGATGGAGCGACATGTCGCGATATCGCGACACTTTTTCATTTTGTGATATTTTGCTACTCTTCTTGATCTTTTTAGCATCTGGGCCACTGTGGTCTTCTTTGAAAGCATGCAAAAAAGGTGGGTCCCCAATTTTGGGGTGTGTTGTGGATCAGCCACAATAGGAGGTCCCTAACCAATTCACATAGGAATTGGTGATAAATTAAGTACATAAATTGTGGTTGTACCACCCTAGGATGATCCCTAGTTTGTGATAGTCCCAACCGTCCCACCCCATGATGGTGGATTTTATGTGCATTATTTCTCTACTATTATTTTTTATTTATATTCTATATTATCATATGATTCTACTTTCCAAATTTCATGCATTTTGTATCTATATTGAGCGAGATATCACTTTTTTAGTGTTTTGCAGGGTCTTGTGCAGGTCTACATATGTCATCTAGAGAAGCACCTAAAACTGTTGTTTATTTTTAAAATATGACCATATGGGTTCTCTTCAAATAATTTTTTATACATACTTTCCAAGTTTCATTTTATTTGGATGTGCTTTGGTTTAGAAATTGCTTGCTTTGGGTTTTGCAGGTTGAAGATAGGCACTGCGAATGCGATATGCCATAAGACAAAATTTTAGTTCTTTTTTCAGTGATATCTTTCCAAAACCATATTTTTTACATCCATATGAAATTTCAAGTCATTTTGAGTTGATTTGGTATAATATCCATGCATATTCTCATTACTAGTCTTTAGATGCTTGTGGGGATTGCATGTTTTTCATTATACACACTCGCTATTTGACATTTTTGGTTTCCTTGTGTGGAGATGCAAGTTTCTACAGAAAATTAGGAAGGATAAAAAGACCTCAATATCCAATATACAAGCAAGGACATCATAGGTTCACCCACCTCAATTATGGGTACGAGGAAAGACACTGGATGTGCACCCGAGTTACTTGAAGGATTTTGATCCTTGGGCACCCAATTTGTAACAATTGTATCATATTTGATCCCTCAAGGGGACATCTATGTAACCTTGGATTTGATCCACCATATTAATAAAAAATCAACTCTCTTTTGCTTTATTTCTTATTATTTGGCATCTCTTCCATTTTACTTGCATTCTTCCATTTGATGTTCTTAAGCAGTAGGAGATAGATACATATATTTTTCATCATCATTAGGTGCACTATTTTTCCCCTACTTCAGTGGTGATCATAGTGGGACCCTGTCCCTATTACTTTTCTAAATTTTTGACCTTGAATTTTGCTTGTTTTTTGTTGCAGGTACTCGTCATCCTGTCCTGGAATGACCTCTAGATTGCTCCTTAGCTCACCTTGGGATGGCCACACGACCATCCCACCCTGGTAAAACCACAAAAATAGCAACTTTCCCACCCTAGGATGGCCACAAAATAGATCATTTTTTGCTCAAATGCCAAAAATAGTAGGTTCCTCGAGCGATAAGGTAGGTACCTAAACTTTTTGCTTTTTGTTATACAGTCAAAATTTGTTGAAATTTGGTTTTCATCGCATGATTTATTTTCTAGAAAGGTAGAAATATAGTTTACTTTTCTTATAAATGCAAAAATAATTAAAAAAATAAGAAAAATAAAAAAATAAGTTAAGTTATGATGCCCTTGTATGGTTTACTTGCATATAGGCTACCTAATGGGTAGGCCATCATTTAGGGTTTGCATCTTGTAGGTTTCTTTTTCTTACCTAGATTTCTAAAAGAAAAATGCACTTTTTGCATGCATTTAGTGAATGATCATCGAATGCTTCATTTTTTACTTTATTTAAGATTAAAAAGAACCACACCCACTTGCACGTATCACAATAACATTGGTAAGGTTGTATTTCATCACCAACCCCCAATTTAGATCGGTGATGTTGGATTTTACCTCCTTCCACCAGATTACCCCCTAGATATCTTAGATAGAATAGGGCACTCTCTTAATATGGAATAGGTCACTAGAATTCAAACTTCCTCCCACTATTGGAAACGCCTGTCGTTTCAGAGTGGAAGAGCTAGGTGAACCCTCCACTCATTATGGGTTTTAAGCAGTGTACCCTAGACTCTTTGGAGAATCTAATGTTTGGCGCTAGTGTTCCTAGTCACAAATTTGGTTGATTTCCATCATTCTAATTCCAAAACATGAACAAGAAATCAAGATAAAAAAAAATTCAAACACACCAAACAACTTAGGGATTCACATCTAAAACTTAAAGGAGATAATCACATTGTTTGCTTCTATGCTTCTTTGATCATTTTATTGTGTGTTCCTAAGATTTGAAGGATATAATAATACACATCTAATCCTTAAAAGATATAATCATATTGTCTACTTTGTGTGTTTCCTTATCATTTGGGTAGTCAACATAAGATCCTAGATCTCGGACCAAACCCTAATTTTTCAAAAAATAATTGAAAAAAAAAAATTGAAAATCTATTTTTTTATTCTGCATCCAATGGATTGAGAATCATGCAAATCAGAACTATAATGAAAAATTATGTTGGTTTATTTATTACTCTATCTTTGAAGCCGAAAATAGGGAAAAACTACACTAAAACAATCATAAAATGGTCTAGACAACTCCAAAAATTGCCAAATTTGTTTTTTGTCTTAGCTCCTTCTGCACCTCTCACAGAAATTTTGAGTCCTAAATCTTCATGCTTCAAAATTTCCCCAAAATTCCTAAAAGTGGCCATTACCCCAAGGGCCTTAGTTGGCCAAATATTTCAAAAATACAAATTTTGACCTAAAAGACAAATTTTGGAGTCCTAGCCCATTGTGATCATCTCGTCACACTGATCATTTTTATATATAACACTTATAACTTTTTTGGAAGTCAAAATTTCCTCTAGTGTGGGTTCCCTTCAAGGTTTGCCTAGTCAACACACCATGATAACTATGCATAGCCAAGCTCAATCACGAGTTGGTCACGCAGAAAACTATAGGTGAGGCCCTGAGCACTATCATTATAGGTATGAGGATATCCTCACTCCTACATGGAGCCTTGATAGTAGTCACCTTCGCTATTCTCTTGAGGATATCTTCATTCCTGCACGATGCCCTGAAAGCCGTCGTGAGGTCAAATCCTCACTCAGAGGACCCAACCATCAAGGTACCTCTATCAGGATAACACCAATGGATTATTCACATGATCAAGTGGATTATTTGGTTAGCCAAAACTGATTCCAGTCCCAAACTAGATATAATCAGCCTACCAAGGGGTCTAGTAGGGTGGTCTACACTCCCTCTATGTCGTGGTCTTCACCACCTAGAACTCCCATACAACAAGTGCTAGCAACCCAGAGTAGGCCTACACAAATTTTGCATTCACCATTAGCCAATGTGACCATGAGTGAGCTTCTACTATAGTCCTCCAAGCATTGGGAACATTTCATGAGGATCTTGGATTCCATTGAGGTACAACCTCATGACTCTGATGCTTTCACCAAATTTATGGAATACATGCAAATGCACAAGAATCCTGTTATATCCTTCCAAAATCATGAGGTCAAACCTGTGCTTACCAATTCATCATATCCTACTTTTCACTTCATTGTGAGTATCAATAGGTTCCCCTATAAGCAAGTATTGGTTGACACAGCTTCCTCAATAAACATTATTACCACAGCTTCACTAAAACATCTCAATCTTCCATCCTCACGCATTGTACATTCCAAGTTCACATTACAAGCATTCAATGATGCTTTACCCTCCACTATGGGCACAATAATCCTACTTATTTAAATTGGACAAAATACTGTGCCTATATTGTTCTACATCCTAGAGGGTGCAATACAATACAAAATACTGCTTGTAAGGCCATGGATAAGAGATATGGAATGTGTTCCATCTATAGTGCATCAATGCATTAAATGCATTGATGAAGGTAAGGTTCATGTAATTGATGTTTACCCAAACACTTTTAGGTATTATAAACATGTGGATCATCCACCAGATCCCACTGTATCACCCATGCACTTGGACACTAAACCCAATGACCTTATCCAAAGTCTAGATTCAACCCCACAGATCTAGGTAGTCCTCCTACCAAGTTGCCACCCATTGTTAGCATTTTTGATGTACTCTTGAATAGGGGGGCCAAGCAAATCACCTTGGACAATTTTATGAGGTAGTTATGACTTGCCAAAATGCAAATTCATCCTCTCATGAGTTTGTGGGAATGATCAATGTGATGACAAGGAACTAGAGTCCTTCGAATCCATCTACGCAACTTGCAACTCCATCCAAAATTTCATACATACCATACGAGATACCATTGATGGATTCGATCACACCTACTCGATGTCACTCAATATCTCCAAAAAATAAAGAATAGGTATACCCCTACACCAAAGTGGGGGTAACCCAACTACCATAGTTGAAAACTCTAAATTGGAACATGAGCATGAGCTAAATAAAGAACAAGAACATCTGGATATACTCACTAGATTAAATCATCATGAAGCATCCATATCTGCTTCGATATTAAGGATTTTTGATCCACCTCTACTCAATTATCTCCTGGATTCCACACTTAGTTCACCTCCACCACCTATCAGTTATCATCTAGCTTCATCAACAACCATCTAGTCATCACCTCCACTAGCTTTGCAACATATCTTGGATAGGCTAGCCAATATTGAGTTACAAGTGAGTCATAAACACAATGATTTACAATAGATCTTGAATCAAATCACAGGCATTGAGTTACAATTGAGTCATCCAAAACCTCAACCCCTTGGTTGTTAGGGCCAATCCCCTCCTGTGCATTCCAATATTAAGTCTCATACAAATCAACGGCTAAACTAACAACGTCACCCTAAGCAAAAATTTACACCCATTACTGAGTCCATGTATTCTCTATTTAAGCGTCTATGTGCAGCAAAGGCAATTTATCTACTTGAGAGTCGACCTATTGATCCCAACACACCAAAGCCCAAATGATACAAAGTATACCTATACTGCAATTTTCATAGGCAAAGTGGACATGACATGCATATGTGCTTTAAGTTCAAACACCTAGTACAGGATATGATCAATAGGAATGATTCTCAGGTCGATAATATCATTGATAAGGAATATTTATCCATGAGTGGGGCACTCATTCTACCCCATCAAGACATGGGCATTACCCAAAATCTCCAGCCACAATAGGCGGTGTCAATCTCTATCACTACTCCTAGCGAATCCAATAACATTGCATCAATCATAGTACATACTAGGGGTATCCAAGGTGTCACACCTTCCCAACTATTCACATCACAAGAAATGAAGAATCTTGGGTATCCTAAATGTATCATACCTTCCTCGCTTCCTTTGATTGCCACAAATGTTGGGGGTACACAAGATACCACACTTTCCCCCTAAAATCATAAAATGATCAAAGTTACGAAAAGGCTCCAAGGGTATCTACATATCACTTGGTCAACCCAAAACCCTCCTAGGCAGTCTATGATCATCTAGGTCACCCCAAAAGGCTCCAAGGGTATCTACATACCGCTTGGTCAACCCAAAATTCTCCTAGGTGATCTATGACCATCTAGGTCACCCCAAAAGGCTCCAAGGATATCTACATACCACTTGGTCAACCTAAAATGCTCCTAGTCAATCTATGAACATCTAGGTCACCCCAAAATGCTCCAAGGATGTCTATGACCTGTTTGGTCAACCCAAAATGCTCATAGGTGATCTATGACCTTATAGGTCACCCCAAAATGCTCCAAGAGTGTCTACAACCCACTTGGTCAACCCAAAACACTCCTAGGCGGTCTATGACCATCTAGGTCACCCCAAAATACCCTAAGGGTGTCTGGAACCCGCTTGGTCAACCCAAAAATCCCAAAAGGTATCCATAAGCCCTTTGGTCACCCCAAATGCTCCAATTGCCCTCCCATAAGCCCGTTGGTCACATGTACATACATATATCACTCAAAAATAAAAAAATATCATAAAAATATCAAAAATCCAAAAAACATTATCAAAACAACAAAAGTACAAAAATATTGCATTTCATACCATTGCATTATATCATTAATTGCATTAGGCTTCCTCATCATTGCAATTTACATTTTAAAGTTGCTCATACATGTCTAGCACTATGACTATACACTAGTCATCATTCAAAATCAATGTTTTTCAAGTCATCATTCAAAGAATTTCATATTTCACATATCATTTCCACATATATTTCCTATTTTTATATTTATGTCCATTCCCTTCACCTAGTCATTTTTTCTAGAATGTCATTAGGGTTTTGGTCACTCAACCATATCTAGTTTTCTTTTCAGATTTTGTAGAAAGCTATCGTGATTTTTAGGAGGTAGAGTCTTACTTATATTGTACCTTGTATACATCAATATCCCAACACACATTTCACATTAATAATCCAAGTTTTGCACAAGGAAATATGAAACCTACAAAGTGGTCTTGGGTACCTTAAATGAAAAGTCTATCTTGCTCATCCCCCTATGCGAATGGTTTAAGAATGCTTAGAATTGGCAAAAGGACAAGATCTTCCCTACCCAATTCCCCAAAATAAACAGTGGTTCTACCACTATCAACAAAGCAAAATCCCAAAAAAAAACAAAAATCAAAAGCAAAATAAATAGTGGTTATCACCACTCCCTAAACCCCTTGCTCAAAGAAAACAAAATACAAAATAAATAGTGATTTTCATCACTACATATGAGCAAATATCTCTGAATTCAAATAAAATAAAATAAGGGAGTCTTGAACTTGAATCCCTAGAATTCTCAGCATTCAACAAACCATTAGGTGATCCTCATTACAGGTTTGGTGGATAGCCTACTTGGTAATGGCGGTATACTTATGCATGATGATATGTCTGTCACATTAGATTTTGTGTGTGTGTAGACCAATGTTTGATGTGGATGAGTTAGCTTTTGATAGCCTATACTACTTAGTGGTCTAATTCAACTATGTACAAAACCTAGGATCGTGCTACTTGTGGGGTGATATTTAGTGCAGATAGGTTACATAATTCCATTTGACATTGGGGTAATCTTATGCTTATCACAAAATGAACTCACTTGCACACACATGGATATTGAGTATCTTGGTCATCCTAGCATATTCTTACCTTGTAAAAAAGCCTTGCATGGTTAGTATATAATTTTGACCTATTGGCTAGAGTGTTTGAGTCTCATAAAAACCTCATAGACATCCTGTAACATCCTACCATTTATTCCATTTTATCACATACATGCTAGGTTACATTATTCACAAATACATTACATATTCTCATAACAACATTACACATGAATTGATGAACTCTATACAGTCTATGGTGCTAACATAGTATGTCATATAGTATATACATTTCATCATCTAGATCAATACATCATCCATCTCAATATGCATCCATACATAGCATCAAATTCAATCAAAATCACAACATATGCATCCACACAAATACATATCATCACATCAAAAAAATATATATGCATACATGATAGGCATCCATACTCATCTCATAAAGCAAATAAAAATATTGCATACATCTCATAAAGCAAATAAACATATTGCATACATCTCATAAAACAATAAAGCAACACATGTTGATAAAAAAAAAGCTCATATATATCTGTGTATATGTATGGGGTGGAAAGATACATCATACTGCCCATAGACTATAACAAAGTGAGTCCTCAAACCTCACACTCCTAAAAAATCCCCAAAGGTATCCATAAACCCTTTAGTCAACTCCTAAAAATCCCCAGAGGTATCCATAAACCCCTTGGTCACCCAAAAAGCCCCAAAGGTACCCATAAACCCTTTGGTCAACCCAAAAAGTCCCAAAGGTACCCATAAACCCTTTGGTCAACCCAAAAATCCCTAAAGGTATTCATAAACCCTTTGGTCAACCCAAAAGGCCCCAAAGATATCCATACACCCTTTGGTCACCCAAAATGCCCCAAAGGTATCCGCAAACCATTTTGTCAACCTCAAAAAGCCCCAAAGGTACCCATAAACCCTTTGTTCAACTCCCAAAAATCCCCAAAGGTACCCATAAACCCTTTTGGTCAAACCAAAAAATACCCCAATGGCATCTATCAAGCCCATTGGTCAAATATATATACATATACATTAGTCACAAACCAAAGAAAAGGGGTCCAAAACCCACCAAAAGCAAGTCAAATATGATGGAATTCACTCAAGATCAATATGAACCTAAACTGCTCATGGAGAAATGGAAAAGTCCTTACTCTACTCCCTAAGAAGGCCATTGTGGCTGGACCACCCCACGGGAACGAATTTTTCAACCCCTTTCTTCCATGAAACCTCAACAGAGTCTCCAAAATCCTCCCCAAAAATGCTCCATTTCATAATGAGTAAAATCGAAGGAAATCCTAACAAAGTCAAATGTGTCAAGTGACTCATCGTTTTTATCACTGGTCATTCCCTCGTCGAATCGTTGCTTGAGGGGGTAATCATACTTACCAAATTTATAATCAAAATTAATAACTAAACACTTAATCATGCAAATTGTATTTATCCAATGAATATTTGACAAAGACAATCACGTCCTTGCTTGGGGCAACAAACAAGCAAATATTTCAACTAAGAACATAACAAGACAGATGAATATACCTATTGGTACACCTCAAAAGTTACCAAAATACTTAGTATTCTCTAACGCCTAGGGTTATAAGTTCCCTGAGCATACCTGGAAGCTGAATAGAAACCAATACCAATGTATTTACTGAGTCAGAAGTAAGGATTCAAGAATGCATGCTCTTTTCATGATTGGGGCATCTAAAGTTGGTTAGGTTATTGAATAACCCTAATTATTTAGCATTTTAGTCATCTATTTTTTCTCAGTACTATGCTGCACACGATGCATATCAAAAAGGCGCATTTGTAGACACTATAATCTGGTCAATTTGATTAAGCAATCACAAGCACTGGTTAATTAACACCATATGGCCCCCTTGGGCAACCCTTAGAGGTTTACTAGTGGTCCTAACCACTATTGGGTAGCTCTACCCCACTTTTGGGAGATTTTAGGCCATACATTTTGTGACCATCGCACCCACCCTGGGATGGACACAAACTGGCCATCCTGGTGTGGAACGGCCATAACCTGGCCGTCTTGGGGTGGGACGACCATAGGGTTTGACTCCCAAAAAGTCAAATCTAAACAAATGGCACCCAAAAATTGCCATTTCCCTACCTATTCAACCATGCAAGTTAGATAACATAGTATCCTTGTGACATGCTACATGTAAGAGGCCAAATAGGGAGATTTTCTTCTCCCTCCAATGCATGCCACCCTATTGGCCAAATGGTGCCTCTTGCCCTGCATGCCCTTGCATGAATTTTTGCCCAAAAGCCTCCTTTGGCTATAAAGTGGATTATTTTTCCATACAAGATATAGAGAGGAGTTTTGGAGACATAGCAACAAAATACTGCCAAGATTTCCCCTCGCCCTTTCTTGCCATTTTACCTTGAAATCTCTACCTAGGAAAGGAGGTTTTCGAGTGAACTAGGAGGCGCTATCTGCATACAAAATTAAACCATCTGAGTGTTTTTTACCACCAAATGTTATGATAACACTATTTATGATATCCCTAACCAATTAACAGAGGAATTAGTGATAAAATAAGTATAAAACTAGTGGTCGTCCCACCCCAGGACGGTCCCTAGTTTATGATAGTCCCAACTGTTCCACCCCAGTATGGTAGCTTATCTATGCATGATTTCTCTACTATTATTTTTTAGTTAGATTCTAGATTATTGGATTATAATACTATCAAAATTTCATGCATTTTAGAGCTATATTGAGTGAGATATCGTATTTTTAGTGTTTTGTAGGGTCTTATGCAGGTCTACGAAGGTCATCTAGAGAAGCACCTAAAAATATTATTTATTTTGAAAATATGACCATATGGGTTCTCTTAAAATAATATTTTATGCATAATTTCCATGTTTCATTTTATTTGGATATGTTTTGGTTTTAAAATTGTTTTCTTTGGGTTTTACAGGTTGAAGATAGGCACTACGAATGCGACACACCATAGGATACAATTTTGGTTCTATTTTTAGTGAGATCTTCCCAAAACCATCCATTTTACATCCCTCTACAATTTCAAGTCATTTGGAGTTTATTTGGTATAATATCCATGCATATTATCATTACTAGTCTTTTGATGCCTGTGGGGATTGCATGTTTTTCATCATATACACTTGCTATTTGATATTTATGGTTTCCTTGTGTGTAGGTGCAGGTTTATACAACATATTAGGAAGGATCAAAAGACCTTAAGATCAAATATACAAGCTACGACATCATAGGTTCACCCACCTCAATTATGGATACAAGGAAAGGGACTGGATGTGCACCCAAGTTACTTGAAGGATTTTGATCCTTGGGCACCCAATTTGTAACAATTGTATCATATTTGAGCCCTCAAGGGGACATATATGTAACCTTGGATTTGATCCACCATATTAATAATAAATCAACTCTCTTTTGCTTCATTTCTTGTTATTTGGCATCTCTTCCTTTTTACTTGCATGCTTACGTTTGATGCTATTATGTAGTAGGAGATAGATACATATATTTTTCATAATTACCATTTTCCCCCTACTTTATTTCCATATTTTAATTTCATACTTAGACAACTTCTACCATATTATCATTTTATCATAATATTATTCTCATAACCCATCAATCAAATCAACCTATGATCCTCGAAGTTTGGTTATTAATTTGTTTCAGGATCAATCCATACTAGAGTCCCTACAAGTTTTGCCTCTTAATCTATCAAATAATATTAAATTTTGTCTTGTAACCTATCAAACAATGTCACCTCTTTGTAATATTTCAAACAAGATTACACTTTAAACACAAATCAAATTTGTAATCTATTGCAAAAGATTACCCCACAAAACAACCTTGTAATCTATCACACAAGATTACACCTTAATCACAAAATAACCTTGTAATATATCACACAAGATTACACATTTAAAATCAAATCAACCTTATAATATATCACACAATATTACACCTTTAAATCAAATCCACCTTGTAATCTATTACACAAGATTACACCTTTAAACTCAAATCAACCTTGTAATATATCACACAAGATTACACATTTAACTCAAATCCACCTTGTAATATATTACACAAGATTACAACTTTAAACTCAAATCAACCTTGTAATCTAACACACAATATTACAAAACGACCCTGAAGTCTATTACACTTTTAGACACAATCATCCTTGTAACCTTTCATACATGATTACAATTTTAAACTTAATTCTTATATGGTTACCAATTTAGACCAATCTTGATCAATGGTTGGTTTGCATAGTTCTCCCAAACCATACATGGTTTGCTTAAACTATACATAATAAATATATTATTACATTCAAAGGCTAAGGGTTAATTTACTTTAATATTTTCTAAGGATCATATATAGATTAATCTCCTTGTTTAAATTCACTCCCCCCTCTCTCTCTATATATATAATTTGAGGAAATCAACGATCAGCTAACGACCACAGCTCAACGACTAGTTTCCCCAATGGTAATCTTATAGAATAACGACCATGTTTCACACTGGTCACAAGATTTAGACTAAACTGGTTCATCCGATGCCTATGAACACACATTCCTATCTTTTCACATGAACACATATGGCAAATTTGCTTTACCCTGCAACCAACCACATATGTCCAATCCACCATTTGGATAATACACGTGGTAATTTTAGAGAGGTCACACAATTTTGAGGGGGAAATTATGCCACATGTCGGGCTCACCATAGGGTCAAAGGGGGAGAAATGGAGGAGTTAGCGATGTTTGGGCCAATGGGTATTTCTCTAATTGTACCCTGTCTCTGCATGTTTCTATGGGGGTATGTGGATAATAGTCCTTTCTCTAAATGATGGTGTGAAAAAATTCCAACTGATAGTTCTCCGTAACAGCATGCAATCCAAGGCAGTTACCACGTGTTAATCCAAACCATACACGGTCTCACGATGGTGGGAGGTTTTTCTAGGACTTATCCAAGGACCTGGCTATAGACCTTGGGTGTCAAGCACATATTAAATTGTTTTTTAGTCCATCACATAAAGGATGTGGGAAAAAAACTTTGCGAATGAAATTTATTATAAGCCATCCGTTCTTGCAAAGCACGACGGCATCTCTATGGCAGGTTTGGGATGCATAGATATAGCTTTGAATAGTTTAATATTTCTTTGGGGCTACCATAAGTTTGACATTTTTTCCAAAATTTAGGTGTATCGACTAGATGTCGAGTTGTCGTTGTTGTATTTAGAGTTTTACGCTATCTACCAAGGAAGACTTTTGTTTTGAGCTTAGTGTCACCAAATTAAAATACCTAAGAAAATCCTTAGATAAAAATATTATTCTATAGCTGCAATAAAAACTGGATCGTAGAGTTGACTTCTAAATTAATTCTAAAACATTGCCACTATGGGGATTGCAAGGGTTTTTAAACAGACGTATATATTAATCTTCTCACACACAGGGAGTTCATATTGCTCAATATCTCAAATCAAGATATAATCATCGTGAGCACTTAGTCCATAGCTATTTCCAACCCGCCCATCAGTCCATCCAGTGAAACACTTTTGATAGAAGACCAAACTTGCTATCATTTTTACACCTATAGATATAAAAATTTGATAGACGTTAATAGTTATAAATGCAGATGGAGCTTCAACATCAGGAGGGAGAATTTACAGTTTAAAACTTGCTATTATCGGGGGTCGCACTATACATACTATGAGAGTACACCAAGTTATATGAAAGGTGATTTTATCTAAGAATTAATCATTCCTCAAGGCAAAACGATTTAAATTAAAAGGAGCTGAGTAATTTATGTCCTTACATAGAATACTCTAATGGGTAGATTATAATGCAATGGCAATAGTATTGTACTAGGATAAATTCATATACTTATTTGCTAAATATACTTATGACCTTTCGGAGAACTAATTTTCTAGTCATATAAGAGCATCTATAATTTATCTTAAGGGTAAATTTAAATATTTTCCTTGTACCATAGTAGTTGGTGCCCATGACTACTCTCAAATCATGCACTGAGAGGTCGTTATTAACCTATACTAACCATCCAAGCCCTAGATGGATTCGAGTAAAAAAGGAAAGCCCTCTATAAAAACCTGTCTGAACCCATCCAGGTGGTTACTAGCTATGTCCCATAGTTTTATTGCGAGGGATAGATATCAAGCCAAGGGACCTTTCAATTGGAGTTATTTTATCCGAAGTGGGTGTTTTGAGCGTATGTGGTAGCCTAATCCCATATTGGTTGGGTCATGGGAGTGTAGGCTAAATATAACCACGTCCACGCCATACAATTTACACCACCAAGTGGTGGCCATCAAAATTCCACTTGGTGTGATGGTGTCGATGATTCGACTTGAGGGTTATTGAAGTCTTTGCCGATCTAGTAGCTTCTAATCAAAATATTAAACTTTTGATTAAACAAATATGTATAATTTTTAAGCCGATTGAAATAAAATAAAATCCAGAGGAATAAAATACATAGGATTTCAAATCTATAGGAATCAAATACATAGGATTTCAAAAACTTATTCGAAGTCGGGTTTGAAATTTACAGGCTATCTCACTAAAACATTGTCAATAGTGGTGGTCAATGTAATGTCGTTAAACATGCAAGATTTTCATAAAAAAAAACTTAATCAAAGGAGATTTAACCAAACTTGATCGCAAGAGACCCAACTTATATTTCTTCACGTAGAAACCTCCAGAGTTGTGGCCTCTATTTTCTTTTCTCCAGATGAAGACTCCCTTTATCCTTCTAGTTTTTCCTCAATTTTTTTGCCTCCTAAGTTCACTAATATTATCCAAAAGCCTTTAGTTAAGGATTGGGTACTATCTTAGGGCCTTTTGGTTTATGATCTACCAAGGTAGAGAGCATACTCCCTAAGTACAAGATTTTCCTCCCATTTTTCCATTGCTTGATTCCCATTTTATAATTTTTACAACTCCTCCTTTCTTCATGAGCAAGAAGGTGGGTATATTATAAAATATTAAAAGGGAACCTTTTTGGAGTTCACCCAAATAGTAGGATTCCTTTTTATTGATTTTAAAATTTGGGACAAGACAAGAGAGGGTAAGGTGGAAGTACTTTAACCATTTTAGGACTTCCCTTTCTCCCAAGTGAACCTACAAATCTTGCATTAATACTATTGGAAAGGATCATGTGACATGGAGAATAGGGCATCCACTAGACAAATGTGTCAATTTCTATTATTAAATTATGACCAAGTCCTTTTTGGGTCTTTTTAAAAATTGGACAGGTTTTTGGGGTGCACCTAATTGTAATAAATTAGGTGTTATTTTTATAAGTTGTTTTTGTGGGAGATAGTTTCCCAAATTAATATTTTGCATAGGCTTTATTTTATTTTCCCCAAACCTTACAAAAATTCCAATTCAGTTCAAAACCCTTCAAATCAACTTGGTAGAGTGTATATTAGCTTTAATTAGGAATTTTATGGAATAATTTTACCATCCCCTAATTTTATTAATTAGCTTCCTTTTTTATTAATGTTTGGCAGCATTAATAGGGTTTGATCAAGGTTTAAAATTCAAGTATTAATTGATCCTTTGGATCAATTAATGTCTTCTAAGAAGTCCAATGGGTGGGCTATGACATACTCCCCCCTTGGATTAAACACAGTCCCTTGTGTTTCTCCGTAGTTCCTAGTTTAATTAATGCAAAAATTAATAAATTCAACATTAGTCTTTTACAAAACAGATAGAATCATCATATTTTTTCTAATTTCTAGTGTCTCAATCCTGATGGCAAGCAATATCCTCCATGCATGAGAGTACTTGGACATGCAAAATTATAAAATATCAATAATATCATGTTCTTAAAATAATAAAACATCCATATTGCATCAATAATAGGTATGAAAACATTATCAATACATAGTTTTCATCATGAAAACAAAGCATCAAAGCATCTATCACAACATAGTCAATGATAGTAAAATACTACAATGAGAGAATTGTAGAATATTTCCATAGAAATTACATGAATCCACATTTTAACAATAAATTAGATTCTATCTGTCTAATTAAATGCATAAAAAATTCTCACAAAGGAGTATCACATAGCTCCTTTTTATGAGTTAACCTGATATACACAGGTGTCATCAAGGAAAATGACATAATTTTCATACTTCTTCCTTCAAGATGCCCATACATCTTGAAACCATCTTGGCAAAACCCATTTTCCACCACCAGTGCATCACTCTTGATGTCCTTTAGTACCCATTTTCAATCAGTTTATAGCAAGATTCGTATCTCAAGAGACACAAATATCAAGTGCATTCCTCAAAACATTCTAAGGTACATCACTTAAGACCCATAGAATATCACTTAGTTCTTCCACTTTGATTCACCATTGCCTCAATAGTGGGAGGAGAAGAACTTGAAAATGTGTAGTCTTTGAGTAATAAAATCTAATAGTAATAATCATATTTACTATGCTTACGATGCTATATTGATCCTCATGGTCACACTTACCCCTTGTAAAGTACCATGCAACAATTTTTCGTACCAATCATGCCATCACTCATCAAATAGAACCTATGACCACGCTTATGCCATGTAAGTTATCATAACAATCATACTATCACTAATCGATAGTACCTATGACCACACTTATGCCATGTAAGGTGCCATAACAATCTTACTACCACTCATCAATAGTACCTGTGACCACACTTACACCATGTAAGGTGTCATAACAATCTTACTATCACTCATCAATAGTACCTATGACCACACTTATGCCATTAAGGTGTCAAAAATATTACTATCACTCATCGATATTACCTATGACTACACTTAACCCATGTAAGGTGTCATACCAATCATTAGAACATGATTTCTTCTATGTTAAGAGGGAATCCTGCATTCTTCTCTAAGGATAGATTCCTCATCTATACCTCCTAAAGGTGTTCCCATATTTAAAACAAATCATGTCTAACCTTCGTTATTTAAGTTAGTTTAAATCTTATCTAGATTAATATTCTCTTTCATTAAGCTTGTTAGACTCAGATGCATCCTGAAAATACCTCTTCTTACCCTCCCAAACATTATTTACTTGATATATAGTCATTGCAAACGGAATTCAAGTGATCAACATGTTGGATAGGGTACTTTGTCCAAGCTTACATGCTTAAGACCTTCCAAAAACTACCCACTATTTGGATTTTTTTTGAGCCACTACTAAAAATAAAAACAAGAAGACTTAAGTATTAGGAACCATCCATTCCAAATCTTAATGAAATGCAATCAAATATAATAATCTAATTCACTCATTAGATAAACATTGCTTTATATTACATAAGCAAAAACCCTCTTGGGTTACAATTATCATCCTTACAATATAAAATGGGTGGCTTTCAACCACTTTTGTAGCCCTTAAGGTTACTGTTCTCTGGTCCTATCACTATCCTTGTGTTGGACCTAAACCCTAAGCTAGAGAAGGTGGTGGGGTAGTTGTTCCAACGGTTGTTCGGCCTATGCCCTAGGTTGTTCTCTAAACTTCTCAGGTGGTTCTACCTCATCCATGATATGTTCTAGATACTAGTGGATATGGTATGATTATCCCATGGATCATTAGTGCTCCAAAATAAGTGGTCAAAAAAGTTGTCTTGTACTCATAACTGGCCTACCATAGTTGTGTGTTTTCTATGTATAAAGCTGCCATGGTACTAGATCTCCAGTCACTTATTTGTGCTTCTGCTAATCTGATCCTATCCCTCATTGCTATGGTTGCATCCCTTTCAGCCTCTAATCTCATCATTTCTTAGGCCCATAAATTCTCTTGGGCCTACTTTGGTTGTTTAGGAAGGTCTACTCTAACAACAGTCTCAGATGTACCTTCAACTATCTTAACAGCTTCTTGCATAACCACATCCTTTCTAGAAATTACATTGTTTTCTTGGCTCATTTTGGAACCATTGAAAGCCATTTCCTACTTCAGAGTGTGTGGATCAGTGATCGACAAGCACTAGGATTATAATCATAAGGATAACTATAGGGCTTGCTCCTATTGTGCCCATTGTAGACACCAAATCCTAGCCATTAATCCTTCATCCTAACCATCCCACCACCCACTTGTCCACCTTAGCCCTTTATCGCCACTCATTTAGCCATTTCATGCCTTTCCCGCATTCAAAAGGCCCACTTTAACCCTTTCCCGCCACTTTATGACCCCTTTGGACTTAATTTATATTTATTTTATATTATTTAAATTTTAATATAAAATTTTATTAGGTTCGAGGTGTAGACCAATTGGTTCATCCAAACCCCATAAGGGGGATGGAGGTCCAAGGTTCAAATCTTGGGCCTCATTAGACTGAATGCTTGTCCCTTTCCTGATGCTTTCAATGGCGTAAAAGGTTTAAAAATGATTATGGCATGGTGATTATAGGGGTGGACTTTGCGAAGATCTGTGTGGTAGATTCTGGGGTAGACAACACAAAATACTATGGTGGCCATAAAAGTTGGACAACCTGCCTATATTTGTGGCGGATACCAATTCCACCATGTTAAAAACATATATATATATATATATATATATATATATATATATATATATAATATTTTATTAATATATTTTAATATAAAAAATATATATTTAAACCCAATTAACCTCAACCATATGATTTAGTCTAATCTCAACCATCCATCTTCATTAATCCATGCCACACTTAAAGTATAATCTCAGCCCTAGGATGTGATTTAATCTTAGCCACATAATCTAAAGTGTTGAGATAAAACCCTAAGAAACCCTAAGGTTGGATTATAAGTAAAGGCATGTGTAAATGCTCAAACCCTAGAATGTTCTTGCCCTTGGAGAGATTATTGAAGAAGCCTGTGTGAAGCATAAGGTTGTAGAGCCATTGAAGATCCAAACCCTAGCTTGCTATAGGACTTCCATAATTCCATATATTTCATATCCATCCAAACATCCCCAAATCCATCCCCACCAATCCATATATCCAATATGCCAAATCAGCCCACCCTTCATCCCATAAGGCCAAAGATAACCTTAACTAGTCAGTTAACCACTAGTTTGAAAATGAAATCAGCCAAGTTATCTGTCTATGAACTTATCCCACAATCCCCTAAGCATAGAGAAGATTTAATGGAGATACTCAAGTCTATTGAGTTAGAATCCCAAGACTCTAATGCCTTTAATAATTTTTTCAGGGGTGTTAGGACATGCATGGAGCCATCCATCACCTTTTATGACTTTGAAATAAAATTGATAACATTAGAATTTATGGATCCTCCATTACATATAACGACCTTGATAGATAAGAAGCCATTCAAAAGAGTCTTAATTTACACTGGCTTATCCATTAACATCATCACTATTGCTGCCCTTCTCCACCTCAAGCCACCACCATCTCACATTTCCAAGTCACCATTCACACTCAAAGCATTTAATGATGTTTTGTGTACCACAATTGGCATTATCATTTTTCCCATTGAAGTAGGGGCCAAAAAATTGCACATAATGTTTCATATTTTGTAAGGAACCATGGCAGACAATGTACTCCTAGGTAGACCATGGATGAGGGAAATGAAATGTGTTCCTTCAATTCTCCATCAATGCTTGAAATACATTCATGATGGACAAATCCATTGCATCCCCATGGATGTAGAACCTTTTAAGTATTGCAATTTTATTTCAAATACTTATGAATCCATGTTGCCTTCCACTCATTTATTTTTGTCACCATCTCCATCCAATCCACCTCATTCATATTCTCATCCATATTCATCTAAACCATGTACTTATTCTTCCAAAGCTCCTATTCTTGAGGATTTACCCATCATCGAGCCTACAAAATTGTCTATTTCTTCTTGTACATGTGGTCAAGGTCAACCCACTTTCACCACATCGTACACCTCAACCATTCCTTCTTCCACAACCATTTCTTCTTATTCATCAATACTCCATCCATATTTTTCTAATTCCACCCCGCCGTCCAACCCTACTCCATCAATAGATGTTTCAGAAGTCAAAATTTTGGATTTTGAAATATTCAATTCACCCACAACCACATCCAATCTTGAGCCATCTGTACCCACATTAGCCCAAGTCAAAGTTCACATCACTAATCTTGGTATTGGTGAATACGTGGTCCAAGATGTCACCATCACACCCCTATCCATTCCCACAACCAAGGATTTTGGTCGCCCACGTGACCATCCTTTAACCATAGGTGTTGTATACGAACTGGGCTCTACTCTGAACAATATCAACTTTATTTATGGAGGGTTAGATTCCTCAATTGGAATAAACCCACCTGATGAACCTAAGGAACCAAGACATGCCAACATAAACAATATGATAGGATTTCCATCTTGATACTTTCACATAGTTAATTGGTAAGGTCAAGGTCTAGGTTCCCATGAACAAGGGATACACGACATCATAGATCTTCCATATCAAGGAGCACATGATCGTTCAGGCTTAGGGTACACCCCACTTTCCACAACCACTTCCCTTGAGCAAGATTTTCAAAGGCTTAGCCTCAAGAACAAAGACAAATCCCCCATGCCATGTTCCTCAAACACCTCTCTTGAGCAAGCCCTTCAAGAGCTTAGCATCGATGAAGTGAATGAGGATGACCCCATCAATTTTTCCTACCCAATCCATGACTCTGATGAGGAAAGTTATGAAGAGTTGGAATTAATGTAAAACACTTCTAATTATTCTTAAGAGGATGTTTCGCCCATTTTATGTAAGCAGTAGTTTACTCCAATATGAAAAATCAAATAATATTGCTATGCAGACATTCGGTTTGAAAATGAATAATCAAACCTAATATATGGGTTACAAAATAGTAAACCTAACAAGGTTAGCGTAGGATGTGCTAACCACCTAGAAAATAGAATATGCCAAATAACCAACTAAATATCTTAGGATATTTTAGCTATTAACCTAAGTTAATATAGGAGGTAATTTATACAATGGTAAATATCTCCTATGGTAGAAAAGTAAATGTAATAATCTATGTAGTGTAATGCAATACACTACCTATTTTACCCTAACATCCCCCATTTATTACATTACTTTGATATACAAAGTTTACTCTGAAACAGTTGAAATTTGACACATCCAAGTACCTTTGCAAAAATATTAGCAACATGTTCATCGGTGGGAATGTGTTGGAGCTTGATTTTGTGCTTAGGAACTTCATCACGAATAAAATGACAATCTATGTCAATATGCTTTGTTCATTCATGATGTACTGGATTCTTGACCAAGTTTAAAACACCTGAGTTGTCACAAAACATGTGAATAGGAAGCTTATTTGGTAGGCCCATGGTAGCCAAGATGTGACTTAGCCATATCACTTCACACATAGCTCCACATACAGCGTGATATTCTGCCTCAGTTGAAGATAAAGAAACCACCTGTTGCTTTTTAATATACCATGAGACATGACCATATCCAAGATGAAATACATATCTTGATGTTGATTTTTTGTCATCTATGGATCCAACGTAATCAGAGTCAGTGTAACTCTGTAAGAAGAATGATTTATTCTTCTTATACTCTATACCATAATCTACACTACCTTGAATGTAGTGAAGAACCTTCTTAGCTGCTTTCCAATGAGAGACCTTTGGTTTGTGCATGAACCGTGAAATATAGTTTACAAAATAAGTAATATCTGGTCTAGTATTAGTCAGATAGATGAGGCTTCCAATAATCTATCTATAAAGTGTGCCATATACCTGTGGTGAGTCATCATATTGTGATAACTGAAGCCCTGATTCCATTGGTATTGCTTTGGGCTTACAATCAATCATATGATATTTTTCTACTAAATTCTTGGCATATTTTTTTTGAGTCACCCTAAGATGATTCTTCTTTTGTTCTATCTCAAGGCCAAGACAATAGTGGAGAAGTCCTAGATCTGTCATATCAAATGACTCTTTCAAGTCATATTTCACGACGTTAATCAAGTTCTTTGAATTATCAGTGATGATAAGATCATCTACATATAACACAATAATCACTATTTTAGAACCTGTGTTCTTGATATAGAGATTTACATTAGACGGACTTCTCTTAAATCCATGCTGTAGTAGGTGACTATCCATTTTTATGTACCATGCTCTTGGGGCTTGTTTTAGCCTGTATAATTATTTGAACAATTTGAAAACTTGTTGCTCATGGCCTTCCTCAGCATATCCAAGAGATTGAGTAATGTACACCTCTTATTTTAAGTCACCGTTTAGAAAGGTGCTTTTTACATCCATATGATGTAATTTCCATCCGAACTATGCTGTCATAGCACAAAGCACGCAAATGGTGGCCATCCTTGCTATAGGAGCAAAGGTTTCCTCATAGTCAAGCCCTTCATTTTGAGCATAGCACTTTGCCACAAGATGGACCTTATGCTTATCTATGGTGCCATTTGCCTTATAAATTGCTTTGTAAACCCATTTGCAGCCTATGGGTTTCTCTCCTTTAGGTAAATACACTAGCTTCCATGTTTTATTCTTTATGAGGGAGTTATGTTTTGCATCCATAGCTACTTTCCATTGAGGCAGTCTAAGTGCTTCATCAACTATAGAAGGTTCATTTTCATCATATGCTAACAAGTAAACTCTCTCCTCATCTATTTCCATATCATCTTCCCTTGGTAACTCTTTATCAACAGAAAGCTCTTGAAAATCTACACAAAGATCATCAACTGAAGTGGATGCTTCATTCTTTTATTTCTGAGTCATGCTTCATGTCTTTGGAGGATTGAGAGTAAGATCAGGTGGTGAAGTGAGTTTGGAATCTTTCATTGTGCTTGTATACCATTTGGGAGGCTTTTCTATTATGGAGGAGGAAGTGGTTTTTGCTCCTCATCATATAGGTATACTGATGTAGTGTTGGGTGTGAAAGCTTCATCAAACACTACATCTCTGCTGACATGTATTTTCTTGGTAAGTGGTTCTATCAATCGATAGCCTTTTGAGAATTCATCATATCCAAGAAAAACACATGGTAGGTACTTCTCATCTAATTTCTTTCTTTTCTCCTTGGGTATATGCATAAAAGCCTTACACCCAAATACTCGTAGATGAGATATGGAGGGTTTCCTTCCACTCCATGCTTCCGGAGGAGTCATACCTTCAATAGCCCTTGTGGGTGCCCTATTCAAAAGATATACTACAGTTTGAATAGCCCTTGTGGGTGCCCTATTCAGAAGATATACTATAGTTTGAACAACTTCAGCTCAGTAAATTTGATCAAGATTAGCTCCCTTAAGCATACATCGAACCATTTCCATAATGGACCGATTTCTTCTCTCAGAAAATCCATTTGATTGAGGAGAGTAGGTTGTTTTCAACTGTCTCTTTATCCCATGTGTCTATAAAAATGAAGAAAATTACTTTGATGTGTATTCCCCCCCTCGATCTAAAATGAGGGTCTTGATGAAGCATCCTGATTCTTTCTCAACTAGCTTTTTTAACTATTGAAAATAGGTAAATGCTTCAGACTTAAACTGAAGGAAGAAGACCCACATATTTCGTGAGTGATCATTGACAAACAATTGAAAATACCTTTTCCCTCCACAACTAGTAGACATGGGACCATACAAATCTATGTGAACCAACTCCAAAGGTAACTTAGCTCGAAAGGTGATAGGCTCAAAGGGTACTCTATGTTACTTTCCTAACAAGAAATTAGAGCACACTGGCAAAGTAGATGAAAGAGTAGGCAATCATTTCACCATTTGATATTTACTCAATTCTAGTAAATATCCTGAACTTAAATGCTCAAATATCTTATGCCATAGAGAAGTGGCCTCTTTTGTGGTTACTGCCATTGCAGTATGTGTTGAGGTAATTGCATCTAAGACAAACAAACCATGTTTGTATCAACTTGTTGCTATCTGTTTTCCCTTTTGAGTGATAAAGCAATGTTTATTTTATTTTTCCACTTTGAAATTGACATTCATGTTATTGTCCAGGATTTATGGAACTGACAAGAGATTATTTTTCAATCCTGGTACATAAAGAGCTTTTTGAGTTTTACATTCTCCATCTGGAAGAGATATAGAAACACTTCCTTCTCCCTAAACTCGATAGGTTTTATAATCAACAATGGTGATCGGTCTACCTTCTTGAGCCTCAAACCGTTGGAAATTTTGGGTACTTTGGGTACATTGCCTTTGCTCAAGTATATAAGTTGTCATTGATGTCAAGAAGCTTTTGAAGGAATTTGATTTGATGTCAAATAATTTGTTTTGATGAAGTTACGACATGACAGTTTCAAAGGTCTTTTGCAAACCCCAAGCCGACAGGTTTGAGAGAAAGAGCTCGCAGTGAAAAAGTGTCACGATATCGCAACATGTCGGGTTTTCGTGACCCGAAGAAAAGAAAAGCGCTAAGGAGAAAAAGTGTCGCGATATCGTGACATGTCGGGTTTTCACGACCCGAAGAAAAGAAAAGCGCTAAGGAGAAAAAGTGTCGCGATACCGCGACATGTCGGGTTTTCGTGACCCGAAAAATAGAAAAGAGCTGAGGAAAAATGTCGCGATATCGTGACATGTCACATTTTCGCGACTTAAGCAGGAGAGAGAAAGCAAGTTAGAAAAATGTCATGATATCGCGACATGTCGCATTTTCACGACTTAAGCAGGAGAGAGAAAGCAAGTTAGAAAAATGTCGTGATATCGTGACATGTCGCATTTTTGTGACTTAAGCAGGAGATAGAAAGCAAGTTATAAAAGTGTCACAATATCGCAACATGTCACAGTTTCGCGACTCAAAGAGGAGAGAGAATGTACGGAGTTAGAAATGTCACGATATCACAAAAAAAACAAAAAGGAAGTCTAAGGAAGCAAAAGTGTCGTGATATCACGACAAAAGCTAAAAAGAAGACAAAGGAGTTAGAAGTGTCGCGATATCACGACATAAGAAAAGAAGAAGAGTACGCAAGCAGAAAGTGTCGTGATATCATGACAAAAGAAAGAAGGAATAGTTCGAAGGCGAAAGTGTCGCGATATCACGACATGTTATGTTTTCACAGGCAACAGCCAAGAAGAAGTCGAAGAGGCAAAAGTGTCGTGATATCATGACATGTGGCATTTTTGTGGCAATAGAAATAAAAGAAGCTACAGAGATAGAAATGTCGCGATTTCACGACAGGCCATAAGAGCGCAAGACAAGAAGAAGAACCCTACTAGAATGAGAAGTATGACAGAGGACCGACATCTCCACAGCATTTACAAGGGCAGATACAAAGTGAATTCTTGCAGCTAAAATGTGAAAAGTGAACAAATGACAGTGCGATGGCTACAGGGTCAGTTATCGAATGAAGTCTTCGAGCAGTTGAGTTACCAAATATCTTCATGAGTTGAAGTCGACAAAGATCGATGACAACCAACTAAAATTAGGGTTTGCATTTGTTATAACAGCTGACTAAGATTAAAGTTTTCATCATGAAAATTTTGTTATAAAAGGAGGGCTATTTGGAGAGTTGAATGTGTTGTTGAATGTGTGTCAAAGTGTGCGAGATGCAGCCGAAAGAGCGCAGATAATGCAGTAGTGGCATGATGATGTTGAAGTGTGCAGAGTGAGCGAAGAGTCATGGCAAATTATTCCAAGTGCCACTATGATTGCGCAGAGAGTGCAAAGGCTGAAGTTTGACCAAGTGTGGCTATGATTGCGCAGAGAGAGCAGAGGGCAAAGAGAGCACAAAGGGCAAAGACGAACGCGGAGTGCTACTGTATGGGCGTAGAGTGTGTGAAGACAGTGCAGAGTGTGTGCAGAGAGACGACTGAGAGAAGACGAAGTGTGGCTGTAAGAGCGTAGAAGATGTGTATGTTTCTTGAATAGTTTTGGACAGGTTTCGGTGGGGACTTATGAGCAGATTTGGATAGGTCCTAGCAGAGGACTTGTGAAATGAGTTTGATAGTTCTATGAGAAGAACCCGAGGATAGATTTTGCAAGTCTTTGAGAAGGCTTGTATGCAGAGGATTTATTTGTTCAAGAGTTGGACAGATCTGACATACAGAGGAAGAATTGTACTAGACCAACTGACTGTGATTGGTACAGGTTGTTGAGCTGCTGTGGACGTGATCATAGAAGGTAGAGGTCTCTTAGGCTAAGCATTGAGGATAGGAGGTCTTCGGTGGAAAGGAGTTCCACATGCTGGCAAGAGGTAGAGGCAGTTGATCTTCTGAGGGATCATTTCCAGAGCAGAGGGGAAGGTATCTCCTTTGAGCAGAGGCTCATAAATTCTGATTGGGGGAAGGTATCTCCTTTGGGCCGAGGCTCATAAACATTGTATTTGGGAAGGATTCCCAAAGAACTTTGAGATAAATTTTAGAGAAAAGTTTTTGTGGATGTAGCCCAACCATTTTGGGTGAACCACGTTAAAAATGGGTCTTCAATGTGTGATGCTTTCTGTCTTGATTAATGTTGTGTTGATGCCACTGCTATCTAAAGTTAAAATTATTAATTGGTTAAGTCTTATATTGTTCACCCCCCCTCTCAGTATAAGCTTGTGTTCTTCAATTGGTATCAGAGCGGGTCTCTCCAGAAAGAGCCTAACAGCTTGGAGAAGGATCTATCAGAGGAACATACAGATTCAGAAAGAGATGAAGAGGTTGAGTTCGATCTCAAAGGTGAATTCTTCTTGGCTTTAAGAAAGCTTGAGAAATTCAGGGAAGAGAATTTTGTTCTCAAGCATCAATGTCAGGAAGAAGAGATAGCAAGATCAAAATTGTCTCAAAGTGTTATAGACTTCAAAATTCTAGCTGAAGAAGGGAAGAAGGTTGAACAGGTTCTGACAGAGGCTCTAAAAGGAAAGGAAGTTGATTGCGAGAAACTAGAAGAAGAGGTTATGTCTCTTAGAGTGAAGTTGGAACAGTTGGCTCTCAGACAGAATACTCCGTGTGAAAAGCAAAAGAAGGATGGTATCACCATTCATGAAACAGGGTCTTCGAGCAAGATCAATCTTCATCCTGAAGAGCGGTGGATTCCAGTTGGTCACAAGAAGAACAATCATCCAAGGCATCAAAACAGGTTACATAATACTTTCCATGGCTATTGTTTTTCCTGCAAGAAATTTGGTCACAAAGCTATGCATTGCAATAAGTCTTTGAATAGCCATAGTAAGGAAAATGTTAACTCTTTTGCACCTCTTATGAATAAAAATGTCATGTGTTACAAGTGCAAGAATTTTGGGCATATAGCAAGGATGTGCTGTTTGGATAGATCTAGCCTTGAGTTCACTAAAAAGAGAAATGAGATCAAATCTAAGTCAATGATAGTTCAAACTGCTTTTCATGCTCAAGACAAAGTAGAAAAATGGTATCTTGATAGTGGTTGTTCAAAACATATGACTGGTGAAAAGGAAAAGTTTTTGGTCTTAAAAGAAACAAACAGAGGAACAATCAGTTTTGGAGATAATAGGTCAGCTAAAATCTGTGGTAAAGGGACTCTTAGTTTGGATGGGAAATCCAAAACAGAAAATGTGCTTTATGTAGAAGGCCTAAGACATAATCTTCTAAGTGTGAGTCAACTTTGTGATCAAGGGCACATAGTATCTTTCTTTTCAGATAGATGTGAGATAAGTAAAGAAAAAAATGGAAAACTCATTGCGAGTGCTACAAGGACTCCAAACAATCTTTACATGCTAAGTGAGATAAAAAGGGAAAAGTGTTTTCTAACTCAAGAAGATGAGAGTTGGCTATGGCATAAAATATTGGGGCATTTGAGCTTTGATAATCTTGTCAATATTAGTAACAAGGAAGCAGTTAGAGACTTGCCCAAAATAAAAAGGCCCCATAACATCATTTGCGGTCCTTGTCAACATGGAAAACAGACCAGAACCAGTTTCAAATCAAAAGGGTATACTTCTTCAAAACCATTGGATCTTATTCATACTGATTTATGTGGCCCTACCAAAACTCAGAGCATTCAGGGAGAAAGCTACTTCATGTTGTTTATAGATGATTATTCTAGAATGACTTGGGTTACTTTTCTCAAAGAAAAATCTGAAGCTTTTGAAAAATTTAAAGCTTTCAAAGAAATGATTGAAAATGAGACTGACAAGAGAATCAAATGCTTAAGATCAGATAGAGGAGGAGAGTTCACTTCAAATGAATTTGTGGAATACTGTGAGCAACAAGGAATCAAAAGAGAATATTCAGCAACAAGAACTCCTCAACAAAATGGAGTAGTTGAAAGGAAAAACAGAACTATTGAAAATATGGCTAGAGCTATGTTAAATGAGTCAAAACTTTCAGATGGCTTTTGGAAAGAGGCAGTCAGTACAACAGTCTACATTATCACCAGGGCCCAACTTAGAGTCAATCATCATAAAACTCCTTATGAGTTGTGGAAAGGAAGACCAACTACAGTAAAATACTTCAAAGTGTTTGGGAGTAAGTGCTTCATCAGAAGGGAAGATCAGAATTTGGGTAAGTTTGATCCTAGGTGTGATGAGGGAATATTTCTTGGATATTCCAGCAGAAGCAAGGCCTACAGATGCTTCAACAAAAGAACTCATACAGTTGTAGAGAGCATAAATGTAACAGTTGATGAAAAGAGAGGGATAAGAGAACCAGTCAAGGAACTCAGTGATGAAATTTGTCAAGAAGAATTCAGAGAGGTTTCAGATGAAGAAGAGGAAAGACAACAATTGCTTCCCAAAACTCCTTCACGATATGTTCAGAAACATCATCCCAAATATTTGATCATTGGTGATCCAAATAGCAGGCAAACAAGAAGAAGAGTCATTCCTTCACATGATTCTACAAATGTTTCATTATTATCTCAGATTGAGCCAAAATATTTCAGTGAAGCATGTGCAGATAAGTTTTGGGTAAAAGCAATGGATGAAGAGCTAAATCAAATAGAGAAAAGTGAAACTTGGGATTTGGTTCCAAGACCTAAGGACAAGAATGTCATTGGCACAAAATGGATATTCAGAAATAAACTCAATGAGGATGGAAATATTGTTCGAAACAAAGCTAGGTTAGTCTGCAAAGGTTATGCTCAAGTAGAAGGTGTTGATTTCGAAGAGACGTTTGCTCCTATTGCTCGTCTTGAAGCTATCAGAATGTTTTTGGCCCTTTCAAGCTTCAAATCATTCAAGGTATATCAAATGGATGTAAAGTCAGCTTTTCTAAATGGGGTGTTGGTAGAAGAAGTCTACATAGAACAGCCAGAAGGAGTGTCTCTCTCAAAACAGTCAGACTATGTGTGTAAACTAAAAAAGGCCTTGTATGGGTTAAAGCAAGCACCTAGGGCTTGGTACTCAAGACTTGACAGTTATCTTCATGAGCAAGGCTTCAGGAAAGGCGTGGCAGATAGCAATTTGTATATTAAGAATGAAGATGATGATATGTTGATTATGGTTGTCTATGTTGATGATATTATTTTTGGGGGAAATAATACTCAGATGTGCAAAGATTTTGCTAACACCATGCAGAAGGAATTTGAGATGTCTATGATTGGAGAGCTGTCATTCTTTTTAGGTCTTCAGATTGCTCAATCAAAAGATGGTGTATTTCTCTCTCAAGGAAAGTATATCAAAGAAATGTTGAAGAAATTTGGGATGATGGATAGCAAACCAGTGTGTACTCCAATGATTACAGGGTGCAAGATGAGTAAAGATGATGAATCTCCAAGTGATAGATCAAAGGTTGTACAGATCAATGATTGGCAGTTTATTATATGTTACAACTACCAGACCAGATATCATGCAGGCAGTTGGGTTAGTAGCAAGATTTCAGGCAGCTCCAAAATATTCTCATGTTATAGCAGTTAAGAGGATATTCAGATATCTGAAGGGCACTATGGACTTTGGGCTTTGGTATCCCAAAGGTGATGATTTCACCCTCACGGCTTATACAGATGCAGATTGGGCAGGCAGTATTGATGACAGGAAAAGCACTAGTGGTGGAGCATTCTTTCTGGGAAAGAGTTTGGTTTCTTGGCTAAGTAAGAAACAACCTTCAGTTTCCTTATCTACAGGAGAGGCTGAATACATAGCAGCAGTGGCTGGGTGTACACAAGTTTTATGGATGAAAACCACCTTGGAGGATTTCAAAGTCAAGCATGAACAACCCATCTCCATACTTTGTGATAATACAAGTGCCATAAGTATTTCCAAAAATCCGGTAATGCACTCAAGGACAAAGCATATTTCCATCAAGTATCACTTTCTAAGGGAGAAAGTGCAAGACAAGCAGGTCAAGCTAGAGTATGTGTCTACTAAAGAGCAGATTGCGGATATCTTCACCAAACCTCTTCCAAGAGATACGTTTGAGTATCTAAGGGAGAAATTGGGAGTTGTACTCCCACCCCAGAATTAATCACCTCATCGGGAGGTGGGGGAGGGACCAAGCTAAGAGGCTCATTCTTAGTCCCGAGCCCCAAAGGTGACCCTTTGCCATTGATGACAAAGGGGGAGAGATATGAGTAAGGGGGAGAGCTTCAAAGTGAAGAGGAAAGCTTCAAGGGGGGGGGGTTTTTTTTTTTTGGTGGTTTGGCTTTTGAGCTTGGAAGTGTTTTTAATAAAGGTTTGCCATCATTGACCAAGGGGGAGATTGTTGGCAATTTTGGGTACCTTGGGTACATTGCCTTTGCTCAAGTGTATAAGTTGTCATTGATGTCAAGAAGCTCTTGAAGGAATTTGATTTGATGTCAAATAATTTGTTATGATGGTTATTTGTGTTAGGAGAAAGTATGGAGAGAAGGAAAGTGTCAGCAATTTCGCGACATGTCGCATTTTCATGACTCAAAGGGAGAAAGCAAGATAGAAAAGTGTCACGATTTGTGACATGCAAAAAAAAAGTGTCACGATTTCGTGACATGTAGGTATTAGAGAGTTAAAGAGAAGTGTCACGATTTGTGACAAGTAATTTGGTGGGGTGGTTAGAGAAGGCTATGAAGAGAAGTGTCACGATTTCATGATAGAGGAAGATGATAGAGAGAAGTGTCACGATTTCATGACAAAAGTAGAAAGAAGGCAATGAAGAAGAAGTGTCACGAATATCATGACAAAGTGAATTTGATGTCGACAAAGAAGTGTCGCGATTTAAGGTTGTTGAGGAGTAAAGTGTCATGATATCGTGACAAAATCCAAAAGAAAGTGTACGGTTGCAAAGGTGTCATGATATCATGACATGTTAGTTTTACGACAAAAGCTTCTAGCATAGAGGCGGTTGAAGCCGACAAAGTTAAATTTGGGCTGACGAAGTTTAGGGTTTGCAGTCTACGTAGTTTAGGGTAACAATCGACTAAGATTAAGGTTTTGATCTTGAAAGTGTTAGTATAAAAGAAGGGTTATTTAGAGAGTTGATTGAAGTGTGATTAAGTGCGATTCATGAGAGTGAGAGAGAGAGATTCAAAGAAAAATTGAGGAAATTTGTGCTAGATCGAAGGACTATGTTTAGTGCATATTCGAGGACAAAATTTGAGGTGATAGAGTTGAGGACAGAGGTCTCTTAGACTAGAGCAGGGAAGACAGGTGGTCTTCGATGGAAAGGAGTTCCATTTGCTAAGGGTAGTAGAGGTAGAGGATCTTCTAGAGGGATCATTCTTCTACCGGAGCAGAGGGGGTATTAGGGGAAGGTATCTCCTTTGGGCCGAGGCTCATAAACATTGTAATTGGGAAGGATTCCCAAAGAACTCTTGAGATAAACTTTTAGAGAAAAGTTTTTGTGGACGTAGCCCAACCATTTTGGGTGAACCACGTTAAAAATGGGTCTTCAATGTGTGATGCTTTCTGTCTTGATTAATGTTGTGTTGATGCCATTGCTATCTAAAGTTAAAATTATTAATTGGTTAAGTCTTATACTTGTTCACCCCCCCTCTCGGTATAAGCTCATGTTCTTCAATTGGTATCGGAGCGGGTCTCTCCGGAAAGAGCCTAACAGCTTGGAGAAGGATCTATCAAAGGAACATACAGATTCAGAAAGAGATGAAGAGGTTGAGTTCGATCTCAAAGGTGAATTCTTCTTGGCTTTAAGAAAGCTTGAGAAATTCAGGGAAGAGAATTCTGTTCTCAAGCATCAATGTCAGGAAGAAGAGATAGCAAGATCAAAATTGTCTCAAAGTGTTATAGACTTCAAAATTCTAGCTGAAGAAGGGAAGAAGGTTGAACAGGTTCTAACAGAGGCTCTAAAAGGAAAGGAAGCTGATTGCGAGAAACTAGAAGAAGAGGTTATGTCTCTTAGAGTGAAGTTGGAACAATTGGCTCTCAGACAGAATACTCCATGTGAAAAGAGAAGGATGGTATCACCATTCATGAAATAGGGTCTTCGAGCAAGATCAATCTTCATCCTGAAGAGCGGTGGATTCCGTGGATCAGTTGGTCACAAGAAGAACAATCATCCAAGGCATCAAAACAGGTTACATAATACTTTCCATGGCTATTGTTTTTCCTGTAAGAAATTTGGTCACAAAGCTATGCATTGCAATAAGTCTTTGAATAGCCATAGTAAGGAAAATGTTAACTCTTTTGCACCTCTTATGAATAAAAATGTCATGTGTTACAAGTGCAAGAATTTTGGGCATATAGCAAGGATGTGCTGTTTGGATAGATCTAGCCTTGAGTTCACTAAAAAGAGAAATGAGATCAAATCTAAGTCAATGATAGTTCAAACTGCTTTTCATGCTCAAGACAAAGTAGAAAAATGGTATCTTGATAGTGGTTGTTCAAAACATATGACCGGTGAAAAGGAAAAGTTTTTGGTCTTAAAAGAAACAAACAGAGGAACGGTCAGTTTTGGAGATAACAGGTCCGCAAAAATCTGTGGTAAAGGGACTCTTAGTTTGGATGGGAAATCCAAAATAGAAAATGTGCTTTATGTAGAAGGCCTAAGACATAATCTTCTTAGTGTGAGTCAACTTTGTGATCAAGGGCACATAGTATCTTTCTTTTCAGATAGATGTGAGATAAGTAAAGAAAAAAATGGAAAACTCATTGCGAGTGCTACAAGGACTCCAAACAATCTTTACATGCTAAGTGAGATAAAAAGGGAAAAGTGTTTTCTAACTCAAGAAGATGAGAGTTGGCTATGGCATAAAATATTGGGGCATTTGAGCTTTGATAATCTTGTCAATATTAGTAACAAGGAAGCAGTTAGAGACTTGCCCAAAATAAAAAGGCCCCATAACATCATTTGCGGTCCTTGTCAACATGGAAAATAGACCAGAACCAGTTTCAAATCAAAAGGGTATACTTCTTCAAAACCATTGGATCTTATTCATACTGATTTATGTGGCCCTACCGGAACTCAGAGCATTCAGGGAGAAAGCTACTTCATGTTGTTTATAGATGATTATTCTAGAATGACTTGGGTTACTTTTCTCAAAGAAAAATCTGAAGCTTTTGAAAAATTTAAAGCTTTTAAAGAAATGATTGAAAATGAGATCGACAAGAGAATCAAATGCTTAAGATCAGATAGAGGAGGAGAGTTCACTTCAAATGAATTTGTGGAATACTATGAGCAACAAGGAATCAAAAGAGAATATTCAGCAACAAGAACTCCTCAACAAAATGGAGTAGTTGAAAGGAAAAATAGAACTATTGAAAATATGGCTAGAGCTATGTTAAATGAGTCAAAACTTTCAGATGGCTTTTGGAGAGAGGCAGTCAGTACAACAGTCTACATTATCACCAGGGCCCAACTTAGAGTCAATCATCATAAAACTCCCTATGAGTTGTGGAAAGGAAGACCAACTATAGTAAAATACTTCAAAGTGTTTGGGAGTAAGTGCTTCATCAGAAGGGAAGATCAGAATTTGGGTAAGTTTGATCCTAGGTGTGATGAGGGAATATTTCTTGGATATTCCAGCAAAAGCAAGGCCTACAGATGCTTCAACAAAAGAACTCATACAGTTGTAGAGAGCATAAATGTAACAGTTGATGAAAAGACAGGGATAAGAGAACCAGTCAAGGAACTCAGTGATGAAATTTGTCAAGAAGAATTCAGAGAGGTTTCAGATGAAGAAGAGGAAAGACAACAACTTCTTCCCAAAACTCCTTCACGATATGTTCAGAAACATCATCCCAAATATTTGATCATTGGTGATCCAAATAGCAGGAAAACAAGAAGAAGAGTCATTCCTTCACATGATTCTACAAATGTTTCATTATTATCTCAGATTGAGCCAAAAGATTTCAGTGAAGCATGTGCAGATAAGTTTTGGGTAAAAGCAATGGATGAAGAGCTAAATCAAATAGAGAAAAGTGAAACTTGGGATTTGGTTCCAAGACCTAAGGACAAGAATGTCATTGGCACAAAATGGATATTCAGAAATAAACTCAATGAGGATGGAAATATTGTTCGAAACAAAGCTAGGTTAGTCTGCAAAGGTTATGCTCAAGTAGAAGGTGTTGATTTCGAAGAGACGTTTGCTCCTGTTGCTCGTCTTGAAGCTATCGGAATGTTTTTGGCCCTTTCAAGCTTCAAATCATTCAAGGTATATCAAATGGATGTAAAGTCAGCTTTTCTAAATGGGGTGTTGGTAGAAGAAGTCTACATAGAACAGCCAGAAGGAGTGTCTCTCACAGAACAGTCAGACTATGTGTGTAAACTAAAAAAGGCCTTGTATGGGTTAAAGCAAGCACCAAGGGCTTGGTACTCAAGACTTGACAGTTATCTTCATGAGCAAGGCTTCAAGAAAGGTGTGGCAGATAGCAATTTGTATATTAAGAATGAAGATGATGATATGTTGATTATGGTTGTCTATGTTGATGATATTATTTTTGGGGGAAATAATACTCAGATGTGCAAAGTTTTTGCTAACACCATGCAGAAGGAATTTGAGATGTCTATGATTGGAGAGCTGTCATTCTTTTTAGGTCTTCAGATTGCTCAATCAAAAGATGGTGTATTTCTCTCTCAAGGAAAGTATATCAAAGAAATGTTGAAGAAATTTGGGATGATGGACAGCAAACCAGTATGTACTCCAATGATTATAGGGTGCAAGATGAGTAAAGATGATGAATCTCCAGCGACAGATCAAAGGTTGTACAGATCAATGATTGGCAGTTTATTATATGTTATAGCTACCAGACCAGATATCATGCAGGCAATTGGGTTAGTAGCAAGATTTCAGGCAGCTCCAAAAGATTCTCATGTTATAGCAGTTAAGAGGATATTCAGATATCTGAAGGGCACTATGGACTTTGGGCTTTGGTATCCCAAAGGTGATGATTTCACCCTCACGGCCTATATAGATGCAGATTGGGCAGGCAGTACTGATGACAGGAAAAGCACTAGTGGTGGAGCATTCTTTCTGGGAAAGAGTTTGGTTTCTTGGCTAAGTAAGAAACAACCTTCAGTTTCCTTATCTACAGCAGAGGCTGAATACATAGCAACAAGTGGTCGGGTGTACACAGGTTTTATGGATGAAAACCACCTTGGAGGATTTCAAAGTCAAGCATGAACAACCCATCTCCATACTTTGTGATAATACAAGTGCCATAAGTATTTCCAAAAATCCGGTAATGCACTCAAGGACAAAGCATATTTCCATCAAGTATCACTTTCTAAGGGAGAAAGTGCAAGACAAGCAGGTCAAGCTAGAGTATGTGTCTACTAAAGAGCAGATTGCAGATATCTTCACCAAACCTCTTCCAAGAGATACGTTTGAGTATCTAAGGGAGAAATTGGGAGTTGTACTCCCACCCCAAAATTAATCACCTCATCAGGAGGTGGGGGAGGGACCAAGCTAAGAGGCTCATTCTTAGTCCCGAGCCCCAAAGGTGACCCTTTGCCATTGATGACAAAGGGGGAGAGATATGAGTAAGGGGGAGAGCTTCAAGTGAAGAGAAGAGCTTCAAGTCAGGGGGAGAAAAACTTCAAAGGAAGATTCTCAGTTGTTAGCACAGTTGGTTTCAGTTTTGGCTCTTGAGATGTGTTTTCAGTAAAGGTTTGCCATCAATGACAAAGGGGGAGATTGTTGGCAATTTTGGGTACCTTGGGTACATTGCCTTTGCTCAAGTGTATAAGTTGTCATTGATGTCAAGAAGCTCTTGAAGGAATTTGATTTGATGTCAAATAATTTGTTTTGATGAAGGTTTCAGCATGGACAGTGAGTTTCCAAGAAGATCAGAGTAGCCCAGTTGCAAAAGATCAAGAAAAAGACAAGTAAGAAAAAGTATGCAGGCGACTAGAAAAACTGTCGCGATTTCGTGACATGTTTCAGGAGAGAGAAAGTTCTGGCAAAACTATCGTGATTTCATGACATGTTTGAGGAGAGAGAAAGTTCAGGAAAAATTGTCACGATTTCGTGACATGTTGGCAAAGAAAAAGGCAAGTGGCAAAAATGTCATGATTTCGCGACATGTTGGCAGAGAAGGAGAGCAAGATGGAAAGTGTCACGATTTCACGACATGTCGCATTTTCGTGACTCAAAAAGTGCAGGAAGGCAGAGAAGGAAAAGTGTTACAATTTCATGACATTCTGCAAAGAAGGCTGTACGGACAAAAAAGTGTCACGATTTTGTGACATATTGCAGAAGAGAGAGTCCGTAGTGTGAACTGTCGCAATTTCGTGACAATATTGAAGAGAGAGAAAGTGATTCAGGAACTGTCGCGATTTCACGACATGATGCAAATTTCCAAGTAAGGACTTTTGCATTTTCATGACATGCTACAGAGGTTGAAGTGAGGACCGTCGCGATTTTGTGACATGCTACAGAAGCTCGAAATGTGAAGCATCGCGATTTCGCGACATGCAGCTAAGGGAAGAGTTTGAAATGAGAAGCATCACGATTTCGTGATAGGCAGCAAAGATAGCTTTCGGAAGCTAAAAGCATCACGATTTCGTGACAGGTTGCAAGGGAAGCTTTCGGAAGTTGAAAGCATCGTGATTTCGTGATAGGATGAAGGAACAGCTCATGGATGCAAAAAATGTCACGATTTCGTGATAGGTTGAGATGGCAGCATTCAGTTGGAGAAAGTGTCACGATTTTGCAACATAAATAGTTAGCAAGTCTTCAACAAAAGAAGCATCGTGATTTCACGACGAATTCAAGAAGGAAGAGCTTGAAGGCAAAAGTGTCGCAATTTCACGACATGTTCCAGTTTCACGGGTGTAAGGCAGAGAGAAGCTCAAGGCAGCGAAAGTGTCGCGATTTCGTGACATGTTTCATTTTTGCTAGTGCAAGTAGAGAAGAAGGCCATGAAGTCAAAAGGGTCACGATTTCATGATAGAGTTGAAGATGACATCAGCAGAAGCAGATGTGTCGTGATTTCATAAAAAAAGCAGAGAAGAAGGCAATGAAGACTAAAGTGTCATGATTTCATGACAGGAGTGAAGATGACGTTAACAAAGACAGAAGTGTTGCGATTTTGTGACAAAGACGTAGTCAAGGCAGACAAAAGCAAAAGTGTCATGATATCGCAACAATAGCCAAACAAAAGTGTACGACTACAAAAATGTCACGATATCATGACATGTTATGGTTTCGCAATAGAAGCTACTGTAGCATAGAGGCGGTTGAAGTCGATAGAGTTAAATCTGGGTCGACGCATCTAAGGGTTTTGCAGTCGACGTAGTTTAAGGGTAACAGCCGACTAAGACCAAGGTTTAGATCTTGATTTTGTTAGTATAAAAGGAGGGCTGTTTGAAGAGATTAGGATTGATTTAAGTGTGCGTTCGAAGTGTGATATTCGTAGATAGAGTGCGAGGAAGAAGTTCAATCATCGAGAAGCAGAGTATGCAAAGACTGTGCTGTTGTGATTGCACAGAGTGTGCGAAGACTATGCTGTTGTGTTTGCATAGAGGTGCATAAGTTGATATTTGATCGAGTGCTACTGTGTTTGTGCAGAGGTGCATAAGTTGATATTCGATCGAGTGCTGCTGTGTTTGCACGTTCAATGCAAAAGTTGGTTTCGACCAAGTGCGGCTGTAACAGAATAGAAAGAGATCTGAGGACAGACTTGTGCCAGACCAAAGGACTATGTTTGGTGTAGATCAGAGAAAAATATAGAGGACATTTGTGCTAGATCGAAGGACTATGTTTAGTGCATATTCGAGGACCAGCTTTGAGGTGATAGAGTTGAGGACAGAGGTCTCCAGCTAGAGCAGGGAAGACAGGTGTCTTCTGTGGATTGAGTTCCATTTGCTAAGGGAAATAGAGGTAGAGGTCTTCTAGAGGATCACCAGCCAGAGCAGAGTTAGGGGAAGGTATCTCCTTTGCGTAAAAAATCATAAACATTGTAATTGGGAAGGTTTCCCAAAGAATTTAAGATAAACTTTTAGAGAAAAGTTTTGTGGACGTAGCCCAGCCATTCTGGGTGAACCACGTTAAAAATGAGTCTTCTATGTGTGATGCTTTCTGTCTTGTTTAATATTGTGTTGATGTCACTGCTATCTGAACTTAAAATTATTAAATGGTTAAGTCTTATACTGTTCACCCCCCCTCTCAGTATAAGTTCATGTTCTTCAAAAGCTTCAAGTCAGGGGGAGCAAAAATTCAAAGGAAGTTGGTCAGTTGTTAGCACAATTGGTTTTAGTTTTGGCTCTTGAGAAGTGTTTTCAGTAAAGGTTTGCCATCAATGACAAAGGGGGAGATTGTTGGAAATTTTGGGTACTTTGGGTACATTGCCTTTGCTCAAGTATATAAGTTGTCATTGATGTCAAGAAGCTTTTGAAGGAATTTGATTTGATGTCAAATAATTTGTTTTGATGAAGGTTACGGCATGACAGTTTCAAAGGTCTTTTGCAAACCCCAAGCTGACAGGTTCGAGAGAAAGAGCTCGCAATGAAAAAGTGTCGCGATATCGCGACATGTCGGGTTTTCGTGACCCGAAGAAAAGAAAAGCGCTAAGGAGAAAAAGTGTCGCGATATCACGACATGTCAGGTTTTCGCGACCCGAAGAAAAGAAAAGCGCTAAGGAGAAAAATTGTCGTGATATCACGACATGTCGGGTTTTCATGACCCGAAAAATAGAAAAGAGCTAAGGAGGAAAAATATCGCAATATTGCGACATGTCGCATTTTCGCGACTTAAGCAGGAGAGAGAAAGCAAGTTAGAAAAATGTCGCGATATCGCGACATGTCACATTTTCACGACTTAAGTAGGAGAGAGAAAGCAAGTTAGAAAAATGTCATGATATCATGACATGTCGCATTTTCGTGACTTAAGTAGGAGAGAGAAAGCAAGTTAGAAAAGTGTCACGATATTGCGACATATCACAGTTTCATGACTCAAATAGGAGAGAGAATGTACGGAGTCAGAAATGTCATGATATCATGACAAAAACAAAAAGGAAGTCTAAGGAAGCAAAAGTGTCGTGATATCGTGACAAAAGCTAAAAATAAGACAAAGGAGTTAGAAGTGTCACGATATCGCGACATAAGAAAAGAAGAAGAGTACGCAAGCAGAAAGTGTCGCGATATCGCGACAAAAGAAAGAAGGAACAGTTTGGAGGCGAAAGTGTCATGATATCGCGACATATTATGTTTTTACAGTCAACAGCCAAGAAGAAGTCAAAGAGGTAAAAGTGTCGCGATATCATGACATGTGGCATTTTCATGGCAACAGAAATAAAAGAATCTACAAAGACAGAAATATCGCGATTTCGCGATAGGTCGTAAGAGTGCAAGACAAGAAGAAGAACCCCACTGGAATGAGAAGTATGACAGAGGACCGACATCTCCACAACATTTACAGGGGCAGATACAGAGTGAATTCTTGCAGCTAAAATGTGAAAAGTGAACAAATGACAGTGCGACGGCTATAGGGTCAGTTATCGAATGAAGTCTTCGAGCAGTTGAGTTACCAAATATCTTCATGAGTTGAAGCCGATGAAGATCGATGACAACCGACTAAAATTAGGGTTTGCATTTGTTATAATAGCCGACTAAGATTAAAGTTTTCATCATGAAAATTCTGTTATAAAAGGAGGGTTGTTTGGAGAGTTGAATGTGTTGTTGAATGTGCATCGAAGTGTGTGAGATGCAGTCGAAAGAGCATAGATAGCGCAGAAGTGGTGTGATGATGTCGAAGTGTGCAGAGTGAGTGAAGAGTCATGGTGAATTGTTCCAAGTGCCGCTATGATTACGCAAAGAGTGCAAAGGTTGAAGTTTGACCAAGTGCGGCTGTGATTACATAGAGAGAGTAGAGGGCGAAGAGAGCACAAAGGGCAAAGACAAATGTGGAGTGCTGCTGTATGGGCACAGAGTGTGCGAAGACAGTGCAGAGTGTGTGTAGAGAGATGACTGAGAGAAGATGAAGTGCGGCTATAAGAGCGCAGAAGATGTGTATGTTTCTTGAACAGTTTTGGACAGGTTTCGATGGGGACTTGTGAGCAGATTTGGACAGGTCCTAGCAGAGGACTTGTGAAATGAGTTTGATAGTTCTATGAGAAGAACCTAAGGACAAATTTGACAAGTCTTTGAGAATGCTTGTATGAAGAGGATTGATTTGTTCAAGAGTTGGACAGATATGACAGACAGAGGAAGACTTGTACTAGACCGACTGACTGTGATTGGTACAGGTTGCTGAGCTACTGTGGACGTGATCATAGAAGGTAGAGGTCTCTTAGGCTAAGAATTGAAGATAGGAGGTCTTCAGTGGAAAAGAGTTCCACGTGCTAGCAAGAGGTAGAGGCAGTTGATCTTCTGAGGGATCAGTTCCAGAGCAGAGGGGAAGGTATCTCCTTTGAGCAGAGGCTCATAAATTCTGATTGGGGGAAGGTATCTCCTTTGGGCTGAGGCTCATCAACATTGTATTTGGGAAGGATTCCCAAAGAACTTTGAGATAACTTTTAGAGAAAAGTTTTTGTGGACGTAGCCCAACCATTTTGGGTGAACCATGTTAAAAATGGGTCTTCAATGTGTGATGCTTTCTATCTTGATTAATGTTGTGTTGATGCCACTGCTATCTAAAGTTAAAATTATTAATTGGTTAAGTCTTATACTGTTCACCCCCCTCTCAGTATAAGCTTGTGTTCTTCACAAATGTTGCAAACCAAGACTTATCGCCAGTAATATGCTTACTGCTTGAATCTATGTGCCACACAAAGTCCTTGTGAGGGGAATATGTATGTGTCATGAGCACCTTGTGTGCTATTCTAGTGTTCAAACTAGAATCTTCAACTACAATGTGTCCCTATTGATGTTTATTCTTGTTATTTGGTTTACCTTTGCCCTTCTTGTTTCCTTGCTCATTGGGTAATTTGTTCTTAAACCAACATCTTTTGGTTTCATGAGTGTCCTTGTTGTAAATATTACAATACTACTTCTTCTTCTTAAACTCTTTTCATTTACCCTTGTATTTATTAGAAGAAGAACCTTTCTGTTGATTCCACTTTTTCTTACCACCTTGTCTATTTGAAAAAAGAGCATTTTTGGATGCCTCATCTCTTTGGAGTTGATTAGCTTCTTCTATTTGAAGCATATTTACCAACTCGACAAAAGTTACTATCCTACCATAAACTTGTAGTGAAGTGATCAAAATTATGTAGGAGTCGGGAAGAACCCTCAAAATGATAGAGATCAAGACTTGGTCTTCCACTTTTTCTCCTAAGGATTACAGTTTTATTTTCAATTCTGCCACTCTATAGAGGAATAGCTCTACTGTTCCTCCTGATTTCATATGAATATGATGAAGTTGTGTTAGGAGCTTAAGAATTTTTGATTTATTCTTACCCTCAAATATGGTTCTCAAGGCATCCCAAGCCTCCTTACCATTATTAGCTTCACTGATATGAGGTTGGATATCATCAGTAATAGCTAGCAAGATCATTAAGGATAGTTTCTTATTCTTCTTATCAAAAATTGTTTGATATGATCTAGGTGATGTAGGTCTAGTTTCACTTCCATCCACTATAGACCACAAATCCTCTATAGTTAATATAGCTTTCATCTTAGTCTTCCATGCTGAATAATTTGAACATTTGAGTAGTTGGCTCTCAGTGAGATACTTCATGGCCATAGTTAAGGTTTCAAATTTGATGGGACTAAGATGGTTGTATCTTGCACTATACCCTCAAAAGAGTATATGGAAGATGTTTAATTTACCTCTATAAGATATTTAATGGCACCTACATTAACACCCTTAACAAGGGATGAGAAGTTTGAGGAAATTAAGCCAAACAATATAGAGCAAATTAAAGGGGTTTGGTTGATAGACTTCTGATTGTGCTCTCTAGGATATTTAATGGCACCTACGTTAACACCCTTCAAGAAGGATAAGAATTAGGAGGAAATTAAGCCAAACAAAGAGAGGTAATCAAGGTGTTTTGGATTTTGAACTTTTGAAGGGGTAAAAAAAATTGACTTCTGTTCAACCTGTGCCAAGTGTAGCACATTTTGGAGTGAAATATGGGTTTTTTGAAATGCTTCTACCAATGTTGTATCTGATTGTTTAATTGCACACAAAAAACATGAGTGTTAGTGCAATAATAAAAACATGAGAGCAACCCACATTATTATCACTACAAGCATCGATTTCAATCAAAAATGCACCTAGTATTAGTCAATTTTTGATAAAGGTATTGAGTACAATCGAGATTGCACCTTTCTTGCTTTTGGAAAATCCCCCCTTTTTCTTTACAATTTTGCAAATAATAGAATAAAAAAAAATGATTTCTATCCCCCATTAATGTTTACAAAATTGATAAATTTTTGAGCACTCCTTTCAAGACAAGTCGACACAGGACTCGCATTTGAAAGGCTTCCAGACCAGTCAACACACGACTTTTGTTTTTGTCTTCAATAGTTTAGCATGAGGAGCAAAAAAATTGGTTTTATGGATCTCAAGTTTACAACAAAAAAATTTGCTATTTTATGTTTTTATGTCTCCTTTCTTGAAGGAGAGAACAAAAGCAAAATTTATGGTTTTGGGAAAAATTGAGATGACCTTTTATGCTTCCTGAATCATGGCATGCTATGTGTTTTGCAATAGGAATTTTGAGTTTCTATGTCTTATATATCCAAAAATGAATGAAGAAAACTATAGAACTTCTGAGGAGTTTATTGCAAAAAAAAATTGTTGAAGCGAGTTTTTAAAATTTGCCAAAAAGAGGTTCCTATGTTCCTTTTGTCTTCAGTTGAGAGAAAAACATATTTTGATTTTGGGAACTTTGAGGGATAAATTTTGTTTGGATTTCCATTTTTCTAAGTTTGAGAAAGCATAAAAATATATGTTTAAGATTAAATTTCTATAATTTTGGAAAATTTTGGAAAAACAATTGTCCAAATTGACTAAAAAATGAACATTTTATGCCAATTTTAAAGAAAATTAAAAAATAAAAATAAATAAATAATATCTAATATGCTTAAAAAATTTAGAATAATTGAAAAATTCAAAACAAATTTGTATTCTGAATAAAACCTATTTTGTTTGGATGTGTGGGGGTTCGATTCGAGGTTTGCGTTGGCCTAAGGCATCCGCCCTGGCCAACTAACCAAACACAAGGCTTGGTTCTCAAGCTACAAGGCCTAAATATTAAAGAATCCTACAGGCTTCTTTTGGGATGTTGTGGGAATTACCACACATGCATCCTGTTTTGGATGCAAAGGCCTTTAAAGGCCTTTACGAGTTGGGTATCTCATGATTGCCCTCAGGAATTTGAGTTTGGGCCCTCCTTTTTTTTGTCGACGTCCATGTGGCATGGCAAGGGGGTCCATGTTAGGTCCAGTCGGTCAGTGGTTGTTCGCCATGTTAGGTCTAGTCAGTCTAGTGGCTATCCATCACATCAGGTCCAGGTGGCACCTTAGGGTGTGTGCTAAGGGAAGATTGCGACAAGTGTCAGGTCTGCTTTCTAAGGTCATCCATGTGTTATATCATCTACATGTCAGGCTGGGAGGGGGAGGGTGCTCTTGCCCTCTATACTCTCTCGAGCATGGGCCACATGGCTCCTGGGCCCATTTGGCTCTACGAGCCCTAGCCTACACGAGAGCCGAGGCATCGATGCCTCAAGGCATCGACCATGGGCCAGTCGATAGTGATCTGCTATCGATTGCTGGCCTTAGCCAGTGGATCACGTCAACCCTAGTCAAAAAATCATGTCAGCATGGTTGACTAATTATGTCATACCAATCAGGTCAGCTAATCGCATCATGTCGGCTAGGTCGGTGTTGGTTGGTCGATCGATCGGCTCACATTGGTTAGGTCAGCTGACAGCATGGTCAGCCAGTGGTTGAGCATGTCAGCCGATTGGTTGATCACATGGGCCAGTCGGTTGAGTCCATGGGCTATTCAGCTATGCTTCAGGTAATCCTTATGTGGGCTAGTCGGCTGTGCTTCAAGCCTTCCAAATCAGAAACCAAAAAATAATTGGTAAATATCAGCTAATAGGAAAAATGCATGACCAAGTCTATAGTCCAGGGGAACGAGCGTTGCTCATATTACCCACCTATCAAATGATACCAATGTAAGCAATATTTTACTCCAATATGAAAAATCAAATAATATTGCTATGCAGACATTAGGTTTGAAAATGAATAATCAAACCTAATATATAGGTTACAAAATAGTAAACCTAACAAGGTTAGTGTGAGATGTGCTAACCACCTAGAAAATAGAAAATGCCAAATAACCAAATAAAATATCTCAGGATATTTTAGCTATTAACCTAAGTTAATCTAGGATGTAGTTTATACAATGGTAAATATCTCCTATGGTAGAAAATTAAATGTAATAATCTATGTAGTGTAATGCAATACACTACCTATTTCACCCTAACATTGTCCCCATTACCCAACAGGATGAGTTTTATCTCAGAATGTTCCCCATCCATCACCCCATATTTCACTTGCTTCTTCCACAAGAACAAGTTGACCCACCTGGTGAACCACCCCCCACATGAATTCCATTGAGCCATTTAGCCAAAATCCAAAACTTGTAACATATGTATATATTAAAAAAAATATATATATATATATATATTCAAAAAAATTAAAAATAAAAAATATTCAAAAAAACAAACTTTGCTTTACATGTACATAGAGTTTGATTTCATGTTTGTTGTTGCTACCCAGGGTTAAAAAGCCTCAACATCGGTTCAAATATAATCATCCCACCCATCCATTTTTCCAAGTCGTCATACCTTCCTACCTATAAGTCAATATGAATCATATTGACTTATTCACCCTGCTGCACAATCCATACAATTCGGCTAAGCCAATTCCAATTGACATAAGCCTTATTGATATGAACCAAATTTCCTCACCACCCTCCTTTTTGGAGTTCATCCTACCTGAGGAATTGTTAAAAGCTTCAACCAAATACATTCCTCCTTCACCTCCACCTTCGCCCCCATCTTCAACCAAGATACCAGAGGTTTTTCAGGCAGAGTTAGATGATGATAAGCAAGCAGTGTTGTATAACATCTTAGATGACATCAATCTGATCCTAATGCCATATCAACTTGAGGAAGGTTCACATATGTCTATTGAAGATACTATCGAAGTAAAACTTAGTTCAGATCCTGACAACCCACAAATTGTCAAGATTGGAAAATTTTTATCATTCAATGAACAAGAGCAATTCATTGCTCTCCTCAAGAAAAATAAAGACGTGTTTACATGGTCCTACAAGGATATGCCTAGCCTTGAACCTAGTATTGTGGTCCAAAACCTCACCTTACATCCTGATGCCAAATCGATCAAACAAAATCTTAGGAGGATGCATCCTACCGTGGCCCTTTTAGTCAAAGAAGAATTACAAAAGCTTCTAGATGTCAATTTCATTGTTCCTATTGACTATCCAGAGTGGATTTCTAAAATGGTACTTGTTTGCAAGCCTAACAGAGTGATACGCATTTGCAATGATTTTTGAGACCTTAATAAAGCGTGTCCTAAGGATGATTTTCCTCTTCCAAAAATAGATACTCTTGTCGACACCTACATTGGCCACGAAAAGCTTTTCCTCATGGATGGTTTTTTAGGATACAACCATATTCGAATAAATCCAGATGACCAACATAAAACAACATTCACAACACCTTGGGGGACATTTTGCTTCAAGGTTATGCCCTTTGTCCTTAAAAATGCAGGAGCTACTTATCAACAAGCCATGACTTATATCTTTCATGATTACACGCATGCGATTATCGAGGACTACGTGGATGATCTCTTGGCTAAATATAAAACTTGACAAGAGCACATTGATGTGTTGGAAAATATTTTTGATCGACTTCTAGAGCATAAGGTGAGGTTAAATCCCAAAAAGTGTGTCTTTGGTGTTACCTCAAGTAAACTTTTAGGATTAATTATATCCAAAAGAGGCACTGAAGTGGACCCAAACAAATTCAAGGCCATAATGGAAATGCCTCCCCCAATGAACATTAAGGAATTGCATAGCTTACAAGGAAATATTCAGTCAATCAAATATTTTTTTGCACAACTTTTTGATAAATGCAAGCCATTCAATCACTTGCTACAAAAGGGGGTGTCATTTGCATGGACAAATGAATGTCAAAAAGACTTTGATGACATCAAGAGATACTTAACTTCTTCGCCAATCTTAGCTCCTCATCGTTCGGGGATCCCTTTTTATCTTTATATCTCAGCAAAAAACTCTGCTTTAGGGACAATGCTTGCACAGAAAAATGAACAAAATCAAGAGCAAGTTGTTTATTACATTAGTCGAACATTGGTAAGTTATGAAACCTGATACGCTTACGTAGAAAATTTGTGCTTAGAAGTAGTTTTTACCACTAAGAAACTTCGACATTACATGCTTAGCCATACAACTTATGTCATAGCTTGAGAAAATAATCTGCATTATATGATGTCTCTCACTTACAATAACACTCACACCGCTAAATGGATAATGCTTCTTATAGAATTTGATCTCAAATATATCATCCAAAAATCCATTAAAGGTCATGTTATAGCCTATCAACTTGCGAAAGCTCCACTACCTAGTGATCATCCTTTGATTATAGAGCTCCCAGATGATTTGGTATTTTCTTTCACTAAATTAGAAGAAGACTTCGATATCACCTTATTATTTGACGAATCTAAGTGTGAGAAAGGTCAAGGTGTTGGAGTTGTATTTCATACACCCTAGGGGATTCCAATCTCCTTATCATTCAAGCTAGACTTTTTATGCACAAACAACACTACATAGTATGCAACTGTAATATTAGATCTTCAATCAACTATAGCTATTAAAATTAAGTGTATGAGGATATTTGGGGATTCTCAACTTGTGGTTAAACAAGTAACCAAAGAATACCAATGCAAAGAACCTACCATTAAGCTTTATCATGAAGTAGCAATGAAATTGCTCTCAACATTTGAATGGTATGAAATCAATAACTCACCCCATTCGACTAATAGATTTGTAGATGCAATGGCCTCTCTTGGATCATTGATTCCAAAAGATGACTTAGGAGAGCTACAACCCCTAATAATATCCATAATATCTAAAGCAACCATTGTCCATACTGATCCTAAGGATGAAAAAGATGTTCTCTTCATCCATTCGGAACCATATGAGTCCAAGCAAAATAGTAGCCTTATTAAAATTTGGAACACTCCCATATGATATGCCTCGGATAGAAAAATGTGCTTTCAAGAAAAAAATAGCTCATTTCATTCTTTTGGGGGATGTGTTGTATAAACGTGGTTATGATGGAATCCTTCTTCATTTTCTCAAATAAAGTGAGGCTCAAAGAGCCATAGGGGAGGCCCATGATGGTACTTGTGGTGGTCATTTTAGTGGAATGGCCATTGCAAAGCGTCTGTTATGCATGAGATATTATTGGCCCACAATGGAACGTGACTATTGTAACTATGTCAAAAATTGTAAGGAATGTCAAGAACATGCTAATTTAACCCATTTACCATCACAAGTTTTACAACCTATACAAAGCCTTTGGCCCTTATCACAATGGGGCCTAGATCTAATTGGTAAAATTTCACCTCCTTTCTTGGGACAACATACATTCATCATCATAGCCACTGAATACTTCACAAAGTGGTTTGAGGCTATTCCTCTAACTAGTATGATAGGACCTCAAATCATGGAGTTCATACTCCACCATATCATCTGTTATTTTGGTATTCCCTCTAAAATAATTTTTGATAATGACAAGTCATTTAAAAATAAGGATCTTTGAGCACTTTGTGAGAAATATAATATACAACACAATTTCTCGACTCCTTATTACCCACAAGCAAATGGACAAGCAGAAGCTACCAACAAGACCTTGATTGTTATTCTCAAGAAACTAGTCAAAGAAAATCATAGATATTGGCATACACAAATGCCCTTGGAACTTTGGGCTTATCGAACAAGCATCTGAATGCCAACAGGAGCAACACCATTTTCCTTGGCCTATGGAGCTGAAGCTGTCATACCTCTTGAGCTTGAGATTCCCTCATTGTGAATTTCTTTGCAATAATTCATAAATGATGACACCGCTAGACAAGCACATCTTGACCAAATCACTCTTCTTGAAAAGAGGTAAGTCAACACACTAGAACACCTACAAGTTTATCAATACCGCCTCAAGCTTGCTTACAACACAAAAGTCCATCTTCATGAATTTCAGATAGGGGATATTGTATTTAAAGAGAATCAACAAAACACCAATGCTTTGCCACACCTTCATGACAAATTTGTAGCTAATTGGTTAGGTCCATACATAATCACTCAAAAAGTGGGTAATGGTACATATAGACTTTTTGATTTAGAGGGAGTAGAGGAACCCAAACCACTTAATGTTATCCATTTAAAGGCATTTCATTTTTAATATGATGTTTATATGTGTATATATACATGGCTAAAAAAAACAACAATACAAACAACAAAAACAACTCATCCACATAGGCATGTTCATACATACTGCATACATCTTGCATTTACATATAGGCATATTTTCATGCACTTTTCATATTACATTTATACATACTGCATACATCCTGCATTTACATATAGGCATATTCACATGCATTTTCATATCCCACTTGCATTCATTCCACCACATTTTACATCACACATACACCGCATTACATTTGCATATTGCATTCATCCCATCCCACATTCAATGATCATTTATAGTAGTGATGATATGGCCAAAATCAATAAGTCAAGTTTCCACAACTAGGGGGTACCTATTTGGGAGCATTTATGAAATTCCCTCCACCAATCCCAAAATCATAAAAAGCCAAAATTTTCACTCACTCAGCCACTACTAGTGTGTCTAGCAGCCTCCAGAAAGATGTCCAATCTTCTTTAGGACCAAAAGCATTCTTCTCACATTAAGAAAGTCTTGAGTATTATCGACTAATTCCAAAAGCAATCTTGCACCAACCACACTTTTTCACATCTTAAAAACATTTTTATTAAAAGAGGGATAATACCATACTTGGGTAGTGTTGAGAAGCAACACACCCCCACTGAAAAATGAGATTCCAATCCTCTTGAAAGCCCTGAAATACCATTTTGCAGCAGGGACCCTCTTGATAATTTTCAGTTTTAAATCCAGATTTTGCTTGCCTCCTTTTTAAAGTTGTGCTTTTTCTTGCTTTTTCAATGACAAATTTATTGCAGACTTGATAGCATGAAGACAATTTCAACACAGGGATGGCTTTACGGAGATCAGATCTGAGAGAAGTGGTGACTCATCCGGCTCACCAGCAGAATTAATGGAGGCATTTATTTGTAGCTGCGGATGAATGCAAGTGGATTTAGATTTTATCTTCTCCATTTATGGCAGCTGACTGCACAGATTTGCAGAAGGGTTAATTTCTATCCGGACTTTGATTTTTAAAATGGATTTTTATTGTAAAACCCGGGTCCTAGGGTTTAAGTGCGATAAGATTTAGGGTTTGAGCAAGATATTTTGAAAAGATCAGGGTCTGTCCTGAGTCTATAAATACAGATTCTAAATGTAATCGTGGGAGGCGGAGACTTAGAAATAAAAGGCTTATAAGCAATTTCTTGCAAATTTTGTGAAATCCTTTGTTTTTGGACTTGGAGTTGATGTGCTTTAGCTTTTCTGTGATAGCATGGCCAGGAGCCTAATATTTTGCAGAGTGTGATAAGTGTATCTTCTTTTGTTATCCATTCCATGTAAAGTTTATTAGATATATGCTATAAATCTGACATTATCAAGTTTAAATATGCTGTTAGGCTTCAGTTGTTCTCTTGTCTGCTAGGGGAAATTACAGATTTCAGGTGTAAGTTTGTTCTAATTGCTCTGTCTTCACTGTGTGAGCTAAGGTCGCAGGTGAAAGATACCAGTTTTAACCAATTGCCCTTGGATTTATAATTTTTTGCTAGATCTGTTTCACTCGCCTTGTGCTCTTAGTTGAAAGTGATCTTAGACTGACTGGACACTTTCTTCTTTGATTTGTTCTGTTGTGAAGCTAGTAGCATAGATAAGATTGATAGTTTGGGGTTTTACAGTTGATGTTTGATAAGCTTCTCTTTTTTGCCTTACCCTACCCTCTCTTTGCTTTCGGTGAATGATCCATTTTTATTTTCTTTGTTTGTCTTTTATTTAAATCTGCTGACCCATGAGAGCTAGATCTAGAATTCAAGTTAAATCTGATTGTCAACAACTTTTGCAACTATCGAACAAGTTCAAGAACCCCCCCGTAAGGTAACGAGAGCGATCCATATTGAAATCTATTCCAGAAGTGGAAAAGAGTGAATTGCCATTTGACCCAACTCTATAACTCGCACCTTGGATAACCAGCTAGATCCTAAAGTGAGTGGGATCCATCCCGTGGGTGTCTCCGGGGCTTCCTTCCTTCATCCTTCCCGGGGTGTGCATGAAAGCTGGACCAACAGGTAGCACCTTGAAATGAAAATGGGTATTCCTCGCTTGTCCTATTATGCAACATAATCCAAAATAAAAAATAGTGGTTTTTACCACTCTCACAATTGCTTTCCAAATACAAGCACAAAATATAGAGTAGTAAGGATAGGGTCACATTCTCATCACACTTCGGTTGAGAATCTAATTCCCCAAAGCTCTATCCAAAGTTAACAAATTCTATACACATACCAAAGATCCCTAAATATGTAATGATCATACTACATTCCATTCATAAAGTTATGTAGTCATCCTCAAGGTCTAAAAGATCAAATTGTTAGACTATAGAGTGAGTCTCCAGTGGGGCTATAGATGCTTTACTGGAAGTGGGGTAAGCTCATGTGAGGTGACATGTATCTCTTTCAAAAAGAGAGATCTCTAACCACACATATGGGCAAGCTAGCTTCTTGGTCCATACTATAATAGGTCATCCCTAATTTAATCACAATGGGTTAATTAACTTCATATGCACACATTGGTTCTTGATTGCCTAGAGTTGTTGTCACGCTCAAGATTTGGTACATGAAGTTCACTTGCACACACATTGGTACTAAAGAAAGTTAGACAACCATAAAGTGAGTCTGGTTGATAGAACTATCCTGTTTGAGTCTTTGAAAATATTTCAGTATTCCATATCAACATCCTTGTCTTCTTCCACATCAACATCCATGTCTTCTTCCATATCAACATCCATACCTTCTTCCATATCAACATCCATGTCTTCATCATGGATCAACTCGCATAAATCCACCAAGATGCGTACCCCCAATTGTAAAACAATGAACAAAAATGGCCAACAAAATTTTGAACTAAAAATGATCATTAGAACATCATGCATTCCTCTCATATAGTTTGCATTCACATACATGCCATTTAGCTTGCATTAATCATCCATATACACACCATTCACAAACATCCCACTTACCTTGCATTAATCATCCATAACACTATGCATACACATCATGATTAGTTTGCATTAGTCATCCATAAGAAAAGCATAAAAACATTTTCATAAAACATGCATCACATAAACATAAAAGCATTCACACAAAGGATAACACAAATATATAAAAATCCATGTATATATATATATATATATATATATATATATATATCAAAAATGTCATATGTACAATGAATGCCATAAAGGCTACAATGGAGCACCAAGGCTCATATACAAAAGTGCATATAAGCACTAATATAATACCTATGAGTGGACCCTTGAGACCTAGCAGGAGCCCTAGACCTAGAACTAGATTTTGTATGCCTCGATGACTCGATCCTAGAGGAAGACGAAGGATCCAAAAAAGGAATATGATTAGCCATACACACATCCTCCAAGGAATGTGCATAGGCCTCGCTAGTATGTAACCATAATAGGTCAATATGATGATGTTGCTATCTCATAAAAATCTTTGGTCGAAGCCTCATGACTATCTCCTGATCACCAACCCCAACTATCGCCCGCTCTACCTCCATTTGAGCTATAGTAGCCAAGGCCTACCTAGGAGCCTTAAGAGTAGTCTCTCACTCCTCGCAAAGTTGCTCCACCTCAGCCCACAACCTAGCTACCTCAAATATCTCACCCATATCCTCATCCTCCTCCACCTCCTCATCTACCACCTCTACCTTAGGAGCCTGCTGGGCTGCTCCCCTTGACCACCTCTGATCAGATAATCGTTGAGGTCTTGTCCTCTTCGGAGTCACCCTAGACCCCATAGCTACCACATCACCACTTGCCACATTTGGTACACATACTGGTTGGGCACCAAACCAAGCCACATAATATGTAGTAACCCTGATATCATACACGTCAGGGACCTCTAGCTACTCATCATCACCTATCTAAACCCACCATGGCTTCACACGCGAAAGCCCCTCCTCATCTCCCTAACATCGATACAACAATGGCTCATCCGACACATCATCAGGCAAGCCAAATTACCTCAACACCTATGAGTACTGGAAGTACTCTACCTCATCCTCCCTCCTCCGAACCAACCACTAAGCCTACTTCACTCAACACAACTGCTTCACATCACCATCCCACTAAGCTCCTCGCCATGGCCTCTATATCACGTCAGCCCGAGTCAACCCCGATAATATATCCCGATACCATTGGCTAGTATGCACCTCTCAACTTGGCTGCACCTCCTCTACCATTGCCCATCACCTAGCATAGGGTTACCTAATCTATCATGCTTGGCATGGTAACCCCTTCGACCGAGCTACACTAAAATACTCCCAATCCTAGAACTGTAGAAGGAAGTTGTACCCAATCCCCTTCCTCCCTCTTCGTGTCACCTCATATAGCTCCCGATATAGCTGCACCAACAACGCAGGACCCTACATATCCCCTTGGGTCGATGAGTAAATCACTCACCAAGCCCAATAGGTTCCAAGGGAACCTACAACCAGTGCTATTAGGTAGAACTATGTTCACTAACATGAAAATGATCAAGGGTGGAAGTGCATCCAACTCCTTCACCTTGTACATGCTCAGATAACATATACCTCCATCTCCCATATATGCCTCCTGCCATCGCTCCCCAAACATATTCTCCATCTCAATATTCTTATCATGACCAACCACCACCTTATCCCCTTATACTGACACCTTGAGGATGTGGTATACATCCTCAAGGGTGACATTAGCCTCCCCAGTAGACATCTGGAAGGTCCCCCTATCATAATTCCATCTCTCTATCAATGATGAGAGATACCCCCCATCCACCCTCACTACATCCAATCTAGCCAGGCCCTCCAAGCGCACCTTTCCCAAAATCTCCCAATACTCACCTGTGAGCTTCTTCCTCATACTAGGAATAAGATGAGAAAATCAATGTCAAGGCTCTATGTCCCTCAACTACAACAACAAAAATTTCCTTTATTAATATTATTTAAAAAAAACATATACATAAAACTTTTTTTGCACAAATGACAAAGTGTTTTTAAACATTACCGAGGAAAATCATGCCTCAACTCCACCAGAATAATTCAATCCCTCTGCCGCCATAGCTTCCATGTCAATTTCCACCACCTTCACCTCCCTCACACACCCACTCACCTCCTCAGATGCAACTTCTCAAAGTTCAAAACGCACAAGTGAGCCTCAAAATTCACTCAAAAAGCTATTTATAGCTTTCCTTAGTGCATTCAGGTGCAGGCCTACACCTGTAATTTGTAGGCTCACCTGGGAGCCTACAGGTGCACCTAGACGCACATGGGCACTTGCAGGATACCACAGGTGCAGCTGTGTGCATGGCTCTAAAAAGGCATGAAGACAAAAATGATCAAAACAGTAACTTACCTCTTCCAAATTCAACCAAATTTCATCCACACATCATTCATCCCATAAAATCAGGTTTTGTGAAAACATATATCATTTTGCATGCATATTTTTCATAAATGAACCAAATATTCAAAATGCACAAATCGAGTCACAAAATGCATCAAATAAATCCAAATTTTCACAAAACCAACATTTGACCACTCTGCATCATATTCTTCATCATTCCATATAATTTTGCAAAAAATGGAGTTTATTTGACCAATAAATCTCTTATTGAACCACTAAAGGAAGCACAAAATACAAATCAAACATCAATCAACTCTACATTGAGTGAAATCATAACATTCATTCATCTATATTTCTTCCATCACCATCTCTCAATCCATCAATCATTTTATCCAACTTTTGTCAAAAATCACATACAAATTCAAGCGAGCCTCGTATCTAGTGGTATATTCTATCTACTTGGCGATTGTAGCAATTCGATAAGATGAATAGCCTACCATAAGGACACTTGACCATGATCATCATCAATTATCTCACTATCCAATATCACAATCACATTGAATACTTCATAGTTTGGAGTGAAACCTTTACAAGAACAACTTGCATAACTGCTATCATTTATGGCCTAGTTTGTGAGGCTTACCACATGAACAAACAAATCAAATTTCATCATTTTCTTAAAAAACCTAATGATAGGCACTCACTAGGATTATTGGTTCCAATTGTGAAATTATCAGAATAGTCACTAGCATGCCATCCATGGTTATTTTTTTTTACATCATCATACTTGCATATCAACGACATCAGAGATCACACTCTTCAAAAACATCGAATCACCCCCAAATTTGGGGCAACCACAATTTGATCTTGATCCTCCCACAACAGGATACATCTTACATGATCATGACATCTACACTTGACAAAGCCCCCTTTCCACCATTGGGGCAAAAATGGTATCACATTTTACATCATTCATATCATCCACAATTGCATGGTATTTTACACCAATCCCCTTTCCACCATTGGGGAAAAAATTGTATCACATTTTACATAATTCATATCATCTACAATCACATAACATTTCATCACATCATTCATCACTTGCACAAATTATTTTTCAATTGGCTCATGAGATTCTTCTCATTCGCCAATTGAGGGGGTAAGCTATGCAAAATTCCAAAATTTCTTTATTCTTTTGTCTTCAAGATTTAGTGCTCAAATACAACAACAGAGATGTAAGATTGTGCAACAAGTTTATTATTGTATTGCACAGTTTAAATAATGAGTTACATAGCCGGGAATAGCACCGGCGTAACTAAACTGTTACGAACTGGTTGTAACAAAACAACAACATATCTAAATAATGTAATAGAATCAAAAATACGCTAACATCCCCCTTTATTACATTATTTGGGTAATGTAATAACTAATAGCTATACTAACATCCCCTTACATTATTTTGCAATACAAAGTGAGCCGCGAAACAATTCAAATTTGACACGTCCAAGTGCCTTAGTGAAAATGTCTACAACTTGAGCATCGGTGGGAATGTGCGAAGCTGAATTCGGTGCTTTGGAACTTCCTCTCGAATGAAATGACATTGTGTGTCAATGTGCTTTGTTTTTTCATGATGGACTGGATTCTTGACGAGGTTCGTAACACCCCGATTGTCGCAAAACAAGTGTATTGGAGATTTTGATGGATGGCCCATACTTGTCCGAATGCGACGTAACCATATCACTTCGCACACGACTTCACGTGCGGCGCGATATTCTGCCTCTCGTTGAAGAAATAGCAACCACCTGTTGCTTCTTGCCGTGCCAAGAGACAGGACCGGATCCCCGATGAAAAATGTATCCAGAAGTTGACTTGCGATCATCAAATGATCCGGCATAGTCGGAGTCCGTGTATCCTTGCAAGAAGAATTTGTTGTTCCTCTTGTATTCTAGGCCATATTCTATAGTACCACGGACATAGTGAAGAACACGTTTTGTCGCTTTCCAATGAGTAATCTTAGGCTCCCGCATGAACCTCGAAAGATAGTTTACAAGAAATACGAGATCCGGCCTAGTATTGGTCGGATATATGAGACTCCCAATCAACCGTCGATAGAGAGTGCCATCTACCCGAGGTGAGTCATCATATCACGATAATCGAAGTCCATTCTCCATAGGAGTTGCCATTGGCTTGCAGTCATCATGCGATATTTATCGAGCAATGTCTTGGCATACTTTTTCTGAGACACTTTGATGGTGTGCTCCTTCTGGCTGAATTCCAGACCAAGACAATAATGGAGAAGTCCGAGATCTGTCATCTCAAAAGATTTGCACAAGTTTCTTTTGACAAGAGAGATCATATCTTCCGAACTCCCCGTAATGAGCAGATCATCCACATAGAGTACAAGCAACACTATCTCGTAACCCTGTTTCTTGAAATAGAGGTTTGCATCTGACTGACATCTCTTAAATCCATGCTGCATTAGGTGATTGTCCATTTTTATATACCAAGCTCGAGGAGCTTGTTTCAGACCATACAAGGATTTAACCAATTTGCAAACTTTCTGCTGTTGGCCTTCCACTTCAAATCCTTCAGGCCGAGTCATATAGACTTCTTCTTGGAGATCACCATTAAGAAAGGCACTTTTGACATCCATTTGGTGAACTTTCCACCCATATTGTGCTGCCATAGCACACATAACCCGAATTGTGGTCATCCGAGCAGTAGGTGCAAAAGTTTCCTCATAGTCGATGCCTTCCTTTTGAGCATAGCCCTTTGCAACAAGACGGGCCTTATGCTTATCAATTGTTCCATCTGCCTTGTACTTGACTTTGTATACCCATTTGCAGCCAATAGGTTTCTTTCCATTCGGCAGATCAACAAGCTTCCAAGTTTTATTCTTCATCAGAGACTCATACTCCGTATCCATAGCGGCCTTCCACTGAGGCTCACTAAGAGCATCTTGCACTGATGCAGGTTCAAGACTATCTATGGTAGACATGAATGCCCCGTCATCATCAATATCCATATCCTCAACTTCTCTACTTGGAGTCACAGAAAGTTCCTCAAAAGATTGACAAAGATCATCAACCTCACCGGCTTCTCTGGCTTCTCTTTCCTTTTGAGCCATACCGCGTGTACGAGGTCTATCCAAATTCAAATTGGGAGGAGTGGATAAATTTGCATCTCTCGATTGTATTTGTACACCATTTAGGATTCCGCTTCGGTGGTGGTGAAGAAGATGTAGAAGGACCTCCCGTCCGTGTTGACGAAGGAATCTCCTCTTCCTTTGGTTCCACAATATCCCGGTGTACCGTAGATGTGCTCTGTGGATGTGAAAGCTTCATCAAAGACAACATCTCCGCTGATATGAATTTTCTTGGTCAAAGGATCTATCAACCGATATCCTTTAGAGTGCTCGTAATATCCAAGAAAAATACATCTCGGTGTTTTCTCATCTAGCTTCTTCCTTTTCTCTTTCGGTATGTGCATGAAAGCTTGACACCCAAAAATACGTAGATGAGATATGGAGGGTTTTCGACCACTCCATGCTTCCCGTGGAGTCATTCCTTTTAGGGCCTTTGTGGGTGCCCTATTCAAAAGATACACTCGCAGCTGGTGACAGCTTCTCGCCCAATATTGTTGCCCAAGAGTTGCACCCGTGAGCATACAACGAACCATTTCCATGATAGAACGATTCCTTCTCTCAGCAACTCCATTCTGCTTGAGGAGTATAGGCAGTTGTTAACTGTCTCTTGATCCCATGTTTATCTAGGAATGCAGAAAATTCATTAGAGGTAAACTCTCCCCCTCGATCTGAGCGGAGGGTTTTAATAGAAGCCCCTGACTCCTTCTCAACGGATTTCTTGAACTGTTGGAAGAATGCGAAAGCTTCGGATTTCAGTTTGAGAAAGAAAACCCACATCTTTCGTGAGTAGTCATCTACGAATAACGAAAGTACCTCTTCCCTCCAACACCGTTGGGTGTGAAAGGACCGCATAGATCGGTGTGAATTAGCTCCGGAGGTTTTCGTGCTCTTGTAGAGCTCTTCTCAAATGGTACTCTATGCCGCTTTCCCGCCAGCAGTCGAGCACACCGGCAATGTGGCGTAAAGGGAAGGAAGACCCTTTACCATCTCATACTTGCCGAGCTCAAGTAAGTAGCCGTAACTAAGATGCCCATATCTCTTGTGCCATAGGGAAGTTGCCTCTTTGGTAGAGACAATCATGGCAACATGTGGAGTAGAGATAGCATCTAGTGCAAATAAGCCATGCTTATATGAAGCCATTGCAATCTGCTTACCCTTCCTGGTAATTGTACAACACTTCTTTCCATTCTCAACACGAAAGTTGACAACCATATTTCTGTCCAGGATTTGTGTCACTGACAACAAATTGTTGGCCAATCCCCGAACATAGAGGACCTTGTCAATCTGACACTTGCCATCATGAAGAGTGACTGAAACTGTACCCTCTCCCTGAACCCTCGTAGGTTTTATCATCGACAATGGTGACAGGTTTGCCCTCCTTGGCCACAAATGATTCAAACCACGATCTATCGCCGCTCATATGTTTACTAGCTCCGTAATCGACATACCAAATAGGATCCCTCCGAGTGGAATCTGTGGTAGTCATGAGCACCTTGTGTGCCCATTCGTAATCCGAGTCGGATTCTTCAACAAGCAACATTCACCTCGGGGTTGCTTGTTCTTATTTTGTGGTTTGTTTTGGCCTTTTTGCTTGTTCTTATGCCAACACCCGTTGGTGTCATGGTTGTCTTTCTCACGGATCTTGCACCACCTCTTCTTCTCGTTGAGGTTGCTTGCCTTTTCCTTTCGTATCCCGTTGAGAATTTCCTCCTTTCCGAAAGTTGCCTCCTTTTTGCCCATTACCTTTCTTCCTAGAACCCCGCCTCGTTGGTGTATAGGGCTGTATTGGAAGAATCATCCTTGTGAAGTTGGCGTGCTTCCCGTTGTTGAAGCAGATTGACCAACTCGATGTAGGTAATTTGTCGTTGGGACACCCGGATGGAGGTTATCAACATGTCAAATGAAGAAGGTAAAGCTCTCATCACAAGTGAAATGAGAAGCTTTTCATCCACGATATCTCCTAGAGAACTCAATTTCTCTTTCAACTCGTACACTCGCACGTAAAGAGTTCAACTGTTTCACCCCGTCTCAAACTCAGGTTATGAAGTTGTTGTTGAAGATGAAGAATGGTGGATTCATTCTTCCCCTCATAGATGGTTCTAAGGGCATCCCATGCCTCTTTACCACTTGCTTTATCAGCTATATGAGGTTGCACTTCATCCGAAACGAAGAAACAAAATGAGCACCTTTGCTCTACCGTCTTTCTTGTCAAAAGCAATCTGATCTCGTCGAAGGACCTCGTGGATCTCGCCGTTGGTGAAGGCCTTGTTGCTACTCCAAGGAATAATATCCCACAAATCTTCCATTTGGAGAATAGCCTTCATCTTATGTTTCCATGGTGTATAATTTGGACCTTTCAATAACCGATGCGGATCACTCATCAATTTTGCAACAACGGCCATAGTGAAGGTTCCTTATATCACCAAATTGGTCCCCCTTTCGATATACCTTTTGCTAGGCCAATATACCGTACAAAATACCCGCCCTTACGTGAGGGAAACTATAGGTATTTAGAAAGATCAACAAAAATCACCCGCCCTTACGTGAGGGAGACTATAGGTGAAATTTAGAGATCATACGATACGTGGAACATAAGCGGTACGGAAAGGGAATCGCCTTGTTGATGGCACCTACCATAGAAGATTCTTCTCATGCGTGGGGCGTAACTTCCCCTAAACACTATGAAGAATACTTCGTCAGGATTTACGCCTAAACACAAGTGCGATAAAGGGTAGTGGATGGAGTAAAAAAATGCAAAAATGGCGTACTTATTCCTCCCCGACGATTTATAGAGAACAAGCTCGTACGTCGTTATAGCAGCTATGTTAGGCGGCGGATACAGAGAGCCAAATCACGACAGCTTTACTCGTAAGTGCCGGCGTAGGTATCGCAAATACCGAACGCCGCAAAGGCAAATAAATTGCACAGATGGGTTTTATATTCCGGGGACTTAGGGAGTGTTTGATTTTAATTTTTAATGTTATAGTGCAAAATTGAAATATGCAACATACAACAAAAAAAAATGCCCACTAGAATAACCCATAAGGTGTCGGTCACAGCCGAAAATGCACCTTTTACAATGCCAAATTGCTATTTCAAAAAATTACTCAACATCCCCCTTTGATTTTTTGAAAAAAATATCCCCCCTTAAAAAAATTCTTTTAACAAAGCATTTTTAATAACTATTATATATTTAAAATTAAAATAAATAATTTTAATTTATATAGTTTTAAAACTTTAGGAAAAATAAATTAAAATTAAATTTTAATTTATAAAGTTTAAAACTATTAAAAATAAATTAAAATTAAAAATTTTAATTAAAAATTAATAATTATAAAAAAAAACTTTGAAAAAAAAATATACCTTGGGGGGTCGGCGGGATTTGAACCCCCAACCTGCAGGCTCCTCGAGCCTTACCGCACGGCTCACGACCACGTGAGCCAGCGGGCTGATCCGAAAGGAACAGTGGACCTGCTCCTCTTTCAACCCCTCCTTCTGTCTCCTCCTCTGCAACGGCCTCGGCTTGCGACCGCAGCACTGCTCGAAAAAAAATTCGGCCTCGGCTTGCGACCACAGCCCTGCTCCCACTGCTCCCGGCGTTTTCGAAAAAAAAATCACCGCTGCCTTCTTTTCCAGACCGGATCGGCACTCGAAAAAAAAAACGTCGCAGTCTCCCGCAGCGACTTTCGCCGAAGAAAAGAGAGCCGAACTTTGTTTTTTTTTTTTTTCGTTCCAGGGAGGGCGTTCGATTTTTTTTTTTTTTCACATTTAAAAAAAAATCTGGCGATTTAAAAAAAAACTGGCAATTTTTTTTTTTTTTTTTCGTCGAGGGCCTCGCGCCCGGGGGGAGGGCTCGCGCGATCGTGCGCAAACGCGCGGGGGGGTTTATACCCCTCCGATTTCCCGCGTCGGCGGGAATTTGAATTCCCGCTCCGCCGACCGGGAGAGGGGGGTGGTGCCCTCGGGGAGCGCGCGCGTCGCACGGGGAGTGGGGAGTGGGGAGGGGGGGGCCACCTCCTGCGCGGCGGGAATTTAAAAAAATCCCGCGCGGGCGCTCTCTCCTCCCCGCCGACGCGTCCCCGCTCGGGGGACTCGCGAGCCGGTCGCATCCTCTTCTGGGGACGCGCCTCCTCGGACGCAGCGCCAATGGACGTCTGCGTGACGTCCTGGCCGCCGACCGGACTCCCGGGCGTCTGCGCACGGGGCCCGTGTCACGACGCGCACAGCTCTGCGCGTCTTTTTTTTTTTTTTTTCTCGCCGGAGGAATCCTCTGCTACAACAAACCCGGAGAAAAAAAATTCCCGTCTGGCAAATTAAAAAAAATCCGTTTGTTGTCCACGCTTCTTTGCTGCCGCTGCGCTGCTCCCTTCACGCCACTGGCTCTGATGCCATGTAAGATTGTGCAACAAGTTTATTATTGTATTGCACAGTTTAAATAATGAGTTACATAGCCGGGAATAGCACCGGCGTAACTAAACTGTTACGAACTGGTTGTAACAAAACAACATATCTAAATAATGTAATAGAATCAAAAATACGCTAACAAGAGAGAAGCTAGTTTTGTACCCATAGCCCAAGCAAGTGCCTTGTATTTTTGCACCATATTGTGCTTCGTGCAACATGGTACAAAAAGGGGCATCTGTAGACACCAAATCCTAGCCATTAATCCTTCATCCTAACCATCCCACCACCCACTTGTCCACCTTAGCCCTTTCCCACCACTCATTTAGCCATTTCATGCCTTTCCCGCCTTCAAAAGGCCCACTTTAGCCCTTTCCCACCACTTTCTGACCCCTTTGGACTTAATTTATATTTATTTTATATTATTTATATTTAATATAATATTTTATTATTATATTTTAATCTATTTATTATAAAAATATATATTCAAACCCAATTAACCTCAATCATCCGATTTAGTCTAATCTCAGCCATCGATCTTCATTAATCCATGCCACACTTAAAGTACAATATCAGCCCTAGGATGTGATTTAATCTTAGCCACACGATCTAAAGTGTTGAGCTAAAACCCTAAGAAACCCTAAGGTTGGATTATAAGTAAAGGCATGTGCAAATGCTCAAACCCTAGAATGTTCTCACCCTTGGAGAGATTATTGAAGAAGCCCATGTGAAGTAGAAGGTTGCAGAGCCATTGAAGATCCAAATTATAGCTTTCTATAGGACTTCCATCATTCCAACCATTCCTCACATTCTCATAATTTGTTGTTACAGATCAAACCCTAACCCGCAGGCTTGCTGTAGAGCCTGCCATATCCTAGGAACCCTCCAAAGCTTACCAAGCTCACTACAGAGCCTGCCAGGCACCCATAAGAGCCTACCATTTCATAGGCTCACTCTAGAGCCTACCCAAGCTCACACCAGAGCCTACCATAACCATCAAACACGAACCAAAGTTTGCTAATTCAAACCATCGGGTGTTGTTGGAACACCTTGCCACTGAATTTACAATAAATCAACAAAGTATCAAGTATAGTAAGGTAAATCAACATTGATTATTATCTTATTGCATAATCTGTAGGTTTTTTATATGTTGTTTCATTCAGTAACAACTAGAGTTTTATTAATAACTGAGGGTCTCACTTTGTGGAGCCCTCACAGGTATTACTAACTCATTTTTTTATATGTATGTAGATCTACATGTTTCATTCATTATTGGATAGTTGCTGAAGCTGGAGTGGCCCAAAATCGGATACCAAAGCCCACTCAATCTGTTGGGATCAGAACACTAAATACACTCAAATATGTGTAGCTAGGGTTTTAGAGAACCTTGGAATTTATTTGTAATATTTGTATAAAAAATAACTATGTTGGATAGAATAGTTGTAACAGGGAGTTTTTTAGCTCCCCCCTTTACTATTGAATACAATAATATCTTGTGCAATTATTGTTTATATTTAGTTATTTGCTTTTATATCTGCATAGTGTCATGTTTTTAGCTCTACACCAATAAATAGAAATTCCAACCCTAGCATAAGTGCTACTATATTGCATTCCATGGGTAGAACTCTCATTTTCCAAATGCTTACGGAGTAACATGTCTTTGATTCTCCCAAATATTCAGCTGGCTTTCATTTTTTGGTACATATATTATGTTAAATTTTTTTGTTGAAAGTACTTTAGTTATTAAAATTATATTCAACACCCATCGTTGATCATGTCTCGATTGATGCAAACATACTATACTATTGATCCCAACCTGGTTTCTTTTTTCAAAGTTACCAAGGTAATAGTTCTTCTGATCGAAATAATTGTGGTCGTATCACTTCTTTATGGGTGTCTCATTAATGCAGCCTCAAGGTGTCTTATCAGTGCCCTTTTGGAGACTACATCAAATAAGTTCACATTCACCCATGCGTCTTCTCTTTTGTGTCATTATAACAAATATTTTTCAACTATCGAGGTTGCTTTTATATGTACACATGGGTACTATCACAAAATCTCATTCATGATTTTTTATTTGATAATAATTCAACTTTGTGCTAAGTCAAGTTTAATTATCAACTCATCTCATTGCCTGATGCAATTTATAGTTCATCTTGCATCATACAAGAATCTATTTCCTGGTATACATATTTATAGGATTATTTACCAAGGTGAGATGCATGTTTGTCTTATACAAGGGATTCTTATGAGTTGCTTTGAATTCTAAGGTAAATCTTATTTTCTAGGAATTCTTCCTATGATTACATATTATTCAACAACTACTCTTCTATTGATTTTTTAAAATTTTCTTTACTAGGTTTGTCATACCTATTGTCATTCCTTATCACATTACAACAGAGGGCTCTTGGTGCTTCAAACAACTATTGAATATTTATGCCCCTGTCTAACTGTGTGGGTAATAATACCACATGCATTGTATAGGGGGTAGTCCATTGTTTAAATATCATAGCACACCATATTATACTTGACCACCACCTGGGTGGAAGGGTAGCATACCTTTCTATGGAGTTGGGATACTGCTTTGTGGAGACTAGATATGATCCCCCACATGCTATGATTCTAGTGAGGTCAAGTATGGAGTTTCTTCATCCTTGCCCGCCTTCGCCATATTTGGGCATCATGTTAGAAGATGGTTTCTAGTGAGATTTGGATGTCTTCCATGTTTATAATGGTTCCTCCATTTCCTACACCATAGCCTCTAGTTGAAAACCATGAGTGTATTGTAACATTGATCAAAAATATAAATAAATAAAACATTTTTTTATCTCTACACCCAGTTTTTTACCTTATTGAAAGGTAGTATTGCCATTTGTAAATTCTTGAATAGGTCCTTAACTTCTCATATCCTATGTTTTGTTTCTCCATATATAAATTTCAATTCCCAATACTCTTAGGAAGTTTTATAGCTTAACATAGCTAAGTTTGAGATCAAGGGGTTACTTTTAGCACAATCTTCGTGTGGTTCTCTTAAATATAAATACTCAAGTAAGTAAAAGGCTGCACTTCATAGAAAATCAACGTGGTCAATGTCTATCCTATGGATAGATGTGGCCAACCCTCCTATTATACCAATGGATATTAAAACATACCGTGCTCTTGGGAATTCTCTTTTCTATTTCAACAAGAATGCACATTTCCATTTATAGCTAACACTAGACTCATGTTAGGTCTCTTTCAACCTATACATTTGATGTATGCCTTTAAGACTAAATTTCCTATCATGAAGATAGATCATTAATTATTTGCAATGCTTAACCTTATTTCTATATCACACAATGGGGGTTAAGGGGGTTATCACACAAACCCTCATATATACTCCAATGTCTACCATTCCTTACTTGTTTTATTCACTTTTAATATCCATGATATGAGATAAAATCTAAGATTTTTTCCACTTGATCATCCTGAATCCTTTTTCTGCATAAAAATTTTAGAAAGGGAAAGGCTTAGCTTCATAACACACATGTCAAATATTCTCTCTCAAAGGTCTCTTGGGTACTCCACAAGTTGTGGGAGGTTTCCTCATCCTTCCATTCTGATTCACTAGTGAATACAGGAATGGGAGAAAGGATTTGCACATTAGTGGCCCCTAAGAACTTTTTATTCCCTTACCATGCATTTATTAATTTAAAGTTCATCAAAAACCATTATAGGTTTACAAACAAAACCCATCTCTTTGCTAGTCTATACCCATCACTAGAGTCCACTAACTAGCCTGGGCTCCGATACCAACTATAACAACCCACTTTACCAACCAAACTTGAGATAGATTTTTTTTTGTACATGTCTATCATGTTAAGTTACAACCCAGTACGCTTGAATCAACACCATCCAGGAAAGAAAGTAACCGAGAGAATTATGACATGGTCAGTGTCAAATCTCATGATAGGAGTGACCAACTCCTATCCAACCTTTCATCCCATAATTATATGTATGATCCCTTGGTTTAACTATTTCTACCTCTTCTTTATTAGGAGTTTTAGTTACATAATCAATTGATTGTTATGTCAATCCATCCTCCTAATTTCATTAATTACAACAGAATATCATGCATGTATCATCTAAACAACACATGAAGATTACTTTATTCATATCAAGAATTTCACTTGATTTCAAATGTAAACCATTCCATCATAATAAAAGAGCCATTCATTGGAGATCACAAAGGCATCAATTATAATCACAAGAATAATCATTAACCATATAACATTGCTTACTAACAAAATATTACATCATACAACATTTTTATAATCATCAAACATGAATGTAAAAACATCATCTCATTAAAAGGTAAATTACATTTACTTCTTTCATCATATTCAATAACCATGATCTAGCTAGTAATAATGGAAAGTAAATACAACACCAATGCTTAACAACAATTTGCAAACCATAAATAGAAGTACACAACATATACCCTAGGAACCCTCACGGGGAATAAACCCAACCTCCAAAATATGTTTCTCCTCTCATTTCATAAACTTAAATTGTCATAAATACAAATATAGAAAAGACATCACATAGATCATTTTCTAAATAAATATGCAATAAAAGGAATCAACTTGTTCCATGTTTTTATTATGATGCAATTAAGGAAATGCCACATTTCCTTTCTTCAAGCCATCAATGCAATGAATAAGAATCTCACAAATTCTTATGTTTACATGTTTATGAAAGATCATCGGTTACATATTAAGGAGAAATTTCATCAGTTACCAAGAGGGAACCCCATAATTCCCTCGAGAATGAAACCCACATTCATTCTCCACCCTAGATGTCATTATATCCCAATATAGTATGGAATTTGTCTAAATTTTCACCTCACATGGAGAGATCCCATAATCTCTCCAAGATTAGATCCCATATCTAATATTCCATATTTTCATTTCATACTTAGAAAAATTCTACCCTATTATCATTTGATCATAATATTGCTCTCATAACCCATAAATCGGATCGTCCTGTGATCCTCGCAGTTTGGTTATTAATTTATTTTAGGATCGATCCATACTAGAGTCCCTACAAGTTTTACCTCTTAATATATCAAATAATATTTCATTTTTTTTGTCTTGTAACCTATCAAACAAGGTCACCTCTTTGTAATATTTCAAACAAGATTACACTTTAAACACAAAATCAACTTTGTAATCTATCACACAATATTACCCCACAAAACAACCTTGTAATCTATCACACAATATTACACCTTAATCACAAAATGACCTTGTAATCTATCACACAAGATTACACTTTTAAACTCAAATCAACCTTGTAATCTATCACACAAGATTACACCTTTAAATCAAATCCACGTTGTAATCTATTACACCTTTAAACTCAAATCAACCTTGTAATCTATCACACAAGATTACACCTTTAACTCAAATCCACCTTGTAATCTATTACACAATATTACACCTTAAAACTAAAATCAACCTTGTAATCTATCACACAAGATTACAAAATGATCCTGAAATCTATTACACTTTTAGACACAATCATCCTTGTAACCTATCACACAAGATTACATTTTTAAACTTAATTCTTATATGGTTACCAATTACAACCAATCTTGATCAATGGATGGTTTGCATAGTTCTCCCAAACCATACATGTTTTGCTTAAACTATCCATAATAAAGATATTATTAAATTTATCATTATTTAATCATTCAAAGGCTAAGGGTTAATCTCCTTTAATATTTGCTAAGGGTCATATATAGATTAATCTCCTTGTTTAAATTCACTCCTCTCTCTCTCTCTATATATATATATATAATTTGAGGAAACCAACGATTAACTAATGGCCATAACCCAACGACCAGTTTCCCCAACGATAAGCTTATAGCCTAACGACCATGCTTCAAACTGGTCATAAGATTTAGACTAAATTGGTTCATCCGATGCCTATGAACACACATGCCTATCTGTTCACATGAACACACATGGCAAATTTGATTTACCCTGCAACCAACCACAGATGTCCAATCCACCATTTGGACAATACACGTGGTCATTTTAGAATGACCACATAATTTTGAGGGAGAAATTATGCCAAATGTTGGGATCACCATAGGGTCGAAGGGGGAGAAATGGAGTCATCGAGGTTTGGTCCAAGGCGTATTTCTCTACTTGTACCCTATCTTTGCATGTTGGGGGGTACATGGATGATAGTCCTTTCTCTAAAATATGGTGTGAAAAACTTCCAACTAATAGTTCTCCATCATAGCATGCAACCCAAGGTAGCTACCATGTGTTAAGCTAAACCGTCTCATGACGGTGGGAGGTTTGGCTAAGAATTAGCCAAGCACCTAGATATAGACCTTGGGTGTCAAGCACCTATTAAATTATTTTTTAGTCCACCACATAAAGGATGTGGGACAAAACAATTGTGATTGAAATCTATACTAAGTCATCCATGCTTTCCAGGAATAACGCCAACTCTATGGTGGATTTTGGATGCATAAATATAGCTTCTAATAGTTTAATATTCCTTCGGGGCTACCATAAGGTTAATACTTTTCCCAATTTTTAGGTGTATTGACTAGATGTCGAGTTATCATTACTCGATTTATATTTTTACCTTGTCTGCTGAAGAAGACCTTTGTTTTGAGCCTCGTCTCACCAAATTAAAATACCTAAGAAAACCCTTAGATAAAAATATTATTCTATACCTGCAATACAGACTGGATTATAGAGTTCACTTTCAAATTAATTCCAAAACATTACCACTATGGGGGTTGCAAGGATTTTTAAAGAGATGCAGATATTAATCTTCTCACATGCAGGGAGATCGGATTGGTCACTATCTCGAATCGAGATATAATCATCATGAGAACTCTGTCCATAGCTATTTTAAACCTGCCCGTTGGTCCATCTAGTAAAACACTTTTGATAGAAGACCAAACTTGCCATCATTTTTACACCTGTAGAGATAAAAATTTGATAGGCATTAATAATTATAAACGTAGATGGAGCTTCAACGTTAGGAGGGAGAATTTATAGTTTAAAACTTGTTATTGTCATGGGTCGCACTATACATACTGTGAGAGTACCCCAAGTTATATGAAAGGTGATTTTGTCTAAGAATTAATCATTCCTTAAGGCAAAACAATTTAAATTAAAAGGCATAGAGTAATTTTCATATTTACATAGAAGACTCTAATGGGTAGATTATAATGCAATGACAAATAACCTGGTATAGATAGAACATCCAAATAGTACTGTGCTAGAATAAATTCACAGAATTCTTTGCTAAATCAACTTATGATATTTCGGAGAACTAATTTCCCAGTCATAGAAGAGTGTCTGTCATTTATCTTAAGGGAAATTTTCAAAATTTTCCTTGTTGCACCATAGTAGCTGACGACCATGACTACTCTCAAATCACGCACTGAGAGGTCATTATTAAACTATACTACCCATCCAAGCCGTACATGGATTCGAGTAAAAAAGGAAAGCCCTCTATAAAAACCTTTATGAACCCATCCAGGTGGTTACTAGCGATATCCCATGGTTTTATTGCGAGGGATAAAGATCGAGCCAAAGGACCTTTCACTTGGATTCAGTTTATCTGAATCGGGTATCCCGAGCGTATGCGGTAGCCTAATCCCATATTGGTTGGGACATGGGAGTGTAGGCTGAATATAACCGTGTACACGCCATACAATTTACAACCATCTACTGGTGGCTGTCAAAATTCCACTTGGTGTGATGGTGTTGACGATTCGACTTGAGGGTTATTGAAGTCTTTACTGTGTAGGTTTCACACCATAGCTGGCTGTAACAGACAAGGCAAACTACCCACCCCTGGCAGAGATAGCGGTAGAGATGTCAGGTAATGTGGGATATGATGTCATGTCACACCATAGCTGGCTGTAACAGACAAGGCAAACTACCCACCCCTGGCAGAGATAGCGGTAGAGATGTCAGGTAATGTGGGATATGATGTCATGTCGATGGCACCACGAATCATGGGTGCATGGAAGCCCACTAATAAAAACTTTGTAGGTTTCACACCATAGCTGGCTGTAACAGACAAGGCAAACTACCCACCCCTGGCAGAGATAGTGGTAGAGATGTCAGGTAAGGTGGGAGATGATGTCGTGTCGATGGCACCGTGACTCATGGGTACATGGAAGCCCACTAATAAAAACTTCATATAGGTCATGATTGCCTATCTTGCATTATGCCTGCTTGCATAAAAATGCATGTTGTGTCATATATAAATATTGGTTATATAATCTATATTGATATATTTTTATAAAAAATAATAATAATAAAAATAATATATAATAATAATAATATAAAAATAAATAATAAGTTAAATTAATAAATATATAAATAATAACAAATATTAGAAGTTGAATTAGTCGTGCATTCGTTATAGTGAAAAGTAGAAAATAATCTCAAAAAATATATTAATTAATAAAAATAAAAATTGCCAACATGGGAATAAAATATATATAATTTTAAAAAATAATAAGGGAAGGACACCACTCAGAGGAGCAGACGCTCCCCAATTGGAACTATGGAAGATGGACATCTGGCCATAAGACAAGGCTTATGTGTCCTGCCTTAAGAATATGGAAAAAACTTTAAAATGGAAGCTAAAATATGGTATTGAGAAATGTTATCTAGTGTTTATTTCGGACGTGACTGTCCTATGACCTGCAACTACTGCGTTTGGGTGAGAATATTATAGAAAAGGAACCTAAGACTATCGTTGGAAGCTTTTCGTTAGCAAAAATTAGGTATGTTTTCTATGTATATGAGTGTTGTATGATTGTGTGTATAAAGACTGCGAGATAATATGGTATGTGTGATGATTGCTTGGGTGATTAAAGGCAAAGAGAATCAATTTAAAAGAAAATTGTGTTAAGGAAAGATAAAAAAATATACTAAATTGCTGTTGTGATTAAATCTTTAGAAGTGTGAAAATTGGATGTGTGTTGTACTTTTAATATTGTAAATCTTTAGAAGTGTGAAAATTGGATGTGTGTTGTGTTTTTAATATCGTAAGATGAGATTTTCTTACCTTGGTTTGTTGGTATTCATTTAGTATGCACTGCATTGAGTCACGCTGACCCAAAATCCACATACCTCCCTATTTCTACCAATGGGATGGAGTCGAGTTTTTTCATGGTGAACTGAACGTAGAGAGGATTATAGGCATGGAAAGATGTTGGACAAATTTTATTCGAAGGAAATGTGCAAGACAAATTTGAATTTAGAATTTCCTTGAAATTTTTAGAGGTGTGGGTGGATTAGCGAATGACCTTAAGTTGTAAATTGCTATCTCCTAAAATATAAACTATCTATGACTGTGTTTCCTATGTTAGTTTATCCATAATCCATATATAAAAAACTTGGTCTTTGCTTTCATAAATTTAGCTTAGTGGACGCAGTGAAATTTTATTTATTTTATGGAAGAGATGCTTGGAATTCTATTAGATATCATAGCTGTAGATGAGAAATATCAAGTAATTATATTATTGTTTTAAAAGCATATCTAAAAGGAATTTAGTTAAATTACTCACTACCGCAATAGTAAAATCAATTGCCTTGCACTTCTAATTTTAGGATTTAGAATTGTATAAGAATGTAAAACATAGTAGGAACCCATGTCCAGCACAATAACAACAGAATGGCCGACGGTTGAAAGTTACGACATGTGTACAACGCATTGATAGCCAATAAGGCATTAATTAAGAACATAGTTTATAGACGGAGTCCATTATTTTTATGAGAATTTGGTTGGGAGCAAACTCAACAGGCGACTGTTTTTAATATAAAATAGTTATGGATGAGTTTCTATTAAAAGAATTATTGTGTAGTAATTATAGTGTAACTTCGTGTAGACAAGATACAAGTTCAAATTATTATGAATTGGTAAATTGATATACGAACTATTGGTTTTCATTTACTTTATATTATAGTTGTTCATCCACTTGCAGTATAGGAGAAAAACGTCTTCTGCGTATAGCTTTGCTAAATCATGTTAATATATATATATATATATATATATATATAGTTTACCTTGTTAGCTTGACATAGAGTGAACATACGTCGTCTCAGGAAATAAAATTTGCAATTGAAATATGTAATGGTTTCATTGGACCAACCCTAGCATAGCGAAATGTATAGGTAAACCTAGACAATGGAAGCCTTCCGTAGAACCCTTAATAAAAAAATTACGCTCATCTGTACTTTGTGTTTTCTTATGAGTGTAAGTAAAGTTGTGTATAAGTAACTGAATTTATTATGTCTTTTAGAAAAACAAAGAATAATTTGATTTCATTTAATATTAAGCTTTTATTTGGTTATGACTTGGGAAGAAGCCAAAGTATATAAATTATAGTGTGTAGCACGTGGTCTTTAGCCAGCTAGTGATGAGTTGGTTTTTATATATATATATATAAATGTATATAATTGTATTGGCTTTGTTTCATGCTGTAATTAAATTTGGAAAGATTTCTTTAAGACAGGAAAGAATTTATAATTTTCGTATAGAGATAACATAATATAGTTCTGAAGCTTATTTAACTGTAATAATAAGTAATTTAAAATGTGAGACTATATTTTCTTTCAATAAATTGATAGCCAGGAAAATTTTATATTATATAGTTAGTTTACTGAATTAAAAGGGCTGGTGACTTTACTTTATATTTATGTGTGGAAGTTGCTTTTTATTTTATATTCTAGTAGAGCTTTAATTTTTTGCGATAGTGACTTAATTTTAAAAGGGAAATAGTTAGGACTATAATTTACTTCATTTAAAACATTAAATTTTGCAATGATAGCTCTACTTTAGGTAGAATGGTTAAGATGTAATTCATATTTCTATAAAAAAAATGAAAGAGGCATAGATACCTGTTTTTATGGTGCTAAAGTAAAACTATGGGACCTTAAAATAAAATTTAGTTTTATGTGAATACCTAAAGGATTTTAAAAGTAAGATCAATATCATGGGCTATGAAGTTAAAGAGCCGAGTAAGGGCTAAGACATGAACATGTCGAGTAGGGATGTATACCCAACTCCATTAGCCATGGTGGCGGCTAGCGTAGAGCGATGTTATCTACTCTCAAGTAACTTGTAAGACAAAGGTCTTTTGTTATTGAGAGAAAAGGGTGGTGGTATGGGACGATGCTCCAGGATAACAGTCAAATAGTACGTGAGGATGCTCATGAAACCACTCTAATTATGGAAGAGCCAACATGTGGCATGATTAGAGAGTTGATCATGCGGTTGGAAGGTCCAAAAGTAGATGGTATGGGCAACATTACCATCAACCAGAGTTGGATCTGAGACATCTAGTCCAATAGCCATGCAATGGCAGACCCTGATCACACCTTAGCTGAAGGTCAATGACCAGGCATTGGCATAACTATACTATTTCCAAGAATTAGGTCAGAGGACCCTCATAGATAAATTAAGGATTGTGAATCCTTGCTCACATGCTTGGGACAGGGGAAGTACATCATCCACCCTTCCAAGTGTATGGGCCCTGGAAGAACAACCCCATGCCAGGATATAGAAAATCTCAAGAAAGGAGCGATAATCCCTAAAGGTAGACTTATGCATGAATTTGACTAGTCCCAAACACTTAAGACACCAACTACAGTGGTGAACATTCTTGAAGTGTGTAAACTATATGCCAAGTATTAGATTCAATATGGATATTCTAAAACAAAAATCTGTGACAATGATGTAAAAATGAACAAAAAATTTTGATCCTAAGTTTGACAACAAAGTGCAGAGACTTGGGTTGTGACATTTGGTATCAAATCCTAGGTTATGAAACCTTAGGTAATAAAACATAAACATTTGTATTGACATAACTCTTTTGATGCCAGATATGACAGGTAACTTGAGGAGGACCAGTGTTAAGTTGTAATAGAAGATTGCAGAAATCCCAAGAAAGGGACTAAGGTGACTCACAAGAGAGTTTTAAAGGGTGCAAATTGTTGATGTACCATGGTGGGTGGTTATAAAATATAAAGAGCCTGTAGCTACAAGGGCTACACATAATGATGAGAATATGGCTCGTATGATTCAGTTAATGCAGGATGAACTGAATAAAAAATGTGAACAAATGAAAATCTAGAAGGCTCATATGGTTGAGCACATGGATCAACGGAGGGCATAGATGGCCCAACAACAAGAAATAATTACCCAACAATAAAAAGTCATTGAGAATTTGTCTAAGGGAAAGGAAACCGAAAAAGTAAGTGAGTTTACCGAAGGTTACTCAAGAAGGAAAGTGGGTGTAGAACTGCAAAAGAAAATTAAAAAAGTTGAATATTTCCAAATTTGATAGTAAAGGATATGGAGAAACAACCATCAACTGGTTAAGTGAGACCGAGGGATATTTTTCAATTTAGCCACTTTGCTCAGAGTCAACAACAACATGGGTCGTGGCACACATAGAATGTCCAACAAGAGATTGGTGGACCACATATAAGAAGATCATCCAAAAGGAAGCCATAAATATTCCATGGGAATAATTTTAAAGGTTATTCAAATATCGTTTCCTTACATCACAATTTTATATTGAAAAGCATGAAGAATTCACTAACTTACATCAGGGTAATATGATTGTAATTGAGTATTATTAGAGGTTTGTGCAACTTCTAAAGTATACCCTAGAATATGATGGTCAAGAAAAATTTAAAGCTCATAAATTTGTAATGGGGCTACATCCAAAATACGATCAACCAGTTGGTAGAAAAGTACCCAAAACATTAATAGTTGCTTATGACACAGCTCGGTATGAGGAAGTAAGCCAGAAGGAAGTAAGGGCCTATTACTAGTAAGCTAAAAGAGAGAATTCTAAGAAAAGAAGATATCCTAAGAAAAATAGGGGTAGATATCAGCAGTGGAAATTCAAATATGGTGGACAATTTAGAAATTATAACAGAAAAAAAGAGAAATTCTAGGGTACCAAAGGGAAGACAGATCAAAGGAATTACCAAGAAAAGAAAAATAGCAACCGAGAGCAGGGTGGAAATAGTAATCAGGGAAAATATGGAGATAAGAAAAATAATGCAGGTCCAAATGCGTGCTATGCATGCAAAGCCTTGGACCACTTTGCTAGATAATTCCCAAACAAAGCTGAGCAAAGAAATACCACTGAAGAAGCCCCACACAATTTTTTTTCTACTACAACTAACCCTAATATTTTAGGCCAAGATACTCCATTTCTGATTAAAGGAAAACTAGGAAAAAGAGATGTACACATTTTAATTTATAGTGGTGCAACAGATAGTTTCATTTCAAATAGTATTTTGAGGGACATATCTGTTGAACCTGGAATTATGGCAAAGGGTGGCAAGTCGAGTATGGCTCAGGATAGACATACATGGTTAACCAATGCCTATTTGACCCACAAATAGAAATACCTCAAGGAAAAATTAATTGGAACCTATATGTGGCTCCTTTACATGCATTTGACATAATCCTAGGAGTAGACTAAACTATATGCCAAGTACTAGATTCAAGCTGGATATTCTTCCAAGTGTATGGGCCCTGGAAGAACAACCCCATGCCAGGATATAGAAAATCTCGAGAAAGGAGCGATAATCCCTAAAGGTAGACTTATGCATGAATTTGACTAGTCCCAAACACTTAAGACACCAACTACAGTGGTGAACATTCTTGAAGTGTGTAAACTATATGCCAAGTACTAGATTCAAGCTGGATATTCTAAAACAAAAATCTATGACAATGATGTAAAACTGAACAAAAAATTTTGATCCTAAGTTTGACAACAAAGTGCAGAGACTTGGGTTGTGACATTTGGTATCAAATCCTAGGTTATGAAACCGTAGGTAATAAAACATAAACATTTGTATTGACATAACTCTTTTGATGCCAGATATGACAGGTAACTTGAGGAGGACCAGTGTTAAGTTGTAAGAGAAGATTGCAGAAGTCCCAAGAAAGGGACTAAGGTGACTCACAAGAGAGTTTTAAAGGGTGCAAATTGTTGATGTACTATGGTGGGTGGTTAGAAAATATAAACAGCCTGTAGCTACAAGGGCTACACATAATGATGAGAATATGGCTCGTATGATTCAGTTAATGTAGGATGAACTGAATAAAAAATGTGAACAAATGAAAATCTAGAAGGCTCATATGGTTGAGCACATGGATCAACAGAGGGCATAGATGGCCCAACAACAAGAAATAATCACCCAACAATAAAAAATCATTGAGAATTTGTCTAAGGGAAAGGAAACCAAAAAAGTAAGTGAGTTTACCGAAGGTTCCTCAAGAAGGAAAGTGGGTGTAGAACTGCAAAAGAAAATTAAAAAAGTTGAATATTTCCAAATTTGATAGTAAAGGAGATGGAGAAACAACCATCAACTAGTTAAGTGAGGCCGAGGGATATTTTTCAATTCAGCCACTTTGCTCGGAGTCCAAAACAACATGGGTCGTGGCACACCTAGAAGGTCCAACAAGAGATTGGTGGACCACATATAAGAAGATCATCCAAAAGGAAGCCATAAATATTCCATGGGAAGAATTTAAAAGGGAATTCAAAGATCGTTTCCTTACACCACAATTTTATATTGAAAAGCATGGAGAATTCACTAACTTACATCAGGGTAATATGACTGTAATTGAGTATTATTAGAGGTTTGTGCAACTTCTAAAGTATACCCTAGAATATGATGGTCAAGAAAAATTTAAAGCTCATAAATTTGTAATAGGGCTACATCCAAAATACAGTCAACCAGTTGGTAGAAAAGTACCCAAAACATTAACAATTGCTTATGACACAGCTCGGTATGAGGAAGTAATCCAGAAGGAAGTAAGGGCATATTACTAGTAAGCTAAGAGAGAGAATTCTAAGAAAAGAAGACATCCTAAGAAAAATAGGGGTAGAGATCAGCAGTGGAAATTCAAATATGGTGGAAAATTTAGAAATTATAACAGAAAAAAAGAGAAATTCCAAGGTACCAAAGGGAAGACAGATCAAAGGAATTACCAAGAAAAGAAAAATAGCAACCGAGAGCAGGGTGGAAATAGTAATCAGGGAAAATATGGAGATAAGAAAAATAATGCAGGTCCAAATGCGTGCTATGCATGCAAATCCTTGGACCACTTTGCTAGATAATTCCCAAACAAAGCTGAGCAAAGAAATACCACTGAAGAAGCCCCACACAATTTTTTTGCTACTACAACTAACCCTAATATGTTAGGCCAAGATACTCCATTTCTGATTAAAGGAAAACTAGGAAAAAGAGATGTACACATTTTAATTTATAGTGGTGCAACAGATAGTTTCATTTCAAATAGTATTTTGAGGGACATATCTGTTAAACCTGGGATTATGGCAAAAGGGTGGCAAGTCGAGTATGGCTCGGGATAGACATACATGGTTAACCAATGCCTATTTGACCCACAAATAGAAATACCTCAAGGAAAAATTAATTGGCACCTATATGTGGCTCCTTTACATGCATTTGACATAATCCTAGGAGTAGACTGGTTAAAAGCTCATAAAGCCCTATTAAATTTTGAGAAAAGATGGTTGGATTTTACAGATGACGCTAATCAACGAATCCATATCCACTAAAATGAACATTTTTTGAACCTCATATGATGACCATAATGTAGGTCAAAAGAGCCCTACGAAAATAATTTAGACTGTATGTGGTCAAATTAAACAATAAGGAAGAAACTGAATCAAGATCTACTTTATTTTAGTAGTATTTGGTGTTAAATGAATTTATATGTCTTTCCTGAAGATCTTCCTGGATTACCACCAAAAAGAGATTTTGATTTTTCAATTGAGATCATGCCTAGAGCAACTCCGATAGTCAAAACTTCTTATCGTATGACACCACTTGAGTTACAAGAACTTAAGACTCAACTACAAGATTTGTTGGAAAAAGGGCACATTAAACCCAATGTGTCACCATGGGGAGCACCAATATTGTATGTCAAAAATAAATATGGATCCCTAAGATTATGCATTGACTATAGAATGCTTAATAAAATGATAGTTAAAAACAAATATCCCTTACCAATAATTGATGATCTGTCTGATCAATTGAGAGGGGCTACAATATTTTCTAATATTGATCTTAGATCAGGATACCATAAGTTAATAATCAAGGAAGAATATACATATAAGACAACTTTTAGAACTCGCTATGGACATTATGAGTTTACAATATTTCCTTTTGGGCTAAAAAATATACCCGTTGCATTTATGAACTTGATGAATAGCATGTTCTAAGAGTAGTTAGATCGATTTGTATTAATATTCCGGGATGATATTTTGATCTACTCTCAAAATAAGGAAGAACATGATCAGCACATGAGGATAATATTGGAAGTCCTTAGAAAAAACTAATTATATGGTAAATTGTCCAAGTGTGAGTTCTATACACCACAAGTTCAATATTTTGGATACATTGTTTCAGCAGAAGGAATAGCAATAGATCCCAAGAAGATCAAAGTCATAATATACTGGCCAACCCCTACCAATGTTTTTGAAGTAATAAATTTTATGGGGATGGCTAAATATTATCAATGATTTGTTAAGGGATTCTCAAAAGTTGCATTTCCTATAATCAACCTACAAAGAAAGGGAAAAACATTCAAGTGGACAACACAATGTGAAGAAGCCTTCAGAATACTTAAAGAGAAGTTGAAAACCACACCAATACTAAGGATACCTGACCCTAACACAACATTTCTTAGCTTCTAATCGAAAGATTAAACTTTTTATTAAACAAATACGTATAATTTTTAAGCCGGTTGAAATCAAATCAAATCCATAGGAATCACATACATAGGATTTCAAATCCATAGGAATAAAATACATAGGATTTCAAAAACCTATTCAAATTCGGGTCTGAAATTTACAGGCTATCTTACTAAAACATATTCAATAGTGACGGTCAACGTAATGTCGTTAAACATGTAAGATTTTTATAAATAAAAATTAATCAAAGGAGATCCAACCAAACTTTATCGGGAGAGACCCAACCTGTATTTCTTCACATAGAAACCTCTAGAGTTGTGGCCTCCATTTTATTTTATTCAGATGAAGAATCCTTTTCTCCTAGTTTATCCTCAAATTTTTTGGGTCCTAAGTTCACTCATATTGGCCAAAAGCCTTTAGTTAAGGATTGAGTACTCTCTTAGGACCTTATGGTTTCTGATCTACCAAGGTAGAGAGCATAATTCGTAAGCCCAAAATTTTCCTCCCCTTCTTCCATTGCTTGATTCCATTTTTATATATTTTTGCAGCTCCTTTCTTCATGAGCAAGAAGGTGGGTATATTATAAAATATTAAAAGGTAACCTTTTTGGATTCACCCAAATAGTAGGATTCCTTTTTATTAATTTTAAAATTTGGGACAAGACAAGAGAGGGTAAGGTGGAAGTACTTTACCCATTTTAGGCCTTCCCTTTCTCCCAAGTGCACTTGCAAAGCCTGCATTAATACTATTGGAAAGGATCATGTGACATGGAGAATAGTGCATCCACTAGACAAATATGTCCATTTCTATTATTAAATTATGACCAAGTCCTTTTTGGGTCTATTCAAAAATTGGATAGATTTTTGGGGTTCACCTAATTGTAAAAAATTAGGTTATATTTTAATAAGTTGCTTTTGTGGGAGATAGTTTCCCAAATTAATATTTTGCATAGGCTTTATTTTATTTTCTCCCAAACCTTACCAAAATCCCAATTAAATTCAAAACCCTTCCAATTAACTTGGTAGAGTGTATTTAGCTTTAATTAGGGATTTTATGGAATAATTTTACCATCCCCTAATTTTATTAATTAGCCCCTTTTTATTAATGTTTGGTAGCATTAATAGGGTTTGGTCAAGGTTTAAAATTCAAGTATTAATTGATCCTTTGGATCAATTAATGTCTTCTAGGAAGTCCAATGGGTGGGTTGTGACAAGTTCTACCTCATTCTCTTGCTTCTTCTTCACTAGTAGGAGAGTATTCATTTGCAACGCTAGGGAAGACAACATTTTGCTCTTCAAGTCCTCCAACATGTCTATATTTATCTTTATGACTAAGGTTGTTGACTTAGTGATTCTGGAGGTTGCTTTACCTTTTATTCGAGAATAATTCAGATATAATTTTTAGATTTTTGACATCTGGTGTTGGTAAATGTCTCCTCCAAAAATCATATTCAGTGCTTCAAGATATTCGCTATTGAGTCTCCTTAAGAAAATACTTCTGAGGGACTTATCACTTAGCTTCGCATGGGGAGATCTCTGCAAATTGAAACTAAATCCATCCCAATACTCCTCCAATGATTCATATTCCTTCTGCATCATTTTTAGAACTTCCTCTCTTGAATCCCATGCTCTACCAAAAACTTGGTATTACTCTAGGAAGAGTTTTTTCATCTTCTCCCAGGTGTTGATCTGCTTTTTTCCCAAGCTAATGAACCAGCATAGGGTTGAATCATCCAGTTTTGAAGGAAACAACTTCAAATTTTGGATGTTCATCTTATAATCCACAAACCTACACAAGACATCAAACTTGAACAAAAATAGGTTTTGGTCTTTTGTTGGAAATCCTTTGAAAGTAGGAATATGGGTAGGGGATATGTTTTTCATTTTTTTTTCTCCCCTGGCCTCTTCTATTGGGAAGCTAAATCTAGTTGATGTCTCTTCTACCTCAACAATTTTTTCGGAAAATGTGGTCTCTAGATATATTGTCCTTGAAGCAGTTTTTAAGGCCTTCCAATCACTCTGATTTTTTGCACAAGAATATTCAAATCAATTGGTAAAATGGTTTCATCCTCAATAGATATACACTACTGTTCATACAACAAATTCTCTTCAGATGGAATTATTTTAAACAAAGGATTCTGTATTATCCACTCTTCACTCAGGTTTGGATGATTGGGTATGGAAGAGCTTTATCCAAAAATTAGGTGTTCAGTATAATACACTGGTCAAAGTAACTATGGGGACATTATTTCAAGTTTAGAGTCCATAGATGGTTTAGAATTTACCTGTGGGATATTATTTTTAATAAAATGACCATTTGGTCCTCTATTTCTCGATGGAATAATGCAAGATTAGATGGAAAATGTTCTACAAACTAGATCATAATTTCTACAGGACTGGGTATTGTAATGATAACTACTATTGGCACATACCTGAAAATAGTGCAAAAATATTTAGGGCAAAAACATTGGTTGAATTCTACGTTGATTTCATAGCCCTTTCACTTAATTGTCAACCCAAGGATGCTCATAAAGTTGTGATGGACCATATAGAGATTGCATACAATACCTCTAAGATGGGTCCACTAAATTCTATAGTTTGGGGTTATTGTTGCATAGCATTTAATTCAATGCAAACGACTTAATCTACAGAAAAAATATTGCAGGAAATAAAATCACACCACACTTGCAGAAATGAAAGAAAGTAATAAATAAATCATTTTTCTAAAAACAATCAAATGCAGGATAACTGAGTAAATAAAACTAAAATGAAGTTACAGGAAAATAAAGGAAAGGGAAGGAATATTGGCCAAGAGTGGGCCCAAGCTCTAGAAAATTTTGCCTGGTTAAATACGTACGCCAAACTAAATTAGAGAACTTTGAATGAATTTTATTACATAAATGGAATTATATTACAGTTTAATTCTTCTACTATTTTTCTCCTTTTTTGAGAGAAGTATTGTGCATTTATATATCACACAGGTTTCTCTGTTACAATTTTACTATTATTGTTACAATAACAAATCTCTATTAAAAATGTGATTATAATAGAAACACACCAAATTAGAAAAATTTGATGTGTTCAAAATAGATTTTTTTTACTGTGTCATTTGTCAATGGTTTGATTAAATCAAATAGATTTCGGTCTTATCTCGTCATCATTGATCAATCAACTATTGCCTTGGCTAAAAATACTGTAATGCATCAAAGGACAAAGCATGTTGAAATCCAAGCCCATTTTATAAGAGAGAAGGTATTGGATGGGACTATTCAGTTGGAGTATTGCCCATCATCTTCTAATTCTGCTGATTTGTTCACCAAACCTCTTCCCAAGGAGCAGTTTTGTAAGTTGAGGGACTCACTTGGTTTGGTGAAGTTGTCCTCAAGGGGGAATGAAGTGTAGTTACACTTGTGTGATGACAACTTCATCCTTATGAGGTGTTTTGTGCTATATATATGAGTTGATCTTTGGTGGTATAATTGCTTTTTGCATCTCTTTTGAACATGGTACTTTCTTGTTTGCCTTGTGCAACTTTTGTACATGTTACTTTGTAGATGGCATTGTGAAATTATGGTATACGATGCAATTGCTTTATGCGACTCTTTTACATGGTACTTTCTTGTTATTTTGTGCAACTTTGTACATGTTTTTATGTAGTTGGAATTATGCAATTGGTTTATCATGGTACTTTCTTGTTAGCATTTATGCTAATTTTGTACATGATATTTTATGGTTGACTTTATGCAATCGGTGTGCACACTTTATTATTTTCATATACCTTATGCAACTCTTGTACATGGTACTTTTTTGTAGCCTTGTGCTACTTTTTTACATGGTACTTTAGAGTTTGCATTATCATGGTACTTCTTGTTTACTTTATGCAACTTTGTACATGATATTTTTTGATCAACTATATAGCACGTGACTATAAGTATGGCTTGGCATATTTTTGTGATGACTTATAGTTCACTATTTGTTATATCAGTTTTGTTATCATCTTTGGATATTCATATATGCTATGGTGAATATATTTATGATGATGTATCTAACTTATATTATGATGAACATCTTGTAGCTTGCAAGTACTTTCGTTTGGGATTTTATAGGCTTATTGAAGACACCCTTGTGATGTTTTCTTCTTGTCATTTGCAACCACTTGTGGTTGATGGATGGCTTTGTAAGCTGCTTGTATCTGAAGCTACTCCGTTGGGGACTTGCAGTCTCATTTTGGCCCATTTTGTATTGGTGCCTTATCGTAGACCATTCTTGCTCATAGAAGCTCATTGTAACTATATTACTCATTTGATTCTCATCCCCATTTGTATCTTTAGGGGGAGAATGTTTCTTTGTCTCATAATTCCTCCCAATATTGCATTAAGAGAGAGTGTTGGAATATGTAATGCAACATTGTGTAAATTATTCTTAGACTAAAATGTAAAGTCTAAAGAATAATATTTGAATTAGAATATAATTCTATCTTATGTAAAATATTCCCACCCAATTAATAAATAAATTAAGGGTGCTAGGAATATTTAATTTCTTGGGAAAAATTTATTTCCTTTTTCTATAAAATATTAGAAATTAACTAATCACTTTCTAATATTTGATAGATGTCACTTATCACATATATCAAAGATTAGATTGTGATAAAATTAGAAAATAACTAAAGCACTTTCTAATATTTGATAGATTGTGATAATATTTAGGGTTGTATTAGAAAATATTCTTTTTAAATGGGGGTATTTTCTACTATATATAATCATATCTTATCATATCTTATCATATCTTATCATATCTTGTCATATATTGTCATATTGACTTGTGTTGTACTTTATGTTGATGCATATTATTGCATAACATTGAAGCATTCTTGTACTGTTGAATCATTGAGTAATATAGTGAGATTCATAGTGGATGTTTCCCTTCTTCATTTGAAGTAGGGTTTTACCACTCAATATTTGTGTTGTGGGTTTACCTCTTTTATGTGTGATTGATCTTGTGGAGAATTATTCGATCTTGGGGAGACTTTGCTTGTATCACAAATCTAGGGAGAGCCAACAATGTGCTCTACCCTAGTGCAACTAGTGCACTTGCCAGAACTTTTCAAAATCCAATTCAATTAGATCCTAATAAAAATGCTCCCATGAAGGTCATTTCACCTTTAGTGTTACCAAATTTTAAGGGAGTTACATCTGAAGACCCTGATATGTTTTTATTTGATTTTAAGATTGTATGTCAAGCTCATGATTACATTAATGACAACCAGAAGCTCAAACTGTTTCCTTCCACTCTTAAAGAGTCAGATCTATGATGGTTTATCACCTTAGCACCTAATTCAATTAGAACTTGGGATGATATGGAAAACATATTCTAGGAGAGATACCAAGAATATTGTCAAGTCAAGAATCAAAATGATGAATTTCTTATAATAAAATAAGAGGAAAATAAAATCTTAGAAGACATCTAGACAAATTTTCTTTTCTTCATAATAGATATGGAAGTGTTGAACTTAAAATTTGCAAAGTCATATTCTTAAGGGGACTACAAGATTAATCTAGGTATGCATTGGATATCTTGGGAAGAGGAGATGCAAATGCACTTGAATTTTAGGAAATTATTAAACTATGTAAAAATTACTCTCATTCAAGGTATAGAAAACATAGAATTGGTAATGATAAACATGATTTGAAAGAATGCATGACGGAGGTTGATATTTTAGTATATTTTGATAACACATTAGATGAAATGAATGAATCTATTGAACCTTTAGTCATCTATTGTTCAAAATATAGTGAGAAGCAAAAATCTCTTCATGATTGTACTTTGAATAAAATATTTATGCCTGCTACATGTAGCATTTGTCAAAAATAACACCCCAAAAATCAGTGTAGTTTATTTCCAAAACTCAAAAGTGTCTTTGAAAAATAGTCTCAAGCTATGAAAAAACTCAATTTTATAGGACAAGGACAAGGGAATAATTTTCATAAATTTCCATATCATAATGCTTCTCAATTTCTTGCACATTGGAGGAATAATCCTTGGTCCATGCCATGGTCTACTTCAGGTCCACTTAAACAATTTTGGAGTCAACCACCATGGTCATATTCCAAAAAATGGTCTCAACATGACTGGGTGCAACAATAATGGAATCAACAACATCCACCATGGTTACAGCCAAAACTACAGGGATATCAATGGGTACAACAACAAAAACTATACAATGGGCAACAACATTATCAAAACCAGAAATCAAATTTGTTTCCTACTTATACCCATAATTTATTTCATGGACAACAACAAAAACAAGCAAAACAACCTCTATTTTCAATTCAAATTTTGGTCAGTCCAAATCATGTTAAATAGGTAGCCCTTGTCTCTATGGCTGAATCGGAAAATATAGCCAAAATAAATTCTAGTGACTGTGATAAAACTTAGTTGTGTTCAGGTAAACCACTGCTTGAACCTATTCCACTTATCAGTGTAGAAATGGGAGTGAAAAAGAATGAACATGAAAATAAATCTACACTGAAATATATAAAAAAAGCTCTCTCAAAAGGATTTAATGGGAAAAGCATCATATCTTGAACAGTTGGAAATATCAAAACTAACATCTTTGAAATCAGATTTGATAAAGGAATTAAAACATTTAACTGTTACAATCCTTTTACTTCAAGCTATTAAATATGTACCAATCATTAATATGATTGTTCAAGAAATGTGTTTTTAGAAACCAAGAAAAAAGAAGAAAGTATATCCAGAAAACATACAAGTAGGTGGAAAATTAGTAGACTTGCTTCTAGGAAAACTTATTCCACCTAAGTATGATTGTACAGGAAGCCCACAGTTTCTTAGAACACATAAGGAAAATGAAAATAATACTTCAATTTTGGCCTCCATTGTTGTAAAGGAAAATGTAGAAGAGTTGGATTCCTCCAAAAAGTCTGTTTTTGCTGAAAATGTTCAAAATTCAGATTTTAAAGATGAACCAACTACTTTTCAGCAATTATTTTGGAATGATGAAAAGCAGAATTCTGAAAATTTGTCACCCATTCCAGTACAAAATAGTTTTCTTCATTTACCACATTGATGCCATAATTTTTTCTCATCTTTTCATTATCATTTATCAAAGTTAATTCTTTCAAGAATTGTTTTTGGTAAACATACATAGATTTTCCATTCTTTTCCACCATATCATTACTTTCTTAATTCATTAATGCATCATTCTCCAAGAACCAATTCAAAACATCATGGTACAAAACAAACTGATATTCAGCCAAAAAAACCTTTGAACAACAATCGTTGGCTGACTAAAAACCAGGAAGCAAATTTGTTTGATGTATTGATCCAACATCCTAATGCTTTACTAAAACTTTATGCATATTTAGTACTTGGCATTGAGTTGTTTCAGGTACAAAAAAAACAAATTTTACAATTAAATGCATTTGATGAACTTTGGTTGAAAGCACTTCACCAAGTAGAGTTCACTCAAAAAAAATGGAAAATATGGCATGATGATCACATTAAGAGTAGTAAGGATGAACCAGAGGATATTGAGAATGAACTTTCTTTAGTTGATGATTCAAGAATGACATTAGTGGTGAATGGACATCTTTTACAGGTGTACCATAAACCACTAACAAAGGTGGAATTTGCTCAATATTTCACACAGTTACATTGGCATAAGATAGAAGAGTCTTCATCTTCAGACAAAGATTCTAATTGATCATATCTTTGAATATTTAAAAAACAAAAGAAAAAAGAGAGAAAAGAGAAAAAAAAATAGAAAAAGGGGAATAAATCATGATTGTGAATTCCTTCATGGGCATGATTTTGAGGAAATCATGAATTCTTTCATTTGCACAATCAAGATCAAGAAAAAGAGAAAAAGAGAGGTAAAAAAAAAAAAAAAATGAATAATTCAGCAGTGAAAACCTCTATGAGGCACTACTGAGTTGGTATGCATGAAAACCAATTTTCTGGCATGCATAGCCTTGGAGACACTTTGTATCACCATTGTAAAAACTCACCAAATGCACTTGTTTTGAAGTGTTGTAGCAAAATTCAACAGAACATCATCAAAAGCATCCATCCTTCAAAAAATTGCAATTAACTTGTTTTAAACATGTATATATATTTCTTGCACTTTTCTCATTATAAATAATTGGTATATAGTATATAAAAATTAACCATTAGTATAAAGATATTCATAAGATTTGGCATATTCAAAACATGTCTTGAGAAGACAGAGGATTTAGATTTTGCCTGATATTCAAAATGAGAATGCCAAAAGTTGTTTGAATATGTCTTCAAAATAAAAATGTTCATCTCCAAAATAGTAGAGCTTCCTTAACTTCAGAATAAGCGATTTTTGTTCATCTTCGGATTAGCGAAGTCCGTTTATCTTCAGAATAATAGAGTTTTGTTCATCTTCAGAATGAGAAGTTATCTTTAGAATAACAACAAGAGGAAAAATGGGGTGAAAAACTAAGATGGAGCCAACAAATACTAGATACCTCTGGGAAAGTCTAGAGGCACTACAAATTTTTGAATATGGAGGACTTATGCCTTTTCTAGAAAAATTCGACAAGTTCTCTAAGGATTTTGCCGTTGAATTCACTCGCACATTCAGAAATAACCGATCACACATCAATAGTATGATAATCGAGGTAGCCCCTAAAATTTTAAGTCAAATTACTGAGCTTCCATTACAAGGTCTTCAAATTTCTAGGACTGGTAGGAATACATTGGCAAATATAGTCAGTCAATTTGTAGAAGAAGATAGGGAGACTAAATATTTGATAAATAATAACATATATAAGGGGGTAAAGAGAACCAGTCTACAAGAACCCTGGGATGAAGTGGCCATATGGGTCATTAAATATCTAACCTGTGAGGGACAGTATGTCGTTTTGTATGGGCATCACTTCAAAATCCTAAACCATCTTAGGCATGGTAGATAACAATATGAGGTTAGATTAAAATTTCTATTATACCTGCATTAGGAACTGCAAAGCATGTCCAAAGGCTATCTGGAGGGAAAAGGAATCCCTCGTCACCATGGCCTCATCAAACTAATCTGTAAACATCATTTCAAAGGAAACCTTAGGAGCTTTGATAGATTTTTCTTTGTCTGGAATGAAGTGGTTTATGAGGAGGAAGAAGAAGAAAATGAGGAAGTAGAGAATGTTGCTGTAGAAGTGGAGAACCTCTCCTAAGAACCCTCATCTTCACAAACTCAAAAATAGAAGAAAAGAGGAGCTGGAACTAGTAGTAGGAAAGAAAAATAGAAGAAGGTTTGATTTTTTGAAGACATCACTATTTTATCATACAAGGGGAGATAACAAAGTGAAATTCCCAGCATAGCAGCAGAGGAAACAGAAGGGGAGGAAGAGGAACTCCCATAAAGACCTGAAACTATTTCTATAGCCCCTGGTACCATAAGAAAACAAGGAAGAGAAAAAACCTACAATAGGGACTCGGAGGTCTACAAGACTCCATAAAAAATAAATAACAGAGAGTATGGTTGAAGAGGAAACTAGGAAAGATAGCCCTGAGGTTACTGAAATATAGTAGGACACTATATTTTTAGATACAACCATGGAAAATTTACCAAAATTTCCTGAATGAGAACAGACAATTGAAATAGAAACAACAGATGAAATGGCTTTTGAACAATAGATTGGGGATAGTTTTTCTACACCTCCCTCGGATTTTGAATTAGAAGAAGAAGAGGAGGACATTAAAGAATAATTAAGAGAAGTTAGGAGCATTATACAAACATAAATGAGATGTATTGAAGAGAGGGAGGATACTATTGAAAATAATGAAAATCAAATTGGGGAATTACAGTAGGAGGTAGAAAAATTGAAAAACAGGTTGTCATAGTTTGAAGAACAACCAACGAAATATAGTGATGAAGAAGATCTGGTTCAAATCCTACTTGGATTATCTAGGGAAAATGATTCTTTTCCCCTGATTGAAGCGACTGAACCCTTGAATGAAGACACAGATGCTCAAGATTCTCAATAAAATGATATTATTATAGGGTCTGATGAACAACAAGGTTTTCAACCTCCCTGAGAGCCTATTGGACTTGGAAGTGAAGAACCAAATCAGGGAGTAGCAGGTTTGGAACATTTACACACTGTAAGTTTTCATTCTGAAGCAGTACCCTCTCATTCCTAAGATGCTTCAAAATTACTCATAAGTTCATAAAAGAGCATCAGTGAAGAACCACAACAACCACTCTTGCAAGTAATACCAAAACAAGAGGATTTAGAGCATCTAAATGTGAATATCCAAGTAAGTACTCCTCTGCATGAAACTTATGTGTCCAATTCTGAAGTTGTCATACCTATAATAGAAGTAGAGGAAAAAGGGGTACATGTATACCTATTGCCAAGATTCCAACCTGTAATGAGGACACTCAATACTATATCTTTGGAAAAATACAACGCAGACATAGCTAAGTGGATGTTTAAATATGAAAAACTTGCAACCCAGGTTGAAAACTTGAAATTGACAGAGAAATAGTTAGAAGAAAAAGATATAGAAATTAATAAACTGAAAGAGTAGGTGACTAGTCTCTGCTAGATTGCAGAATACTTGGTCCAATCTAGATGACCAACCAATTTCTATAGCCTCATCCTAAAAGAAAAATATCGTAGATGGCAAGTCATGAAAATCAGTTCAGGTCTCCCTTACAAATTAGAAACTGTTGAAGATTTCTTGGAAGCTTATATCAATCCTGAGGAGAAAAAAAATTTGTTATGTGAACTATTTTAACACAATTTCTTCATTCCGGAGGAGGTAAATTTTCATCCTCAAATTATCATGGGATATGTTCAATTAAGAGCCTTCATGTCTACCTTGCAAAATTAGCTTTATTGGAGTAAAGAGAAGAAATAGAACAAGGGAGTTGAATTGAAAGCAAAATTATTGGTCAGAGTAGTACAACCAGATCATCCAAGTACCACCAACCAGCACTTCAAGATGATGAACAGGGCAGATACTAAGAGGATGTATTTAAATAGTCTAAATGATTGTTTGAATAGTTTCAAATGCCCACAATTTTGTTCATGCTTTATCAGCTTGTAAGGACAAGTGGGTAGAACTTTCTATGTCACTGTAGAAAAGGGAGCCTATCTCTCCTATTAACTTGGAATGGTCCAAAAGGAGAGTAGGAGTGGTGAAACTTAATTTAACTATGAAGAATCAATGGGTAGGTATGAAATTTAGGCCTCCAAACATCATTTCTCTAGTTTCCTTCTATTTTGAAGAGGATCCCAAACTAGACGACTAGTTTACAGAATGGCTCAGGATGCTTCAAGAAACTAGAGAATATTACATAGGCACTAAATTGTTCTACAATATCTGGAATATACATATGGACATATGTGAATCCATAGCCCAACAAAATGCATGAGGATATGCATTAATATAAGTTGGGGGGAAATGACGAGGCTTGGAAATGCCTCAATCATAGCATGTTTTGAATAGTTAAAACTAGCTAAAAACTCTTATGATATATCTTATATGCTAGTTATGTTGATTTAATATGCTATGTATTAACTGTTTGCATGATTGATGTGTTAGGGATATTATACTTTGATTTTTATAGTTTTTGTATAGTTTTGTACTACTTTATCATGGCTTGTTAATGAAGAATGTGCATGGGTTGATAGCAGCACTTTAGTATATATTTTTTTATGTTTTTCAAACAATTATTTGTCTACATTTAGCAAACAGTGCAAAAGGACTATTATTGTGTAGCAAAAACAGGTTTTTGTTGTATAAATTCTATCCAGTTGCTAATGAATGGCAAAGCATGGAATTTACACATGGAGAAGATTGAACGCAATTGTAACCACTTTATGAGAGCTGAAATAGATGGTCTACCTAAAGGAAGTAGCCAAAATAACCTGAGAGCATCTACAACTAGTTATTTCAAAGATCTTTGAAATAAACAGAATTTGCTTATCTTCGGAATAACATGGGAATATACTCCATTTGACTTTTTGTGATTTTCTGACGGTGGAAAAATGTGAAAGAAGGTTGAGAGTATTTAGCAAAAGTATCCTACAGCTGTACCCACAGTCCTTGCTGACCAAAAGCTACAACTCATGGGAAAAGATCAATTGAAGCAGTTAATCCTCTCCTAGAATAAACCCAGAAATAACTGCAACATAATAGGCAGTTGATTTGCAAGATAAAAATAAAATATTTTTGGTATGTAAATAGATTTTAGATGATTATAAAAGAGGATCTCCCATGTCATTTGAGCTAAGAAGAGAGAATAACCAGTAGAAAAATAGGAAATAACTATCAGTGTAGTTTTTAGCTTTGTAACAGTCTGCAGTAGTAGAACTGTAATGCTATTTTTAGAGTAATAAAAGTGCAGTCATTTTTGTCATTATTGTCATTTATGAGTGTGTGTGAGATTCAGTAAGAAAATTTCACATATTCTTCTGTAAAAGGAAGCAAGGACCACTTACAAGCTTAGGAGAAGGACTAATAGGACAAGTTTTCTTCTAATTCCTGCTGCAGCAGAATTAGTTGAATATTTGTCTAATTCATTGTTTGATGCACACTAACAATTTTTATTACTACTTTCATTTCATGTTCTAAGTAGATATTTAGGTTTCTGATGAATGCAATAATTTGGTTATTGTTTCCTATTTCAGTAATTTAGCAGTTTTTGCTTTGATTTCTATCATTTCAGCAATTTTCCAGTTTTCCTACATTTTTTCCATTTTGTTGTCAGCTGCTGTGATAGAAGCCTGACAACCTTCTGAACAGAGCACTAACAGGTTTTTTTTCTTATGTATTTCTTATTTTTTAGTAATTTCATTTTTGCAACAGTAAATTAGGTTTGAATTTCTATCATTTCAATTACTACAGTTTTAAACTTAGATTTCAATTTTCATAATTTAGATCAGATTTTCACTTATGCAAGTAAAATTAGTTTTTTTATGCAAATTACGAGTAGAAGGTGACCTGAAACCTCCCACAAAACCTGTTCTACCAATAATACCTATTGCTCCTAATTGACCTGAACTATAGCCCTGTTCACCCCTTCTTTTGTAGATATCCGTAAACACCACCCTTGATTGACAATTCATTGAGAATTAATAATGCTATTAACGACAGACATCATTTATCTGATTCAATAGTGTTGAATGTATCGATAGAGGCCATGACAAAGTTATTATGGGATAAGCTAGGAACTTTGTATTAGATAAAGTTATTGGTAAATAAACTCTTGGTAAATAAACTCTTTTTTAAAAGATATTTCTAAGAACAAACTGGGACGTCAATATAGAATTTGCTCCAACCTAGGAGAAGGGAGTGGTCATCATCCATGATGTTGATTTCTTGGTGGATGTCAAAATATTTGTGGAGCTGATGGGACAACCTGCTACTGGATGCATGGTGAGAAGAGACAAACACAATTGGGAAGTGGAAGTAAGTTAGTTTGTGAAGAGAAAAATGAAAGCCAAGATCAAAGATCCATGAAGAAAATCACAATGAGTCGAAATGATTACTTGCATTATTATAAAATGAGCAAAAGAGACTTTCTTAAATAAGCAAGGTGAACAAATGACAGCCACACGATCGATTGGAGAGGATCAAGATCTCAACCATCAAAATATAACAACCAGATAAGGATGACAAAGCATACCTTAATTATTAAATGCTAGAGACACCTACTTACCTAGTGAATTTAAAACATGGTAGATACCTAATAAGGTATATACACTAACACCCTCCCTTAAGTGATACTAGGAAGGAGTGTGGAAAGATCCACAAATATGAGTCCCAACAACAAGGCCTGATAAGGTACTCATGTACAATGGCTATCACAAACATGAAACTCTCCTATAGATGATGAAAAACCACATGGGAAAAAACCATCTACCATAAGAGAGTGAGGAAGGTGCAGAGGAAGGAGTCCTCATCAACACCCCCCAAGGACAACTTATTGCACCCCAAGCAAGTCACACAACTCAATAAAATGAGGTGATGCAAAAGGTTTAGTGAAGATGTCTACAATCTGCTATTGAGTAGAAATGTAATCCAAGTTGAGAATGCCATCTTGGATGTGGATGGATGAAATGCATGTGAATCTTGATGTGCTTGGTACACTTATGCTCAACAGGATTGCGTTAAATATGGATGACACTATGGTTTCCTACAGGATCAAGCTATAGTCCTTTGGTGTGACAACCAAAGCTTCATCCACATTTTATGCAATCCTATTGAGCATCAGCATACCAAGCACATCAAGATTCACATGCATTTCATCCGTCAACACATCCAAGATGGCATTCTCGACTTGGAGTACATTTCTACTCAGCAACAGATTGTGGACATCTTCACTAAAACTTTTACATCACCTTATTTTCTTGAGTTGTGTGTCTTTCTTGGGTTACATGAAGTTGTCCTTGTGGGGTGTTTATGAGGACTCCTTCGTCTGCACATTCCTCACTCTCTTCTGGTATATGGTTTTTTTCCATGTGGTTTTTCATCATCTACAGGAGAGTTTCATGTTTGTGATAGCCATTGTACATGAGTACCTTATCAGACCTTGTTGTTAGGACTCATATTTGTGGATCTTTCCACACTCCTTCCTAGTATCACTTAAGGGATGGTGTTAGTGTATATACCTTTTTAGGTATCTAGCATACCTTAATTATTAAATGCTAGACACACCTACTTACCTAGTGAACTTAACACATGCTAGATACCTAAAAAGGTATATACACTAACACCCTCCCTTAAGTGATACTAGGAAGGAGTGTGGCAAGATCCACAAATATGAGTCCTAAAAATAAGACCTAATAAGGTAATCATGTACAATGGCTATAACAAACATGAAACTCTCCTGTAGATGATGAAAAACTACATGGGAAAAAAAATCTACTAGAAGAGAGTGAGGAAGGTATAGAGGAAGGAGTCCTCATCAACACCTCCCAAGGATAACTTCCTGCACTCCAATCAAGCCAATGGAAAATATTCAAAAACTCCTTAGCTCTAATACCATGAAGAGAGAAATGAAAGCCAAGATCAAAGAGCCATGAAGAAAATCACAATGAGCCAAAATGATTGCTTGCATTATTAGAAAATGAGCAAAAGAGACTTGCTTAAATAAGCAAGGTGAACAAATGACAGCCACACGATCAGTTGGAGAGGATCAATATCTCAACCATAAAAATATAACAACCAGATAAGGATGACAAAGCATGCCTTAATTATTAAATGCTAGACACACCTACTTACCTAGTGAACTTAACACATGCTAGATACCTAAAAAGGTATATACACTAACAGTTTGAACCTACGTCACCAATTAGGAAGCTCATTAAGAAGGGGTTATACCGCAAGGATATTCCCACACCATGGAAGGAAGTAATGAAACCTATCATGGAATACATAATAGTTGATGACCCTGATTCCCAGCTCCGTAGCTTTCACCTTTCTTTTGTAAATCATTTCAGGGATTCAAAATTACTTAATATTCTTGAATTTTTATTTTTTTCTATGGATTACACTATAACCTCAACCCGTGCCAAGAAGGAAGAATATTGGCCTTCTCACCAAGGCCTTTTCAAGGTCCTATATGCATTTCTATTGCAGAAGTTTCCCAAGGGTAACATCACCATTCAAGACAATACAAAAGATGACACTTCTTCCACACCAGTTTCAAAGGTGAGAGGAGCCAAAAGAAAAGGAAAAGAGGATAAACGTGAAGGCCCTCACAGTGCTAGGAAGAAGGTAAAATTGGAAGGTACTCCCATGAGGATTTATCAATGGATCATAAATAAAGAAGCTCAGTGTCCTAAAAAGGCAAAGGAAGAGGATGTGGATGACCTCAATGACCCTGTTGAAAAGTATCTGTAGAAATTTGTTATCAAGACTACGTATGCTATTATAGCTCATTTGGAAACCACCTAGGATTCTATAAAGAGAGTTATCACATAGTTGAAATACCAAAGGAACACACTCAATCTATTGTTCTTCTGTGACACCTTCGACGAGGAGGCCTCTGCTAATTTCGCTACTACTGGAAAATTTGAGGTGAAATAGGATGAGGTTGTAGAGATCGCTAAGGAAGCTTTCAAGGACATCCCTAAGGATGATACCAAGGAAAGTGAAAAGGAAGGCAAAAATTAAACTGTCGATGCATTTGTCATTAATTTATCAGCTTCTTTATTTTTTTTGTTAACCCGTTGGGGGTTTTCCTTCTTTTGTCTTAATCTTGTTTGTCATTTTATGTTTTAGTTTGTTCCTTTAGGATGCATTTTGTGAAGTTTGTCATCCTTTCCTTTTCATTTTTTTTCCCTTAGATGCACTTTTGGTAATCCTTGTATCCTTTTATTTTCTGGTGTACTAAGGTGTTAGGGCACCTTTCAAATGCCCTCTCTAATGAAAATTCCTTAACTTACCAAAAAAAACTCTTTCTCTAAAAGAAGTTGTATTCACTTCAGGTGAATAATTGTGACTCTGTGGTTGAACATGTTAATGATTTTAACATTGTGGTAAATCAATTAAAATACATTGAAGAAAAAATGGATGAAGAGGAAAAGTGTGTTAGTTTACTTTGTTAATTACCTAATTCGTGGGATAACCTAGTTATGGCTATCATCAAAAATACTTCTACATTGAAAGTAGAGGATATAGTAGGGATATTTTTATTTAAGGAAACAATACAAAAATTTTCTAAGGATTATCATCAGAATGATGCCTTGGTTGTGAGAGGCCATTCTCAAGAAAGAAACAAAAATAAATCAGGAGAAAGAAAATCGAGATCTAGAGGTAAATTTATTGTTCCTAAAAAGAGGATATGCTAGAAGTGTGGTAAAACAAGGTATTATAAAAGAGACTGTAGATCTAAAAAGTTTGATAATAGCTGATCATCTAATTAAGAAAATTTTACAAAAACAAAGACCACTAATGAAGATTTAGAGGACTTATTCTTAGCTACAACATACTAAGTGAATGCCATGACTCATGGTTGATTGACTCAGGTGCTTCCTTTCATATGACTCCTCATAGGGAGGGGTTATGTGAATATGAAATTATAAATGGAGGTGAAGTCTTCTTGAAAGAAATTTCGACATATAAAATAATAGGTTGAGGAAGAGTCAAGTTGAGGTTAAAATATGGAAGAATTAAAACTCTTATTGGTGTGTTACAAATTTTGGATTTGGTAAGGAATCTGATATCCATGAGTAATATGAATGAAATGGGTGTGACTATGGTATTCAACAAGGATAATTGTAATTTGGTTCATGGAGTCTTGGTGTTTGCAAGGGGAGTTCGTACAGGAACTCTATTTAAACTTGAGGCTAGCACTATAAGTATTTATTAAAATAACTCTTCAATTGTAGAGGATAATAATACGGTAGAAGCAAATCCAAGTATTTTTGTAGTGAATATAATTTTATTGCATCAACGCATAGGGCATATTAGTGAGAATGGGCTTCTATAGCTAAAGGAATTTTTGATTGCTCATTAAAATTTAGTTTTTGTTAGCATTGTGTTTTTGGAAAGCAATTCCAAGTCAATTTTCCTAGTAGTGCTACAAGATCTAAAGGAATTTTGCATCTAGTTCATAATGATGTGTTTGGACCTGCAAAAGTACCATCATTAGAAAAATCTATCTATTTTGTTATATTTATAGATGAATTTTCAAGAAATAACTGGGTATATTTTTTACAGAAAAATATGATATTTTCAATAAATTTAAAGAGTTTAAGGCTATTATAGAAAATCAAATAGGAAAAAAAGATAAATGTATTAAGAAGTGACAATGGTGATGAGTATTTCTCTAATGAATTTTAGCAGTTTTACAAGGACTATGGAATAGAAAGGTAAAAAAAAACTTTGTATACTCCACAACAGAATGGAGTTGTAGAACGGATGAACAAGACATTGATGGATAAGGCCAGGAGCATGCTAAGTGGTGTAGGTTTAGAAAGGAAATTTTGAGTAGAATCTGTGTTAACTTCTTGTTACCTCATAAATAGATCTCTTACCTCAACTTTGGTGGAAAAAACTCCACAAGATATGTGGATTGATAAGAAACCCTCTCTTGGGCATATAAAGGTTAATGGTTGTGATGTCTATATGTATATCCCAAAAGATAAAAGGACTAAGCCAGCCTATAAATATGAAAAATACATATTTTTGGGTTATAGTATTGGTGTTAAAGGATATAAGTTGTGGAACACAGAAACATAGAATATATTTTACAGTCATAATGATATCTTTAGAGAAACAAAAGGGGTTTTGAAATAGGAAATGCAACCAAGCAAAGAACTTAAAATAGTTTAAGTAAAATTGGAACAAGAGGAAGAACCTATGGTAGAACCTGGTGCTATAGAATAAGATGAACTATAGAGAGATTTTGAAGAGTAAAATTCATAGGAAGAAGATGAGGGGGAATATAAATATGCAGAACCTGGAACTTCAAGTTTGAGGAGATTAGATCAAATGAGAAGACTTATAGAAAGGTATAGCCCTTCAAATATTTTTTTTGCATTTAATATATCGATTACTAATGAAGAAACCAAGATGGTAAAGGAGATACTTCAGTAAAGTGAGTATAAGTCTTGGAAAAGGGCTATGGAGGAAGAAATGAAGTCCTTGGATAAAAATAAGACATGGGACTTGATGAAATTACCCCATGGAAGACAATCAGTTGGTTGTAAGTGGGTATTCAAGAAGTATAATGTAGAAGGAAATTTTAAGAAGTACAAAGTTCACCTGGTAGTTGAGGGAATTTACTTTGGTGATATTTTTTCTCTTGTGGCTAAACTAACTTCAATTAGATTTCTATTGGCTATTTCTACTACTTTTGATCTTGAAATAGAACAAATGGATGTAAAGACAATATTTCTACATGGTGAACTTGATGAAGATATATATGTCACAACTAGAATGATTTAGAGTAAAATATAAGGAGGACTTGGTATGCAAGTTGAAAAAGTCTCTTTACGACTTGAAGCAATCTCCAAGAATGTGGAACCAAAAATTTGATAGGTTTGTTTTGATACTTGGTCTTGGAAAAAGTAAAGCAGATCCATGTATGTATTATAAACAAAAATATGACAAGTTTATTATCATTATTTTGTATGTGGATGAAATGTTGTTAATTGGTAACAATAAGAAGATGATAAAGTTACTAAAATCTCAGTTATCTTTTGAGTTTTATATAAAGGATTTGGATGCTACAAAATTTATTTTGGGTATGGAAATAATAAGAGATCATGCAAATAGAAATTTGTGGTTACATAAAAAAAATATGTTGATTTGATAATACAGAGGTTTAGGATGCATGATTGTAAATCAGTATGTACTCCATATCCTATTGGTAAAAATTTATCTGCTGAATAGTGTTCTAAAATATATGAGAAAATTGAAACATACATCATGATCCTTATGCTAGCATTGTTGGTAGTCTAATGTATGAAATAGTTTGTGCTAGACTTGATATTGCATATGTAGTGGGAGTAGTTAGCAGATATATGTCCAATCCAAGAAAGGAACATTGAACTGTTGTGAAGAGGATCGTTAGATACTTGCATGGAACTTCAAACTATGCTATTTTTTACCAAGGAAAATATGGAGATAGTAATATTATAAATCTACAAGGTTTTATGGATGTTGACTAGGCTAGAGATCTGGACAAAAGAATATCCACGAGTGCTTATATGTTCAGACTATTTGAAGGGGCAGTAAGTTGGACGATCAAAAAATAATCAATGGTTTCTTTATTCACAACAAAGGCATAGTACATTACAAAAAATCATACCTATAAAGAAGTAGTGTGACTACATAAGTTGTGTTCAATATTTGGTCTTAAGTAGAAGGCTATGAGAATTGATAGTGGCAATCAAAGTGCAATATTTTGACCAAAAATCTTGGTTTTCATGATCGATCAAAACATATTGATATCAAGTACCATTTTGTGAGAAAGATGTTTGAAGGAAATTAGGTGTTGTTGATGAAATTTGATATAGAGAATAATATTATTGATTTATTAACAAATATTGTACTTGCTCAAAAAATTTCTTGGTGTAGAAGATCTATGGGCATGGTTGCCCTTGATAGTTGACAATGGTAGTTTTCGACCCCTATGAAAAGTATTCAACAAGTGGGAGAATGTTGGAAATATATTGAATATTTTCCATGTTATTTTGGTTGAGTTAACTCTAAAAGGTACTAGACACTCTCCATGTATCCTTGCCAAGGTTTGAGGCCAGGCCGAGCCCCGATTAGGGGTCTAGGAGTGGCAGACCTCGATAAACGTTTTAGGGTTTCTTAAGCTATTTTTAGACCCATATGGACTATTTAGGGTTAAATATTTGAACCCATGATTTTTCATCCATGGTATTGTAAAATCCGTTCTTGTGTTGTTATTTAATTGCACTTACATCAGGGTTTGAAAAGAGAAGAAAAACACATATTATTATATTGGAGACAGTTAAGTTTATACAATAAGGAAATATTATTATGTTGGATTTTTTCTCATTAGGGTTTCCTAGGTGAAATACGATGTTATGTGTATTTTTTATCTTCTTATTCTTTTTCCCTTTGATTATGTATTGACTATTTTTCGAGATTTAGTTTATCCAGGCCTTTTGCTCTTCAAACATCCCCATCAATTGCTTAATCCAATACGACTTTGGTATCATAAAAGATTCATTGTATGTTGGTATTTCATATTGCACTATCAAATTAATATAAAGCATAGTACATACCTAGAATAGATAAATGTACATCGAACTAAGTCAATGCAAACTTAATTTTCAATGTCAATTCAACAACTATTTCCATATTTTGATTTACATATCATACCTAAATGCCTAATTTATTCCAATAGTTATGAGTTATTTTTTGTATGTTTATAATTATTCCTAATTCATATGATAATTGTAATTTTTTTAAATTAAGGTTTTGAAAGGGTTACCCTTCCCCTTTTCCATTGATTTAGCCATAGTGAGCTATTTGGTGCCACCTAGATTTGAACCTTGGAGTGGGCTACATCAACTATTTGTCCTGACCATTGAACCAAAGAATTTATGATATAATAATTTTAATTATTATAACTTATATAAGGAATATTTGTGTCAACCAAGAATTTTAATATCATAATTTATTTATAAAATCTAATAAAATTTAAAAATGTAAATTTATTTATTTTATAATATAATTAATTGAATTAAAACAAGGTGTTTGGTTGCTCGTAAGTTTACTATACTTTGATAATAATGACTTCACTTTATTATATTATTATTATTATTATTATTTAATCTAAAAAACCCTTTCGGGGCCGCATTGGTTTGAGAGACCACTAACAGGGGTTCTACATCATCAAAGTCACCCGAGATCACGCCCGACCCTACTTGCACCAACATTATCAATTGGATTTTGGGTACCCAATTCAAAATTTTTGTAGGGTGGAGATTCAAACCTGGGACCTCCCTTGGAGGATTTTCCTCTCCTCTCCAACTCACCTACAACACCTAGGTGTTTATTATATTATTATGATGAAAATAAAAGTGACAACAATTTAATCAATGCTTTCTAAAAACTAAAATATATTAGTATTCTAAATTTAAATTGATATATTAGTAATTTTAATTAAAAAGCCCCCTAGGGCTAGGTGGATTGGTAATTGTCTGTTTGGCCAGCCACTTACCAAGAATAGAGCTAGGTTTAAACTTTGGGGGAATACCTAATGCAAAGGTATTAGTCTAATCTAAATCACCTAAGTGTGCACCAAATTGATGATGACGACACAAATCCCAAATGATTGATGATCCCCCTTACGTTAGATCAAAAATAATGAGATGGTATAGGCTTGTTGGGATCAACCCTTATGGTTTGAACTCTGCACTTGGCAGTTACTAAAAATAGTGTGGAAGTAACCAACTCCCCTATGTATAAAAAAAATTAAAAAAAATTATAATAATAATAATTTAAAAAAAAATTATAATATAAAATATTTCAATGAGAATAAATCAAAGTATACAATATATATATCTTAAGGATATAAAAAAATATAAATTAGTTTTTTACTAAACAACTTATTTATTTTATAAAAATCTAATATAAATGATAAATATTTTTTTTTGATTAATTGTACGGTGAGGGTTTTGAGAGGATCCCACAACCTTAACATCAAGCTCCAACTGGAGACTTACAACCATTAAGCCCAAAGACACCACCCCTCAACCAAAAGAGGGGGTCAACAACTCCTCATGGAGGCAGAAAAAATATTCTCCTTGAGAACACCACTCGAACCTAAGCACAAAAAAATAATTTAAACTTTGAATCACCTGCTCAGACAACAAAATTGAAACCATCCATATGTCATAACTAATTTACAACCCCAAGCAGTAGTAGCTTCAACAACAAGATGAAACATGAGCGGTAAAAAGGATTAAAAATATAGCTCTTGCTCAAGTCCCGTAAAATGGACTGGTAAACCAGGAAACCTTAGCATGTGGTCCTACAAACCAGCCATCTCACTTAACTGTTTTACAATCACATACAATGACAAATCTAACACAAAAAATAAATATGAGCGTTAAATATTGAAAATAAAATTTAAAAATAAAACTCCTACTCATATAACATGGACCAAGAAACTTTGACCCAACAAGACATCTAAGGGATGGGAATAAACCCACCTAACAAGAATCCAAGCATAGGATCCAAAAATATTTCATAGTAGTGCAAACACATAGATCCTGAAGATCTCATGAATCACCCGAGGCTCCGAGACAAAGGAGCACCAACCAGGAATAGAGGAAACCCTAAAGTTGTGTGAAAAGCCACAAAAAGTCCCAATGGAGAAGCACATAGTCCTTCTAGCTCAAAGAGCTTACCACATCTGGGTATATAATAGGATCCCCAAAACGAACACCCAATTGACTATGAATAAAATGATCACCAATAGAAACTCATCAAAAGGTAAATAAAAGGTAAATAAAAGATTTTTTGTCAAAGGGTTTCATTAAACCAAGTACTTCATCTTGTGCATCACCAATCTTGTTGGTTCTTAAAAAGGATGGTACTTGGAGGTTGTGTATAGATTTTAGAGCTTTGAATAAGATTTCTATTAAGAATAGATATCCACTTCCCCACATAGATGATCTCTTAGATCAGCTTCAAGGAGAAAAATTATTTTCTAAGATATATCTTAAGAGTGGGTATCATGGAAATCATCTTTTTTTAGCCTCCGTTGAGATATGGTGTATGGTGGTTATGTATTTTTTGCATATGCTTACCTATATATTTATTGCAATTTTAATAAAATTTAGTTAGATTTCAATCTTTTTCAGGTTCCAAGATTTGTATTGGTCAATTTTGTTTGCACTTACATTGCATCTCATATTTTGAATACTACATTTAAGATAGAGCAAGAAATAAAATCCTAGGTGTGTTTTAAATCAATATATAAAACCAAAACTTGTAGGCTACACACTCTAAGAATTCCAAAGCACAAGTGTGGGGATATGTGTTGTTTTGCAACCCTATAAAACCTTGAAAAACTACTAGATATATATTCTCCCTCAATCTGATAAGAGGATTTTTTTTGTAGTTTGTATTAAAAAGTGGGTTTTGAAAGGGCCCCGAAACCTTTTTACAAAAGAAGAAAGAGGAAACCAAGTCAACAGACCAACTAATAAGATAAAATGAAGGCCTTTTGTTTTTTTAAATAAAAGTGCACAAGAAGATGATCCCAAAGGGACCATCTCCAGACCTTACAAAATGGGATGCGGGATCATCCCGTACAGAAAAAAATTCAAAAAAATCCTACCCAATGGGACCAATATTTAAAATGGTGAATCCCACCCAGGGGCCAAAAAAATTAAAAAATATAGATCTTTTCCAAGAGGAAAACCATAACTCCATTTCCCGCCCAGGAGAAACAAGAAGTCAAAACCACCTGGAAAATATAAACCCATCTAACGGTAGCCCAAGAAAAAGTAGCAAGAACAAAGTAATCCCATCAGAGAATAAACCAATAGGTAAATCTGAAAGCAACTACAACATAGGAGAATCCCATTCAGGAGGGCACGATACCATCACAAACTGACCCAAAAAAGAGAATCTTGTCTAGAAAGGCATAGGAAAAACACAGTCTCATCCAACAAATAGAAACCCATTCAGGAAGGTACGGGAAAACCATAGACCCATCCAACATGGGCTAGGAAGCAAGGCCTTGAGTGAAAAATCCATATCACTCAATATTGGATCGATATTACCTATCTGAATAGGAAAATTTTTCCAATCATGCGATCGAGTAAATATAAAATCTTAGCTACAACAAGAAGAATCCCATGAATAGCTGAAATGAAAATACAACCTGGAAAGAATATTAGCAGACACTAGAGATATCAACAGGCCACAAGATCTCCCTACGAAGGAGACTAAATATGTAAGCTATAGGAAATAATTCTAGAGATACTAGCCACCACAATGACCCATGAATAAAGTAAAATTGGAAACAAGGATTGCCAGTAGAGGCTCGATAACTACAAAAGGCAATGAAGCACAATATCCCCATCCTAAGACCTTAAAAAACTATAGATCCAAACCAACAGACAACCACCCATATCAAAAAAGCACACAATAATGCCAAGTCCATTGAGGGATGACACCTCAAAATCCAAAGCCACAACTGCATGAAGAAGCATAAGATCCCTCCCTAATATTAAAAAGATAGACTGTAATAAGAGGCTCCACCATAAAACCTTTAAGTAAACAAATATTGGATTTAAAAAAATATCTCAAAGGCACTACAAATTCTAATCTAGATCTAGAAGGGATGACCATCTATGAATGTTAAACATAAGGTTACTCTGAAGTCAAGAAAAATGTAGACATGGATCTTGAGCACCAGGAATAGGTAAATGAATGTCAACCCCTCTTCTGAAAGTCATATCCCCCCAACTGGGCTAGCCAAAATCCAACCAAACCAATGCACCTGGGATAGGATCTACGGGATGATCCATATAGTTGTGAAGAGTCAGTCAAACACTAGAAATCCAACCTGGAAAGTTTTAAGTGGATCTTGGGATCCTGGAAGTGGAGAAAGGGGGTGAGCAAATAGAACGAGACCATCCTGCTAGAGCAAATCATCCCACCTCCTCTCTCTAATCCAATATGATGAGAGAACTTGAAAATGATACCTAAATTCTATTTTATCAACCTTATTGAAGCATTGGAAATTCATGAGGGCATATAACTTGAGTGGTAGAAAATATACTCTTGTCTTCTATGAGTAGTCATCAAAAAACAAATGAAAGGACCTATGTCCACCATAATTGGTTGGCATGATTTTCACATAGACAGGTGTGTATGACATCCAATTATCTTCTTACTCTATGAGTTTTGAGCTCAAAAGGTACTTAGTGTTCATTTTCTTCTAAAAAATTTGAGCATATTGGCAACATGGCCGAAAGTTTTTACAGATCTATCACCATGCGATGCTTAGTTGGAGTAAGTATCTAGAACTTATATGTTCATATCTCATATGCCAAAGGGAGGTAGCACCTATCATAGTTATCGATAGTGCAACATTAGGAGATGAAATGGCATTGAGTGCAAATAAGTCATTCTTATATGAACTATTTGCTACAAAATTGCCATGTTTTATGATGAAATACCTCTTTTTGCCATCAATAACTTATAATTCAACTACGATGTCTCAATCCAGAATTTGTGATATGAATAGCAAGTTGTTTGGTAATCTTGGTACATATATTAAATTTTTAACTATTTTTTTTCCACCAATTAGATTGAGAGGAATTTTTTCCACTTATTTTAACATGATAGGTCTTATCATCAACAATGGTGACTAAGTTTCCATATTTGGATCTAAAGAGTCAAACCACACTTTATTTTGAGTTATGTGCTTGCTAGAACCTAAATAAATATACTAAATGTCATCCTTCAATTTTATCACTACCTTGGCCGTTAGGACCTTATGTGCCAATTCACAGTCCTATGCAAATGTTGCTTGGGGTGTGGTTTGCATTATGTATTTTCTAAGTAGGGTTATAGAATTGACCCCCTCAAGTCATGAAATTATATCGACAATACTTTGTATCATATCCTTCTCTTATATATATATATGACAATACCTCCTTTGTCTTTGAGGTTTTTTTATGATGATGATAGATTCTTTATGGAAATAAATGCATTATGTCAATTGACCCCTCAAAAAGTTTATTTCTTTCTTTTTATTAAAGCATGTTCACCAATTCATTCAAGGGTACCTTTTTATTTGATACTTTAAAGGAAGTAATTAACACTAAAAATGAATCTAGTAGGGGTCTATGTATGATGGGTACTAAGAGCCTATCTTCTACTATTTATCTCATGACATTCAATATTACTTTTAATTCTTCAAATCTATGAAGAAATTCCTTAGTGCTTTCTCCATCATGAACTCTCAATGTGTGGATTTGAGATTAAAGGTGAAAATTTATTGACTGATTCTTCCTTTAAAAGATGGTAGAAAGTGTATCCCATACCTCGGATATTTTTACTTCACATATGTGTGGTTGAATGACATATGTTGTGTCAAGGGTAATAATCATTAGTTATTTGGCATTTGCTTCATCAAACTACTATCAAACATCTTCATCCTCTTTGAGCTAAGTGATTTTTTTGATGATAATATTCTAGAGGTTCTCAACCACTAGGATGGTCCTCATATTAGTCTTGCATGGTATAAAATTTGGGCCTTTTAGTATTTGTGATTTTGTAAGAATTTTTTTTTTAATTTCATCATGGTTATGATTCCTAGATGTTGTTATGATAACTTTATTATAATATAGACATAGTAGCTTAATGTGTCAACTTTACCTATAAATGCACAAACGTGTTGTTAATACTAAACACTACAAGTGTGGTTAAGCACATGTTGAATTTGTAGATAAAATATGAAAATTTGAAGTAAATAGCTTAGGAAATCAATTGAGGGTGTTTATCACCACCAAAAATACACCTCTTACAAAACAATTTACTACCCCACCTTTTATTTTTTGCATTTATTTACCTACAAATATTATAGGATATTGTAAAATTAAAAAATGTTCTTCTAGGGTAGAAAATGTAGTCTTAGTGAGTTTTGACCTCTTGACTTGTGTTTTAAAAGTTTGTACTTCTTGTGAACTTGTCAAATCTTCTACTTAATCTAATGTGTATTGAAAAGGAAAACATATGCTCTTAACCCTTAATGTAATTTCGAAAGCAAAAAAGTTGGAAGCGAGAATTGAACCTAAGACCTCCATTGTTGAAAGTATTCACATTTACCTTTATGGTAATGTTTCTATTCACCTTCTTATAGGGTTATGCATAAGGGGTTGGACTCAAAATGTACTTGTAAAAAAATGGTGAATCTTAATCAAAATCAAGGTGAATCATGGCAAATCCTAAGAAAATCAAATCAATCATCTTCACACCAAAATTTGAGGTATTTGAAGCCCTAAAAAGTAATTTCATATTTGAGGTAAATTTTGACCTATTAAATCACCATATAACTTCATAAAAACACCATCATTAGATCAGGCTCAAAAAGAGCTTTCCAACAAGTACAAATATACCTATGTTTGGATATATATTGTGGTAAATTAACCCTAAGAAACAATTGGTCTTGAAAATTTTAGGCAAATGGACCAATGTCGAGGGTCCTCATATTTACTAATTTTCAATTTTTAAAATCCTAATATTTGTCCAATTTGTGAATATTATCCACTGTGCATAACCCTGCGGCTTCTTATAACTTAGAAACTCTATCACTTGAGCTCTCCACACATTTTATCCACCCAATTAAGTGGCATCTTGGTGTGGTGTCTTTAGATTTTTTGACCCATCCAATATTTTCTTATACATATGGCTATCATCTTATTTTTCTCTCACCCACCCATAAATTTAGAGATACTACCCAATTGGTGGTCACTTTCTTGCAAATGATCATTCTAAACATAATTTGCAATACACTAAACTTGGTTGGTGGTATCTCTTTAGGATCTTTGTCAAGAATGCACCCAAAACAAATACATCATCCACATCATTAAAATAATGCTCTAATTTTTTTATTACATTCATGAAAAACAAAAAAATAATACCATTCATTCTTGAAAAAAGGTGGTTTCTATAAAATATCAAGATCTTCAAAATAAAATATAAGAGTTCAATAGAAAATGTGCTCACTGCAATTCTATTAAGTCATTCTATAGATTTACAAGATCTCGGGGTTATTTCCACTTTGATTTTGTAGAGTACAGTTATTAGTTAAGAAGTGAAGTTTGTGATGATAGTTAGCTTAGAAGATAGATTAAGAATAGGAATCCACATTCAAATATGGGGGAGGTTTGAGCATAGAGTAATAATAGGGAACCACATAAAATATGGGGAAGCTTTGAGCCAACATTCATCTTGAGTGGTTTTATAATTTGAAAGTCACTAGCTCCAATCGATAGTCATTTCATGATCATACAAAGATGCTTCTTCTTTGACTACATCGAATAGGTCAAATTTAGACTTTCATGTTAAAGTTCTAATAAGTCAACCTTTTGAACAACAATGAAAGATAATATTGCATTTGAAATGGACTCACAAATTTCAAAATAAATCAATTAGAGTACCAGTGAACTTTCAATTGGTATTAGGAAAGGAAAGAGAGGAAAATAGATAATAAAAGTGAGGCAAATATTGAGCTTCCTACTTGTGCTATTTTGGTGCTAATACATATGATGGAATAAGCAACAAGAAAATATTTTATTTATATGAGCTACCAACACAACCAACTTTAGAAATATATACATTGAGATATCTCTTGGTTTTTGAAGAGACTTTTGGTGATTCAAAGACCAACATGTCTCTTTGTATTCTATTTTTTAAATATTACTTAAATAATGTAATAATAATGATTATCTAACATTATTTATAGAATATCACCTATAATAATTTTGCTTTGGACTACAAACAAAATAATGTTGAGGCATTATAGAGGGCCTCAAGTGAACAATCATTCTTTCTACAAAGGTCCTTGAGAGTAGTGCATTTTGATTGTTTTAAATCCTTATATCCCAAAATGCCCAATTACCACCATCATTTTTAAAAATATAACTCTTGAAGCATTTTTTGGAGCTCGTCAATTTAAAGTCCTCTTCCTCAACCAAGTTGTTGATAGAAATCTAGGATCTAGAATTATTCTTCATATTGATAGATTTTTTACTTTTGAACTTCTATAAGTTGAAGAGGTCCAAGCCAATGGTCTCCATTTTTTTTTTTTGTGTGGAAAACATCCCAAAAGGGATGCCACTTTCGAGTAAGACCCAAGGAATGGTTTCCATTTTGGATCATCCTAAAATGTAAGTATTCAACAAAGCATCAAACCAACAAAACATCCCATATATATATATATATATATATATATATATATATATATATATATATATATATATATATATATATATATATATATATATATATATTTGTAAAAATATTTTAAAGACATGATTTTAAATAAATGGTTACATAAATTCACCATTATTACATCATGATCTTATTATGAGGATATTTCAACAAACCACAATAGTAAAAGCTTCCATCATATTATAAATATTTGCTTCCATTTACAATTACTTCATACTACCTTGGAGTAAACTAATTTTAATGTGTTGATAGATACACCACATAATAAAAAGAGAGTAAGTATTTCTAATGCTATAAGAGTAGAGATTCTAGACATAAGGTCAATTTTGCATCAGCTCGCATGTTGTTGCTGCTTGTTTGTTCTTCCATCGGCCGCCATACCATTTGTGCCCTTCTGAGATCTGCACACATTATGTCATTCTTAGTTACTACTCCGCCTTGGGTGGGGGGCTCCATCCCTTTCAATGGCTGCCTCTCAGGCCGCTATTTCACTAGTTAGTGAAGTTGCAGCTATTGAGAGCCATGGCACTAGTAAAATGACCCAGGAAGTTTATCCTAAAGGTAGTTCCTCAGTGCCGGACATATCCCTGCAAATGCAGGATGTTGATAATGCTTGCAAATGGCTTGAAAGTCACACCCTGGTAGGGTACTTTCTGGGGAGGATTCCCAGTGACTCGCTAATCCGATAATGGATTCAGCAAGTCTGGCAACCATATGGCATAAAATTTGATCATATTCAAAACCTTACTAAAGGTTTTTTTTCATTTTTAGTTTGTTGATCCGCAACATGTAGTTACAGTTATGAGCAAAGGGCCTTGGTATATTAGAAATACCCTTTTAATTCTTTAGCCTTGGCATCGTAATTTTATAGTTTTTGCTAATGTTTCCTTGCGGGTCCCCATTTGGGTGGAATTCCCAGGTCTCCCTTTGCCCCTTTGGCCATTCTTGCCACAGCTTGTCACACCCATTGGCAAGTTTGTGTGCATGGAGCCACATAAATTCTATGTTGTGCGACCATACAAATGCATTTGCATTGAAATTGATCTATCAAAGGATCTTAAGGATTCTATTAATATTCAGGTTGGGGAGACCTATTTTCAACAATGGGTGGTTTATATCAATCTCCCCAATACCTATTATCGGTGTCAATCTGCTTCCCACAAGATAAAATATTGCCCTCTTATGGAGGGTCGATTCAAAAATTGGGCTTCAGTAGAGACACCTTCAAACACAAATAAATATTCCCCTCCCACTAATGGAGGGGAGGAATGGACTTCTATCACCAGGAAGAACAACAAAGGAAATCAACCACAAACTTCTGTAGGAGCTGGTAAAAAGGAGTCTCAACCGAGCTCTCAGTCTGGGGTTTCTCATGCAACCTCTATAGAAGGAACTTTTGTTTCTCTTCCTATAGGTACCTCTTCTGGTAATAATAAAAAAAATTCCCCAATTATTCAAGCCTCCCAGTCAGATAAGCCATCAGCTATGCTAGTGCCCGCTCCCTCAAGCGAATGCCAGGTTTCTCCACCTAATCTACTAGAGTGAAGTTCCCTCACGAAACCCTCATCGCTCTCGTAGTCCAGTTTGGGATACCTCAGGCATCCCTTTGGAGAAGCGATGATAGACAGATTTTTTTCGTGAAAACCATAATAGGTTTCTCACAAATACCTTTGAATCCTTAGAAGATTTTGAGGACTCTAAGGTCCTCGAAGGAAATATGCTCCTCGATCGTGTCTCATGAAGTGCTTATCTTGGAATGTCAGGGGTTTGATAGATCCTATGCGCAAGTACATAGTGCATCAGGGTCTAGATGACTTCAAGTTAAAAAATGGTAATATTGATATCCTTTGCCTTCAGGAAGTCAAAGTCACTAATTTTATGTTGTCAAGTACTTGCTCCTTTCTCTGGCCTCGAGGCCACACCTTTCATACTATGCATGACATGGGTAAAGGAGGGGCAGTAATTTATCTTTCAGAATATTATCATTCTAAAATGATCTCTTGGGGTTGTGACCCTTCTAATCATGTTGTTTGGGTTGTGATGGAGATTGATGGCCATATTCTTGGTGTGCTCAACATCTATGCTCCTAACGATGCCAATGATCATTGTGTGTTGTGGCAGTGGGCAACACTCTCTCTTCCCCCTATTGTTTGGTTGCTCTGTGGGGACTTCAATATGATCGAATTCCCACATGATAAAGTGGGTCTTCTTCCCATGAGGTGGGCGGCAAGGGAAAGAGAAGCATGGCTTTTCATGAAAGAAAAGTTGGGGCTCTCTGATCCCAATAGCTACTTTTTACCCTCTTCATTCCCAGCTAGTGCTTGGTTCACATGGTCTAACAATCAACAAGGTGAGAATCATGTTTTGAAAATATTGGATAGAGCCATGCTCTCAGATTCTGATATTTTCTCCTTCGAGCGACCCTCATCTTCTTCTCCCTTTATCTCTGTCCATCTCGAGCTCTGCTTGTCTGACCATTCCCCCATTTCCTTTTCCATATTGGTTTCTTCTACTCCCCCTCCTCTTTCTCATTCGTAATTTTACCTTAATACCTCCATTTTGCACCACCCCATATTGAGGGCCTATGTTATCAAAATTTGGAATCTTGTCCCTAGACCGAAAGGGGCCTCAGGATGGATTGATTGGTGGAATGTTTCTATCTTGTGCACTGCCCACTTTCTACGCTCGCTTGGGCGTAAGATTGCTAAGTTTCATCATCGCTCCAATGCTGCTCTTAAGCGAGAGTTGGAAGTGACCTCTTCTCAACTTCAGTCCAATCCTTTCAATGAGGAGCTTCAGAGACACCTCGCTATGGTTAAACACCAACTTCTTCTGGCAGAGCACTATGATGCCAAAGGAGCTCAAATCAAGGTGAGGTTGCACTGGCTCAAATTTGGAGATAGGGTTACCAAGGAGTTCTTTCAGCGCTTGCATCCTCGTAATCAATTTTTGGGTATTAAAGCCCTTAACATTAATGGAGAGCATGTTTCTAATATTCCTAGTATTCTCTCTACTTTTGAAGAGCATTACCAGTCTATATTTGTGGCTCAGGCCCGCTCCCCACAGCATGATGAGGCCCTTAAATCCTACCTTTCTATGGTTCCAGAATGGCTTTCTGAGTCTCAAAGAGTTTCCTGTGATAAGGCCCTATCTTTGAAGGATCTGGAGGAAGCTCTTTCTCATATGGCCAATGATAAATCCCCTGGTCTCGATGGCTTCCCTTGTGAATTCTACAAATCCCTTTGGGACACTGTAGGGCCTGATCTTCTCAAAGTCTATCAAGAGGCCTTCTCTAAGGGTTCGTTGGGCCCTAATATTAATCAAGGGATTATTAAATTTATCCCCAAGGTTGGTGATCCTAAAATCATCACCAATTGGAGACCTATTACTCTCCTTAATGTCTCTTATAAGATCATTGCCAAAGCCCTAGCTTTACGCATCCGCCATCTCCTTCCTATTATCATGCGCCCAGAGCAAACTGGCTTCATTCGGGGTAGATACATCCTTGACAATATTATTGTTTTCTGGGAAGGTATGGAGTGGGCTCGTAATTCTAACCAATAATCTATGTTCATCAAAATTGACTTTGAGAAAGCATATGATAGGATTGATTGGTCCTTCATTCTAGCCATGCTTAAAGCTCTTGGTTTTGGGCCCTGCTTCATTAGTTCTATGGAAATGTTGTTTGTTGAGGCTTCGACTATTTTATCCATTAACAGACACAAGTCCTCAGCCATTGGTCTCTTTCGATCCATTAGACAAGGTTACCCTTTAGCTCCTTCCCTTTATGTCCTTGTTGCTGAAGGGCTTGGCTATTTACTAGCTCATCACGCTGCTCAGGGTTCTATTCGAGGAATTTCTCTCCCTGGAGGTGAGACTCAGTTGATCAATGGTCATTTTGTTGATGACTCTTTCCTCACTCTTATTGAGGAAGAAGGTGTCATTCAACAAGCGCTTGCTTGCTTGGACACTTTTTTCTAGCTTCTGGATCCTCCATTCAATGGAGAAAGACCCAATGTTATAGGTAGTCTCTCGACCCAATGCCCCACTGGCTTAATCAATATCAATGGAAGATCATCCAAGAGGGGGAAATTTTTCATTTTTTAGGCATTCCTTTTGCCTTTAATGGGTCATTGCCAGAGTTATGGAAGTATGTTGTTAATAGGGTGGAACAGAAACTTACCTACTGGTCCACTAAGAAACTCTCCCTTGTTGGTAAATTTCAAATTTGCACTAAAGTCCTTATGGCCACCCATGTTTATTATTCTTCCTACTGGGTCCCATCCAAAAATTGTTATAAGAAGCTTGATAAGCTTCTGCGAGACTTCTTATGGTCCTCCTCCAATAATGCTTCAGGATTCCACCGTGTTGCCTGGGAGTATTGTTGTCTTCCCAGAAGCCATGGTGGACTTGGCATTATTAATACCCAACGTCAAGGTTGGGCCCTTTGTGTTAAGTGGGTCATCAGAGCCCTCACAGGAAATGAGGCCTGGAAGATTCTCATCCGACATTGTATTAGTGAAGGTTCCCCTTTTGGGCGTAAGAGTTGGAAGGGCATGGGGTTCCCTTCCCTCCTTGTTGCCCTTGTGTCTATCAAAGTGTCAGGATCCTTCGTCATTAGGAGCATTTGGAAAGCTTGGGAGAGTGTTAAACCTTGGCTTAGATGGAATGGATAGAGCTTTTGGCATGGCCTCTCCATCAACCAAATGAATGTTTGGTGGTCACCTGTTATCACCTACCAGGGTTTCCCGCTTGCGTAGGTTCCTTGGGTTCATGCGCTGAGATTCTTTTGCAAAGGTGTGTGATGCATCACTGATTTCTTTTCTCGTCCTACCAGGGATTGGCTCCCTTGGGATGATTTTAGAGATAAATTTGGGCTTAATCACTCTGACAAGGATACCTTTGAGGTTGTCAAGGTTGCTCTCCCTGACTCCATGTTACACAAGATTTTTGTGCTTTCTCAGCGACCTTGGTGGAAGGACTGGAAGTGGTATCCAGACACTCCATTACAGAATTATAAGGCCCGATTGGGGTATGGATGGCTCTCTCCTTGCCTCCCCATGATTGAGAAGCTCAATCAATGATGGAAGGTCTCCTCCCCTCGACCTGTTTGGTTGCGCAGGTTCCAGACAGCTTGGGCTCCTTTCTTGGAGCCCAAAATTTCTTGTTTTTCTTGGAGTCTTTTGCACCAAGGGCTTCCTGTTGGGGAGCATCTACAACATTTAGGCATCCCCAACCCTTCTTGCCCTTTCTGTCTTCAATCTGAAGACTTTGTCCATATTTTTTGGGTTTGTGCTCGTGCTCATTCCCTTTGGGAGTGGCTTTTTTCCTTTTTTAGACCCTATTCCTTTGCCATGTTTGAGTGGAAGCATATCATTTTGGGAGATCCCCCACCATTACCAACTATTTTTTTGAAGTGTGGCACTTGTTTCGTATGGCGACCATGTTCAGTTTATGGAGAGCTAGAAATGATTGTATCTTTGGTAAGTGTACTTCCTCTTTGCACATCTCTGCTTTTGAGAAGTCTAATATTATTTCTTCTGTGTATTTTTAGATTACAGTTCAGGCCAATAAGGTGGCCATGGAGCTCACTCATCTTCAAGAGCTTATTAAATAGTGGGGGAACGCACCGTGCTCAGTAATTCAGGATACTCCTCGTAGCAGATCCAGGTCCACACAATAGTGTCGCTCGCTCTCAAACTGCACTCCTATCCCAGTTCAAGGTGCTTATAGAGATGGTCGTGGCTATGTGACTGTTCCTCTCTCCCCCAACTCCTCGACTTGATGCCTGGGTCAACTTAAGAGTTTATGGCTGGGTTTATGTTCCCGACACTTCTAGACAGGGGAGGGACTCATTTTCAGGTGGCTGAAACTTATCAGTTTATTCTGTCCATCAGTTATGTAAACTGTTATCAGTTTATTCTGTCCATCAGTTATGTAAACTGTTATCAGTTTATTCTGTCCATCAGTTATGTAAATTGTTATCAGTTTATTCTATCCATCAGTTATGTAAACTGTTATCAGTTTATTCTATCCATCAGTTATGTAAACTGTAGATTGTTCTCTTGGATTCCCACTCTATTTTGATAGGGACAGTTTTGTTTGGCTGATGGCGTTAGCCACGTGGCGTGTTTATCCACCTCTTTTTTTTGTTTGTAAAAATGTATTTTGTTAATTCTTTAATATAATGCTTTTTTACATAAAAAAAAATTGCATCAACTATTATTAAACCTTTAAAAATAAAAAATAATAATAATAATCAGTTTTGAAATTGTTTATTGCATCATTTATATGCAACCTTATAGTTTAAGAAAAAAACATTTTTACAAAAATTTCTTAATACTCTTATCTAATATAACCACTCTAATGTTTTTTTAACGGTAATATTAATAATATTATTCCTTAGGCAACTAGGTTTCCTAATGTAGTTTAGATGGGCTAATAAGTCCTCTCAATAAGAGAATCAATAACTATTATATGGTATAACTTTTTTTTTTGATGAAAAAGCCATTATATTAATAAAATAATGTTTAATCATACAAAAAAGGGTGGGTGGGATTAGCACACCCCGTAAACCAATACATTAACCATTGTGGTTAAGAGTATACAAGAGTGTCAGAAACAGCCCACAAACTGCCAATAACAACTGCCAAAACAGTATTAAATATGCATTCGAAAAGAAAGAAGCCGAGAAATTACTGCCACCTGGAAGGGGAAGGAAGATGCACATGACTCATAATGCAGGGTGCATTCCCCCAATGATCCATGAGGGTACGCAAGTACTGTAGCTCCACCTGTACATTTTTAACCTGTACTTGAATATGTAACCAGCAATCAAATAATATATCATATTTATCAACAACAGAGAAGACATGTCCGACATCTTGCTAAGAAAAAATAGCTCTATTTCGGGACTTCCATAGATAAAACAAGGTACCAATTATAAAAATATTCCAAACAACATCCAAGTTGAAGGAAAAAGCAATAGGGTCACCCAAAATAGCATGCACCCAAGTAAAATCCTCCTGCATAAAAGGTCTAAAAAATTCAAGAAGCCACTCCCAAGCTGACTGAGCCCGATCATAAGACCAAAAAACATGCAGTAAATCTTTCGCTTGTCCACAAACCGGGCAAATGATATTATGAACACCCAGATGCTTGAGCCTACTGCCAACAGGTAACCCTTGATGTAAGAGACTCCAAGCAAAAAAACTCTGTTTAGGTTCAATATAAGTAGCCCAAGCAATCCGAAACCTCTTATTCCATTGGGAGGGAAGAGAGACTAAATTCCATCTCAGAGTGAGCTTATCAAACATTGGAACTTGTGGGGTGAGCCATTTGTAACCAAGATGAGCTTTATATTGCAAAATAGGAAGCTCCCCAGGCCAACACCAATCTGACCACCAGGGTTTTTGAAAATGCTTATGTAGTTTGCTCCAAATAGAAAACGAAATACTATCAATAACCACCTCATAAGTGTCTCTATCACCAGGATTTAAATTGTGAATTTGACAAAAACTTTCCCAGGGTATCCAACACTTGGCATGTCGGGAGAAGAAATAAAAAATGGAAGCAATACCACACTTATAGAACCTCTGCACTCTGACCCACTGCACCAGAGCTAAGGGAGAACCTTGCCAAGTGATAACAGGAGACCACCAAATATTCATGGAAGACAAAGAGGCACCTACTTTGCGAAAACTCCCTTTCCAACTAAGCCAGGGTTTGAAGGCCTCCCAGGCTTTCCAAATACTATGAATGACAAAAGAACCTTTAACTTTAATAGGGACAGGGGCAGTAAGAATGGATTGCAATCCCACCCCTTTCCAAATTTTCTTCCCCTGAAGCAAACCAGAAGAAATGCAATGCCTGACCAACACTTTCCAAGATTCATCCCCAATTAAAGATCGGGTGATCCATTTAGCACAAAGGGCAAGACCTTGTCGGTGACAATCAAACAAACCCATGCCTCCACAATCCTTGGGCAAACAACAAATTTCCCGGGCTACCCGATGAAAACCTTGCTTGACAGAGTCTTTGGCCCACAAGAAGTCTCTCAGAAGCTTATCTAGTTTTTTATAACAAGATTTGGATGGAACCCAACAAGATGAATAATAGACATGGGTAGTGGCTAAAAACTTAGAACAAATCTGAAATTTTCCTGCCAGAGAAAGTTTCTTACTAGTCCAGTAAGAAAGCTTCTTTTCCACTTTATCAATAACATACTGCCAAAATTGAGCAGAGGAACCATGAAATGCAAAAGGAATTCCAAGAAATTTAAACACCTCACCTGGATGAATCCAAGTCCATTGGAATTGATGTAACCAGTGTGGCAGTTGAGATTGAGATTGCCGAAAATAGGATGTTTTTTTCCATTGTATAGAAGAACCAAAGGCTAAACAGAACACCTCTAAGAAACTAATAGTTGAGGAAAGGGATTGCTCATCTTCTTGAAGTGTTAAGAAGGAATCATCTGCAAAATGACCATTGACCAACTAACGGTCAAAATTAGGGAGAGCAATACCCTTGATTAATCCTTGATCCATCTTATGGGCCAACAAATAGCCAAAAGCCTCTGTAGTAAGAATGAAAAGAGATGGAGCAAGAGGGCACCCCTGTCTCACAGAGCGACCAAGAGAAATTGACTAAGATTGACTATTATTCAAGGTAAGAACAGTTGAAGCATCTTGAAATAACATAAGAATGGTGCTCACAAATACTGGCCCAAAACCTAGAGCCTGAAGCATGGCAGTTATGAAGTACCACTCCATATTATCATAGGCTTTCTCAAAGTCTATCTTAATGAATAAAGCATCTTGTTCAGAATTTCTTGCCCACTCCATACCTTCCCAAATAGCAAGAACATTATCAAGAATGTATCTTCCCTTAACAAAGCTAGTTTGTTCAGGTCTGACAATCAAAGGCATAATAGATTTAAGCTTAAGCGCAAGGGCTTTAGCAATAATATTGTAGCTCACATTAAGCAGGGTGATCGGCCTCCAATTGGTGATGAGCTCAGGATCTTCAAACTTAGGAATAAATTTAACATTGCCTTTGTTAATAATGGAACCCAGTGAACCACATTACAGGGCTTCAAGATAAACTTTATGGAGATCAGAACCAACCATATCCCAAAATTATTTATAGAATTCACATGGGAAGCCATCAAGCCTAGGCGCCTTATCATTGGCCATAAGTGACAAGGCAATTTTTAGATCTTCCAGAGAAAGAGGAGTGTCACAAAATAACATTTGCTCAAGAGAAAGCTTGTTGGGGACAACAACGGTACAATCAACAAGAGCTTGCCTTCTAGCATCATCAAGGGGTTGAGAAGCAAAAACACCTTGATAATGTGAAACAAATACTTTGACAATGTTTGAAAGATCTGTAAATCTCTGTCCATCAACTTGAATGGCTTGAAACTGAGAATGTTGAGCAGGAGGTCTGAGGCACTGAAAAAATTATTTGGTCACTCTGTCCCCCACTTTGAGCCAATGCATTCGAGCATGTAATTGAGCCCCCTTGGATTCATACAAATCAACCTTTTTTAGCTCATGCTGAATGGAAGAAACTTGAGATTGAGAAATAGAGTTGAAAGGAGAGGCTTCAAGCTTGAGACAGGATTTCGATAGCTCACTTTGCAAAGCAGATTTAGCCTGTTTTCGTCATTTTGTAACTTCAACACCCAAAGTTTGCAACACCTTAGTGGTTCGTTGAATGGCAGCATTCCACCATTCAATCCTTCTAGAAATACCATCAGGTCTAGGAATCAAATTCCAAATGCGGCATATATGAGCTTTCATGCTAAAGCTATGCAAAAAAAAAACATTTAGGTAAAACTGTGAAGAATGCACTCTAGGTTGAAAATTTAACATTGCCACCGAGAATAAAATAGGTGAATGATAAGATAGTGTAGTACCAGGTAAAGTCAACACATATGGTGAAGAAGGCAAAATACGGGAGAACTGAAAGTTGTCACACTCAAAAATCATGGCTCTGTCCAATCTTACCAAAACCCTAGAAGAAGCAGCCTGAAAATTGGACCAGTTGTACCAAAGATCCTGCGGGAAGTCAGAAGGCGAGAAGCAGGAATTAGGTTCATAAAGGCGTTTCATAAAAAACCAAGCTTCTCTTTCACCTAAACACCACCGCATCGAGACATGACTGACCTTATCAGAAGATTTCTCCACCATATTAAAATCTCCACAGAGCACCCAAGTGGCAAATGGCAGATTCATGGCAAGCCATCTCCACAACTCGCATCTGTTAGAAGCGACATTTGAAGCATACACATTAACCACCCTAAGCGGTTTTCCACAGATCTCAAGCAAAATCCAGATAGCTTGATTGGATGGGTCAACACACCAAGTCACAACATTATTCTATAATCGAGGCCTGAGGTGCTTCTTAAAATAAAGAGATTTGAATCCAACTATTGCCAGCCATGTCTAAAATTTAACTAAAAATAAAATATGAACAAAATTTTAATAAGTATTAAACATTTATAAATACTAAAAGATAAAATAGCATAGATTTATATAAATATAAATTTCACTTAACGTATACCTAGTATGTTTGGAAAGCTTGGATTAGTAACAAAGATGAGACAATGAGAATACTTCTTTGCAATTATATGGAACCATGTTCATGATAAGTAAATATTAAAAATAGGTTCAAGTTTCTAGTGATTTTTGACATTGTGGATTTCTCCTTTGTCCATGGATTCTTATGCAAAATGGGATTATAAGCTAGATGATGCTTCAATCGCTTCCTTCCCATAATAAAAAATGTGGATCTATATTTGTCAAATGATACTACAAAATCTATATGAAAAAAAGTGGTTGAGATTTGTTTATCAAAAAAATATTTTATCATAATATGAAATAAAAAATATTTTAAAAAATATCAACCATAATAAATATAAGTAAAAAGATTAATATTTTGAACCTTTTTAATAACTTTTAAATCTATTTCATGTTTATATTAGATAAATATACATTAATTAAATTCTTTAAACTTTTGGCAATGCATGAACCTTAGTCAAATGCACCTCTATTATAGATTTTATTCCACCCTCATGTTCTCTATGAACTCTATTCAATACTTATCCTTAAAATTGAGAGGCTTAAGCCTTCCTTACCTCTAGTAATTGAATTTTCTATAGTTTCTAATCTCAAGATCCGTCATGCTCTTCCATCTTAAAGGTTAAAAAAAAAAAAACAAATTAATTAACTAATCAAAATATTATTTATCATATTATTTATTTCAATTATTTTATACATTTATTTTTTTCTTTCTTCTTTGTTTTTCCTTTTATTCCTCTCATTTCCCTCTTTCTTCTTCTGATTTTCCTTTTACTTATATTCATATATATTTTATACCTCTTTAATTTTTTTTTTTAATAATTATCATTTCTTATGGGTTATTGTGTCCATTAAATAAAAGGCTTATAAATTTTAATTTTTATACAAGTTGAATGATTCTCAACTTGCTCTTATAGTCATATTTTCATAAGTAGATCAAATTAAATATGTATAATTTGCACGAGTTAAATTGTAAAACTTTAAAATTTTGAATCAAAGGCTTAAGTTTCAAATTTAATGGAGTAAAAATATATACCATACTTTAGTAACCAAAGTTTGGTTGGATAAACATATATTAGGTAACTAAAGTAACTAACATATTTATGAAGGTTGTCGTATATAACCTATGGCCTCATGGACATTAAAAACTACTTTTCCTTGTACTTATGGGGACACCAAATTGATATGTCTTTGGGCTTGAGAAAATGTACAGACCATTTTAAAAAAATCTTGTGTTTATCCTAATAAAAATGAAAGAAAAACTCAATTACCTTTTTTATTTCAATGGGATATGTAAAAATTTACTTTGCTTTTTTAAGTTGGGTTATATAATATTAAAATGACTCATCCTTATTACAATGTAACCACGCAACAATATTATAACAACTTGAAAATATACATATATCTTTTGACAAGATTCAAACCTTAATCTTCTCTTTGAAAAACTAGAAATCTTATCAATTAAACTAAAACAATATAATAAAACTACTTTATTTTTTAATTTTTTTGCTTATATTTATTTTTTAATTCTACAAATCAATTCTTCTTCCTTTAATTAGTTCAAATTTAATATCTTTTCCTTCCCTTTCAATAGCTTCAAACTCCTTTCTTAATATAACCTTCATTGCAACATTTTAAGCTCATAATAATAAATCACCTTTTAATCCTTCTTTCAAATGCACATAATATTTTTGAAGGTATGTAATTACCTTTCTAATATTCTTTCACAAATTTGACCTTCCATCTGCTATTGTTGCACTTGGACACTAAGTGTCTTTCTCTTGTTTGTGTCTTGCTCTTAACTTAACACAATATCCACACTTTACGTTAGCTAAAATAATTTCTCCAAATTTAATTTTGTAAACCTTTGTTCCTAGTAATATTAAAATTATTTTTGCTTGATGCTTAGGCATTTCATTGTACTAGAGCATTTTACTTCTAAGAACTGAATAACATTCCTTTCCACATTGTAGTCTCTTCCTCTTTGTTCTCAACACCTACAACTCATGCTTGTGTCTCAGGTAACGTCTATGTTTGTGTTTACTATTTGTCAGCCATTTGAACGTTGCTTCCATCTAGTCTGTATTTCAATGACTTCTCTAGCCTATTTGGTTTCTTCAATGTTCTCTTTGACACTCTTGACTTCAACTTCCAACACAAGCTTCTCCAATATGTACTTTGCTCTTCTCTTAATGTTTTGCCTCCTCTATCTATGCACTCATTTTTCTCTAGAATAACTTTGGTGAAGTCTGGACCTAGAAATTATTTTTATTGGCTTTTCTTAACCTTGACTCCTTTAAATATAGCTACTTTCAACTTGCTCACTTTCAAACTTCTCTTCTCATGGATTTTAGCTCCACTCAAAAATTTGTACCTTCTCTTTCTCTCTTCTCCCAAACACTCCAAATGTGCTCTTATACCACTATTAGCAATCCAGTACTCTCATATCAAGAACTCACAATATATCAATATCAAATATTCAGACAATGAAATAACAAACTCACATAAAATATTATTAATATCTATCAAATCAAGCAATGCAAATACAATATAGTTTCTTTCTTCACCATTACAATGCTTTATCTTGAATATATACATATTGGACATGAGACTCTTCATATTTACAACCCTTGACCTTTCTACTTACACAATATTTTCATCTCCTAGCATACATAGAAGATCTAATGCTTAGTATTTTTATAGAAGAAATATAACATAATTAAATCTATTATTGATTCTACATATCCACATAAATAAAAAGACTTTAATAATTTCACATATTAAACAAGAAACCATAACTCCACACTTACTTACATGACACCTATTGTATACTCAAATCTTTGTTTTAATGAGTTACATGGGATTGAAATGGGCTCCACTCATATTACATCATCACCACATAGTGGTATTACAACAAAGCTTGGATATTATTCATGTATCATTTGGCAAGATTCAAACTTGGATCTCCTCCTTGAAATGTTGAGGAATCTAACCAGTTGAGCTAATGCCACTTGATCATGTGTACTCAAATACTAATCACACTCTAAACTAAACTATTTACATGGTACTTCCAACACCACGCTTGACATGTGTTTGCCTCTTGACTAGCATATGGATTTGACCTTGAGGTAAACCTTAGGGATATTTCTATTTTAAATAGCATGACATCATCTGAAATTTAAACCTGAAAAGCCTAGGTGGAACCATATTTTTTAATATTTGTTTGTGCCAACTTTGGTTAACTAAAGGAATTATATTAATGTGCTCACATATTGATGTAATTTCATTTAATAAGTTCGAACAAGATTAAACAAGCCCTTCTCTTGTGCCTTAGACAAGTGACTTAACTCTTTGCAAGTTTAGCTTAGCTTCTCTTGTGAAATGATACGTTTAATAAAATAAACATTGGCCTTTACAACCATCATATAAACATGTATTAAATGCTTATATGTCATTGGTTCCTAAGATAAGAACTTGGACAAATATGGAATAAGGCTCTCTATAAGCAAACATCAGCCTTTACCAAAGGAAACCTTACCTTTTGAATCCTTGGTTTCACTTTATGGGACACTAAAGAACCACCTATTGTGCAAAAATTCACAATCTTCAAAAGCACCTTAAGAGTTGAAAAGGCAATACAAAAGTTTTCTAAAATTATTCACTCTTTATTAAACATTAACTATATAATAATGCAATCTTGATGGTATGCTTAATAGACAAGTCTAGTTTCACTACCAATTTAATCTTTTTAAATGAAATTTTTTAATTGTGATTTTTAATACCTTCACAGGAAGTCGTGTTATTTTTAATTATTTTTTTAATTGGTTAAATAGATTTAAAACGGGCCCACCCCACCTGTATTACATCATCACCACATAGTGGTATTACAAAAAAGCTTGAGTATTATCCATATATTGCTTGGCAAGATTTGAACCTTGATTTGATCTCTTTAAATGTTGAGAAATCTAATGGGTTGAGCTAATACCACTTGATTATATATATAATCTGAAAGATGGCAATGTCTTTAAATCAAATCGTACTTATTCTTTAATCCAAAAGTTTTCATAGATACAAAAAACTCAAAACCAGTTTATATTTTTTTGAAAAATATATATGATGTAATTCATAAAAGAAAAACTTAAACCCTTTTTAAAAAAAAAATAAAATAAAAAAATACAATCTCAACTCTAATACAAAATGAAAAGAGTGTATTCCTTATGAAGTAGTTTAGTTGTGCCACAACAAGCTTAAGAAAGGATTCCAAATTTTTATTTATTTATTTATTTTTATTTTTTTGGTTATATAGGAGATTTGGTTACTTGCTGCTCCCACCAAACTTATTTTACCATGTTATTGTTGACCCATCATGAAGGGGACCACGGATTGCTCGGATTCACACTATCATGTCATCAGGGTTCAAACCACAGGAGTTGTTGCTCCCACCAAACTTATTCCACCTTGTTATTGTTGACCCGACATGAAAGGAACCACCGGTAGCTCGGGACTCATACACCAAACTTATTCCACCTTGTTTTTGTTGACATGATGTGAAAAGGATCACCGGTAGCACGAGATTCATACTATCATGTCATCTCGTTTTAGCACCCACTGAAAGAATTCAGATTAAACTACTACCTTTACAAACAGGCTGCCCCGAAAATTTGAACCTGGATATTTTTTTGATAAATGTTTAATCATACAAACACTTACCAATCTACAAGCACTTACCAATCTACCAAGGCCTAGATAAAAAGAGTCGAAAGACATTATGGCATCTTATTGCCATTACGTAAAAGCTCCGGTCGGCACAACAATCACATCGTATCAGCCATGCTTGACTTTTATAAAAGGCACTTGTCATTACGATACTTGACACAGTCCTTTTATTGATGGGCTATTTTTGTCATTCATACTCGTCATTTGAAAATTATTAGATTTCCTTTCATTATATTTAGCCGAGAGTTGTCCATGTTCCCATAACCACTAAGTCGTTTTGATTTCCCTAATAAATCTGTTTGATAGACTGCTCAGCTTATTAGCTTGATGTCCTTTCTCCAGCCAACTCATTCCATGGAAAAGATTGAGCTCCATTGACTGTCTTTCTCCAGCCAACTCATTCCATGGAAAATATTGAGCTCCATTGACTGCCTTAACAGCATGATTCTTAGACCATATACAAGCACTAATTAACTGTTGAAAGAAACCAACCGATTTCGACCATTAAACCAATGGAGTTTTTTAAAATATTATTATTAAAGTAAGATAGACAGGGCAGCCACTTCATTTGTAGCCGAGGTATACATATCCATTATCCATGTCTAAACTTTTATAATAAAAATACCCAAAATATATGTCCAAGCAAAATCTTAAAAATAAATCCATTTTAAATTTCATGATAGAAAGAAAAAAAAAAACTACATGGAGCAACATGCTCTCGAGATTTCTTTAAATGATTCACTATAGAAGATTTCAACCAAACGGACCTTAACATCAAGGACTTCTGCCTGCAGAAATTCAATATTCTGCATTACAAAGCCATGCTGACAATGTCAAGTCGTGTGGAGAAAGAATGCGCTTTGAAGTTTGAACACACTGTTTGAGAGTGGCTGGCAAGAAAGTGATAGAGTGTTTAGATGTCGAGGTTTTTTTTGATAGAGTGGTGAGTGACATTTTGATAAAATACAAATACACAGCCCTCGGATCAAATAAGGAGTTTTATCACCGAATACCTGCTTCCCATTCAGAATATTCACGGCCATCTCTCACTTGCTAGCAAACTTTACCTGCACGTCCTTTGAGCAGAAAGCAGCGGGAACTTCCTCTGCAAAATTAAGCTTCGCCTTTTTTCCTCGAATTTTTCGAGCAGCAGCATCGTAAGCTCTGGCGGCGTCTTCAGCAGTAGAGAATGTACCAAGCCAAACCCTGACACCCTTGGTGGGATCCCTTATCTCCGCCGCCCATTTTCCCCATGGCCGTTGTCTTATTCCTCTATAAATATTCTTCCTCTTTCTCCCTCCCACCTTGTTCTCACCCTCGCCCGCACCCACCGACTCAGGACAGGGATCTGTGCCTCCAAAATGAACAATCAAATCAAAACAGAACGAACCGAAAAAAAAAACAAAAAGCATAGAGTTTTCAAATCTTATTATACAAATGTTATGCATGATAAAAATGGACTTACCGTGTTTTAGAGGAAAGTCCCCCTCGTTTGTCCGACTATGTGCACATGAATTTTCATGGGAGTTCATATTGGAAATGCTATTGAAGATGGACCAGAAATCCCTTGCGTTCATGTCTCTGCTGGCGACATACTCCCAGACCATAGATGGTCTACACATTTCTTAGAATGTCCTTTTAACACCACACCGCCGAGTAAGTAAGTATAATGGCCTAAATTCAATAATGAGGTGGATAACATGTATTTTTCTTCTTGACGATTGCCCTCCGTTTATAACATCGACCTTGCGACTTTGTGGCGAGAAACAGGAGCCCGCAAACCTGTGGGCAGTATTTGGGTTTATGTAATATTGCTACCGCACACAGAAATGAATCGGATCTGGCATCGGTGTTTTATTGGCTTTCGCGAAGGTTGCCGAGTTGGGGAAATGTGAACCGTCCGTTAGAGATGGTTGTAAAGTGCCCAACTGTAAATCGTTTTTATACACGTCAGGTGCTCCAACGACTGTGGAGATTCTGCACCATCGTGATGGCGACTTTGATGCTGCTCTCCTTGAGATGCAATGCTTCCACCTTAGTGGCCGAGATCAAAGGTTGTGAACAGTTAAAAGCGATAAAAATTGGTTTACTGTTCAATGGAATACAACAGTGTATGTGGTATTGCTGGATACTGCTGTTTGGGAATTGGAGGTGCACACATTTCCATATCGGAGGAATGAGACAGCTTTTTGCTAGCACGAGGATTAATAGCGTAGGATTCGGTTCCCTTCCTTCAATTCTTATCCTATCACAATCTTATCTTCCAAATATACCCTCGACCCAAGGTATTTCCGATGCCATACAAATTTGTTATGAGGTTGAGAAGCACAAAGCAACCTAAACTAACTAGTCATGCAGTGATAGAATTACCTATATCATGAAAATACAAAAATAAATAATACTAGCCATTAATGGGAAGGATGAAAATAATTTTAGATTTTGATAATTTAAACATGTTTATCAAATGAAAATAATTTTAGATTTTGATAATTTAAACATGTTTATCAAATGAACGAAATAAAAGTAGACACAGTATATTGAAAAGTGGGTTGAGTATATTGAAAAGTGGATTGGGTTATATATATAAAAAAAACTAGGTTGCAAATAACGTTGCTTATAAATATTGCTGAAAGAGAAAAAACAAAAGAAATGATGAATCAGACATAAACAACCTAAACAATGATGGCTTATGGCTTAAAACTTTCAAATTTTATAACTTTTAAAAAAATTGTTAGACAAGGTTGGAATGCCTTTACACCAAACTAAAAAAATCATAAACACATTTAAGGTTATCATTGGTCAAGTGTGTAAATGCAATCAAAGATTGTTGGCTTGAAATAATAAAAAATATGCACATAGGGTGGAGAGTGTCATAATTCTCCATTTAATGCTTCTAAATAAACACGCATATCTAATCCTAAGCATTTAAAGAGCCCCTTATGTAGTTATTCTTCTCATGTCTTCACCAAGTCAATTTGATAGGGTCAAATCATGAAAAAACATGTCCTAATATGTCTTAAGACGAGGAAGGGATAATACATTATCTTGAGCATTGACAAGACAAGGAAGAGGCAAAATAAGTTGTCCCAAATACGGCCCTTAATCTTTAGTATTATAATAAATATTGAGATACTGTAGATATAAGTTTTTTATGATAGTGTAGTAAGTTTTTTGTTTTGTTTTTTATTTAGACATTCAAATCCAAGAAACCAATTTTTTTTCATAAAAATCCATAAAACCAAAATACCGTATATTTTATTTTAACATTTTATTAAAAACATGTTAAAAACAATTTTATTTTCATTATTAAAAAAATTAAATAAAAATAAAATATTTTAAACTTTAAAAACATATGAATAATCATATTAATATACAATTAACATAAAATTTTGATTTTCCATGAAAACAATCAAATTACATACTTTTAACGTAAAATTTTAATTGGTGTTTGTGGATTAGTAAGACTTGGGCACTTACTAAAAAGAGACTTAGGTTCAAACTTCGGGGGCATGCTCAATCTGGGCAAAGATAGTAGTTTGACCTGAGTTCGAGTGTGTGCTAGTTTGATAAGGGCGGTACCAACCCCAAGCCACCCGTCTCTCTCACTCCGGATGGTGTTTGAAGAGAGATAGAGGTTATAATAAGGCAAGATAGGGGTTATAGTGATAGCACCATGATTTGATGCCATGTGACCACCCTCATGTGAGGGTGGGGTGAGGGAGTAACTACAACAAAATGTTGTCAATTATTAAAAAAATAATAATGATCTATTCCTTTATGTATAAAAATAAATAAAATTTTGATTGGTTAAATTTATTACATAAGGTTTATAAAAGGATGGAGATGGAAAAATTAACAATTTCCTTTTATAACAAAAAAACAATTAATTAATTAATTAATAAAATTATATATATAATAATAATAATTCTTAAATATAATATAGTCCCTCGTAATAATATAAAAGTCCTAGAAAAGCTAATTACAATGATAAAGATGCACATTATTGCTTAAAAACATTTATCCAACAAAATCATTCATCAATTAAAGTCAACTTCTTTTATGGTTAAGAAAATTCAAGCTCTCCTAGGCTTTTAAAATTTCAACTATTTGCAACATTTAAGCTTAACTTTGGCGAATTAACATTTTGCTATTACTTTAAAAATAGATTAATATTGATTTAAAATTGAAATATTTTAATTATATTTAAATATTTTTATTTTAATTAAATTATATATAAAAAATATATTTTTAATAAATTATATGATTTTCAGAGGTAAGCTTATTACATTGGTAAAGGCTTTGACCTCTCTTTGAATTTAAAGGGTTTTGATCTCTTGGGAGGTTCAAGGTTCAAACCCCACTCAGTCCTAGTCCCCTCATAAAATTCTGTGTAATGTAACTAAAAATATATATTATATGATTTTTTAATTGAAGGTCACCCTTATCCAAATATTAAAACAATGCTTATGTTATTAGGTTAATTAAACTATGAAGTTTCATTTCTTTTAATTATAATCTTCTTCTTCCCTAATCCCTTACCTTTCTTCTATCAAATCTTTTGTATCATTTTTATTAAGAAATAAAATCAACAAGATACCTTTTAAAATTTGAATTGTATCAAGATGAAGATCATTATTATGATTAGCTAAACTATATGTCATATTGTTTCTTTTCCTATAAATATACTATAATTTCGAAGATGTCTCCTCTATCAATAATTGGTAATTGGTGAACATCAAAAATGATATTTTTATTGGTCTAATCTCCACATTATTGAAGGTATTAATGTTAATATGTGAATCCCTCTCAATTGTAATATATATCCATCTTTTTCAATGATAATTTTGATCATTATAAGAAGTATTTAATTAATTGCATGGTTGTTTGTTGAAGATGCCTTTGATTTGAAGTACCCAGTTAATTATAATAATTCTTCCTTTATTATTCTAACAAATAAACTCATTTGCCAACTTTATTAGGGTTTCCTTTGGATACACTTTCAAAATTATTTGTTATGAACATATGTATTGGTCATTTTCATTTTAACATGGGCAAAAGTAGATCCTGTGTATAACCATTGCATGCATATTCAAATATTAACCAATATTTTAACATATTTTTCATACCCAATGCAAATATTTTTTTCAATTGGTTATGTGAGATTGAAATGGGCCCCATCCATATTACATCATCACTAAATAGTGGTATTACAACAAAGATTGGATATTATCCATGTATCCCTTGGCAAGATATGAACATGGGTCTCCTCTTTAAATTTTAAGAAATCTAACCAGATAAGCTAATGTCATTTGTTTAAAAATTTGAGTCTACATAGGTTTTTATGAGGGGTCTTGGTACCCTCATATTGGGGTTTGAACTTGGGTATCCTAGATGAAAACCCAAAGACTTACCACTACAATATCTCTCATGGGTCCCATCCAATGCAAATATATATATATATATATATATATTTTTTTTTTGGTGGTGGCCACAAGGGGTAAACAGACTGTGACCATGAGGGAACCATTACATAACATATCCGCAACATGTGAGGCGAGATATTTGAACCTGGGCCTCTCAGCAACTAGAGAGGTTTAACTACCCACTTGCTCTCCAACTCCTCTACATGGGCGGATCATCCAATGCAAATATTAACCAATATACTAGTACATCATTTTTCACACCCAAGACTTTAGATGATGAGCACCATATCTATAAACATTTTCCAAGAGAGACAACAATAAGAATTGAAACTTGGATATGACCTTGAGATTTGGTTTTGAAAATTTTATTACTATTTTCAAGCCACAAATTCTAATGTCAATACCAATCCTCTAGAATGCTTAATATTTTAGGTTTGAAATAACTCAGCCAACATTTCATCAACTCTTCCAATGTTTATGCAAAAAATCCTTTTTTTTTAGAAAAATATACCTAAACACTAGAAGCAAAAGGAAAATAAAGAAGTAAATAATCTAACTTTTTTATCTTTACACAACATACACCTAAAAAACATGATATTCTTTATTTAATGGAACGAGTAACAAGAAAATATTTTATTCGTACAAGATTCAAAAGCAACCAACTTTACAAATATATACATTAAGATGTCTCTTGGTTTCTCAAGAGACTCTTGGTGATCCATAGATCAACATGTCTCTTTGCATTCTACATATTTTTATATTACATAAATAATGTAATAATAATGATTGTCTAGCATTCCCCCTTATTACATTATTTGGTATACAAAGATAATTGTAAAATAATTAAATTTGACATGTGCAAGTGCTTTGTAAAATTATCTACAAGTTGATCTTTTGTGGAAATGTACTTGAGTTGTATCTGGTGATTCTAAACTTGTTCTTGAATGAAATGACATTGAGCTTTAGTATGATTTGTACTTTCATGAAATACTAGATTCTTGACTAATTTTAAAATAGCTTGATTATGGCAATACGATAAGGTTGGTTGATTTTTTTACACATCCATATCTAACAATATGCTTTGCAACCATATTACTTCATATGTGGCTCCTTGTAGAGCACAATATTCTACCTCTATAGATAACAATGCCACTGTATGTTATTTTTTCTATACCATGAGATAGCTCTTGATGCTAGATAAAACATATATCTAGATGTTCATTTTTTGTCATCTATAGATCTAGCATAATCTAAGTTTATGTATCCCTATAGGAAACAATTATAATTCTTTGTATATTCTTAGACCATATTCTATTGTACCATATATATAATGTATAATCCTCTTTACAACTTTCCAATGAGTCTCCTTACCATCTTGCATAAATTTTAAAAAAATAACTTATAGTAAAATTGATGTTAGGCCTAGTGTGTTGTTGGGTATATGAGAGAGTCCTGATCAGTTAATGATAGATATTAGTAGATACTTGAGATGATTTATCATATCTATTGTAACCCTTGATCCATTGGTATCATCTTAGGTTTATAATCTGTCATCCTATATTTTTCTAGTAGTGTTTTGGTATATTTTTTTGTGACCACAATGTAATTCTTTCTTTACCAAACTTTGAAACCAATACCATAGTGAAGAAGCCCCAAATCTATCATGCCAAATGATTTTTTCAACTCATCCTTCACATCATTCACCAATTTATCTGAACTACTAGTGATGACCAAATCATCAACATAGAGTATAAGGATCGCTATCTCATTTCTAATTTTCTTAACAAAGATATTTGCATTGGAAGGACTTCTAGTGAAACCATGTTGTAATAGGTGACTATTACTTTTGATATCCTAAGCTCTAGGGGCTTTTTTCAACCCATGTAGTGGCTCTTTTAGTCAATTTTACACATTGTCAATAAAGACTCCAAGTTGTATCATGTACACTTAATCTTCAATATGACTATTGAGGAAGGAACTTTTGACACCCATTTGATGAATTTGTCAACCAAACTATGTTGCTAATGCAAATAGTGCATGGATGGTGGTCATTTTTTCTATAGGTACAAATGTCTCTTCATAATCTATTCCTTCCTTCTATGCATAGACCTTTTCAATGAGTCGTACCTTATATTTATGAATACATCTATTTGCTTTATATTTGATTTTAAAACCCACTTGTACCCTATGGGATTGTTTCCTTCTAGTAAATCAATAGGATCCCATGTTTCATTCTTCGTTAGAGATGTGTATTCTACTTACATGGCTTCCTTCCATTACGAAAAACTTAGTGCTTTCTTTACAAAGGTTGGTTATGCATTATCCATTGCAAAAGTAATCAAGCCCATATTTACTTCCTATCGTGTACTACTACAAGTATGTGGTTGTGTGGACGTTATATTAGGAAGTGCATCAATTTTAGCATCTTTGAGAGTATTAGTGAGTTGTTTTGGAATCTTTCTTTATTGTGATGGAGCAACTACTATCAATTTTGCTACTAGTTCATCAACAAAGTTTGACTTATCTTCTAAAATATCTTCATTAACTTTTTCATGACTCAATGCTCACAACAAGAGATGTCACATCATCAAAATATTTTGAATCCTTAATGTTTCTCTTAAATTATTCATCAAACACCATATATCTACTTATAAACTCCTTTGAAACCCTACATTTCGATTCCTTGGTTTCACTTTATGGGATGCTTAAGAACTACCTATTGTGCAACAATTCACAATCGTCAAAAGCACTTTAAGAGTTGAAAAGGCAATACAAAAGTTTGCTAAAATTATTCACTCTTTATTAAAAATTAACTATATAATAATGCAATCTTGATGGTGTGCTTAATAAACAAACCTGGTTTCACTACCAATTTAATATTTTTAAATAACATTTTTTAATTGTAATTTTTAATACCTTGATAGGAAGTTGTGTTATTTTTAATTATTTTTTCAATTGGTTAAATAGATTTGAAACGGGCCCACCCCACCCCACCCGTATTACATCATCACCACATAGTGGTATTACAAAAAAGCTTGAATATTATCTATGTATTGCTTGGCAAGATTTGAATCTTAGTTTTCTTAAATGCTAAGAAATCTAATCGATTAAGCTAAAACCATTTAATTATATATATATATATATATATATATATATATATATATATATATATATATATATATATATATATATATATATATATATATATATATATATATATATTCTTTAAATCAAATCTTACTTATTCTTTGATCCAAAAGTTTCCATAGACATAGAAAACTTAAAACCATTTCATATATTTTTGAAAAAAATATATAATGTAATTCATAAAAGAAAACTTCAACCCTTTTTAAAAGTAAATAAAATAAAAAAATACAATCTTAACTCAAATACAAAATGAAAACAGTGAAAAGAGTATATTCCTTATGAAGTAGTTTAGTTGTGCCACAACAAGCTTGAGAAAAGATTCCAAATCTTAATTCATTTATTTTTGGTTATATAGGAGATTTGGTTATAGGGTTCAAATCACAGGAGTTGTTTCTATCAAACTTATTCCACCTAGTTATTGTTGACGGGTGGTCGGGGTGAAGGGTACCAGGGGACCACCTCTGGCTTGGGATTCACATTGGCATGCCATCAAGGTTCAAACCACATGAGATGCTGCTCTCACCTTGTTATTGTTGACGGGTGGATGGGGTGAAGGGTACCAGGGGACCACCTCTGGCTTGGGATTCACATTGGCATGCCATCAAGGTTCAAACCACATGAGCTGCTACTCCCACCAAACTTATTCCACATTATTTTTGATCCCATGTAAAAGGGACCATGATCACTCGGTATTCACAGTGTCATGTCATCCTCGATCTGACGCCCACTGAAAAGATATTAGACTATTACCTTTACAAACAGACTACCCAAAATTTGAACCTAAATAATTTCTTGATAAATATCTAATCACACAAACACTTATCAATCCATAACCATTTAAGACATTATGGCATCTTATTTCCATTACGTAAAAGGTCCGGTAGGCACAGCAATCACATCCTATCTGCCATGGTTGACTTTAATAAAGCCACGTGGTATTACGATACTTGACACAGTCCTTTTGCTGAAGGGCTATTTTTTTTTTTTTGTTATACATACTCGTCATTTGAAAATTATTGGATTTCCTTTCATTATATTTGACCGAGAGTTGTCCATGTTCCCATAACCACCAAGTTGTAATAAATCTGTTTGATAGACTCCTCAGTTTATTAGCTTGATGTCCTTCCTCTAGCCAACTCATTCCATGGAAAAGATTGAGCTCCATTGACTGTCTTTCTCCAGCCAACTCATTCCATGGAAAAGATTGAGCTCCATTGACTGTCTTTCTCCAGCCAACTCATTCCATGGAAAATATTGAGCTCCAAACGTGGATTCTTAGACCATATACAAGCACTAATTAATTGTTGAAAGAAACTAACCGATTCCGACCATTCAACCAATGGAGTTTTTTTAATTATTATTATTAAAGTAAGATAGACAGGGCAGCCACTTCATTAGTAGGCGAGGTATACATATCCATTATCCATGTCTAAATTTTTATTATAAAGATACCCAAAATATATGTCCAAGCAAAATCTTAAAAATACATCCATTTTAAATTTCAATAGAAAGAAAAAAAAACTGCATCAGTAACATTCTCTCGAGATTTCTTTAAATGATTCAATATAGAAGATTTCAACCAAACGGACCTTAACTTCAAGGACATCTGCCTGCAGAAATTCAATATTCTGCGTTACAAAGCCATGCTGACAATGTCGAGTCGTGTGTAGAAAGAATGATCTTTGAAGTTTGAACACACTTTGAGAGTGGCTGGCAAGAAAGTGATAGAGTGTTTAGATGTCCTACACATTTCTTAGACTGTCCTTTTAACACCACACCGCCGAGCAAGTAAGTAGAATGGTCTAAATTCAATAATGAGATGGATAACATGAATTCTTCTTCTTGACAATAATAAGATAAAATGATGGGGATAAAAATGTTATCAATTTCCTTTATAATAATTAATAAATAAATAAAATTATATATATAATAATTTCTAATATAGTATAATACCTCCTTAGATAGATAATATAAAACTAAATATCACAAATTACAAGGATAAATATGAACACATTATTGATTAAACGAATTTATCCAACAAAATCATTCATCAATTAAAGTCAACTTCTTTTATGGTTAAGAAAAATCAAGCTCTCCTGGGCTTTTGCAACATTTAAACTTCACTTTGGTGAATTACCATTTTGCTATTATTTTAAAAATATATTAATATTGATTTAAAATTAAAATATTTTAATTATATTTAAATATTTTTATTTTAATTAAATTATATATATATATATATTGATGAGAAACCTTTTATATACAACATATCCGCAACATGTGAGGGGAGAGATTTGAACCTAGGCCTCTCGATAACTGGAGAGTTTTAAATTATATGATTTTTAATGGTAAACTTACTACAATGGTAAAGGCTTTGACCTCTCTTTGAACCTAAAGGTTTTGGCCTCTCTGAGAGGTTTAAGGTTCAAACCCCACTCAGTATGAGGGGTCTTGGTCCTCTCATAAAAACCTGGTAGAGTTATTAAAAAAATAAATTATATGATTTTTTAATGAAGGTTATCCTTATAAAAATATTAAAACAATGCATATATTATTAAGTTAATTAAACTATGGAGTTGCATTTCTTTTAATGATAATCTTCTTCTCCCCCAATCCCTTACCTTTCTTCCATCAAATATTTTGTATCATTTTTATTAAGAAATAAAATCAACAAGATACCTTTTAAAATTTGAATTGTATCAAGATGAAGATCATTATTATGATTAGCTAAACTATATGTCATATTGTTTCTTTTCCTATAAATATACTATAATTTCGAAGATGTCTCGTTTGTCAATAATTGGTAATTGGTGAACATCAAAAATAATATTTTTATTGGTCTAATCTCCACATTCTTGAAGGTGTTAATGTTAATATGTGAATCCCTCTCAATTGTAATATATCCCCATATTTTTTCAATGATAATTTTGATCATTATAAGAAACACCCAATTAATCGTATGGTTGTTTGTTGAATATGCCTTTGATTTGAAGTACCCAATTAATTATAAGAATTCTTGCTCTATTTTTCTAACAGATAAACTCATTTGCCATTTTTTTGAATATTTTATTTGGATAAAATTTCAAAATCATTTGTTATGAACATATGTATTAGTCATTTTCATTTTACCATGGGCAAAAGTAGATCCTTTGTGTAACCCTTGCATGCATATTCAAATATTAACCAATATTTTAACATATTTTTTATACCCAATGCAAATATTTATTTCAATTGGTTATGCGAGATTGAAACGAGCCCTATCCATATTACATCATCACTAAATAGTGGTATTACAACATAGCTTGGATATTATCCATGTATCCCTTGGAAATATATGAACCCGGGTCTCCTCTTTAAATGTTAAGGAATTTAACCAGTTAAGCTAATGCCATTTGTTTAAAAATTTGAGTCTACATAGTTTTTTATCATGGGTCTTGGTTCCCTCGTATTGGGTGAGGGATCCTAGTCCCCTCGTATTGGGGTTTGAACTTGGATCTCCTAGATGAAAACCCAAAGACTTACCACTACGGTATCCCTCACGAGTCCCAACCAATGTAAATATTAACCAATATTCTAGTACATATTTTTCACACCCAAGACTTTAGATGATGAGCACCATGCCTATAAACATTTTCTAAGAGAGACAACAATAAGAATTGAAACTTGGATATGACCTTGAGATTTATTTTTCAAAACTTTATTACTATTTTCAAGCCACAAATTCTAATGTCAATATCAATCCTCTAGAATGCTTAATATTTTAGGTTTGAAATAACTCAACCAGCATTTCATCAACTCTTCCAATGTTTATGCAAAAAATCCTTTTTTTTTTTTAGAAAAAAAATACCTAAACACTAGAAGCAAAAGGAAAATAAAGAAGTAAATAATCTAACTTTTTTATCTTTACACAACATACACCTAAAAAACAAGTTCTTTATTTAATGGAACAAGTAACAAGAAAATATTTTATTCGTACAAGATTCAAAAGCAACTGAATTTACAAATATATACATTAAGATGTCTCTTGGTTTCTCAAGAGACTCTTGGTGATCCATAGATCAAAATGTCTCTTTGCATTCTATATTTTTTAATATTACATAAATAATGTAATAATAATGTATGTCTAGCATTCCCCATATTACATTATTTGGTATACAAAAATAATTGTAAAATAATTAAATTTGACACGTGCAAGTGCTTTGTAAAATTATCTGCCAGTTGATATTTTGTGAAAATGTACTTGAGTTGTATCTGGTGATTCTAAACTTGTTCTTGAATGAAATGACATTGACCTTGAGTATGATTTGTACTTTCATGAAATACTAGATTCTTGACTAATTTTAAAACACCTTGATTATGACAATACAACAAGGTTGGTTGATTTTTTCACACATCCATATCTAACAATATCCTTTGCAACCATATTACTTCATATGTAGCTCCTTGTAGAGCACAATATTCTACCTCTATAAAAAACAATGCCATTGCATGTTATTTTTTACTATGCCATGAGATAGGTCTAGATGCTAGATAAAACATATATCTAGATGCTCATATTTTGTCATCTATAGATCTAGCATAATCTAAGTTTATGTATCCCTATAGGAAAAAATATAATTCTTTGTATATTCTTAGACCATATCATATTGTACCATATATATAATGTACAATCCTCTTTACAACTTTCCAATGAGTCTCCTTACCATCTTGCATAAATCTTGAAAAATAACTTATAGTAAAATTGATGTTAGGCCTAGTGTGTTGTTGGGTATATGAGAGAGTCCTGATCAGTTAATGATAAATATTAGTAGATACTTGAGATGATTTATCATATCTATTGTAACCCTTGATCCATTGGTATCATCTTAGGTTTATAATCTGTCATCCTATATTTTTCTAGTAGTGTCTTGGTATATTTTTTTGTGACCACAATGTAATTCTTTCTTTACCAAACTTTGAAACCAATACAATAGTGAAGAAGCCCCAAATCTATCATGTCAAATGATTTTTTCAAGTCATCCTTCACATCATTCACCAATTTATCTGAACTACTAGTGATGACCAAATCATCAACATAGAGCACAAGGATCACTATCTCATTTCTAATTTTCTTAACATAGATATTTGCATTGGAAGGACTTCTAGTGAAACCATGTTGTAATAGGTGACTATTACTTTTGATATCCTAAGCTCTAGGGGCTTTTTGAAACCCATATAGTGGCTCTTCTAGTCAATTTTACACATTGTCAATAAAGACTCCAAGTTGTATCATGTACACTTAATCTTCAATATGACTATTGAGGAAGGAACTTTTGACACCCATTTGATGAATTTGTCAACCAAACGATGTTGCTAATGTAAATAGTGCATGGATGGTGGTTATTTTTTCTATAGGTACAAATGTCTCTTCATAATCTATTCCTTCCTTCTATGCATAGACCTTTTCAATGAGTCGTACCTTATATTTATCAATACATCTATTTGCCTTATATTTGATTTTAAAACCCACTTGTACCCTATGGGATTGTTTCCTTCTAGTAAATCAATAGGATCCCATGTTTCATTCTTCGTCGAAGATGTGTATTCTACTTACATGGCTTCCTTCCATTACAAAAAACTTAGTGCTTTCTTTACAAAGGTTGGTTATGCATTATCCATTGCAAAAGTAATCAAGCCCATATTTACTTCCTATCGTGTACTACTACAAGTATGTGGTTGTGTGGACGTTATATTAGGAAGTGCATCAATTTTAGCATCTTTGAGAGTATTAGTGAGCTATTTTGGAATATTTCTTTATTGTGATGGAGCAACTACTATCAATTTTGCTACGAGTTCATCAACAAAGTTTGACTTATCTTCTAAAATATCTTCATTAACGTTTTCATGACTCAATGCTCATAACAAGAGATGTCACATCATCAAAACCTTTTGAATCCTTAATGTTTCTCTTAAATTATTTATCAAACACCATATATCTACTTATAAACTCCTTTGAAACCTTACCTTTTGAATCCTTGGTTTCACTTTATGGGATGCTTAAGAACTACCTATTGTGCAACAATTCACAATCTTCAAAAGCACTTTAAGAGTTGAAAAGGCAATACAAAACTTTGCTAAAATTATTCACTCTTTATTAAACATTAACTATATAATAATGCAATCTTGATGGTGTGCTTAATAGACAAACCTGGTTTCACTACCGATTTAATATTTTTAAATAATATTTTTTAATTGTGATTTTTAATACCTTGATAGGAAGTTGTGTTATTTTTAATTATTTTTTCAATTGGTTAAATAGATTTGAAACGGGCCCACCCCACCCGTATTACATCATCACCACATAGTGGTATTACAAAAAAGCTTGAATATTATCTATGTATTGCTTGACAAGATTTGAATCTTGATTTTCTTAAATGCTAAGAAATCTAATCGATTAAGCCAAAACCATTTAATTATATATATATATATATATATATATATATATATATATATATATATATAATATTTTTTTTTTAATCTAAAATATAATAATATCTTTAAATCAAATCTTACTTATTCTTTGATCCAAAATTTTCCATAGACATAGAAAACTTAAAACCATTTCATATATTTTTGAAAAAAATATATAATGTAATTCATAAAAGAAAACTTCAACCCTTTTTAAAAGTAAATAAAATAAAAAAATACAATCTTAACTCAAATACAAAATGAAAACATTGAAAAGAGTATATTCCTTATCAAGTAGTTTAGTTGTGCCACAACAAGCTTGAGAAAAGATTCCAAATCTTTATTTATTTATTTTTGGTTATATAAGAGATTTGGTTATAGGGTTCAAATCATAGGAGTTGTTTCTATCAAACTTATTCCACCTCGTTCTTGTTGACGGGTGAAGGGAACCAGGGGACCACTGGCTTGGGATTCACATTGGCATGCCATCAAGGTTCAAACCACATGAGCTGCTGCTCCCACCAAACTTATTCCACCTTATTATTGTTGATCCCATGTAAAAGGGACCATCGATCGCTCGAGATTCACACTGTCATGTCATCCTCAATCTGACGCCCACTTAAAAGAGATTAGACTATTACCTTTACAAACAAACTACCCAAAATTTGAACCTAAGTAATTTCTTAATAAATATCTAATCATACAAACACTTATCAATCCATAAACACTCACTAATCCACAACGTGCTGAAAAGACATTATGGCATCTTATTTCCATTACGTAAAAGCTCCGGTAGGCAGAGCAATCACATCCTATCTGCCATGGTTGACTTTAATAAAGCCACGTGTCATTACGATACTTGACACAGTCCTTTTGATGGGCTATTTTTTTTTTTTTTTTATACATACTCGTCATTTGAAAATTATTGGATTTCCTTTCATTATATTTGACCGAGAGTTGTCCATGTTCCCATAACCACCGAGTCGTAATAAATCTGTTTGATAGACTCCTCAGTTTATTAGCTTGATGTCCTTCCTCTAGCCAACTCATTCCATGGAAAAGATTGAGCTCCATTGACTGTCTTTCTCCAGCCAACTCATTCCATGGAAAATATTGAGCTCCAAACATGGATTCTTAGACCATATACAAGCACTAATTAACTGTTGAAAGAAACTAACCGATTCCGACCGTTCAACCAATGGAGTTTTTTTAATTATTATTATTAAAGTAAGATAGACAGGGCAGCCACTTCATTTGTAGGCGAGGTATACATATCCATTATCCATGTCTAAATTTTTATTATAAAGATACACACTGTTTGAGAGTGGCTGGCAAGAAAGTGATAGAGTGTTTAGATGTCCTACACATTTCTTAGACTGTCCTTTTAACACCACACCGCCGAGCAAGTAAGTAGAATGGTCTAAATTCAATAATGAGATGGATCACATGAATTCTTCTTCTTGACAATAATAAGATAAAATGATGGGATAAAAATGTTATGAATTTCCTTTATAATAATTAATAAATAAATAAAATTATATATATAATAATTCCTAATATAGTATAATACCTCCTTATACGGATAGATAATATAAAACTAGATATCACAAATTACAATGATAAATATGCACACATTATTGATTAAAAGAATTTATCCAACAAAATCATTCATCAATTAAAGTCAACTTCTTTTATGGTTAAGAAAACTCAAGCTCTCCTTGGCTTTTGCAACATTTAAACTTCACTTTGGTCAATTACCATTTTGCTATTATTTTAAAAATATATTAATATTGATTTAAAATAAAAATATTTTAATTATATTTAAATATTTTTATTTTAATTAAATTATATATATAAATATATATTTTTAATAAATTATATGATTTTTAGTGGTAAACTTATTACAATGGTAAAGGCTTTGATCTCTCTTTGAACCTAAAGGTTTTGGCCTCTCTGAGAGGTTTAAGGTTCAAACCCCACTTAGTATGAGGGGTCTTGGTCCTCTCATAAAAATCTGGTAAACTTATTAAAAAAATAAATTATATGATTTTTTAATGAAGGTTACCCTTATGAAAATATTAAAACAATGCATATATTATTAAGTTAATTAAACTATGGAGTTGCATTTCTTTTAATGATAATATTCTTCTCCCCCAATCCCTTACCTTTCTTCCATCAAATATTTTGTATCATTTTTATTAAGAAATAAAATCAACAAGATACCTTTTAAAATTTGAATTGTATCAAGATGAAGATCATTATTATGATTAGCTAAACTATATGTCATATTGTTTCTTTTCCTATAAATATACTATAATTTCGAAGATGTCTTCTTTGTCAATAATTGGTAATTGGTGAACATCAAAAATAATATTTTTATTGGTCTAATCTCCACATTCTTGAAGGTATTAATGTTAATATGTGAATCCCTCTCAATTGTAATATATCCCCATATTTTTTCAATGATAATTTTGATCATTATAAGAAGTACCCAATTAATCGCATGGTTGTTTGTTGAATATGACCTCGATTTGAAGTACCCAATTAATTATAAGAATTCTTGCTCTATTTTTCTAACAGATAAACTCATTTGCCATTTTTTTGAATATTTTATTTGGATAAACTTTCAAAATTAGTTGTTATGAACATATGTATTAGTCATTTTCATTTTACCATGGGCAAAAGTAGATCCTTTGTGTAACCCTTGCATGTATATTCAAATATTAACCAATATTTTAACATATTTTTTATACCCAATGCAAATATTTTTTTCAATTGGTTATGCGAGATTGGAACGAGCCCCATCCTTATTACATCATCACTAAATAGTGGTATTACAACATAGGTTGGATATTATCCATGTATCCCTTGGAAATATATGAACCCGGGTCTCCTCTTTAAATGTTAAGGAATCTAACCAGTTAAGCTAATGCCATTTGTTTAAAAATTTGAGTCTACATAGGTTTTTATCAGGGGTCTTGGTTCCCTCATATTGGGTGAGGTATCCTAGTCCCATCGTATTGGGGTTTGAACTTGGATCTCCTACATGAAAACCCAAAGACTTACCACTACGGTATCCCTCACGGGTCCCAACCAATGTAAATATTAACCAATATTCTAGTACATATTTTTCACACCCAAGACTTTAGATGATGAGCACCATGCCTATAAACATTTTCTAAGAGAGACAACAATAAGAATTGAAACTTGGATATGACCTTGAGATTTATTTTTCAAAACTTTATTACTATTTTCAAGCCACAAATTCTAATGTCAATATCAATCCTCTTGAATGCTTAATATTTTAGGTTTGAAATAACTCAGCCATAATTTCACCAACTCTTCCAATGTTTATGCAAAAAATCCTTCTTTTTTTTGAAAAATATACCTAGACACTAGAAGCAAAAGGAAAATAAAGAAGTAAATAATCTAACTTTTTTATCTTTGCACAACATACACCTAAAAAAGATGATATTATTTATTTAATGGAACGGGTAACAAGAAAATAATTTATTCGTACAAGATTCAAAAGCAACCAAATTTACAAATATATACATTAAGATGTCTCTTGGTTTCTCAAGAGACTCTTGGTGATCCATAGATCAACATGTCTCTTCTCAAAGAGATTTGCATTGGAAGGACTTCTAGTGAAACCATGTTGTAATAGGTGACTATTACTTTTGATATCCTAATATCTAGGGGCTTTTTTCAACCCATGTAGTGGCTCTTATAGTCAATTTTATACATTGTCAATAAAGACTCCAAGTTGTATCATGTACACTTAATCTTCAATATGACTATTGAGGAAGGAACTTTTGACACCCATTTGATGAATTTGTCAACCAAACTATGTTGCTAATGCAAATAGTGCATGGATGGTGGTCATTTTTTCTATAGGTACAAATGTCTCTTCATAATCTATTCCTTCCTTCTATGCATAGACCTTTTCAATGAGTCATACCTTATATTTATCAATATATCTATTTGCCTTATATTTTATTTTAAAACCCACTTGTATCCTATGGGATTGTTTCCTTCTAGTAAATAAATAGGATCCCATGTTTCATTCTTAATCAGAGATGTGTATTCTACTTACATGGCTTCCTTCCATTACGAAAAACTTAGTGCTTTCTTTACAAAGGTTGGTTATGCATTATCCATTGCAAAAGTAATCAAGCCCATATTTACTTCCTATCATGTACTACTACAAGTATGTGGTTGTGTGGACATTAGATTAGGAAGTGCATAAATTTTAGCATCTTTGAGAGTATTAGTGAGGCATTTTGGAATCTTTCTTTATTGTAATGGAGCAACTACTATCAATTTTGCTACTGGTTCATCAAAAAATTTTGACTTATCTTCTAAAATATCTCCATTAACTTTATCATGAATCAATGCTCACAACAAGAGATGTGACATCATCAAAATCCTTTGAATCCTTAATGTTTGTCTTTAATTCTTCATAAAACACCATATATCTACTTATATGTACATTCTTGATGACTGGATCTATCAATAAATAAGATTTTTATGTCTCATCATACATAAGAAATATGCAAGGTAGAGTTTTTGCATCCAACTTGGTCCTCTTTTATTTTGGCACATGCATGTATGCCTTACTTCCAAAGAATTTGAGATGCATAATTGATGGCTTCCTCCTAGAACAAGCTTCTTTAGACATAATCCCTTGAAGTACATTTTTTGAATATCCATTTTGAAGATACACTACAGTAGATACATGTACAACTTGATATTTCTATGATAGGCTAGCTATTATGAGCATGCAGTGAACCATTTCCATGATGGAACAATATTTTCTCTCAACAACCCCATTATATTGTGGAATAGGTAGTAGTAAGTTGTTGAAGAACATAAGCTTATACTGAGAGGGGGGTGAACAGTATAAGACCACTTTTTACTTTTCTTATCCCAATCAAAATTATACAATATATCAATGGCAATATCAATAGCAGAAACCAAAGCAATGTACAAATCATCACACACACATGAGACACCAATTTACGTGATTCGCTCAATGTGAGCTGCATCCACGGATAAAATATTTCACTAAATTTTATCAATCCAAATTCTAGGAATACCTTTCCCGATTACAATGTTTATGGGCACCAACCCAAAGGAGACACCAATCTCCTAATCTCGAGTTCATGGGCACCAACCCACAGGAGACACCAATCCCCTAGCTCTGCTCTGGCTGGTGATCCTCTAGAAGACCTCTGCCTCCACTGCCCTTAGCAAATAGAACTCTATCCATAGAAGACACCTATCCTCCCTGCTCTGGCTGGAGACCTCTGTCCTCAACTCTATCACCTCCAAAGATGGTCCTCGAATTTGCACTAAACACAGTCCTTCGATCTAGCACAAATGTCCTCGTTTGTCTTTGCCTGTCTACTCTCTATGCCCTCTTCTCTCTCTACGCAAACACACCCACACTTGGTCGAACTTCAACCCTTGCACTATCTGCGCACACTCTTCTTCCTTTGCGATCTTTCACACTTAGAATGATTTGACAAAATGCACTCTGCACACTACAATCGAATTCCCACTCTGCTCATAGTGATCGAACTTCTTGCACTGCGCACTATCTCTAAACGTCGCACATCAACTACACATCCAATCGCCCAAATAGCCCTCCTTTTATATCAAAATTTTCAAGATGAAAACTTTAATCTTAGTCGGCTGTTATACCAAAAACAAACCCTAATCTACGTCGGCTACAAGCCCTAATTTTCATCGGCTAAAATTTAACTTTGTCGGCTTCACTGCCTCTGGAACACTTCTATAGCTTTTGTCGTGAAACTACAACATGTCGCGATATCGTGACACTTCTCCCTTCGTCGACCTCCTTTATGCTTTTGTCGTGAAATTGTGACACTTCTCCCTTCATAGCCTTCCTCTCTGCTTTTATCACGAAATCGTGAAACTTCTCCTATAGAAGGCCTGCTTTCAGTTTCTATCGCGAGATCGAGACACTTTCGCTTCCTTGCACTCTTCTTGGATTGCACTAGCAAAAACATGACATGTCACGAAATCATGACACTTTCGCTATGCTTACACCCACGAAAATGAAACATGTCACGAAATCACGACGCTTTCACCTTTGAGATCTTCCTTCTTGAATTTGTCATGAAATCATGACGCTTCTTCTTCCATGCTCTTTTGATTTGCTTTTGTCACGAAATCGTGACTCTTCTCTTGTTGAAGACCTGCTTTCTATTTCTGTCATGAAATCGTGACACTTTCTCCAACCGTATGCTGCCATCTCAATCTGTCACAAAATCGTGACACTTTCTGCATCCGTAAGCTTTCTCTTCAACCTGTCACGAAATCATGACACTTTCTACATCCATACACTTTCTCTTCAACATGTCGCAAAATCGCGACGCTATCAACTTTCTGTACTCTTTCTTTGCAACCTATCATGAAATCATGACGCTTTCAGATTTTGTACGATTTCTTTGTAGCCTGTCGCGAAATCACGACAATTCTTATTTCAGACTCTTCCCTTTGCTGCATGTCATGAAATCATGACACTTTTTCTCCTTAGCGCTTTTCTTTTCTTCGGGTCGTGAAAACCCGACATGTCACGATATCGTGACACTTTTTCTCTCGGACTCTCTCTCCTGCATTATGTCGCGAAATCATGACACTTTTTCTTTCGGACTCTCTCTCCTGCAACATGTCATGAAATCACGACACTTTTTCGTCCGTACAACCTTCCTTGCAATATGTCGCAAAATCATGACATTTTTGACTCCGAACATTCTCTCTCCTCTTTGAGTCACTAAACTGTGACATGTCGCGATATCGCGACACTTTTCTAAAAAAAATTCTCTCTCTCTGCTTAAGTCGCAAAAATGCGACATGTCGCGATATTGTGACACTTTTCTAAAAATTTTCTCTCTCCTACTTAAGTCGCAAAAATGCGACATGTCGCGATATCGCGACATTTTTCCAACTTACTTTCTTTCGAACCTGTCATGCCGTAACCTTCATCAAAACAAATTATTTTACATCAAATCAAATTCCTTCAAAATCTTCTTGACATCAATGACAACTTATACACTTGAGCAAAGGCAATGTACCCAAGGTACCCAAAATTGCCAACAATCTCCCCCTTTGTCATTGATGGCAAACCTTTACTGAAAACACGTCTCAAGAGCCAAAACTGAAACCAACTGTGCTAACAACTGAGAAACTCGTGCCCACAATTGAGAATCTTCCTTTGAAGTTTTGCTCCCCCTGACTTGAAGCTTTCCTCTTCACTTGAAGCTCTCCCCCTTACTCATATCTCTCCCCCTTTGTCATCAATGGCAAAGGGTCACCTTTGGGGCTCGGGACTAAGAATGAGCCTCTTAGCTTAGTCCCTCCCCCACCTCCTGATGAGGTGATTAATTCAAGGGTGGGAGTAAAACTCCCATTAGGCACTAATCATCATCAGCATCTATAATTTCCTTGTCGAGCCTTCTCTTGAACTCTTTGCCCGTATTCCTATTCCTGTTCCTGTCACTGCTCTTGTTCCTGTTATCATTCCTATTCTTATCCATGCCTTGATCCTTGGACCTGTTCATACCACTGCTCCTGTTCCTGTACCTTGGAAGTTCAGCTCTACATTGTCTAGCTGTGTGACCTTCATTATTACACTTATAACAAGTAACAATGTTATTTCTTTTATGCATACCTATTCTTTGAATCCGCCTATTCTGACTAACCCTGTTCTGACCAAACCTATTCTAGCCGAACCTGTTTTGATCAAACCTGTTCCTATAATTAACCTTGCAATAGACTACCTTGTGCCCAAACTGTTGACAAGAGTAGCAATACCCTTGAAAGAAACTAGCGCTTCTAAAATTATCATTTACCTTCTTCACTTGAGCCATGCAATGTGCAACCATGTGACCAAACCTGTGACACGCAAAACATCTGTCGTGAAATTTTTCTTTATTCGACCTCTTGGGTCCTAAAAACTTCTTCTCATTCTAAATTTTGTTTTTTGTTTCTACACATCTATCATTCAAGGACTCATGATCTGAAATACTTTCCTCATCAGAACTCTCTTCCTTTTGGAGTCTCTTACTAGACTCTCCAGCTTGTTGGCTTAACAAAACCAAGGCCTATTTTATCCGTTGTCTTTCTTTGACCTTTGATGAGTGACTTAACCTTTTTGGAGCTATCTTGAAACTTGTAAAGCTTATCCTTGTACTCTTTAGTTTCCTCTTTCAAAGAAGCCATTTTCTGTTCTAACTCACTATACTCAAGAACCTTAGACTCTAACTCATCCTTGAGTTCTTGTGTCTTAGCCATAGAGAAGTCAAGACTTTCTATAAGATCATCTCTCTCCATACAACATTCATCTAACTTATCCTTGAGTCTAACATTCTTATTTCTTTCCTTTTTCAAAACACTAAGAGCATTAGTAAGTTCACTTTCAAGATCCTTTATTTGTTTGCTTTCTGAATCATCAAAGCCTTTTTCATATTTCTTATCACTAGAGGTGCTACCTTTTTCAAAAACCATACACGCATATTCCTTATAGTTTTCTGAAGCATCCTCATACATACTAGAAACAAAATCATTATTTGTGCAATCATCCTCAAGGTGACCAAAATTTCCACATCTAAGACATTTCATGATAATGAATCTATGTTTCGGTTCTTCCTCTTTTTCTGAAATGAACAACATCTCATTTTCATCATCACTTGAAGAACTTTCACTATCACTACTAGAACACTTACTTGCTTTGTCTAGGTAGAAACTTTTCTTGTGCTTGTGAGAATACCTCTTTCCTTGATTGTTGTGCTCATATTTGTTCTTTCTGTGATGCTTGTGCTTTTCAAAATCCTTGCTCTTAGAATATTGTTTTTCTTTATCACTTTCATTCTTGGAAATAGTACAGTTAGTAGCATAATGACCAAGCTTTCCACAATTGAAATATCTTATATTTTTCATGCTTTTGTGCTTTCTAGAGAACTTGCCCTTTTTGTTGTAATATGCCTCTTCATCACTAGAAGACTCATCACTCTCTTGAAGCTATTTACCCTTGGATTTCTTGGTAGCCTTGAAAGCTGCCTCTTTCTTGACGTCAACCTTCACTTGAGTTCTCAACTCAAATGCTGCAAGTATACTATGGAGCTCATCCTTTTTCAAATTATCCAAATATTTAGCTTCCTCAATAGCAGAAATATTTTCACTAAATCTATTCGGAAGAGATCTTAAAATCTTATCACAAACATCATTTTCAGCAAGCTCAAGACCTAAGTCTTTCATGGAGTTAACAACCTCATCCATACGAAGCATGTAGTCACTAATCTTTTCATCATAATTCATCTTGAGTTGTTCAAACATACCTTTGAAGTGTCTCAATTTGGCCTTTCTAACATTTGTATCACCTGTATGAACCACTTGCAACCGTTTTCACATTTCACTAGTTGTCTTGCATTGAATCACTTTGGCGAGATCTGCTTTCTGTAACCCTTTCAAAATTGCATTCATTGCTTTTGAATTGTTGTGATGTAGGAGCCTTTCTTCTTTAGTATTTGGACCATGTACAGGAATAGTGTACTCATATTCAATTACTTCCCATACCTCATTACCAAGTGCCATTAGATGAACCTTCATCCTTGCACTCCAAAGACAAAAATCTGACCCATCAAGAATAGGTGCTGCATTGCCACTTGAATAATCCATTGTGTTCTTTACTGGCTTTTCCTTCAAGTCGTTAAACTTTTCGAAGGCACCCGCTCTGATACCAATTGAAGAACACAAGCTTATACTGAGAGGGGGGGTGAACAGTATAAGACCACTTTTTACTTTTCTTATCCCAATAAAAATTATACAATATATCAATGGCAATATCAATAGAAAAAACCAAAGCAATGTACAAATCATCACACACACATGAGACACCAATTTACATGACTCACTCAATGTGAGCTGCATCCACGGATAAAATATTTCACTAAATTTTATCAATCCAAATTCTAGGAATACCTTTCCCGATTACAATGTTTATGGGCACCAACCCAAAGGAGACACCAATCCCCTAATCTCAAGTTCATGGGCACCAACCCATAGGAGACACCAATCCCCTAGCTCTGCTCTGGCTGGTGATCCTCTAGAAGACCTCTACCTTCGCTGCCCTTAGCAAATGGAACTCTATCCATAGAAGACACCTATCCTCCCTTCTCTGGCTAGAGACCTCTGTCCTCAACTCTATCACCTCCAAAGCTGGTCCTCGAATTTGCACTAAACACAGTCCTTCGATCTAGCACAAATGTCCTCGTTCGTCTTTGCCTGTCTGCTCTCTACGCCCTCTTCTCTCTCTATGCAAACACACCTACACTTGGTCGAACTTCAACCCTTGCACTGTCTGTGCACACTCTTCTTCCTTTGCAATCTTTCACACTCAGAATGATTCGACGAAATGCACTCTGCACACTACGATCGAATTTGCACTCTGCTCACAGTGATCGAACTTCTTGCACTGCGCACTATCTTCGAACGTCGCACACCAACTACACATCCACTCGCCTAAAAAACCCTCCTTTTATATCAAAATTTTCAAGATGAAAACTTTAATCTTAGTCGGCTGTTATACCAAAAACAAACCCTAATCTACATCGGTTGCAAGCCCTAATTTTTGTCGGCTAAAATTTAACTTTGTCGGCTTCACTGCCTTTGGAACACTTTTGTAGCTTTTGCCGTGAAACTACAACATGTTGCGATATCGCGACACTTCTCCCTTCGTCGACCTCCTTTCTGCTTTTGTTGTGAAATCGTGACACTTCTATCTTCATAGCCTTCTTATCTGCTTTTGTCACGAAATCACGACACTTCTCCTATAGAAGGCCTGCTTTCAGTTTCTGTCATGAGATCATGACACTTTCGCTTCCTTGCACTCTTCTCGGCTTGCACTAGCGAAAACATGACATGTCACGAAATCGCGACACTTTCACTGCCTTGTGATTTTATCTGCCTTACGCCCACAAAAACAAAACATGTCGTGAAATTGCGATGCTTTCACCTTTGAGCTCTTCCTTATTGAATTTGTCATGAAATTGCGATGCTTCTTCTTCCATGCTCTTTCGATTTGCTTTTGTCATGAAATCGTGACTCTTTTCCTATTGAAGACCTGCTTTCTATTTCTATCACAAAATCGTGACACTTTCTCCAATCGAATGCTGCCATCTCAATCTGTCGTGAAATCATGACACTTTCTACATCCGTATGCTTTCTCTTCAACCTATCGTGAAATCGTGACACTTTCTGCATCCATACGCTTTCTCTTCAACATGTCACGAAATCGCGACGCTATCAAATTTTTGTACGCTTTCTTTGCAACCTGTCGTGAAATCACGACACTTTTAGCTTTTATACGATTTCTTTGTAGCCTGTCGTGAAATCACGATAATTCTTATTTTAGACTCTTCCCTTTGCTGCATGTCGCGAAATCGTGACACTTTTTCTCCTTAGCGCTTTTCTTTTCTTCGGGTCACGAAAACCCGACATGTCATGATATCGCGACACTTTTTCTCTCGGACTCTCTCTCCTGCATTATGTCACGAAATCGTGACACTTTTTCTTTTGGACTCTCTCTCCTACAACATGTCGCGAAATCGCGACACTTTTTCGTCCGTACAACCTTCCTTGCAATATGTCGCGAAATCGCAACATTTCTGACTCCAAACATTCTCTCTCCTCTTTGAGTCGTGAAACTGTGACATGTCGCAATATCGTGACACTTTTCTAAAAAAAATTCTCTCTCCTGCTTAAGTTGCGAAAATGCGACATGTCGTGATATCGCGACACTTTTCTAAAAAACTTTCTCTCTCCTGCTTAAGTCACCAAAATGCGACATGTCGCGATATCGTGACATTTTTTCAACTTACTTTCTTTCGAACCTGTCAAGTCGAACCTTCATCAAAAAAAATTATTTTACATCAAATCAAATTCCTTCAAAAGCTTCTTGACATCAATGACAACTTATACACTTAAGCAAAGGCAATGTACCCAAGGTACCTAAAATTGCCAATAGTTGTTGATTAATCCTATTTTATGTGAGAAACCTATAGATACCCAATTTTATCTTCCTCCCTAGACATTGAATTTCATCACTAAATCATCCCTTTCTAAAAAATCAAGCAAATATGACAATTTTTATACTTGAATTTGAAGCAAAAGATGATCCTAACTTTGATGACTACAAAACTTTATCAAATGACCATAAAATTTTACAAAAGTGGTATTGTTGGAAAGATCTCAAAAATATATTTGTAAAAAGTGTAAATATACCTAGATTTTAACAATATTTAACCCTTCAAAATTCACTACAAGTGTGTCATAGCCCTACAAATACGTTATAGCACGCTTGTTGACCCTACAAGTGCATTGTAACACACTTATATCCATATGAGGCACTTGTACCAATGCTTCTAAAGATTTAATGCCAATAGATGACTTCCAATCACTACCAATTAACTTCACATCTCACCTCACCAATGAGATTGCACAAATCAAGGTTTGTAACTAGTAATTAGTCCACTTTGCATGATATTCTTCCTATTAATCTAATCCTCTTAAATATCATAATCACTCACCTCCCACTATCCAAATTCTTTCCACATCATCAAATCCTTCTAACCACCTTGTAAACTTTATAGAGATCCTTCAATGATCTTTTGAAAGCTTATAAAATTATCCTTGTTGTAGTATCTTGGGTAAAACAAACAACTGGATCAGAATTCACAATCCTAATAACCAAGAATATTGGTAATTATATATCTAGGGAAACTATTTTCTTTGAAAGGTTTTTATTTCTTAATAGGTAGTTGTTCTATGAAGATCATTGATTAAATAAAATTTAGAAGTTAACTAGAGGGTTTATATAATATTCTAACCTACTTCCACTTGGCTCTTGGATCCAGGTATCCAACGTACACATAATATCCATGAAGGGTCTTTGGAGCAAAGTCCATTGTATAACTCATCAAAATAAAAAACCACATCAGAAGGGTTGTAAACCCTTCTCTCATATTTTAGCAATCATTTTATCTCATCTTTTCCATTATTTTAGCAATCATTTAATCTCATCTTTAGCATTCTTTTGGCAATCATTTGTAATATTTATATTCTTCAATTCTCATCCATGTTCTATTTTATTATTCTTCTTTGTTTAATCACCATAAAAGGAAATTGTGATCTGATCCATGTACTATGAAGTGAGATGCTCTTGATGAAATTGGGTAGGTCCCAAATTCTAACTACTTTTATTGATTATTTCAATTGTAGATCTACTATTTTGTAGGTGTATAAAAAGTGTGCCTTATGATGATAAGTGCACTATAGTAGGACAAGTGTGTTAGCAGGAAAAATGCATTATAGCAAAACAAGTGTGTTATAGCAAAACAAGTATGTTATAGCAAAATAAGTACACCACAAGCCTACAAGTGCACCATGATACACTTGTCTATGTAGGAAAAACTAGGTCAAAATTTGTTGTTTCTATTTTGTGTGAAATTTTGTTAGGTGTTGTGTCTCAGTTTCTATGTCTATTGTGTTTTATATTCATAAATCCATAGATAGGTGTGTTATTGTGAAATCAAGTTAGATGATCATAAGATTTATAGATTAACTTGGTCAATTTAGGGTTTTTTAAGCTTCCCCTACCTTTTATAATTGATTTTATAACAAAATATTAGCAAATAAAAGGGTTTTTTTTTAATTAGTCTCTTTCTACATTCTACATTCACAAGGTATTTAAAGGTCATAAAAGCAAATAATTACATGTTGATTGTCTTGTATTTTTGGTGTTGTATAGTGTTCTTAGTAGTGCCTTACATCAAATCACACAAATTATACATTTTAGCTTTATCTCCAAATATCCTAAAAACCATTCCTTTTCAAAAGCATCTACAAGTGAAAGAGCATTTATGACTAATTGTGTGCATCATTGCATTTTAAGAATTGAATCCTTTTTGTAAAAATCGTAATAGAGAAAAAGGATTTCATTTTCAAGCATGGTAAATAAAGGTAAATTGCATGTAACCTAAATATCTAGACTAATATTTTTTTTTAAGAAAAAACCCCTTGTGGGGCCGCCTTGGTCTAAGAGACCATGAACAGGGGGTTCTACACCATCAAAGTCACCCGGGGGTCACACCCATCCCTGCTCGCACCAACATTATCAATTGGATTTTGGGTACCCAATTCAGCTTTTTGGTAGGGTGGAGATTCAAACTTGGGACCTCCCTTGGAGGATTGCCCTCTCCTCTCCAACTCACCTACAACACCTAGGTAATATCTAGAATAATTTTATTGTCTATATTTTGCATGTATTGATTGTTGGTTTGAAAAATAAAAATAAAAACTAATTACTTTATTGTCAGCATTGGAATTGAAAAGGACATGTAGATTCTAGGATTTGTATTGTTGTATTTTATTAGCACTTGCATCACATCTCATATTTTGAAAACTACATTTAGGATAGCTAAGTAAATGGGACCTTAAGTGTATTTTAAATTACTACCTAAAATCTAGAACTAGTAGGCTACACACTCTAAACCTTCTAAAGCACAAGTGTTATAATATGCACCATTTTGCAGTCCCACAACTTTAGCAAACCTGTCATAAACACCACATGGGTTCAAAAACCTTTGCCTCTCCTTGTGTTGGTTAAATATAAAATCAATTAAAACCTAATTAATACCACCTTAATGAAAACTTTTATAATATTTAATCCTCCCTTCATAAAGCTATGGTTGAACCTCCTCATCTTACCCACAATATTGCATGTCAATTAGCTCAAAATTTTAATTCCTTGCCATAATTACATAAGGTCCAAGCAAATAAAGTAATCTTTGAAAACCCCACTTTCAAGGAGGAAGAGTATGAATCTCCTCCCTCAGGAACCCTTTATATTATTCATAATGAACAAGATGGGGTAGATTTTAAATCCATGGATAATTTAGCGATTTTCTTGCATGGAGATAAAGAAACCATGCAAACCATTTTAAGTTAATATGAAGAGTCCTTAAAAACTTTAGCTATGGAAGTGTCCCTTTTGGACCTTTCTAAAAGACCTAGGTCCACTCCCTTAACTTTAAGTCAAAGAGATCTATCTTATGGGTCCTTGTATGTTTGTATGTTGACCTTAACGCATCCAACCTTAATTGCACCAACTCAAACCCTCCTATAGTTACAACATTTGTAGAAGGTTTGGTGCTAAATCCCTTGTCCTCCTTAGGAAATTAGTTATCCTTACTCTCTATGCTTAGGGTCAACAATAATTTCCTTATGCATCAACCAAAAAGTAACAATCAAATACAACATATTGATATTTTCCCTAGTGTTCCAATATCTACAAATGCACTTCTAATCCTTTTTTCAACACACATTCTTCCCAATATCACACATCCATTGCCTCAAAATCTTATTTTACCCAATCCATTTTTTCCAAGCAACTTTGGATCAAGCAATCCAACACTACCTTACACATCAACTCTGCCAATATCTTAAACCTATCCATGTGTTAGTTCACAAACTTACTTGATCATGCCTCAAGCCCCATCAAATCCACCTTACCCTACATATCTAAACATACCTTTCAAACTAGAACAAGTGGAAAAACAAAACTCTAGGTTTGAGCTATAGTTGGCCTCCCTTCAAGGATCCTCAACTAGTCATAAATATTCATATAAAAATCTATGCAATCAAAATTTAGATCCTCTAGTGGCTATTTGATCTTACCCTCCCAAGTTTAAAACCCCTAATTTTTAACTATATATGGGAGAGGGAGACCCAACTGAACATCTTAGGCTCTTCCAAGCTACTTGTCATGATATTACCTATGAGGAGACACTACTCCTCAATTTATTTCCAAAAATACTTGGGGTTCTACCTTAGAGTGGTATTTTTATATACCATGACAATCAATTAAAAACTTTTAGGATCTTGTAGAGATGTTTCTCCAAAATTTTATCATGTACATAGAAGAAAATGTATGATTGATGACTTTATCAAATCAAACAAGCTAAATGTAAAGCTTTCATGGATTTATAAACGTGATGGAGAGTCCTACTAGGGAAACTCTAGTACACCCCTCCTCCTAAGGACCTCCTACATATAATTATACATAGTTTGCAATATCAATTGGCTTACCCTTTGGAAACAACTTGTGTTACTTCTTTCAAATATGTAGTAGACTTGGCTAAATAAGTAGAGAGCCCTCTTATGCAAAGGGTAGCTAAAAGGTAAGAAATAGGAAGAAACATTTACCTCTTATAACCCTAAAGGGAAATATAAAAATAATCATTTTGTGGATTATGGGACAACTAAATACTTCACTATTAACAATGTGAAAACCAATAATGTCAGCACTGCTACTACCTTACAAAAACTAGTCCTAAATTACCCAACAAAAACCTAAGAGAAATTTCACTAGACAATCAATCTCCAACAATTATACTTAAAAAATTGTTAGTATATAAAATTGTATATCTATCTATAATTAGACCCATATACCCTAAAAAGTAAAATCTCCCTTGGTTTAAGGCTAATGAGAAATATGCATTCAACCACACAAATGACTACCATAATAATAAATGTAGGAACTTCATGCATATCATTTAAGACCTAACCAATGATGGCTACATTGTTGTCAGTGATTTTAAACCATAATCATCTTCTAAGAAAGATATGAGGATATTTTATGATCCCTTACCTAATCATAGCAAAAGATCCACCAATCACATTCAAAGTAGAAATTTACCTCCACCCAATCAAAACATGATAGGAATTATTCATGTTCATGCTATCACAAGACAACAAGACAAATACAAAGGTCAATAATAAAATCCACCTTCTAATCCTCCTTTGGCCTTACAACCTAAGAATTTATCTCTTTTAGAATGACCAATCCTAGTCTTATGACCCTATAGTGATTCCTCACTACACTCAAGAGATGCACCATTATTAGGTGATAAAAAGGGGAAGTAGAAGCGACACAAAAAGTGTAAAATAAACTTTTGATAAAAAATTTCAAGAATTGAAAGGCACATCTCAGGTGCAAGAAGGCTATGTCCAAAAGTTAGAAGTTTATAAAGTTCCAATAAAATATGGAGAGAAATGTTTTTGATGTTGAGGTCTTATGGTTAGAAGTCCCAAGGTTAAAAAATTTTTAGTAGAAAATGGTGAGGAAACTTCCAAATAAAATCACTTGTCTCAAAAATGGTGTACAATCTTCTAGAAGTATGGTCATTTCTTGTAAAATAATATTGCATATGTATAAAGGACAATAACATGGTAGCCATAGTACAAGCAACCCATAGATCTGAAGGATTAAATGGAGAGATATTCTGCACCTAGATTATAGGAATTCCCAAAATGGATAGATGATAATAATGATGGTAGATCCTCATCTAAAGACTCAAAACTAATTGATATTTATAACTCTATATCCAAAGACCTAAAGAAGACAAAGAGATTAAATGAAGGTATGACCAAGTGTTAGGAAACAACAATCCTCTTGAAATATCTACATGAGTTTTGGAGGGAAATACTCCTTCTTGCAATCTATAAATAGTAGTAGTCTTAGCATTGTAAAGGATCAACAAGTTTGTATTCACAAGGTTTGTAATATTTCCCTTCATTTTTTTCTATAGCAATCAACTTCTAAGTGGCTTGTGGGAAAATCAAACCCTCATTTTTGGTATAATTTTTGTAATCCTATTTATACATGTATGTATATTTAATACCTATGTGTATATTTTGGGTAGTCATCTATCATTATCATACTTTGACCCATATCTATATGTATGTGTGTGTTTGCAGTCCTTACTTATTTTGAGTTTTACATGCATGTGTGTGAATATGGGAGGCCTATGCATCTATTTTGAGTAGCCATATATGGTTCTCATACTTTGACCCATCTATTTATGCATGTATATGTCTATAACTCTAATTTGGGCTCTTTTATGTTGAAGAAAGGAAGTGTTCACTACTAGCACATAACATTCATACGTATTATTTAGGAAGATCTTATATGGTCTTTGGCACATTGCTACCTTTTTTAACTTGGGTTTTTTTTTTATCATTTTTTAGTTTTTTTATTTTAACTCTCACATCCATTTTCCCTTTGAGCTAAAAGTGTGCCTAAATATTACATATTAACAAGGAGTTAACCTTATAAAATACTTTTAGAGACCCCTTGAGCCAAATCCTATGCTCTTAGGAGAGGTCTTTTTGTGTCACTTTGTGTAAGGTATGATTATCCATCAAGATAATTAGAGAGGACAATAGTTTAATGGCATATCCATTAGGACCTCAGTGACACATAATCAATCTCACAATCACAACAACAATTTGGGCCTAAACTTGGTGAGGGTCTTTACCTATTTTTGCTTGTTGAAGTATCCCTAACTCACCTAGAGACTCTGCTCTAGAATGAACATCAAAATAAGTTGTTATTGAAAGACACCAAATGGAGGTTTTGGTGAAGACCTTAGTATACTTTCTTCTAGAATTAATGAAGTATTAACCTAGAAAGTCCACTCAAACCAAAGGACCCAAAATACTATGAAATATCCACCATGGAAGCTACATGCCAAAAATTAAACACTTATTCCTCATGAACTTTTTAGCATGGAGCAAAAGAAACCCCTTATAACCTATGATACCATTATATGTTTGGTATGACTATTCAACACCCATACTTCTAACCTTTTCATATAATACTGGTGGAGGTCTATCAACCTTGTTAGAGCAACTAAAAGATATGGTCTTCTTTTACTAATTACACAACATAATAAAATAGAACATTGCTATGAAGTTTTTCATGGTATCATTTAGTAAAAAATATCTCATGGGTTATAACTCTCTCTCTCTCCACATTCAATCATTGAATAGGACTATCTTGCTACCCTATTCATGAATGGATTTAAAGGGACAAAGGAAATGACTATATATATCCAACTTGCTACCCAAATACTCTCTAACTCAACAACTTGCTACTTCTAACCAGGTCATGCTAATGCAATAAAAGGAAGAAAAGTGTGTGGAGGCAAAGGTAGTAGCTCCTGATAGGCCTTGGAACTAGAATGATAATTATATGGACCAAATGATAACAAAGGTAGTAGAATCCACTCCCTTTGAAGTATTTTATACAATAAGAGTGGATACTTCTTAGATCCAAGAGGAAGGGATATTTCCCTCTATGTGCATAAAAGAATCAAATGATATAAGCTAGAGGTATAAAACACATGCAAAAAGGGTCAAGAATAGAGAGGAAGTAAACATTGGTTACCAATCCTACTTTACCAATAAGATTTTTCATCCCTAGTATCAGTCTGTTTGCATTAAGGTGGTTGCTAAATAGTTCTAGTTTCTCAAGGATGATGATATTTCACAAAGAAACTAGACAAAAATTAAGTAACAAATAACTTGATCAAGCTAGTGGGAGGACTTTTTTACTCCATCCCCAATGGATAAAGGCCATCCACTTAAAAAATTTATACATATGTGTTATATATAATATATGGGAGTAGTCCCAATATCATGGGATTAAAAAAATATTAACAACTATAGATATGTGAAGATACATAATAACTTCTAAAATTTCCACCTTTGCTTTCATTCTAGAAGGGAATGCTTTTCCAGACTTAGTGTCCAATGACTAAGGTACTAGCTTCTATAGGTTCCTTATCTTTAGCAAGCTAAATATCCCCTATGGGTCACCAAAATTTTAGTGAGTCCTCACCACACTCAAGAGATGCACCACTCTTAGATGATAAAAAGCAAAAGTAGGAGTAGCAGATAAAATGCAAAAGAAAATTTCAATCAAAAAAATTTAAGAATTGGAAGGAAAGTCTTAGGTGCAAGAATATTGTGTCCAAATATTAAAAGTTTATAAAGTTCTAATTATATATGGAGAGAAAAATTTTCAATGTGAGACCCTATGGTCAAAAGTTTCGATTTTAGAAAAATCCTAATGAAAAATGGTGAGGAGGATTTCAAACATGCCGCAAAAATCTAAAATTTTCAAGGTGTAAAATATTTTAGAAGTATGGTCCTTTTCTACAAAAGAATATTGTATATCTCTTTGAAATGACAACAACATGAAAGCCACAACAAAATTAGCCCACAAATCTAAAGCATTAAATAAATATATCTTAGACACCTAGATTATGGGAATACCCAAAATGGGTAGATGGAAATAATGATGATTTCTACTCATACAAAGACTCAAAACCATTTGACATTCATGACTCTAGATCTTGAGACCTCGAAAAGACCAACAACTTAAATGAAGATATGACCAAGTACTAAGAAGAAACATACATCTTGAAATATCTACAGGAGTTTAGAGGGAAATCCTCCTAATTGTAATCTATAAATAGCAGTAGTCTTAGCATTATAAAGGATTTACAAGTTTGTGTCCACAAGTTTTATAATATTTCCCTTCATTTCTTTATGTATAGTAGTCAACTCTTGAGCAACTTGTAGGTAAATTGAACTCCCACTTTTGGAAAAATATTTGTAATATTATTTGTATATATATTTATATTGGAGGATTGCGTGTCTATTTTTGGTAGCCATATTTGGTTCTCACGCTTCGAACCATATTTGTATGCATGTGTTTGTAGTTTTTATTTATTTTAATTTTTACATGCATGTGTGTATATAAAAGGCCTATGCATCTATTTTGAGTAGTCATATATAAAAGGCCTATGCTTTGACCCATATCTTTATGCATTTGTATATCTATAACTCTCATTAGGGCTCATTTGTGTTGAGGAGAGGAAGTGTTCACTACTGGCACATAACATTCAAACATGTTATATAGGGAGATCTTATTTGGTCTTTGGCACATTGCCACCTTTTTTGGATTAGTTTTTTAATTTTTTTAGTTGTTTTATTTTATCTCTAGAATCCATTTTCTCTTTGATTCGAAATTTCACCTAAGATCACATCTTAACAAGGAATTGGTCTTGTAAAATACTTGCATAGACCCTCAATTGAGCCAAACTACATTCTCTCAAGAGAGGCCCTATTGTGTTTCTCTACGCAAGGTATGATTGGTTTTCAAGATAATTAGATAGGACAATATACCTTAAGATAAAGGTAAAAGAGAATTTACCTTCAACAACAACTTGAAGAAACCCTTACAAATATTTTTCTACTCAGTCTACTAAAATTTTTGCCAACCCATAGAGTAACCCTTTTTAAACTCGTAAGTGAGTAAACTATACCACAAGATATTAGTCCTACTAATATTACCAATGTTGTAGGATTTATTAATATAAACCATGCTATGATATCCTTTTACAAATATGATATTCCACCTCTATATATGCTTGGGAGAATCCCATTTTTATATCACATGCCATATGTTGAGCAAGGTGCAACGACAGTATTGTCATTATTGTCAACACAGTCAGATAGATCGGTTGATACAGTGGACAGGAGTTTAGAGGTTACTCAGAGTATGTACAGTGATGTTAAATGCTCATGAGGATGTTTTTGATGTTTGGGTAAAGTTGTTACAGGTTGTCCATGAAGACCGAAGTGGCCCATATGCTAAAGATCAAAGAAAAAGCAAAACAACGCAAAGAAAAAAAGTGTCGCGATATCGCGACATGTTGCATTTTCGTGGCCAAAAGAGAAGAGAAAATGCAAGGAGAAAAAGTGTCGTGATATCGCGACATGTTGCATTTTCACGACCAAAAGAGAAGATAAAAAGCAAGGAGAAAAAGTGTCATGATATCGCGACATGTTGCATTTTCACGATCAAAAAAGAAGAGAAAATGCAAGGAGAAAAAGTGTCGCGATATTGTGACATGTTGTATTTTCACGGGCCAAAGCTAAGAGAAAGAGCAAGGAGAAAAAGTGTCGCGATATCGCGACATGTTGTATTTACGGGGCCAAAGCAAAGAGAACGAGCAAGGAGAAAAAGTGTCACAATATCTCGACATGTTGTATTTTCGCGGGCCAAAGCAAAGAGAAAGAGCAAGGAGAAAAAGTGTCGCGATATCGCGACATGTTGTATTTTCACGGGCCAAAGCAAGGAGAAAGAGAGAGAAAGAAAAAGTGTCACGATTTCGCGACATGTATTTTCGCGGGCCGAAGCAAGGAGAAAGAGAGAGAAATAAAAAGTGTCGTGATTTCGTGACATGTATTTTTGCGGGCCAAAGCAAGGAGAAATGCAGAGAAAGAAAAAGTGTCACAATATCGCGACATGTCGCATTTTTGTGACTCAAAAAGGGTAGGCAGGCAGAGAAAGAAAAGTGTCACGATATCACGAAAAGTCGCATTTTCGCGACTCAAAAAGGGCAGGCTGGCAGAGAAACAAAAGTTTCATGATATCACAACATGTCGCATTTTCACGACTCAAAAATTCCAGGTAGGAAGAGAAACAAAAGTGTCACGATATCACGACATGTCACATTTTTGTGACTCAAAAAGGGTATGCTGGCAGAGAAACAAAAAGTGTCGCGATATCGTGACATGTCGCATTTTCATGACTCAAAAAGGCCAGGCAAGAAGAGAAACAAAAGTGTCATGATATCGCGACATGTCACATTTTTGCGACTCAAAAAGGGCAGGAAGACAAAGAAACAAAAGTGTCGCGATATCGCGACATGAATACCAGGATGGTGAAACTGAAGACTGCAAAGTGACATGGACCAATAAGGAATCTTTAGTGATTTGAAATCATTTAAGATGGTCATTACACATGGAAAGAAATGGACGCATGCCCATGTGGAGAAAATGAACAGTCATGGAAGGAGAAAACGAATAGTCATGAAAAGAAGCGGATGCATGCCCATGTGGAGAAAACAAATAGTCGAAGAAGGAGAAAATGAACAATCGTCAAAATAGAAACGAAAAGCTTTTTTAGAAACCAAAACGCATTCATGCACAAAGGAGAAAACAAACAGTCATGACCGAGAAGATGAACAGTCATGGTAGGAGAATATGGTGTCAATTCGTTGCATGTAACATGTTTGACGAAATGCCTACTCTATATATACAAAAGGAGTTACATAAAGAAGGCATTACAATTGACAAGTGGTGCATGAGAATATGAAAGGAGTTACAACTGGAGTTACAAAGAGAAAGGATGGTTATAAAAGGAGTGTTGCTCGAAAAATTTTATGTAGGAAATTAATTCGGCAAAGTGCACGAGAGGAGCGTGAGAGGAGAGCAAGAAGGATGTGTGTTGTGTGAGCGATGTTGAGTAAGCAATAGACCAGTCAGGGTCTTGTAAAAGTGAAGGCATTATTATGTCAATCTTATGGTTTCAAAATTTAAGTCCAAGTTGGTGCTTGGCATCAGGGGTTGGTGCTCCTTTCTATTGGTGTAGATAAATCATGGGTTGGTGCTCCTTTTTGTTGGTGCAGATAAATTAGGGGTTGGTGCTCCTTCTAGTTGGTGCTGGTAAATCAAGGGTTGGTGCTCCTTTCTGTTGGTGTAGATAAATCAGGGGTTGGTGCTCCTTCCAGTTGGTGCTGGTAAATCAAGGGTTGGTGCTCCTTTCTATTGGTGCAGATAAATCAGGGGTTGGTGCTCCTTTCAATTGGTGTTGGTAAATCAGGGGTTGGTGCTCCTTTCTATTGGTGCAGATAAATCAGGGTTGGTGCTCCTTCTAGTTGGTGCTGGTAAATCAGGGGTTGGTGCTCCTTCTAGTTGGTGCTGGTAAATCAGGGGTTGGTGCTCCTTTCTATTGGTGCTGATAAATCAGGGGTTGGTGCTCCTTTTTATATGTGTAGATAAATCAGGGTTTGGTGCTCCTTTCTTTTGGTGCAGATAAATTAGGGGTTGGTGCTTCTTCCAGTGGGTGCTGGTAAATTGATTGTAAAGTTAGTGCTTTGCAAAGGCTAGATTTGGATGGGAGTCCAAACAGTCATTTTGAGGAGCAAACAAATAGATGAACCTCGATAAATATTATGTTGTGTGATGTTATCTTGTTATACTTGCTTTAGTTAGTTTTAATTTTTTATTTTTTTGGCTTTAAGAGTTGAAGATTTAAGTTTTAAAGAGCTACACTGATTCACCCCCCCTCTCAGTGTCATTGTGAGACTAACAATTGGTATCAGAGCTAGTTTCCCTTGTTAGGCTAAATCAGCTAGGGTTGATCTTGGATTAGTACGCAATGGGTAAGAAGAATAGATCTTCCTCCAATAAGGCATCTCAGTCAGTTTCAGTTCCTGTGAAAGAGAAAATTGAACTAGAAAAGATAGGAGTGAATTCTGAAGTATGTGATGAAAACCTTGAGCTTGAAGTAGATCTAGAAGGTGAGTTGATCGCTGCACTTGAAGAGTTGAATATAGAAAGGAAAAAGAACAGAAGACTGTCCAAGAAGTTGGAATAATATGGGGATAAGATCGAAGATCTCTTCTTACAAATTCATAAAGCCAAGAAAATAGAAGAAGCCTTGAAGTCACACCTGGATGATAAAGTCGATGTATGTAGCAAACGTGAAGAGGAATCTAACAAAGTTTTTAGTGATCTAAAGCTGCAAGTAGAAAATTCCAAAAGGATTGAAGAAACTCTCAGGTCACATATCAATGAGAAAGAGATTGTTTGCTGCAAACAAGAAGAGGAGATTGTTTTATTGAGGAAACAACTAGAAGAGGCCAATGCAAATCTCAAATTTGGGAAGAGCACAAATTTGCTAGATAAAATGATAAGGCAACAAAGAAGCCCCATGTGTAAGCTTGGTCTTGGATGTGAAGCTGAACAACCTTCATCTTCTAAATTTGTAGAAAAGAAGAAGTCCACTGCTGAAGGATCAAAGCAAGAAAAGCTTGAAGCTGAATCTTCAAAAGGAAGAAAATCTCAGAGGAGATCTATAGCAAAGCAACCATAACAAAAGAGGTTCTATCACTCTCACTTTATTCATAATAATGCTTTTAATGGTTATTTTTTTAGATGCAACCATTATGGTCACAAGGCAATTTATTATGGATTGAATAATAGATCAAAGATTTATGCTGGTAGAAATACATTTGTTATTCCGGTTGAACACCATGTGCAATGTTTTAAATGTAATTGTCATGGGCACATAGCAAGGTTTTATCCAAGAAATTTTATATCTAATCTAAGGCAAGATAGTAGATTTCATCAGACACAAAGAATGCAACACAGACAGGGAAGAAATCATGTGCATCAAAGAAAGGAAAATAATCATCCATCAAGGATGCACAAGAGACAACCACCCAAGAGAAATGTTCAAGTTCACGAAAAGGTTAAAAATAGGGATGAAGTTGAAAAACTCAAGCCCAAGTTCAAGAAATGTTGGAGAAAGAAAGAAGAGAGGAAATCATGTCTCCTTGGACTAAAGGAGACTACTCCTCTATTGCACTAAGCAGATCCAGGTAGCACATCCTCAGGGGGAGCAATCTTAAAGTTTTATTTTAATGCTCCTATGTTGTTTGGTTATCTGAGGATGAAAGGCAAGTAGTCAGAGGAAGTTGTCGTATAGTTGTCAAAGTGTATTTCAGTTCATGTAGTTGTTTGTGGAGGTAATAAGAGAGCATTAATTTTCTCTAAAGAATTAGTCATTATCAAAGAGATGCCAGAATCAAAGCAAATAGTGGCACTAGCACCCAGTTGGTCAAGAGTGCCAAGTGGCACATGCAAGGCAAAGACATTGAGAGAATAGCGCCCATGTGGTGAAGCGCCAAGTAGGACAAGATGCCTATGCACCTAAGAAAGTCTTGCATTATTTGAGAAATGCGAGATATTTCCCGAGGAATCCCTTGATCACAGCGAGGAGAAATGCTCCCTGGAATCGCGTGAAGAACGTTCGCCTAAGATATTGAGTAGCCTTGACATATGCCCTAGCAAGAAGCAAAATACCGAGTGTTGATGACTACGCATAGATTGAGGCTCCAACGCTAGATGTAATGGTCCACTGTCAATACCTGCACAGGCGATGAAAACATTCATGGCAGCCATTAGAAACCAGAGACATTGAGCTGCACAACGGATGCGAGGCAAAGTCGTCAGTCATGGAGGAGGTGGTAGTCAAAAGGCTGAAGAAATTACACACAGGCTACCTGGAAAGTCGATCACTTTTGATTTGGGAGTAACTTTTGCACAGTTGAGAGTTGTGTGTTGATCAAACTATACTAAATAAGTAAAAGCAAGGTACAACAAGAATTATAATATGATAAGTAGAGATTAGAGTGCTTATCCAAGAAGACTTTATGATAGAAATAGTACCAGTGGATGTGCATTCTATCTTGGAGACAGGTTGGTCATGTGACACAGTAAGAAACAAGAGTCAGTCTCCATATCCATAGTAGAGCCAGAATACATTGCAGTGACAACGTGTTGTATGCAGGAGAAAGTTGTGGAAGGTGAGGTTAAGTTTGCTTTTATTCCAACAACAGAGCAAGTAGTGGATATCTTCACAAAATAGTTGCCCAAGGGGGAGTCTGTAGTAGCCCTTTGATATTGTTGTCAAAGGGGGAGAAGAATTATAGGAAATTGCATGTGTTGCCAACAATTCCAAAGGGGGAGATTGTTGAGCAAGGTGCAGCGACAATATTTTCATTGTTGTCAACACAGTCAGATAGATCGGTTGATACAGTGGACAGGAGTTCAGAGGTTACTCAGAGTATGTACAGTGATGTTAAATGCTCATGAGGATGTTTTTGATGTTTGGGTAAAGTTGTTATAGGTTTTCCATGAAGATCGAAGTGGCCCATATGCTAAAGATCAAAGAAAAAGCAAAACAACACAAAGAAAAAAAGTGTCGCGATATCGTGACATGTTACATTTTTGCGGCAAAAAGAGAAGATAAAATGCAAGGAGAAAAAGTGTTGCGATATCACGACATGATGCATTTTTGCGGCCAAAAGAGGAGAAAATGCAATGAGAAAAAGTGTCGCGATATCGCGACATGTTGTGTTTTCGCAGTAAAAAGAGAAGAGAAAATGCAAGGAGAAAAAGTGTCACGATATCACACCATGTTGTATTTTCGTGGACCAAAGCTAAGAGAAAGAGCAAGGAGAAAAATTTTCACGATATTGCGACATGTTGTATTTACGGGGGCCAAAGCAAATAGAATGAGCAAGGAGAAAAAGTGTCACGATATCGCATGTATTTTCGCGGGCCAAAGAAAAGAGAAAGAGCAAGGAGAAAAAGTGTCGTGATATCGTGACATGTATTTTCATGGGCCAAAGCAAGGAGAAAGAGAGAGAGAAAAAGTATCACGATTTCGCGACATGTTTTATTTTTGTGGGCCGAATCAAGGAGAAAGAGAGAGAAAGAAAAAGTGTTGTGATTTCACGACATGTATTTTTGTAGGCCAAAGCAAGGAGAAAGGTAGAGAAAGAAAAAGTGTCGCAATATCGCAACATGTCGCATTTTTGTGACTCAAAAAGGGCAGGCAGGCAGAGAAAGAAAAAGTGTCGTGATATCGCGACATGTCGCATTTTCATGACTCAAAAAGGGCAGGCTGGCAGAGAAACAAAAGTGTCGTGATATCACAACATGTCACATTTTTGCGACTTGAAAAGGCCAGGCAGGAAGAGAAACAAACGTGTCGCAATATCACGACATGTCGCATTTTTGCGACTCAAAAAGGGCAAGTTGGCAGAGAAACAAAAGTGTCACAATATCGCAACATGTCACATTTTTGTGACTCGAAAGGGCCAGGCAGGAAGAGAAACAAAAGTATCGCGATATCGTGACATGTCGCATTTTCGTGACTCAAAAATGGCAGGCAAGCAGAGAAAAAAAGTGTCATGATATCGCGACATGAATATGGTGAAACTAAAGACTATAGAGTGACGTGGACCCATAAGGAATCTTTAATGATTTGAAATCATTTAAGATGGTCGTTACACATGGAAAGAAACGGATGCATGCCCATGTGGAGAAAATGAACAGTCATGGAAGGAGAAAATGAATAGTCATGGAAAGAAGCGGACGCATGCCCATGTGGAGAAAATAAATAGTCGAAGAAGGAGAAAATGAACAGTCGTCAAAATAGAAACAAAAAGTTTTTTCAAAAACCAAAATGCATGCATGCACAAAGGAGAAAATGAACATTCATGACCGAGAAGACGAACAATCATGGTAGGAGAATATGGTGTCAATTTATTGCATGTAACATGTTTGACAAAATGCCTACTCTATATATACAAAATGAGTTACATAAATAAGGCGTTACAATTGACAAGTGGCGCATGAGAATATGAAAGGAGTTACAACTAGAGTTACAAAGAGAAAGGATGGTTATAAAAGGAGTGTTGCTCAAAGAATTTTATGTGGGGAATTAATTTGGCAAAGTGCATGAGAGGAGTGTGAGAGGTGAGTGAGAAGGATGTGTATTGCGTGAGCAATGTTGAGTAAGCAATAGACCAATCAGGGTCTTGTAAAAGTGAAGGCATTATTATGTCAATCTTCTGGTTTCAAAATTGAAGTCCAAGTTGGTGCTTGACATCAGGGGTTGGTGCTCCTTTCTGTTGGTGCAGATAAATCAGGGGTTGGTGCTCCTTTCTATTGGTGTAGATAAATCAAGGGTTGGTGCTCCTTCCAATGGGTGCTAGTAAATCAGGGTTTGGTACTCCTTTCTGTTGGTGCAGATAAATCAGGGGTTGGTGCTCCTTCCAGTTGGTGCTAGTAAATCAGGGGTTGATGCTCCTTTTTGTTGATGCAGATAAATCAAGGGTTGGTGCTCCTTCCAGTTGGTGCTAGTAAATCAGGGGTTGGTGCTCCTTTCTGTTGGTGCAAATAAATCAGGGGTTGGTGCTCCTTCCAGTTGGTGCTGGTAAATCAGGGGTTGGTGCTCCTTTCTATTGGTGTAGATAAATCAAGGGTTGGTGCTCCTTCCAGTTGGTGCTGGTAAATCAAGGGTTGGTGCTCTTTTCTGTTTGTGTAGATAAATCAGGGGTTGGTGCTCCTTTCTGTTGGTGCAGATAAATCAGGGGTTGGTGCTCCTTCCAATGGGTGCTGGTAAATTGATTGTAAAGTTAGTGCTTTGCAAAGGCTAGATTTGGATGGGAGTCCAAACAGTCATTTTGAGGAGTAGCCAAATCGGTGAACCTCGGTAAATCTTATGTTGTGTGATGTTATCTTGTTATACTTGCTTTATTTGGTTTTAAGTTTTCATTGTTTCGGCTTTAAGAGTTGAATATTTAAGTTTTAAAGAGCTACATTGATTCACCCCCCCTCTTAGTGTCATTGTGAGACTAACACCATATTGGTGATAATTTTGTTAAAATAACCCATGTCAATAATGGTTTTGCCTCGAATGTGTATATTATTAAATTTATTAATATATTTGGACTAAAAATACAACAGATAAATCTAACATTGTCATTAATGTATGTGATAATAAGGAATACAAGGCTACAAGGACTATAGTCCTCCCCTTGAAAGTGGGACCTCACATACTTAACACACTATTCTATGTTCTACCTTATGACTTGAACTATAATATTTGTTTTGAAAAGGCCTTGTACCCATGCCATGCAAGCTATCCTATCAACCTACCATCAAAGTTTGAAGTTTGAATATAAAGGTAAGCTATACAACACAATTGTAAACCCTAGTCCCTTTGCATATTGTTAAACCATTGGGAAAGAAAACCCAAAGGCTTGTATTTTTCTCCCTCTGAATGCTTATTTCCCTTTTATCAATGATGCTCTAAAACCTTTATCTCATGATCAATCCACTAAGACAAAACCTTAAGATGAGTCCACTATTAATAAAGATAAGGAAATCGTAACAAGTAATCAATCCAAAACATAGGATAAGAGTTAATCTAAAATTTAGAATATTGATTGCATTAATCTCAATAGTCATCAAATGAATTACTATTATTGGACTAGCTAGATTAAATTCTTCACCCAAGACTTGAGGACTACTATCTAGAAAAGGGAAGGTGGTACATATAGAGATTTATTCCTTTTGTCTATATTAGAACTACTAACAAGGAAAAATTTCTATGGTAGCAACCCTCGTCCAATTGAATGATAATATTCTTAATGCTACTTGTTGAACATTTACCCTATACCCAAACAAATCCTCTATAAATTTTTCTATCATAGAAAATTTCTAGGATATTATAAACAGGTCATTAAAGAACCCCTAGAACCTGAGTCTTGACCAGGTCATTGGAGATTAGGTTACATCTCCAACTACAATGAACCATTACCATTTTATCCTCATATGATAGTAATGATAATGTTCACCTATGTTTTATTACACCTCAATCCACTCTAAATTAGGATGAAAAAGAGGATACATAACCTTGTTCTTTTTAGGTTTTTGACATATTTCCATTCCTACAGTCTACTAGCATAAATTCCTTAATTATTGCTTATCCTAAACTCATCAATGGGCATGAAGAGAGCCTCATAATTCCTTTGAAGATAATATTTTTATCTAGATAATTTAGAAATCAATGCAAATATATCTCAAGAAAATAACACTATCTTCTCCCAATCAATTAAAAAACCTTTACCAATGCTTAACACAAATGACTATGATATGGAATATGATCCCCATGACCATATTTGACAAGAAAACTCCTTTAACAAAGGGTCCCTTTTACAAGTAAATATTACTAATACCTCACAACCACATAATTTTGAATAATTGACTTTAGATCCTATGGGCCTAGAAAGTTTAAGAGTATTACTTTCTCCTCTAAAATTAGAATATGAGTCCCACATTTATTTCGAACAAACAATTGATACCAATATTGGTTCTTAAGATAATAATATAATCATAAAATTAGGAAAAGCCCTAACCCCTAAAGAATGTAAGGAATGTACTATACTCTTTATTGAATCTTGAGACATCTTTGCATGGTCTTATGCAAACATCCTAAGGTTAGATACTTCCTTGGTATTACATATTTTAGTTGTCAAACCTGATGCCAAACTAGTAAAGTAAAAATTGAGAAAGATGCCCCCTAAATTTTTCTTACTTGTCAAAGAGGAGCTTAAAAACCTTTATAGGTCAATTTGATCAAAGCAATTAATTATTCTAATAAGATAGCTACTGCAGTTCTTAACAAAAAGGAAAGCGTTGCATGGATCTACAACAACTTTAGGGACATAAAAAAGGCATATCCTATAGATTATTTTCCTTTATCCAACATATATATGATTGTCAAATTTAGCATTGGGTTTAGGATGCTATATTTAACATATAGTGTTTTTGGATATAATAAAATTCAAATTGCACTAAAATACCAATCCAACATTACGTTCATCACTTCTTGGGGGATCTTTTTATGCCAAGTCATACCCTTTGGCCTAAACATATGGGAGATACCTATCAATGTGGTATGACATACAATTTTCATGATATGATGTATGATATGATTTAGTATTATATTTATAATCGTTTCATGCAATCTATAAAATGAGATCACTTTTGAGATATAAGACAAGTTTTTGAATTATTAAGAGAATACAAAGTTTGCTTGAAGTATTTCAATGTATATTTGAGGTAACATTAGGGAAACTACTAGGCTTTATTGTCTCTTAAAATAGTATTAAGGTGAATCCTAATAAGATACCTTTCACCATTTATATGCCATATCTAAAAATATTAACTCAAATTCAAATCCTTTAGGAAAATATCCAAGCCATACAACAATTTATCTCATAGTTAGTTCATAAGTGTCAACCTTTTTCCAAACTCTTGAGAAAGAATGTAGAGTTTAGGTGGGATGATGTGTACTAGAAAATATTTGATGCTCTTAGGATATATCTCTTATCTCCACCTATACTTTTTCCACTTGATCCCTTTAAGCCTTTGTTGTTATACATCACAATTGTCCATGCCCTAGGTTCTATGTTGGCACAATACAATGATCAACAAAGAGAAAGGAATATCTATTGCATTAATCAAATTCTAGTTGGTTATGAAGTAGGATGCACATATTTAGAAAAGCTTTATCTTGTAGTCATATTTACTTCCTAAAAGCTAAGATATTATATGTCAAGTCATAAAACCTATTTCATACTAGAGTAGATCCCTTGTGTACCTCATGTTTAAACCTTACATTTTATGTAGGACTACAAAGTGCGTCATTACCCTCAATGAATTTTATTTAGAATTAATTGGTTAGATGTCACTGAAATATCAAGTAGTTGCTAACAAATTAGCCACAACATCTTTATCGACCTATCATCCCATAAACATAGAATATCTTGATGATTCAGTCCTCAATATTGATACTAAACCTATAGACTCTTGGATGGTGTAATATGTGTCAAAGGAGTAGATTCTAGGGTTGTACTAATCTCACCTCAAAGGAATATAATTCCTTTATATTTTAAAATTTAATTTTCATGCACAAATAGTACTATGGAGTATAGAGCTTTTTTTCTTGGACTCTTTGTAGCCTTAGCTTTGAATATAAAATACTCTCCTTTCATAGAAACTTACAACTCATTTTCAACCAAGTTAAAAAAAATTACTAAACAAAGGATGAAAATCTTAATCCATACAAGGATATCATTGAAAACCTAATGGTTGCTTTTGACAAGATCATTGTCAATGTTATCCCATGATTTGGTAATCACCATGTGTATGCTATGGCTACAAATGCCTTCCTCATTCCATTGTAATTGGATAATGAATAAGCCAACATCCCTTATAGATCCTTGGTGATGAATGAACACTCCATCTAGATCCTTTGTTCAAGGATATATTTACATTCTTAAAATATGGTACCTTTCTAGAGGATCTCAATAAAAATGAGTTCAATAATTTTAGGCAATGTGCTTGTATATTCATCATCATAGGTGATATCCTATATAAATGATCCTTTGATGGCATCCTTCTCAGATTCCTAAAATAAAATGAAGAAAATATAACCATTCAATATACCCATGAAGGAACATGTAGTGTCCACTTTAATTGAAACATTATCACCAAGAAAATTCTTAGGTTAAAATATTATCAACCCTCCATGGAGAAAGACTCTTGTGACTATATCCAAAAATTGTGATAGGTGTGAATGTGGACACCCAATTCCATGCACCCTAAAACCTTAGTATTAGGAACATTTGTAAAGAAGATAAAAGAAATTTATTTCTATCAAAAAACCATAAAGTCACCCATGTTGGATCCACATCCACCCAAATGACAGCTACATGATTTGCATTAGCAAACACATTTGCCTAGGTCTATGTAATTTGTACCTCAAATTGATCTTTGAGGTATGAAAAGAAATTTGAGGCTCAAAAAATCCTTAGAGACATAGGTTCCCAATGTAAAACCCACTTTAGTGTAAAAATATATATCTCTCTCTCTCCAATGACCCATCAATGCAATGATGTGGAAATGATCATTTTACCTAAACCTACCTATCACATTTATCCATCGATTCATCCTATAACACATTTATCCCTACCTATGCTTAATGCCGCTCAGATTGAAAGGTTACAGGTCAAATCTAAAATTAGTACCAATGAGGGATGATCACATTAACAAACCAATGCACTACCACCATAGTTGGAAATTAATGCTTCCCATCACCACATAAGAAGTTCAAAATAAAATATCGACTGAGATTTTTCTTCCTAGATATTTTAGGAAAATACTAGAATGATTCCTCCAAAATATTTAAATGAATTTCTTATTGTGAAAACATAGCATGATTGACCCAATAAATTCATCTCATTCAACCATATCAAAATACATTGACCAACCTGCAACAGTGTCACTTTTAGCCACCATAGATTAGTTGTAATGATCTAAGGTAGATGAAACAACATATCCTATGATAGTCTAAAATGGATAAATCCTCAAATCACTTTATAAATATTATCCCAAAAAAGATATGGTTAGATAAAGAGACGAATCAATTGATTTATACATAATACTCCATAACTATTTTGATAAATTTTTTATTGATTTCATATTTCAATAGTGAGTTCATGGGCTTAGCTATCATGATAGAGTAGCAAAATGAATTGTAGATGTTTCATTCCTATATTATAATTTTGATTACACTACCATATAACCAATTTCCTAGGTATTCAATATCTCTTTCATATATCTTATTATTTACGTCGAAGCACAACTAATACTTTCCATTCTTCAATAATTGATTGGCTACGGGTATGCCTCAAGTATCTAAATCTTGGTAGTACCCATAAAAACTAATACCATTTTTGTTCCTCCATAGAATCTCATATCATTATCCTCTCTTGCAAACCATAATTTGGTGTTACATTAACTTAGAGACTATAGTTGACTAGGAATTGAACCAAGGCACTGGTGTATCCATTTGTCTTGCTAACATCTGTAGATACCTAAAATATGTCATGTTGAGGAGACTACCTATATGGAATCCCTAAAGACCAAATGACCCACCTTGGGTGGCCATAGGGCTTAAATAGTGGTTTTCACCATTCAAACAATGGAAATTTTCCTTTACAACCCTAGCCAAAGGCCGTCCCACCAAGTAATGATCCCAAATCGAGGTTGTCCTACCTCGAAGAAACCCCCAGTCAAGTTCATCCTACTCGATGTAGCCCCCAGTCGAGACCATCCTACTCAAAGCAGTCCCCATTCAATATCTTCCTACCTGGAGCAGCCCCCAATTAAGGTCATCCTACCTCGTAGAGGCCCTTAGTTAAGGTCGTCCTATCCCGAAATGACCGTGCTAGAAGTGGAATAAAAAAGAGAGTCCATACATGGGCTTGCACCGTCGATTTCACACATGTTTGATCCCAAATTAGCATGCACACTTGATCCCATAATAGCGTTACATAGGTCATAAGAGCCAAGTGGTATTGCATGGGATTTTGGAGAAGAGCATGTAGGCCACCTCTCCCATGCAAATATTATTTGCTAATAATAGGTTTCCTTTGAAGGATCTATAAATTTGCATCCGCCCTCATTTGAAAGACCTCAAGTTTTAGAGTTTTCAAGTGATGAAGTGCTATTAGAATTGAACCACGGACCCTTGAGCTATTTGCACTCTTCATCATATTAGCATAGTTGCATTTTATTTTACATATTTACTCATCATGTTTCAATCATTTATCGCTTTTACTTATATTTTCATATGTACATGTTATTAACACTCTTTTGTTCCTTGTGTGTAGATCATAGATTTTCTACAAGGGAAGAGGAGCACAAGAGTTTAACATTATCACCCCTTGTCAAGGTCACAAAGAAACCCTTTATAGGCCAATTTGTGGATGCGAGAAGGCTGCATAGTGCACCAAAACTATTTTAGAGAGGGTCAAACCCTCGGATTGTGTATCTATTGTATCACACTATTGAACTCCCTAAAGGGGATGTATTTGTAACTCATTTTGATCAAAAAAAGTTATTATTAATATAAAGGACCTGATTTATCATTTCCTTGTTTTATCTTAGTGTGTTACATCACATGCTTCTTGTGTTCATTTATTGCAATCATACATTTTCAAGTTATTGTGCACTAGTTTTTGAGCATTTCATTGGCGATCACGATGGGACCTAGTCCCTATTTTTCATAAACATTACTAATTTTTGTATTTTTTGTGTTTTTGAGTTGCAGGTACCATCATCCCTTGCAAATATGGTCAGTATACACGACCATCTAACATTGAGATGATCCTATTTGTGACCATATGACCCTGAGACGACCTTTTTCAATGATTGTTTGATCCTAAGATGACATTTTTATATGACCATTTGACCTTGATATGGTCCTTGTGACCCCCCCCTTGCATACACATGTTGTTATGAATAGTGCATGAGGTAGGAGTACTCAACTGCAACACCACCCACCTTGGATCAGATCACAAAAAAAGCAAACAACTAGATCTTCATAAAACGTAGGCTATCAAATTAAGTCCATCTATCCTTCTTTTCATATTCTCATAAAGAAAATTAAAAAAATGTTTTCTATTATAGAAAAATCTATAATATTTGTTTGTTTTATCCTTGGCTTGCTTGTTGTTGCCTATTTATAGGCTACTCATTTAGGGTTCTACATACTTTATATTTATGAAATTAAAACATTCTTTACTTAGAAATATGAAATTGAAACATTAATTTTTTATGCATTAGTGAAAGAGCATGGAGTGCTTGATGATTTCATTTTATTTTGCATAAAAATAAAAATAACCCCACACACCATGACACATATTAAACGTTAATGATCTAGATTTTATCACCAACCATTAATCATTTTGTACCCTATTTTTGGCCAAGGCCGATCCAAGAACCATCGTAGCCATGGAAAATAGCATGCATTCCTCTTCAAAGGGTGTATCGCTAACCATGGTGAACTAGGTGAGGACTGGTAGGACCTGGGCTCCCTCATCGGGTTTGGATTTCATCACCAAACCCTGGTGGGTTTCATGGCTTGGACTTCATCACCAAGTCAGTGTGTGAGAGCATCTAGGTGAAAACCATTAAACTAAGAGATATCATCAACAAAAGAAAAACACAAACAAGAAAGAAATAACAACACATCAAAACACACAAGACAGTTTAGGATTCACAAATAAATTTTTAAACCAGATAATTATTTTGTATGCTTTAATTGTTTTCTTCTATTTTGTGTAATCAAGATAACATGATAACTATGCATAGTCGGGCTCATCCACGAGTTGGTGAAGAAAAAAAATTATAAGGAGGCCCTGAACACCTTCAATACAGTCTTGAGGATCACCTCAATTCTTGCATGACACCCTAAAAATTATCATGAGGTCAACCCCTCATCCAGAGGATCCAACCACCAAGGTACCTCTACCATAGGAATACCAATGGGTTATCCACATAATCAAGTGGATTATTCGATTAGCAAACACTGATTCTAGACCACAACCAGATATAACTGATCTATTGAGGGGCCTGGTAGGTAAGTCCACACTCCCTCTACATCATGGCCTTCACCACCTAGAACTCCCATCCAATGAGTGGTAACAATCCAAAATAGGCCTATGTGAAGTCTATGTACACCATCAACAATCTTGGTAGTACCCCTAAATACTAATACCATTTTTTATTCCACCATAGAAGCTCATGCCATTATCCTCTCTTGTAAACCATAATTTGGTGTTACATTAACTCAAATACTATAGTTGAATAGGTATTGGACTAAGGCACTGGTGTATCCATCTATATTGCTAACATCTCTACTATCTTCATTGTATTTTTTCTTTGTATGCTCAAATGCATTTTATTACTATTTTATCATAATATATAGATCATGTTATTACTTTATGCATTAATTATTTGTTATGGATTTTAAGAATTATCCCCATTGGTATAAATATATAATGTCCATATTGAGGTAGGATAATGATAAAATACCAATATCTTGCTTGGGAATTTTCCATATCTACACTTTGGTGAACCCAATGTGAACACCTCTATGGGTCATTCACAATCCTTCTTAGATAAACTATCTAATTGCCTTCACCAACCCCTTTAATTTAAGACCCTATTAGAACTCATAGTCATGGCTGACCATGGATATTTTTGCATAGCTCAAACCCGTACAAGTTCCTCCCTTCATTCACCTTTCAATAATATACATGAGAAAGAGGATCCTTTTAATAATCCTACTTATAATGAATATGAGGAGAAACATAAACTCTTCTTGATGAAGACATCTGATGAGTGTCGTTGAGTCTCATCATTTAATCTCAATGATTTATCAATTCGAAGTGGTGTCCAAGGCTTTTTATGATAGAAGGTTAGAGCAGAGTGCAATTCATGCATTCATATTTCAAGCATCTATTGATGAAGCATATTTTTATTTAACCTTTTGGTGTCACACTAAACCTAGTATATAGAATGGAAACTGAAATAAATTATAGGAATTGAAAACTAAATCTAAATTGCAGAATTTAACAATTAACTACAATTGCAAGAATTGGAAATGGCTGAATTAAAATCTAATCTACTTTTGTAAAATTGAAATAATAGAAGTGAAATTGCTAAATTGAAATGATGCTAAAATAAAACCTATGCTAAAAACACCTGTCAATATCCTGCCATAAAAGGTCGTCAATCTTCTGCTATAGGAATTGACAGCAAAATGAAATTTGTTGAAATTGAAAGTAGTTGAAACATAAAAGTAAAGAACATGAAAAGCAAAGGGAACATAAAAACAAATATTTAATCTAATTTATCAGCTAACACACACACATTAGCTGTACAAAAACATAATGAAGAAAACATAAATAATAGAATACAAAATTAAAATAAGAAAATGAAATATGGCAAGCAATCTGTTAATTCTACTACAGCAAAATTACAGATTAAAACCTGCAATAAAAATCCTTCTTCTAGATATGAAAGTGGGACCATACGTCCTGATCTAGAAGGAGGTGTAAAAACACTCCTTAACTAATTAACACTCAAAATAGAAATTGACAAAAATACTGCACTTTTATTGTTGTCAAAACATGTTGAAAACTGTTACAGATAATTGTTGTATAGTCATATTTGCTGCTACTACGACTCTCCTCTATTCTAATTCCTACCTAGCTCAACCAAGAAGGGATATATCCTTTTATATATGCATAAGATCTATTTACAAATATAAAATATACTATTCCTATCTTGTAGATCAAATCCTATTATGCTGCAACATTTTCTGGTTTTATCCTAGAAGAGGATCAATTGATATTTTCCCATGAATTGTGGCTTTTGGACAGCAAGGATGACAAAGACAACTGGGGAATATTTTCCCTTAACCTTCTCAACCTTCTTTCCCTTTTTTCATCATTATAAAATAGTCAAAAAGTACTTTTTGTTGTCAATCTGAAGATAACTGAATCAATCAGAAGAAACTGCATTATGTCAATCCGAAGATGTCTGCTCAATCCAAAGCTCTTTGGATTGACTAACTGTGTGGTCTTCAAGTGATATCAACTACTTTTCTCAGGTGGGTTATCTCTCAGGAACTGATTGCAATGGATTTTATCCTTCTCCATGTGTGAATTCCATGCCTTGCTATTCATTGGTAGCTGGCTGGAATTTACATGGTAAACTATTTTCTAGATTTGCTGCATAGTTATAAAATGTTGGCATTTCTTGCAAGTTCAACAAATTATAACATGGAAAAATAATTCAAATATCAACATGAATAAGTACATCAAGTTGCTACCAAATTTATACACTTTATTCACCAAGTAACCATGCTGAAATAGTGCAACAGTGTTGCATAATTATCCCTGCTCTGTTATACCCTATTACTGCCTATTTAGACCATGTGGGAATGCTTCTAAATAGGTCAGATGTCTTCTATAGTCCTTCTAAACTTATTCCATCCATTTTCTCATGCTTTTCTTGACAAATTCAAGGTGCTCCTATAAAGTGATAGCTTGCTGATTTTTATATGGTTGTTTTCTATAGATTTTTAGATTTAGAATAGTCCTAATAATTTGGCTTCAATGTGGACTTCAAACAAGTTGAAGGATAGGAAAACATTCATAAACCATTGTGAAGTTAATGTATATCAGCATACCACATTTAGCTATTTAAAATGCATATTTTTATTTGCTACTTAATCAAGCAAAAGCAGTCACAAAATGCTGAAAATAGTCAAAAACATAGATATAATGCTCCTAACATAAAATCATACAAACACTTAACAAATATATATTCTAATAGACTATTTGGCATTTAACTTAATATTATGGCAGTTTTTATATGTCAAACATAGTGTAAAAATGAGGCATTTTCAAGCCTCATCATCCCCCCCATCTTGAACTAATGCATGCCCTCATGCATTCTAGTAGGCCATAGTAATATGCTGGTTTTATCCTTGTGAAAAACATCCTTTGCCACCTTCTACCTAAGAAATTTCTCCTTCCTGGACTACATCAAGCAATTTTCAATTTAAGCACAGGTATTTCACTTTTTTACAACCTTGCAAAAAAAAATTCAATCAATTTTTTTCAATTTTTTTTTTATTCTAGTTTTTTTTCTTTTCTTGCATATCTTTTTTTTTCCATTTACAACTTGCAACTTTTTGACTTCTGCACTTTCATCCTTCAATATTGCAATTTATGCAATTACTGCAATTTTAACTCTTTTTATGCCCTTCTACAGGTTTTAGTGCTGCAAGGTACCTCTTGGTATCATGTGATTCATCTTGCAATAGCCTTATTATGGAACCATATTTGGTAGATGCACTACTACTGGTGAATTTTTCTGTTCTTAACAACATTTCAGCCTGAATGCTTATTTCTATTGCTTTCACCTTTTGAACAAAATTGATAAAATTTTGATTTTGAAATGCTTGAGGGATGTGCTTACATGTGGTAGAGCCTTAGGAACCTCAATATTTGATGTACCCTACTCTTTTTACTATTCTACAGCATTTTCAGCAATTCTACTATAATTTTTGCTTATTTCGAAGGTATCTTGTTCATTTAGAAGATAGCCTATTTTATTCTGAAGATTCATCCAAAAATGCAAAAATGACCTTTTATGCAAAATTTAAGCTACAAATTTTGTTTTAGACCCATCTCTAGGGTATGTAAGCTTTCCATAACATCAAAAATCTCATCTCTATCCTTTTGTTTAGATGTTATTCATTGCTATTTTATTGCAGTAGTAGTAAAACAGAATCTTCAGATGCTCCCATGCAACTAAGGGCAGAAGGAGGTGTCTTGACATCTTAAACATGTTTCATTTTCAACTTGCCAATATTGTATGAATAGTTTTATGCCAAATATCGATTATCATATATTAAATGCTAAATTTTTACTATGACTTAAATGCAAGAAACACATACCTTATTGTCCTGAAAATTGATCATGCACCTTACAAGTTGCTTCTGATGATTGTTAGCAAGATATTTGAAAACATAAATATACACATGTGCAGTGTGATATTTGTACAATGGTGAAATAAGGATGGGTGGATCAACAAGGCAATGCACACTGAAAAACCGATTTTCATGCAAGCCAACTCAGCAATGCCTCAAGGAGGTTTTCACTACTGAATTATTCATTTTTTTTCTTATTTTTTTATTTTTTTTTTCATATTTTTTTTCATCAGAAGATGCTACCATTTTTGGTTTTCAACCAACTTCTGTCATTTTCTTTTTCAAATGCCTCAATAAAAGAGTGTCTCTCATGAGACTACAATGAGAGGGAACTTCTATTACTCTTATTTTGATGAGAAAAATTCTTATTCTACAAAAATATGTCAATATTTGTATGAAAACACCATATTTTTCTGCTAAAACATGTAACAATGATGCAACCTTCCTTTCTAGATGAGTAGTAAGAATTTTCTTATGTCATAATTTAACTCCTTATTGCTAGAAATGAAGTGTTGACTTCATTGTTCCTCCTCCATGCTGAAATTAATGCTTGTCCTCATGTATCCCCATTTTGTGGGACATGTTTTTTTTTAATTTTTTTCTCTATTTTTCTTATTTTCTTTTCTTATTTTCTATTTTTCAAACTTTTATCTTGTCTTGCTTATGCCCATGAAGGAAGTTTACAAGAAAAATTATTCTTATTTTTTTCTTTTTATCAAAATCTTATCATCACTCTGAATCTGACATGGAAGATAAATTCTCCTCCATTCTGTGTACATCCAATTGTTCACCTCAAGAACTCCTCCTTAGTTAATTGTGCATGGTATACCCAAAGTAAATATCCATTCACCTCTAACTTCCTCTGTGAATCACCAATGGAAGAAAGAAACACTACTTCATATTTGAAAATTTCTTCAATCAAGTGTTTTTCCATGCCTCCTAATATGCAAAATCTTGTCAATCTATACTTGAAACAATTCAATACCAATTCTCAAATATGTTAAGTGCATACATCAAGATGAAATCTTGGCATACCCTTGTAATTCCATGCAAAGGGATTGAAATAATTTTTCAAAACAGTAAACAATTTTGCTTTTTGTTCATAATTCAACCGGTCAATAATGTTCAAGAATTTCCTTGGTTGTACTTTAGTTTGTTTCATTCTTAAGAGGACATAATTTATCCTTAATGGAAGTAAATTTTCTATGTGCAGCTTTTCTAGTTTTTCTCCTTTATCCAAAGCTTATTTTTGTGTTTGGGCTAAAGGGTTTTTGTGTATCTCCATTGAATTTTATCTCTTCAATATTAGGTAAGTTCTTGTTTGAGCATAGTTGGATGTTGCTACAGTCAATAACATTTCCTGTAGGTTTTTTTTACCAGATTCAGCTACATAAATAAGGGCTGCATATCTTGTATTATTCAAACTGATCAGAGGTTGGGCTGAAAAAGATAATTTAACTAAACATATTTTTGGTTTGCACAATAAGACAAGAAGTGTACAAATTAGCAGATCAACTACTTTTCAAGTAGGATCACCTCTAATGAGATCAACTATTGTCTTTGTAGGCTAATAATTGATAGGTCGTGGTTTAGCACCGTAAAACCCTAACAATATTTAAGCAATAATGGTAAAACTCTAGGATCACCGTTGAGCTGCAAACTTCTATTTTGATTGTGCAAAAGTTTTGTGATGATTTTTTTTTTAATAGACTCAGCTTACATAGACAGGGGTTGCATGTCCTATATTATTCATATTGGCCACAGGTTGGGATGAAGGTGGTGGTTGATTTACTTGCCCTGTTTGTTGTTGTTGGGATCTCTCTTTGAGAAGAATTCAGATTAGGCAACAAATTTTGCATCTCTAAGTTGTGGAAGTAAATGGCATTCATCAATGATATGTCCCTATGAAAAAATGTTATAGGTAGCTGATATAGCTATTTTGTTCAAGGGATAGTATTGTATATCTACCATGATATCTTCCCAACACCTAGTACAAATTTGTTAATACTACTATGATGATATGGATATAAAAAGGTTAGTACTAGCAGATGGCTCTTCTAAATTTTTCAAGAGATCTTATGTTTTCTGATAATGAGGATGATGAATTCTTTCAATTTTTATCAAAAATTTTAAACATAGGCAATTTAATCCCCAAGTGTGAAGATCACCTCCTTGCGGTTGATTGTTTTCTAAATGGACTAAAATGCAATTATCAATAATTATTATTTATACTAGCTATTACATTTAGATTTTACTCTAAACTTCATAACTTAGCATAATAATCATTATTTGACTACTTTTACCCTCTAAAAACACCATGATCCCAGAAAATGATGCCAAAATGATGAGTGTCATTGAGTCTCATCATTTAATATTAATGATTTATTAATCCAGGGTGGTGTCCAAGGTGTTTACGATAGAAGGTTAGGGTAGAGTACAATTCAGGCATTCATATTTCAAGCATTTATTGGTGAATTAGATTTTAGTTTAGCCTTTTGGTGTCACACTAAACCTAGTCTACATAATGGAAACTAAAATAAATTATAGGAATTGAAAACTAAATCAAAATTGCATAATTTAACAATTAACTACAATTGTAAGAATTGGAAATGGCTAAATTAAAATCTAATTTACTTTTGCAGAATTGAAATAACAGAAGTGAAATTTCTAAATTGAAATGATGCTAAAATAAAACCTATGCTAAAAACACCTGTCAATAGCCATCCTCAAAAGGTCGTAAATCTTCTGCTATAGGAATTGACAAAAAAATGAAATCTATTGAAATTGAAAGTAGTTGAAACATAAAAGCAAAGAACATGAAAAGCAAAGGGAACATAAAAACAAATATTTAATCTAATTTATCAGCTAACACACACTGTATCGCTCCAAATTTTTCACACCCTTACCTTCAGGCTATAGGATCCATGCCCGAAAGGGGGATGTGAAAAGGATGGCGCGGTACCTCGGACTGAGAGGCCTTGCGAAGGTCCCGCCTCTCGAGGGAGGTGTATTATGGTGATTTTTCGATGGATGGTGGGTTCACCAGGAAACATTTAATGGCAGTTTCCACGCCTAGGTTGGGAATGTGTTTTATGTGTTCGTTTTAGCCTTAAGCATTCAAATCCTAGGTTTGGCCAAAATGCGTCTAAGCTATTCTATATGAAGATGCAGATTAAATGAATACAAAAAATAGAATTAAGACAGAAAATAGAGAAATTAAGGAATATTAAAAGAAAAATACCTGATCCGGATGTCTAATGAAGATTCTGATTCTTGAAGCAGTCAGGATCGCCTCTGATTTGATAGGATCGTCTGAGATCAGACAAGATCATCTGAGATCTGACGAATTCGTCAGACAAATTCGTCAGAGACCTGCAAACAGAGAAATAGGTGCAAAACATAGAAAATGCAACAATGCTAACATAGGGAAACAATGTAAAATGACAGTAGCAATATCAAACTAAAACTTATAAATAGAAACATGAATGCATTATACTGATTTAATAATAATTATGACTTAATTATGCATTTGATCTAGATGGGTGAACTCCAAAATGCAAGATAGCATAAAATACTAAATAAACTAGCTAATTACAACATAAAACAGTAGATTGAAAGATGAAGAAATGCAAACTTTAGGCACTGATTGCCTCAATGTTGACTGCAGTCGAAATCGTCTCGCATTGGTACGAAATCATCTCTGATTCGACAGGATCGCCTCCGATCTGAACAGGATCATCTGCGATGATGTAAGCTTGCTCCGGCTGAAAAACACTAAGGTACCTGCAACAAAAATTGAATAGAACTAATGCAAATATGAATTTGGGATGTCTTAATGTGTGTGAAGTCGAGTTACAGGGAATTTCAGCCAGGGGGTGCTAAGGGGAGGGCTTAGGATTAAATAGGCTTAGGAGGGAGGTTAGGAGGTTGGAGATCATCCCTATTTGGGAGATCTCCAACGGGGAGGGTCTCTAATGGCATAGACATGCTTCTGCCCGGATTAGAGACCCGTTGGAACAGAAGCTAATTGTGCAAAATCAGTTTAGGGACAAGATCGTCTGGACGTCCTAGCCCAGACGAAATCGTCAGATCTGGGGCGATATCGTCTGATCGGCGACGATATCGTCAAACGGTCAAAAAAACCTCTAAAAATGGCGCGAGAAAGGGGGAAACGGATTACACGACGGTTAACGGGCGGTTTGGGAGGTTAAAATTTGAATTTGAATTATTTACTAGAGTAAATGTAATTATTAAGATTTCACTGCGCCAATTTTAGGGTGCTACATTTTGCCCCCTCTTTAGCGAATTTTTTGAAGAAAATGCGTTAAAGATGAGTTCTTCTCGATCTACGAGAAAGCAAAAAATTATTCCCATTTTTAGGCGACGATTCTTGGTCGAATCGTATGACAACTTACTATGGTGCCCCCTCCGTGTTTTTACCCAAATCGAACGTTTGAGGTAAAAACGCGGAAAAGCAAAATTTTAAAAATGTTTTTAATTGTGTTTTGAATAAAATTAAGAAAAATAGGGTAAAACCCTAATTCATTTTTACTGTTCATTTTTTCTGGTTTTAGAGCTCTGCAAGCAAAAATGGTGGAGACAACGCACAGATCGACAGAGGTCCGACGCGGGCTACGGGTAAGAGTCTAAACTTAGTTTAGAATGCTTTAATTTGAATTTACATGCTTTTTAGGTGAATTTTGAATGAATTTTGAGCATCGCGGCCATTTTTGGGCCGTCGACGTCGTCGGGACGAAATCGTCCCGATTTCGACGAAATCGTCTCAAGTTCACCGATTTCGTCTAAGGGCGAAATCGACGAAAGGGGGACGATTTCATCAAATTAGGGACGATTTCGTCCTGCAAAATCGGAGACGATTATCGTCCAATAGTGGACGATATCATCATTTGATAAAATTGAACTTATTTTAACTTGCATTATTAATCACTTGAGTTTGTTATTAATGATTGTTTTTTTTTGTTGTTGTTTATGTTGCAGAGAGGTTTGCTAAAGAGCAAGGAATGGAAATATGGAGGTTTGAGAGATGACTTGGCCGCTCTAACACAGGCAGAGCGGGATCAGCTAGCACAGGCCGGCTTACAGCATGTGGCAAAAATGCCACAAGTGTCTACAGACATGGGGCTACTGACAGCCCTAGCAGAGAGGTGGTATCCGGGTTCTTCCTGTTTTTGGCTACCTACAGGGGAGATGACTCCCACTTTGGAGGATGTATGGAGGATTCTAAGAATCCCCATACAAGGATGGTTGATCACTCCTACGGCCAATCAGGGCCATGCTATGAGGCGGTTGTGTGGTGACCCGAGCTTCACCCTGGAGAAGGGCGAAGTGAACATCGAGGCACTACGTCAGATGCCTGGGGCATCGAGACTCACACAGGTTTTGGTCGGAGTGGTTGGTGGACTTCTACTGTGCCACCAGAGTGGGTGCAGGGTACCATGGATGCTAGCAGATGTGATCTACGATATGCGAGACCATGGTTACAGGTTCTCTTGGGGCAGCTTTGTTCTATGTCGATTGTACAGGATCCTGCATGGGGTCGTGTACAAGGGCGATCGATGTCTAGTTATGACATCGCTCCTACAGGTTTGGTGTTGGGAGCACATTGCAGTGCGGAGGCCGATAGGGCTTCCTCTGACAGGGATTGACGGGGAGAGGCCCCGAGTTTTCTACTGGTGGCTCCGAAGAGGGTCACAACGACGGATTGATCTATCGATGTCCCAGAGACTACTGGATGACCTTGTCCCAGACCAGATCACCTGGAGGCCATGGCGAGAGCACCCAGGGTGGGCCGAGGATGGACAGGAGCTGGCTCGCATTAGGCGAGTTTGTTGGTTGAGGATGGAGAGGGGAGAGGTGGAGCTCCACCGCTACGACCGAGTTTTGCGATAGTTCGGTCTACAGTAGGGGATCCCATCTCTCAGGGATTACGAGTTTTCCCGGACTGTCCAGGATAACACCACAGTGAGCGGGGCTCCAGACATGCAGCGCTTCTGGAGTCAGGACTCGGACGATGCCCCCATTCAGCCAGTGGATGGGGACGACGTAGGGGTAGCCGATGGCTATGATGCCTGGTACGCAGGCATCCGCCCTCCTCGGATGACGAGGGCTCAGGGTCCGATACACGCAGTTGTGCATCGGATAGGGAGGCGATGCCGAGCGGCTATGGAGGCGGCCCAGGGTCACGGTGGGAGAGAGCAGAGGAGGCCACAGGCATAGGAGAGGCCACGGCAGCGAGGAGAGGAGGGAGGAGAGACCCCCTTCTCCATAGAGAGAGAGGCCACCATCGCCCGATAAGGGCAAGGGTGTTGACACTGGGGAGAGTAGCGAGACAATGACTCTCTGAGCGAAGACAATCCGTCTCCAAGCACAGGTGCAGACCCTACAGGAGGAGGCTGCACGACACCGAGCTGAGGTGACACAGCTCAAGGATGAGATTGCATGCCTCAGGGCATGGGGCGGAGGAGCGAGCACACGGGAGCTAGCGCGGGCTATTGCCCAAATCACTTTCTACCAGGGCATCATACTTCCGGATGGTGCCGGAGGGTGGAGGGACTACCACTACCAGCTAACATCGCTGACCCGATCAGGATTGGGTCATCGAGGACTTCGTCTCCGATCGACGACTAGGACTCGCAGTACCACACATACTGTGATGGGGCCACCTCGTCCACCTCAGGGTGGGGGAGGAGATGAGGCTGAGAGCTCGAGGGGTTCTCGAGACTGGACTACAGAGAGTTGATTTATTATTTTTTGATAGAGGATTGAGTATGCCGAGGTATATATTGTGGCATACCAATCCAGTTTTGATATGATGTATATATATTGTTGATATATATATGAGATGAGATATTTTTGATCATATGACTTGTGTTATGTATTTTTATGATGCTTTTATGTTTGATTGATTGATTTGATGATTGGATTGAGGATTCATGTAATTATGTCATTGGAAATATTATAATTTTGATGTCATGCTTTAAGATTTTAAATGAAATAATCTGATGTAACAAATTGGTTGTTTGTGATGTAATGTGATAAAAGATAAAAAGAGACTTCTAACAATAATTTCAAAGGACATTGTCGCTATTATAGACCATTTCATGGAGTCGCCGCTCACTCGGTCGTCAAGCTAATCCCAGTATAGAAATATTGTTAAAAGTAAAAGAGTGCTTAAGAGACTGTCTTAAGACTTTGGTGCAATGGTGCAAATGATGATGATGATGGTTTGTTTTTCAGATTTTCATAAAAATAGTATGCATGAAATAATGTTAAAATGATTTTTGCTAGGCATAAATTCCTAAGTGTGATAAAATTTTTGGATAATTCCCTAGGAATTATACCATCATTGCAAAATTGAAGGTTGACATAATGACATGAAATAATGATAATGTGTTTGCTTTTTGTTTAAGAACATAATTGTATAACAGAATGATTTAAGTCATATGGTTTTCATGATTTTTAAATAAATGGGGAATAAAAATTGTTACAATGGTTTGCGCTAGGCATAGAATATGTAGGTATAGACTTATACCATCATCGCGAAAATCCAAAGAAGAAAATAGATTGTTTTATTGCATGGTTGATTTTTAATAAACAGAAAATATGAAGATGAGGACTTGCGCTAGGCATAAAATTCCAATTTTGGTTTTGGAACTATACCATCGTCGCGAAAGTCGATAATATATATATATGTTTTGATTGTATGGTTTTGAAAGAAATTTTGATTTTTCTATTATGCATGTAGTTGTCTTTATGCTAAACAACTGTACTTGAAAGAAGAAAATGAATTATTCCAAACAATTTGCAAAAAAATATTTCAAAGTATTTTGAAGACAAAAGTTAGATTTATAAGGAATCCCATGTGCATATGTGAATTCATTTCCAATCTTGATTTATCATAATGATACACAAAATCTCTCAAATATAAAATGTGTGTGCAATTGCTATGTTCATTTACCAGTTTTGAGCAAGATAATATGATACAAGTGATTTGAAGAAACCAAATAAGTGTTCATTAACCATGATGTAGATGCATATAACCATACTAGACTACTATGTAAGTCGGATTATCAAGAGCTAGCTAATCCATAAGCAGACATAGGTCTGTACAAAAGAAGGTCGCTAATGTGACAGACATATCGCCACGCTAGGAGTTACCCAAGGCCAAGCGGGTTGGGCACAAACCACCTGTTATGGGGCTTACCTCACAGTTTTCGAATAATTGAGAATTCCAGGGATTCAAGCTCATCAACCCTTCTTTTCTTTTCAAAGGGTAGGGAAAGGGATTTTATTGCTTTCTTGCTTTTTGCTTTCTTTTGCTTTTCTTTTGCTTTTCTTTTTGTATTTTTGCTTGATATTTGAGATAATGCTTGAAATAACTTGTTTCTTTTTTCTTTTTCTTTTGAACTTTGCTTTTTCTTTCTATGCTAGGGATACTTGCTCGGATTAGCTGTAGAGCAAGGGATTTTTATTCTGGGTAGGGGTGAGCTTGTCCTTTTGCCAATTCTCAAAGATTCTAGACCATGTGCATGATAGGATAGCAGGGGAAACTTTTCGCTCAAGAAACCACTTCTACTATGTAGCAAAGCATGGAAATTACAAATATAATCATTTTATTGTGAAAAGATGTGCTTGGTTTAAGTAAATAACAAGATCAATTCTCTGTGCTCAAACTTTATTTAATTGAATTTTGTGGACTTTGATATAAGAGAGATTAGTAATCATGCCAGATAAAATCAAGATATTTATTTTTGTGAGTGTGAAAGTGAGGGATTCCAAATAAATGCTAATTTATCCAAAATAATTTGAAACATATAACTGCAACATTTGTAAGAAAATATATATAAATGATTTTTGAGAAGTTTTGAGAATGTTGACTCTCTCTTTCTTCTTTATATTGTTTTGGTTTCGAAAGAGTCAAGAATATTGTTGTTTTTATTTTTATTATTTTTGAAAGAATTAACAAGTGCCATAAATAAATACAACAAATAGTTTTGAAGATTTTGATGATTATGAATGTTTTTGGTGTTTTTGAATTTATAAATTGAAAGAAATACAAGATAGTGATTTTGAAATATTTTAAACAAATATATACAAGGATGAAATGACCAAATTTATACATAGTAACGTTTAAGATGCAAAATATTCATGGGTTCTTTAAGTTCTTTACCATCTAAGGTAGATAATTTGTATGCTCCCGATTCAAATTTAGCAGTTGATAATGTATGGTCCAAGCCAGTTGGGCTCAAATTTACCTTTAAGGTCCTTAGTTGCATTAGTATTTTTTTTATTTTCTTTTAAAACAAGGTCGCCGATCTCAAAGGATCGATGACGAACTTTTTTAGCATATGATCTTTTAAGCTTGTTTTGGTAGGCACGGAGATGCTCCAAAGCATTGATGCATTTTTCATCTAGGAGTTCCAGCTGACTGAGTCTACCAACTCGATATTCATCTCCTACTTCGGTATCTTGAAGTAGTAGAGCCAAAGAAGGAACTTCTAATTCAAATGGAAAAATGACTTCAGCACCATACACCAAAACAAAAGGTGAAGTTCCAGTGGGGGTTCGAACACTAGTTCGATAGGCCCACAAGGTGGATATAATTGAATGTGCGTCACGAGTTTATTGACCAATATTTTGAGAATTTTGATTAAGGTTTTGTTAGATGCTTCTTGACCATTACCCCGAGGATAATAGGGAGTGGACCAGCGATGTTGAATCTTATATTTTTGGCATAATTTTTTAACATCTTTATTTTTTAAACAAGTTCCATTGTCGGAGATGAGATTTGCAGGAATTTCGAACCTACAAATGATTTGATTAAAAATAAATTTAGAGACTTGTGTGCTAGTGCAGGAAGCTAAAGGCATAGCTTCAACCCACTTCGTGAAATACTCAATGGTGGTTATGATGAATTTGTGTCCATCAGATGACACAGGATTAATTTTGCCAATAATATCTAAGCCCCATTTTGAAAAGGGCCAAGGAGATGAAATAGCTTCAGTTCTTGTGCAGGGCATGGATAAGGTCAGATGTTTTGGCACTTGTCGCAATGGCACACATAATCATGTGCATCCTTCTCCATGGTAGGCAAAAGTATCTATTCAAGGAGCTTTGTTAGCAATGACACTACCATAAGTGTCCTCCACAAGATCCATCGTGGGTTCACTCAAGGCTGATTTGGATTCTTCTAAATTCAAACATCTTAATAGGATACCTTCAAAGATCTCCTATATAAAGTATTGCCAATTATTACAAATTGACTTGCTTGTCTAGTAATAATCGACTGGTTTCTATTAGAATTGGCAGGGAAGTCCCATTTTGGAGAAAATAAAATATGTTCGTATACCAAGGTTCAGGAGTAGTTTCATTGATTAGAAACACATCCAAAGGTTACTAAGCATGACTTATTTGAGTGGTTTTGAGTCGATGAATAATGATAGTGGCATTTATCTAGACATAGTTTTTCTAATGTTGTATAGCGGGTTTCATAAGCTGATGAAGGTTCGGCTAATATAATAATTAGCACGTTCTCTCTTGTCATCATCAAGCTGAGCTAACATAGCTCCTAAGGTAGAATCTGAAGCTAAAATATATAGGAGAAATGGGCGATCAGGTTTAGGTGGTGAAAGCACAGGTGGATTAAGGAGGTATTGTTTGAGAAGTTCAAAAGCTTCTCTACATTCATCGTCCCAATTAAAAGGGACATCCTTCTTAAGGAGTTTAAGAAAGGGACCGGTTTTGTCTACCAGCTTATCGATGAAGCGACGGATGGCTTGAAGCTTACCTTGTAAACTTCGTAACTCAGATATATTAGTAGGTGCGGGCATATCAGTGATAGCCACAATCTTGAGAGGGTCGATTTCGATACCACGTAAAGAAACTAAAACCCCTAATAGTTTACCGGACTTAACTCCGAATATGCATTTTGTTGGATTTAATCGAATAAGATATTCTCGTAATCGATTAAAAACTTTTCTCAAATCATCTAAATGATTATCTTCATTAATAGAGCGAGCTATAATATCATCTACATAATCATGTAGGATATCATGCATCATATCATGAAAAATATAAGTCATAGCTCGTTGATAGGTTGCACCTGCGTTCTTTAAGCCAAATGGCATCACTTTCCAACAAAAGGTACCCCAGGGGGTAATAAAGGCTATTTTAGCCTGATCTTCAGGAGCTATCCTGATCTGATTATAACCGGAGAATCCATCCATTAAGGACATCATCCCACTCCCGGTAGTAAAGTCAATGATTTGATCCATGTTTGGAAGAGGAAAATCATCTTTAGGGCATGCAGCGTTAATATCTCTAAAATCTGTGCAAACCCTAACTTTGGTAGCTTCTTTCTTGGTAACTGGAACTACATTTGAGATCCATTCAGCATAATCAATAGCTTGTATAAAGACAACATTCAGGAGTTTTTCTAACTCCCCTTTGACTAGCAGAGCCACTTTGGGATGCATTTTTCTAAGTTTTTGTTTAATAGGTTTAGCATCCGGATGGACCACTAGATGATGCATGACTACAGAAGGGTCTAGACCTGGCATATCTTCATATGTCCAAGCGAAGACATCTTCATACTCTTTAAGGAATGCAATGTATTGCTCTTGTTTTTCTTGACTTAATTCTGATCCAATATTGATTATGTGAGGATTATCCTCAGTTCCAATATTAATTTTAATGACGTTTTCTACCTCCATGTGTAGATCTCTTTCAAAATTAGGTGGGGCGGGTGAAACGCCCAATTCTTGTAATTCTTGTAAGGTTAATTTGGATAATTCATCTTGAGGATTAGTGGTCTCAAGTTGGGCTATAGTTGGTATAGAACCATCAAAATAAAATCCATTGTGTAACATCTCTTCAACGGAGACATCATGGAAGATATCTCCTTCCAACTCTTCATCGAGGTCAGCAATCATTTCAGGGTAAGCTATGGATAGCATGTTACATGTAAATGGCTGATTTTTTAGAGGCAAATCATCATGCCTATCCAAATAATCTTGATAACATATGAGGTGATCATCATCTTCAAAAGGAAAGGGTTGACCCTTACTAGGAAATAGGCCCACACCACAGCGGGCAGTGCCACGGTTCTACCTCGAAAGGTTCTTTCATGCCATTTTGGAAAGGTCCCAAGCCTTTCCCTTTATATCCCATTTTAAGCATTATGGGTTTAGCTTTAATATATTCATTGGTAAAATAACACCGAGCATATCCCTCATGATGAGTTTTGATATTCCGAGGGATTCTTCCCCAGTCATATCCTTTATAAATGAAGGCACAACTCCCGACTTGGTAAGTACTTCCCATAGGTTGTGGGAGGCCCAAAGTACGAGGAGATGGCGGCAAGTTATTTAAAAGAATTGAATCTTGCATGAAAGCATTTGTTTTTTCTGATATTAAGATTGTGGATAAATCTGTAAAAGTTCATCGAAAAGAGCATAAGATGTAGAAGGATCATTCCCTATATCTTGAGATGTGGAAGGTATGATAGATGTGTCTATAGGTTTTGAAATTATAGGGATAGAACATGAAGGATTGGTTGTAGATTGAAGATCTTTTTGAGGTTCTAGAGTGATTTGTTTAGAAGATTGTTGATCTATATAGGAGGATGAAATTAATGGAGGGGAAATAGGTGAAGCTATGGGTGTGTGTTTCATAGTTTTAGATGAAAAATAAGAATTAGGATGTGTGGATGACAGAGCAGGGCAAAATTGCACTCCAACGGGTTCTGCCAAAGCACACATATCAAAGGGTCTAGGGTCACCATGGATAGTGACCAACTGATTTTTAAATTCGAATTTAACACATTGGTGTAAAGTTGATGGGACAGCCCGCATCGCATTGATCCAAGGGCGACCCAAGAGTATATTGTACGATGTGGGGCAATGTACAATAAACACGGTGGTATCTAGGGTTCTAGGACCAACTTGCAATGGGATGGTAATAACTCCACACGTTTCTTGTGTTTCGTCATTGAAAGCTTTGATAATCATATCAGTTTTCTTCATTTCATCACTTCTAAAGCCAAATCTTTGGTAGAAGTCAAAAGTGCAAATGTTTAGAGATGAGCCATTATCAATCAAGACTCGTTTGACAGCTACATCTCCAATTAGAGCAGTAATATATAAGGGATTATCCTTATGTAAACTGTGTTGTGGGATATCTTTATCCCGAAAGTCAATACAATCAACCTCTCGAGTGATGATAGTATTGGCCATGGCTTCAGGTTGAATGTTTTGAGGTACCATCATTTGGCTTAATGTAAGCATCAACTCATCCCTATGGGTGGGAGAAGATCTTAATAAATCCAAAAGGGAAATTCTGGTTGTAGTATTGGATAATTGCTCATTAATATTGTAAGGGGGTTTAGGTTGAACATTGGAAGCATGATTCCCTTTATTGGGATTTTTCAAAACAAATGGAGCTGATCCATCATTCTGATTTGGTTCTTGTTGAGAATTTTGAGCCCGTTGTCGGGTAACGACTCCAATGGTACCTACAATGTTATATTGAGGACGCTGAACTGGTCTCGGTCGAGCATTTATGGCTTGTTCATTAGGGAGGAATTGATTAGAAGAGGGTCGAGTAGTAACTCTTCTAGGAAATGGTTCTTCTGGAACCATAGCATCTGTGATGGGTTGAATAGGATCTTATTCGTTTTCAGAACTATTCGATTGGTTTGAAGTGATGTCTAGTTCACTTTCAGTATCTAATTCTATATCACTAGAATCGGAAGTTGGAATATTATGTAAGGGCCTGGTCGTAACCAGGGATAAGGTTGTGTCAAATATTTGAGGATCCGGATTAAGTAATTGTCCGCTAATGGTTCCTACATATCGGGTAGGAGGGGGAACATTATGATGTTCGATTTGATTGGCCACCTCTTTACCATGTCTTGGTAAAGGGTGTTGAAATATGTCTAATGTTTGATTAGCATTTTGATTTTGATTTTGGGGAATGGTCTTTTGAGCATTATTAGGAGCATTTTGTTTAGGTTGGAAGGCTTGCACCTCCATTTCATTATTATCAATCAAATCCTGTATTTTATGTTTCAACCTTTTACAAGCGTTGGTAGAGTGTCCAGGTCCTCTATGGAAATCACAGTGTAAGTCAACTCTGTATCCGGGTATAGTTGGATCAGGTTCCCGGATAGCTGGTAATTGGATCAAACCTCTTTCGAGTAATTGAGGTAAAATAGTTGATAAGGGTTGATTCAATCTAGTAAATTCTCGAGGAGGCTTATCAGGAGGTTTCAATATAAATTTTTTTGTTGTCTTCGTTGCATTGATATTAGCAACATTTCTGCTGTCAATGACTCCGTCACCAACAACTTGTTTGTTTTTATATTGATTTCTAGATGTTTTCTCATCATCCTTCTTCCTAAGTTGGCCTCTCCTAATGAGGGCATCTTCTACTCTTCGAGCTAAATCTATAGCTTGATCGAAGGTAGTTAAAGTAGCAGTTGATAGCTCATAAGATATTTGTTCTTGTAAATTATTGATAAAAATGTCCAACATTTCCCTATAAGGTAGCACAAAGTGCGGTTTTCCTATCAATTGCCTCCATCTAGCTAAGAAATCGGCAAAACATTCATCCTTGTCTTGTTTTAAGTTGTATAAATCTTTAATGGTTACATGCCTCTCGATGTAGGCACTAAATTGATGGACAAAAGATTCAGCTGTTTCTTCAAAGTTTCTCAAAGAATGAGTGGGCAATTGATAGTACCACTCTAATGCCATTCCACCTAAACTTTTCGGGAACATTTTTAGTAATAGCAAGTCATCATGTGATATATCATGACATGCTATCCTAAACATGCGAAGATGCTCTATGGGATCTTCGGTTCCTTTATATATAGGCAAGATGGGCATGGGAAAATGCTTAGGGTATGGTTGAGCTACAACTATGGGATCCAAAGGTTGACTACATATCTCTCGATAATTGTACGAGGGATGGTAAGGATCTATCTGGTCCATACGCGAAGCTAACTGTTTCACCATGGCTTCCAGATTACTAGTTTGCCCACCATATTGGTTCGGTAGGGCATTGACATGGGATTTGTGAGCATATGATGGAGGGACATGAAGATTAGATGCTATGTTGCTATTGTGTAAATTGTTGGTAGGAAAGGTGTTATGAAGGAATTTTGAAGTTGTATTATGATGTATTCCAGATTGTTGAAAATTGGTGTTTGGCTTCGTTTTAGGTTTTTGTTTACTTGAAGCATATTGATCAATAGTTTGGCGAAGTAAAGTAGTGAAGGAAGTTTTCTTTTGTGTGGGAATGATTTTAGGTTGAATAACAGGTTCCTTAGGAGGTTGGGTAACCTGTTGTTTTGACATGTTTTGAATCATAGTGACCATATCTGTATTGGATGGTCCAGCCTTATCACTTTCTTGATCAATGAAAGACAAGGGATTAGTGCGCACATCAAACATATGTTCCATGGCTGCTTGAGTGTCACTAATTTGCCCTTTATCAATACGAACTGCCACATTAAGAGCGTCAATGTTATCATTGAGAAATTTTTGGAAATGATCTACGTTGTCAAAAGCAATAGTTCCATCTGGAGCTACTCTAGGGGATGAGGGTCCATCCTCTTTAACACTTTCTTCTTGTTCATTGTCTTCACCTAGGTCATCTTCTGGTTGATCTAGAGTTTCTCCTTCTAGAATTGGATCTTCAGGAAGGACATTTGGGTCTCTAGTTTTATCTTCTAACCAATCTTCTTCTTCTCCTTCAGTTTGTTTACCATTCCTAAGTTTAGGCATTGTGCCTTAATTTTAGATTTCAGCAAATATATATATATATATATATATATATATATATATATATATATATATATATATATATTGCAACAAGCTTAAGAGGTATATATTAATTATATACCTACTACAATATTTAAAATGAAATGTTTAAGTTTTTGCTATGTTTTTTTTAGTTTTTCTTTGTTTTTGTAATAATATTGTAAAGATAACAAACAACACAATAAATGCAAGAAATAATACTGAAAGTAATGATCTAGTTTTCTATAAACAATTTATAAATATCATTAATGGGCTCGAGTTCTTCAGGAGTCATGAAGTGTTCTTCTTCAAATTGAAAGTTTTCCTTCAAAAATTTAATGAAAAGAGCTATAGTGATATTATCTGTCTCGGATTTTTGGTTGATAGAAGTAAAGCTCGTGGCAATACTCTCGATATAACACAGCTCGAGGAACTCTATTCCATCTTTCCCTATCCATAAGAACAACCTCTTGGTCTTCTACACGACCTAGGAACTGGTGTACAATGGCTGCGTTCTCGAGGTATTCCTCGAAGGTGAACAATTCTGAAGACACAAGAGCTCTCCTATAAGCTAACCATCTATGGCAGGCTCTCTGAAGTTCATGATAAAAGACAAGTTGATGAGGATCCAGGATTCTATCTAGGACAAGCCTCTTGATTTGTTTAAGTTTTGTTGACCTAGATGAAATGACACTAAGTCTTCTATCAAGTTCGTCCCACAAGAGTTGATTTCTATCTATTTCAGACACACTAAGCACAGAATTGATTTCTATGGCTGCCAATTGGTTTTCAACATTTATAGTAACTGCTAACCTTTTCTTAGGAGCTACCATCTAAACATGCAACTTATTAATTTTAAATGATCTGAAATGCATCTATGTTTTAGTTGTTTTATTTTTATTTTTTTTGTTTTTGTTTTCAAAAGGTTTACAATGCATTCACGTCGGGTTCACCAAAATGTATCGCTCCAAATTTTTCACACCCTTACCTTCAGGCTATAGGATCCATGCCCGGAAGGGGGATGTGAAAAGGATGGCATGGTACCTCGGACTGAGAGGCCTTGCGAAGGTCCCGCCTCTCGAGGGAGGTGTATTATGGTGATTTTTTGACAGGATGGTGGGTTCACCAGGAAACATTTAATGGCAGTTTCCACGCCTAGGTTGGGAATGTGTTTTATGTGTTCGTTTTAGCCTTAAGCATTCAAATCCTAGGTTTGGCCAAAATGCGTCTAAGCTATTCTATATGAAGATGCAGATTAAATGAATACAAAAAAATAGAATTAAGACAAAAAATAGAGAAATTAAGGAATATTAAAAGAAAAATACCTGATCCGGATGTCTGATGAAGATTCTGATTCTTGAAGTAGTCAGGATCGCCTCTGATTTGATAGGATCATCTGAGATCAGACAAGATCATCTGAGATCTGACGAATTCGTCAGACGAATTCGTCAGAGACCTACAAACAGAGAAATAGGTGCAAAACATAGAAAATACAACAATGCTAACATAGGGAAACAATGTAAAATGATAAGTAACAATATCAAACTAAGACTTAAAAACAGAAACATGAATGCATTATACTAATTTAATAATAATTATGACTTAATTATGCATTTGATCTAGATGGGTGAACTCCAAAATGCAAGATAGCATAAAATACTAAATAAACTAGCTAATTACAACATAAAACAATAGATTGAAAGATGAAGAAATGCAAACTTTAGGCACTGATTGCCTCAATGTTGACTGCAGTCGAAATCATCTCGCATTGGTACGAAATCATCTCTGATTCGACAGGATCACCTCCGATCTGAACAGGATCGTCTACGACGATGTAAGCTTGCTTCGACTGAAAAACACTAAGGTACCTGCAACAAAAATTGTATAGAACTAATGCAAATAGAAATTTGGGATGTCTTAATGTGTATGAAGTCGAGTTACAGGGAATTTCAGCCAGGGGGTGCTAAGGGGAGGGCTTAGGATTAAATAGGCTTAGGAGGGAGGTTAGGAGGTTGGAGATCATCCCTATTTGGGAGATCTCCAATGGGGGAGGGTCTCTAACGGCGCAGACACGCTTCTACCCGGATTAGAGACCCGTTGGAACAGAAGCTAATTGTGCAAAATTAGTTTAGGGACAAGATCGTCTGGACGTCCTAGCCCAGACGAAATCGTCAGATCTGGGGCGATATCGTCTGATCGACGACGATATCGTCAAACGGTCAAAACAACCTCTAAAAATGGCATGGGAAAGGGGGAAACGGATTACACGACGGTTAACGGGCGGTTTGGGAGGTTAAAATTTGAATTTGAATTATTTACTAGAGTAAATGTAATTATTAAGATTTCACTATGCCAATTTTAGGGTGCTACACACACACATTAGCTGTACAAAAACATAATTAAGAAAACATAAATAATAGAATACAAAATTAAAATAAGAAAATGAAATATGGCAAGCAATCTGTTAATTCTACTACAGCAAAATTATAGATTAAAACTTGCAATAAAAATCCTTCTTCTAGATATGAAAGTGGGCCCATAATTCTTGATCTAGAAGGAGGTGTAAAAACACTCCTTAACTAATTAACACTCAAAATAGAAATTGACAAAAATACTGCACTTTTATTGTTGTCAAAACATGTTGAAAACTGTTACAGATAATTGTTGTACAATCCTATTTGCTACTGCTACTACTCTCCTCTATTCTAATTCCTACCTAGCTCAACCAATAAGGGAGCTATCCTTTTATAGATTCCACAAATATAAAATATGCTATTCCTATCTTGCAGATCAAATCCTATTATGCTGCAACATTTTTTGGTTTTATCCTAGAAGAGGATCAATTGATCTTTTCCCAGGAATGGTGGCTTTTGGACGAAAAGGACAACAAAGATAGTTGGGGGATATTTTACCTTAACCTTCTCAACCTTATTTCTCTTTTTCCATCATCAAAAAATAGTCAAAAAGTCAAAAAGTACTTTCTATTGTCAATCCAAAGATAACTGGCTCAATCCGAAGAAACTACATTCTTTCAATCCAAATATGTTTGCTCAATTCGAAGCTCTTCTAATTGACTAACTGTGTGGTATTTAGGTGATCTAAGCTACTTTTCTTAGGTGGGTTATCTCTTAGGAACTAATTTCAATAGCTTTTATCCTTCTCCATATGTGAATTCCATGTCTTGCTATTCATTGGTAGCTGGCTAGAATTTACATGGTAAACTGTTGCATTTTGTAGATTTATTGCACAGTTGTAAAATGTTGGCATTTATTGCAAGTTCAAAAAATTATAACATGGGAAAATAATTCAAATATCAACATGAATAAGTACATCAAGTTGCTACCAAATTTATACACTTTATTCACCAAGTAACCATGCTGAAATAGTGTAATAGTGCTGCACAATTATCCCTGCTCTGTTATACCCTGTTGTTGCCTTATTAGACCATGTGGGAATGCTTCTAAATAGGTCATATGTCTTATGTAGTCCTTATAAATGTATTCCATCCATTTTCTCTTGCTTTTCTTGACAAATTCAAGGTGCTCCTATAAAGTGATAGCTTGTTGATTTGTATATGGTTGTTTTCTGCAGATTTCCATATTTAGAACAATCCTAATAATTTGGCTTCAATGTGGACTTCAAACAAGTTGAAAGGCAAGAAAACATTCATAAACCATTGTGAAGTTAATGGATACTAGCATACCACATTTGGCTATTTAAAATGCATATTTTTATTTGCTACTTAATCAAGCAAAAGCAGTCACAAAATGCTAAAAATAGTCAAAAATAGAGATATAATGCTCCTAACATAAAATCATGCAAACACTTAACAAATATATATTCTAATAAACTATTTGAAATTTAACTTAATAATATGGTAGTTTTTATATGTCAAACATAGTGTAAAAATGAGATATTTTCAGGTCTCATCAACATCCTTAATAGAATAATTTTCCCCTCAATAGACCACCTATGTGAGTTCATGAAGATGAATCACTATATCTGCATGGATATCATCCAAGACGAGGAGTATGATAAAAATTTATCCCAAGTGAAATGGGTAGAAAATGGAATTTGATAATTTAACACATAAACATAAATGATGCATTAAACAGAGGAATTATATTCCATTGATATTAATGAGCATGTGTTACAAGAGGGTCTTGATGTCCTTTATCCAGCTCTATTCCTAACAAGGTTACAATCAATTTGATGCCTTCTCCTATCATCCCTCAGTGTAGGTGGGCTTCTTTGTATGTGTGCCATCGTAGGGTTGTTGTTTGTATGATGTTCCTCTTCCTTAGATCTGCTAGATAACCTATGAAAGACCTACAAAAGGGGATTAGTGTGATGGGGGGCTTGCCTTAGTCAGGCCCCATGTTTAGAAAGATGAATTGACTATAAAATCATGATAGAAACTAAAATAAAATGTGTAGAAGGTAATAATATGACAAAAGAGAGCTTACCTCCCAAATCTGGGGTGATTTGGGGCCTATAGACCCAATTAGCTACCTGGGTTGCAAATTTAGGCCAGATTCGTGACTCGGGTAGCGAATTGAGCTGTGATGCTCCTTTTATAAAATCTCTTCGATAGATTGATCCTAAGGCAGCTGGGGTGCCTCTGTATACTATCATAATCCATCTATGTACACCGGGAAATGACTATTTAATATTGAATTTCCATTTATGCAGAGTAACTATACTTTGTTGAATATGTGAGAGAGATTTAATTAGGGATTTGAGACCCATTATTTATAGGCAAATGCAAGGTGCAGGGGGGAGTTAGATAGACTAAATCTAGATTTGATTCTAACTAGGATTAGGTTAATAAATTCTATGTGGCAAAATCACATTCTAAGTAGGAAATATCCTATCTTCACACATGTGTGAGGAAGTATTAGTGCTAATCCTAATTGGGCCTTAAGCATGTTTAGGGGAGGATTAAAAGAAAACCCTAGGAAACCCTAAATTGGCACATGTGGGAGGATTTTATTAACACTAATTATGAATTAAGAGTTAATTAATCCAATTTTACCCTAAAAAGGGGCTTAAGTGAAGTCAACATTAAATTAGAATTTGATAATTGACTTTTAATTAATTTTACCAATTAATACCTCGTGGGGGTGTCAATTGAGTGTAAATGAGCTATGCATCACCTCGGGTTTCCTTCTGAAGGTATCTCGATGCATAAGATGTCGTTTTGAGGGCTTATTAGGGTTTTTGACCTGAAAGCCATTTGTGGAAATCTACACGTTACTATGGTGAACTTATGGAAGTCTATGCATGTCTACACGTGTATACGCATGTCTACACATGACTACACATGACTACAATAGTCTACAATAGCCTAGGGATGTCTGGAATCACCTATATATATGTAGAAATAGCAATGTGTGACTTTTGGGTGTCTACATTTTTCCCCTTTTTGTACTATACTATGTGGAACACAGTTTAATACAAAAATGTGAAGGGTTTGTGTAGAAGGAAAAGGAATAAAAGGGGAATAGGATCCAATCAAAGGTATGTAGCCACTCGAAGCATGACCATACAACAATGATTGATAGCCAAGAAGAGAATGGAAAATAATGAAATCCAATCAAAGGTATGTAGCCACTCGAAGCGTGACAACACAACATTGACTAGATAGCCAAGAAGGAAAGGAAAAATAATGGGATCCAATCAAAGGTATGTAGTCGCTCGAAGCATGACCATAAAACATTGATCGATAGCCAAGAAGGAGAAAAGAAGAAGGAAAGGAAAATAGAAAAGAAATAAAAACAATACCGATAAAAGGAAATGGATGATTATGGATGCAATGAGGTGAATTTTTTGAGTCCATATGACAATTACGATGCCATACTAGTTGCTTGAGAATGACAACTTTTGACTGCTTTGCTTTTGTGACCAGATCAGCGTGGTACAAAAGTATGATTAGGACAAAAGCCTAGCTAAATATTTGTTGTTGATTGACTGATGAGAACATGGTGACAAATGTCAAACCATTTGAGTTAGTTAACATTTGAATTATTCACACATGTCATTCATTGTGCTCCATGAATTTCAGAGTGAAGTTTTCCAAATGTTGTGCTGAATTAGTCGCTCACGTCATTCATTATGCTCCATGAATATCAAGGTGATATTTCCATTGTCACGCATAACTATCTTGATGTAACCCATGTCTTATTGTGATTGAGATTATTTCTTATAATAATATTCAGCAAAAAAAATTGTAGACAAATGCGCTAACCGTGCTTTTGGATTTTCGATGTTGTGATTGCATGTAATGCTGACTTTGGATATGAAACCCCATCAAATGAGAAATCAACAATGAGGCGAATGGAATATGATGATTTGATGATGTATCGATTGATAAGATACCAATGCATGATTATTATGATGACAAAAAACAAATTAGAAGAGTGTTTTGGGAAGTTCCTAGGGTTTTAGAATAAATTTGCATGATTTCCAAGGATTTTGGGGACAACTTGGTTGATTTTGGAAGGTCTAAGCTGAGTTCGCCACCTTGGGGGCAATTTTGACCTAAATCACCACCCAGAGGGTGAATTAGGGTTTTGAACTATTTGACACATGTGTAGTGTTTTGGTAGTTTGGGGAACCAAACGATGTTAAAATTGGATAAATCTTATATTGTTGGAAAGCTCTTTCTAATCCTGATACAATGGTGAAATTTTTAGGAAATGTGGAGATGATTTGATAGGTGAAAATTTAGACCAAAGATGACCCTACTTTTAGAAGTGGTGAATGCACAATCTCAAGCCTTGTGAAGGGTGTGCATGGAAGCAAAATATTTATGAGGACAAAGAGGTGAAATTGTGCTATGCTAGGCAATGCTAAGCTATGTATTCTAGGCTATGCTAGGCTATGCTATGCTATGCTACTTTTGCTAAGGTTTTGGGACAAACCTATCCAAAGTTTTACTAAGGTTTTTGGAGAAACCTATCCAAAGTTTTGCTGATGTTTTTTGGGAAACCTATCCAAAGTTTTACTGAGGTTTTTTGGGAAACCTATCCAAATTTGTATTAAGGTTTTTGGGGAAACCTAGTGTGTTAAGACTCTAAAAAGAATGTTTGTGATAAAATTTAAGGAAAAGGGTGAAACCTTTTGGACATAGTGATTGATTTGATTTGATGAAGGTAAGGTAAAGGATGAGACCTTTTGAACCTGGTGGTTTGTTTTGATTTGATGAGGACAAGGTGAAGTTGCCCCAGTTTTGAATGATGGATGATACATATACATACCTTTTGGTTTTGGCTATTACATATGCGTGTGTGATTTTGATGGTTTGGAATGTGTTGTGTTTACATTTGCGTTGGTAGCACAATATAAACTGTAGGTATGTAGGATAAATAGATGCATATAAATGAAAGGTTTAGATCTATTATCGTACTTTCATGTGAATGAATTTTTAGCATAGTATGCATGATTATGTTTCGAATGCAGTGTGATGTGATATCAAATGTGATGTACTAAATGCACATAGAGTAAATGCAATGCTGTAATTTGGTGTTGGGATTTATGTGAAATAAAATGTAATAATGTGATTTGCTATTTTAAATGCATATAAGATGAATGCATGGTTGTAATGTAAACTAGGTGTATATGACATATATGCGTGAATGTGTGTATGGACTCACTAAAATGCACCTAGGAAAAACTTGTATTGTGGCATTTACCTATATATATATGATCCATTCCATGATTTCAGGGATGATGAATAATGTAAGGCATGTGTAATGGCTTTGACTAACATAGTTATGACAATCAAATCTCAAACCCTTAGCTATTTGTGGCAACTTATAACATAATCCGGTTGGTTCAAAGTCTATCTTGGACCTATGTGTGTGAATGTGTAAGGTTCTTTTATCCATTTTGAGGGAGGTAGGATTAACCCATTGTAGATGCTACCAGACTTGCTAGCTCATCCATCGAAAATAGTGATTTCTACAAAAGCGAGATGTTAATGTGAGAGATGTGTTGTCACCCATAAGGCTATTCCATTGGTAGGCAGCCTCTTGGAGGCTTTTGCTAGTGATGGAAATCATACCATGGTGTTATGTTGAACCTAAGGACCAAAGGCAATAAGAAATAACATATGTGATATCAAGAGGTGTTTCCTTTTGTTTTATGCCCCTATTCTAATGTTGACCTACTGATAGTGGTGGTGCCATTTTTGTCTATTTTCTTTTTCTCTTTTTTTTTGTTTCTTTTGTGGTGCACTTTTTGTATGGGCGATGCAGTTTTTTTTCTACCCAATCATTTATTTTTGCTTATGCTTGATCCCTTTGTTTATCCCTAGGTCGTATGTTGACCATGCAGGCGATAGGACGAGCATGGGATACCATTTGCTAGATGGAGATATCTACTCAAGATGTCCTCTTTCCTAGGCTCAAAATTGTTAATGTGTAACCTGTTGTGAGTGATCCATGAGAGAAGTTGAATCAACCTAAAAGACCATAAGAAGAATGTACAAGACTCAATAGCTATGGGTGACACTTGATTACAAAAACTACAGAGTAGTCAAAATTAAACACGACACCTATGTATACCCTAATCCTAAAACAGGGGAATGGACATCTAGGTGGTGATGCTAACAAGTGTATGTATTATTCTTGCTGAGGTGCATTTTGAGGAAGGGTGTACAAACATGAATTAAAATTTTAACTATAAAGCATGTGAATATGTGCAATGGATGTAAATATAAATGATGCAAGTGGAGGAATGCGATATTTACAAGAGGAAAGTTATGTTGTGTAGGAGGATAATCTTAGAACCTATTAAAAAAGGAGTAAAGTGTGCAATGATTGTAAAAAGTATGATGTTATGATCCTGGTTGCCCCAGCATGTGGGGTGTGTGTGTAATGGGTGTACAAATTGGGAGCTACAAAAATGTGTGTAATAGTCATCGAACGAGGGAAGATGTAGAGTAGAATGTACAAATGGAAGAAGTGAGAAGAAATAGACATTGGTAACCAAAAAGAAGGGGGGATTACCAAAGTCCAAAAGATGATAGAAGAGGAGAGTGAATTAACATAGGTATGTGATTTCTCAAAGAGGGCCATGTAGCTACGTGAGGAAATTAGAAGAAACATGGATGAGGAAGTGGAAGAAGGATATAATAAGACCTACTTGTGGGTAAAACTGTGCAATTCAATCCGTGTATGAGAAGGTGATGTGATGGTGTGGTTACCATGTAGCATGTTTTTTACCAGGTTTTTGAATCTTTTGCACTCTTCAATATTATGGCCTGGTCGGTGGTGGTAGATGCGGTATTCGCTCATATGATAGTTATACGGTTTAGGGCATGAGATATTGATAGGCCGAGTCTTTGATAGTGTCAAGTGGCCTTGGTCCATTAGGTGGTAAAATATTTTTGATAATGGGGTTAGTGGGAATGTCATGGGGTAAATATGGGGCTCTGCTAGAGGTGATGAAGGTCGATCTACCTATAGTGAGGATGGACGGGTCATGAGAGACTGCCATGGATGAACGTGGTAATGGTTTTGGCTCATCTACAACTCTAGGGCTTTGATATAGGAGATGAGATGTATCTCATGGTGTGGCAGTGATGGTATTGGGGAAGGAGGCGATCGAGATTCCAATGTGAATGGAATGACCCGATGCATGGTAGAAAATGGATGTGGCTGGGATGACAAAATAGTGGAGTGGAATGACTGTGGTGAATGCAAGCATTGCTAGGATGGTATATCTCACAGTGGCGAAGGTGGTGTCTTGAGGACCTGTGGCATAGGTGATGGCCTAGCATGGTGACTTGAATGAGAAAGAGGGATGTTTGTGTGACCATCTTGAGTAGCTTGGGCTACACGGACTTGCAAAGCCTGGGCATAGGTAGACTCACCATTTGGAAGGGGAGCAAGTAGAAATACTGGGTAAGGTTGATGAGGTGTGTATTCCCTATTAGGTGGGTGGTAAGATCCTATGGGATGTTTTGGATGACTTGGAGGTGAATAGTGATGATTGATATCATCAAACATATGGGAGGATGATCCTTGTGCTTGCGATTGGGTGGATTCCTCTTTGTCATCGAAAGAGGATATGGTGATCTGGCTATCACCAGAGTGTGGTGAATAGGATGAGCCTCGCTGGTGAGGGGAATGGTGTCAATGTGATGTGTGGTGATCTGAATGGGATGAGTGCAAGGAGTGCCTAGCATGAATGGTGGCTAGTGGTTGGGAGAGATCAGCCAGTGTAATAGGTTTTTGTTGTGACTGCAGATGGTCTTGTATGGTTGTAGGTGAGGTTGTTGTAGTGCTTTCCTACTGATGACGTGAGTCCTGCAAAAGGAAAAACAAATACCCCAAGCATAAAAATGGTAGAAAGGTGAAGTGTACATGTATAGAGAAATAATAAAACAAAAATAATAGATTCACATGGTGATGTGCTTGGTGATTTACTTTTAACACTATGTGACACTTGTGATGGTGAATGTGATTATACATCATGCATTAAATGCATAGAGATGCAATATGTTTATGGGTTTATGATCGTTAAAGCCTTCAATATCAACTACACGATATGATCCTGAACCATATTTGTGTATAACCATGAATGGGCCTAACCAGTTTGGAGCGAATTTATTGCACTACTGGTGAGGTTGACTTGTGATTTGCTAGTTATCTTTGAGAACCAAGTCACTGATATTAAATTTATGCTGATGTACCTTACTATTTTAGGCACAGTGAATACGATATTGATATACTCGTGTGTTCTCAATGGCATGGATGCAACATTCATCAAGGAGTGTTAGCTGATCTAGATGAGATTGGTGAGCAGTGTCATCATCAATGAAATCTTTCATGGATTTTCATAAAGAGGGTATCTCTAGCTCGAGGGACATGATAGCTTCTGCTTCATAGACAAGTGAAAAAGGTGTTGGCACAGTAGGAGTATGAATGCTCGTATGATATGCCCACAAGGCTAGGGGTATTTGATTATGCCAGTCCCAATGATATTCTGCTATAGTTTTACGTAGAATAGAACAAATGGTTTTGTTTATGGCTTCTACATGGCCTTTTCCTTGAGGGTAACATGGGGTTGAAAAGCTATGGTGTATGTGAAATTTGTTACACAGAGCTCAAAAAGTCTTGTTTTTTTTTTAATTTTTCTTGTTATCTAAAATAATTTGGGAGGGAATTCCAAAGCGGCATATGATATGCTCCATGATGAATGCTGCAATTTTACCTCCTGTAGTTTGTACTAGTGGGATGGCTTTGACCCACTTGGTAAAATATTATGTCACTATGATGATGAATTTGTGACTGTTGGAGGAAGCAGGTGTAATTTATCCAATCAGATCTAGGCCCCATTGGGAGAAGGGCCACATGGACTGGATTGGTTGAAGTGCCTAGGATGGTAAATGTGTTAATTTGGCATGTTGTTGGTATTTTATGCAATGTTTGACATAATCACACCAATATTGCTCCATTTTAGGCCAGTAGTAGCCCATACAGAGAATGTGTTTAGTAATTGCCATGCCACTAAAATGGCCACCACAAGTGTCATCATGGGTTTCTTGTACAACCCGTTGTGATTCTTGTGGTTCTAGGCAACGCAAGAGTATGTCGTCATAGTTGCGGCGATAAAGGATGTCCCCCAACAAGGTGTAGCATATCGCTCTTTGTTTAAAGGTTTGATGTTGGTCTTGGGGTAGATCACATGGTAGGAAACCTAGTTTTATGTATTCTTTGATCTATGAGAACCATGGGTCATGAGGTTCGGTGTTTACCACATATACACCACCATCGTATGTGGGGGGTGTGGATGATATAACAGATTGTGTAAGTGTATGAATGGTTACAAATGTCATGCTGGACATTAGATTTTGTGGGATAAGGGACCCTATGGAGGCCATGGTGTCTGCAAAATGGTTTGATGAGCACAACACGGCTTCGAGGTAATACCATTAAAACTGGGATAAGAGTTGTTGGGTGATCTTCTTGTATTGCTAGAGAATTGGACAATTGCATAGCCAAAGTTCCTGCACTTGATTGACAATCAAGAGTGAATCGCCTATGATGTGAAGATGCTTGATGTGCATAGAGTGTGTTTGTTTTAGTCCTAGGATTAAGGCTTTGTACTCTACGATGTTATTGGTACAAGGAAAATCTAGTTTGAATAAAAATGGGAGTGGTTCTCCTTTAGGTGTAAAGAAGACAATGCCTGCACCCCCAGCGTGGAGACACCTGTACCCATAAAATAACATGGTGAGGTCAGCCACAAATTCAGGTTCGACATATTCCTCATCTTCGGTTATGTGGAATATAGAGTCATCATGGAGTTGAATGAGTAGGGGTTGATTGTCAGTTATCAAAGGTTCAACCAGTTGGTCGGCGATGACTTATCCTTTAATAGACTTTTGAGATACAAATTCTAGGTCAAACTCGGTTAGAAGCATGTTCCATTTTTCTATGTGTGCATTGTGATAAATTTTGTTCATCATGTACCAAATGGGATTATCTCAAGTGATGACAAAATTTGTATGGTTTAACATGTAGTGGTGTATTTGAATGCTATGCATGTGCTAGGTTGTGAGTGTGTTATAACTGTGCTAGGCTAGGCTAGGCTATTTTTGTTGAGGTTTTTAGGACAAACCTATCCAGATTTTTGCTACCCAGATTTTTATTGAGGTTTTTGGAGAAACCTAGGTTTCTAAGGGATTCTAGAAATAATGTTCCAAAATTTTAGCTAAGGATTTTGGAAAAACCTGGGTTGCTAAGGGATTCTAAAAAGAATGTTCCAAAATTTTAGCTAAGGATTTTGGAAAAACTTGGGTTACTAAGGGATTCTAAAAAGAACGTTCCAAAATTTTAGCTAAGGATTTTGAAAAAACCTGAGGTGCTAAGGGATTCTAAAAAGAATGTTCCAAAATTTTAGTTGAGGATTTTGGAAAAACCTGAGGTTTTAAGAGATTCTAAAAAGAATGTTCCAAAATTTTACCTGAGGATTTTGGAAAAACCTGAGGTTTGGAAAAAACTTTGATGAAGGTAAGGCAAGGGGTGTAACCTACCTCAAGAAAAAACTTTGATGAAGGTAAGGCAAGGGGTGTAACCTTTTGAAACTTTTGACCCTTTTGTATGACAAGGTTTAAAATTGGAATGGTACCATTATCGATAAGGTCCTCAACTAAATCACGAAAGGTGCAACAAGAACGGACATCATGACCTAGTTGGTGATGATAAACACAAAATGCATGTTTGATGTGCCCACGAGGTTTGGGTTGATTTGGATTGGCGGGTCGAATGTATGGTAATGTAACATGGCCAGCCTCGAATAGCCTCTAGAATAAAGTAGGAAGAGGATCAAAAAGTGGAATCCAATTGCTATGTCGACGTGGAGGACGGGGACCACGGGCTCATTATGATTTGGATGGAGGGGGTGAATTAGTATGATATAATTGTTGTGTTGGAGGAGGTATATTTGTATGACCTGGATCATTATAGAATGTTTTATAGGTTGGTATTTATTGTCCATAGCTTGCGATGTGCACGTTTAGACTTTTAACTTCATCTCATAAGAGTTAAATTTTGGGTGTCATAGAAGTGGGGGACTGAGCTATGGTAGGTTGCCCCTATGTATGTGGTAAATATTGGTATTATTTTTCTTCATAATACTATGGGTAATATTGTTGTGCTTGATCATGATAAGTCGAGTACTAGGCAACATGTGTTGTGATGTCTACAAGAAAACTAGGTTGTGGGGTAGGTGTTTTTTGTGGGTAGTAATACTGCGACTGTGAGGCATATGGTTGTGGCATAGGTACTTGTTGGTTTAGAGCCTATTGTACGAGTTGAGTCATGGGTAGTGATGACCATATTGGAGGAGGTGTAATGAAGCTAGGTGTAGCTAGTGGTATTGTAGGTATCGGTACTACTAGTGCTAGGGGTGGTCGAGATGAGGTATCAAAAGATAGAATATATCTCTACCCTAGAGGGTAGGAAGTAGGGAAACTAAATTATGTGGAATAGTTTGGTTGAGTAGGTGCATAGGCTACTTGTGTCGGTCCATAGGTAGGATGGATATGGGTAGGGGGAACCCAAAAATGAATATGTGGTGGTATCCTAAAGTTCATTGTAGGTTAAGGTGGCTCCAAGGGTTGGGTTTCGTACACTCCAGGTACCTGGGAGATAGGTGGGAAAGCTACCAAAAAGGTGGGATAAGCTGTCGAAGTAGGAGCTTGGGTTGAAGGGAAAGTATACATGTACACCCCCGCTTGGGTTTGTGCATCTTGTGTCTAAAGGGGCTGCTAAGAGGTACCCTCAGATATGGTGAAGAATGGCTCTTGGGAATAGGATGGTCGGTACTCTTTTGAATAATATGGGTGTGATGTTTGAGGGAATGCTTGTGATTCTTACTGTGTAGGGATTTGTTGTACAGTTTGGAAGTAAGGATTTTGGCTTCGTACAATGGATGAGGATGGGTCAGACACCATTCCTATGGTAGAGGTGAATGATGCGACATCAGAATAGGTACAGTTTAAGAGGGAGGAATCATTCTCAAATAGGGATTGAGATAGATTCTAGAAGAAGGGATGTGCAAAGGTGGGTGATGTAGGCATGACCTCCTCATATATGGGAAAGGATGGAGGATGTTTCCCTGGTGTAGTGTAGATAACATGGTCACAGAAGGTGGTTGGTGGATTAGGTGGGGATGAAGCTGAAAGGAGTGGGTAGTCCTCTATGAGTGAAGTAGCAAGGATTTCACTCAAGGTTGATGTCTCATCATAAGGCATCATGTGTGTGAACGGTATATCAGATTCCCTATGTGAATCATATGTGTCTATAATCTTCTCCTTCATGATAGGAGTAAGGGTGGACTGACTAGAGGATGGGGGAGGCCATTCCTCCATGGAGTGTGCTTGCTCGTGCGCTCTACTATGAGTGACCACTGACATAGTGGCATGTGTGAATGGGTTTTAGGAATAAACCCTGTGTGATGTGGACTCAATCATGTCTAATGTAAGTGTAAATTAAGTGACATGTTGTGTGTAGCAAAACAATATATGGTGTAATGTGTTGAGACCGGTTTGTGATCATGCAAACAATGGTAGACCGAAATCAAATCTAAATGCTCAAAAAATAAAAGTGTTATGTTTGTTTTGTGTGTTGTAATGTTGATACTCCCTATGTAGAATCACGGGTAATGGATTGAGTACTCTAGCAAATGGGGAATATCATCAATATCAAACCTCCTGCAACACCCAAGGATGCATAGGATAGAATGGTACCGCAACGTGCGAATGGTGACTTGTATGGAAGGCGCAGTAAAATGATATCCTAAAGGGGTGGAACTCACTATTCTAAAGCGAGTTCACAATATCCTCTCATAAGAGAGGTGGCATTTTCTAAGACCTGCTACCGGCATACCCATGCTTTCGCTTCACCCTCGGGCGGGCTTAGTCAAGAATGACAGTTACCAATTCCACAAATTATAATAGCCTTGTGGATGAAGGTGTTAAATCCTATCCCACTCCACAGGTAACTGCTAGGGATGAAATCCAGGGCCCAGTCGCAATATTAGGGGATCTCTGGTGATGAAATCCAAATAACCACTCCTATGGGGCTACTAGGTGTCTAAGGAGGTGAGCTAATGGAGAGTGCAAATCTATCCACACTAGTCTCGAGTGATGGATTGGAGATGAATTCCAATCTCACCACTTGTTTAAGTACCACATGAGTTTGTGGGTTTGTGTTTCACTATCAATGTATGCTATATAAGAAACTAGCTACATGCCTTTTCAAAATAAACTAACCCTAATGTCTTTTCAAAAGAAAATTATTAGATACTATTCTTTTAAGATAAGTATTCTAGCCCTAAATGCCTTTCCAAAGCAAACTAACCTATTTTCGAAAGCATAGAAACAAACAATCCAAGTGTGTGGAGTGAAGGGGATTAGAACCCTAATTTAAACTTTTGAATGCAAAAATTTCTTTCAAACAAAGGAATAAGGGATTAGGAACCTTAATTTGTTGTTAGAATGCAAAGACATTTTAGAAGTAGAAGAGGGGATTAGAAACCCTAATTTACTTGAACATGTATAGTTCTTTCTAACAATGAAAGCTATTAGTGAAATGAAATCAACGTAGGCTTGTGCTACATGCAAGATACAAGGACATATGTAAAATTATTTGAGAAAAATAATTTATGAACTTGCTGGAAAGTTGCAGGTCCTAAAAATTTCAAAAACCCTAATGCTTCAACAACTTTGCAATGAAAACAAAACTATGTTGAACAATGATTATCTCACTAGTTAATGGATTTTTTTGCTTCCAAAACTTGCAACAATGGTAGAAAAAGTGAGAATACCTACATTATGATGCTAAGGGGGGTTTTATTGGCCCCTGAGAAGGTCACCCTAGTTTATTTGGGGTTTTTTGAGGTGTCTATGCTCAAATCATGACCTGGGTCGCTAATTTGACCTAAATCGTGACCTGGGTCGCTAATTTGACTTAAATCATGACCTAGGTCGCTAATTTGACCTAAATCATAGGGTGGGTCATGAATTAGGTTTAGAGGCTTCAAATTATGGATCTGATGGCCGAGGATGTTTCCTAGGGCTTTGGAGGCTTCAGTGAAACACAGTTTTGGTACCTACAAGACACAGAAATAAAGGATAATGTTAGATTTATAAGAAAAGTGAATCTAGAACTATCCATTGTGGGGTCCCACCGGGCATGCTAGAATGAAATGGGTAGAAAATAGAATTTGATAATTTAACACATAAACATAAATGATGCATTTAACAGAGGAATTTTATTCCATTGATATTAATGAGCATGTGTTACAAGAGGGTCTTGATGCCCTTTATCCATCTCTATTCCTAACAAGGTTACAATCAATCTAATGCCTTCTCCTATCATCCCTCAGTGTAGGTGGGCTTATTTGTATGTGTGCCACCATAGGTTTGTTTTTTGTATGATGTTTCTCTTCCTTAAATAGACCATATAACCTATGAAAGACCTAAAAAAGGGGATTAGTGTGATGGGGGTCTTGCCTTAGTTAGGCCCCATGTTTAGAAAGATGAATTAACTATAAAATCATGATAGAAACTGAAATAAAATGTGTAAAAGGTAATAATACAAAAAAAAAGAGCTTACCTCCCAAATATGGGGTGATTTAGGGCCTGTAGACCCAATTAGCAACCTGGGTTATGAATTTAGGCCGAATTCATGACCCAGGTAGTGAATTGAGCTATGATGCTCCTTTTGTAAAATATCTTTGGTAAATCGGTCCTAAGGCAGATGGGGTGCCTCTGTATGTTATTAGAATCCGTCTGTGTGCACCGGGAACTGACTGTTTAATATTGGATTTCTAATTTTGTAGAGCAACTGTACTTTGTTGAATATGTGAGAGAGATTTAATTAGGGGTTTGAGACCCATTATTTATAGGCAAATGCAAGGTGCAGGGGGGATTTAGATAGACTAAACCTAGGTTTTATTCTGACTAGGGTTAGGTTAAGAAATGCTATGTGGCAACATCACATTCTAAGTAGGAAATATCCTATCCTCACACATGTGTGAGGAAGGATTAGTGCTGATCCTAATTATGCCTTAAGCATGTTTAGGGGAGGATTAAAAGAAAACCCTAGGAAACCCTAAATTGGCATATGTGGGAGGATTTTATTAACACTAATTATGAATTAAGAGTTAATTAATCCAATTTTGCCCTAAAAAGGGGCTTAAGTGAATTCAACATTAAATTAGAATTTGATAATTGAATTTTAATTGATTTTGCCAATTAATACCCCATGGGGGTGTCAATTGAGTGTAAATGGGCTATGCATCACCTCGAGTTTTTTTTTGAAGGTATCTCAATGCATAAGATGTAGTTTTGAAAGCTTATTAGCATTTTGGACCTAAAATCCATTTGTGGAAGTCTACATATTACTATGGTGAACTTATGGAAGTATACACATGTCTATACATGTCTACGCATGTCTATGCATGACTAAAATAGTCTACAATAGCCTAGGGATGTCTAGAATCACCCATAGATATGTAAAAATAGCAATGTGTGACTTTTGGGTGTCTACACCAAGAGCAATTCCATCAAGAAGAATCTACCAATGCTAATTTTGACCCTCGAGAGCAACCTCATAATGATAACAACCCTTTTAAAGAGACTATAAATCAAGTTACTGATCCAATACAACTATTTCCTAATACGTTGATTCTACCACCTCTCCCATTGTGTCCACCACCCCTAATTGAATCTAATATATTTCCTTTACTTATCACTCAAGCATGTCTATCATCTATGTTGATATTGTATTTTCCAAAAATAACTTTCCTATACTCCAACCTAGTGTTTCTTGAATGCATGTTCCTACGACTCCACCACGTAGTTTTAATATCACCTAGAATCCATATTTGTTTATCTTTATAACAATTACCACCAATTATTTTATCTTATTATGATATAATGATACATTTATTCCTCTTATTATATCAATCCTTGTAGTTCCTCTAAGTTATCCATCATACTCTCAATCTATTTGAATGTTCTTTTCCTAGAATCATACTAGTCTAACTTGAGATTCGATGCCAAATTGGAATAGATTGCTACTATCTAAGGTATAGTTGGTCATGAATCCACCTAGTCATATAAAATGTGCCCTAGACCCGACCAAAATTAAAAGGCTGAGAGAAAGAGAAGTCTCCCGGGCCAATATCTAGAGAATGCTGGCTCCCAAACTAATCTAAACTTGTTTAAAGATAAGGATGCGAGAAAGAAATGGAAAAGGCAAAAAGAAATGGAAGTGACAGAAAGAGATGGAAATATGGCTGAAGCCGATAGTTGATAGGGATAAAAACCTCAAATAGCAAATAATATCAACAAGGTTCTGAAGATAAGCAGCAACTAATTCTTAGAAAGCACATACAAAAATTGGATCAAACATTAACCATAAATCCGCCTTCAATTATACTTCAAATTTTCAAATGAAAACATAGCCAAATTCAGAATAGCAGAATTCAACTCATATTTAAAACTGGACTAAGCATAAGTGAATCACATAGAAAGCATCACATGAACAACAGTTTGGATCACCAATTCAAAATACACTAGGAATAGAGCAAAATGCACTTAGGATTTTTGCTTCAATTTTTGCAATAAGGTCCTCTCCCTTTTCTTGAGATATACATTAGTATTTATAGAGGCCTTCCCTCTCCCTTTCGCATCACAGCATTTAAAACATAAAATAGATTTTGAAGAGGAGATCCACAAAATATGCACTTGAAAAGAGAAACAATCCCCCTTAGAGAAAACACATTCCCTGCTTTTATGGATCAAAACTGAAAATCGAACAAAAAAAAGGGACCAGATTTCTCCATTAAATGACCATTCTCGGGGCATGCTTGAAGCGTTAGGAGATCATGAACAAGAGCTTTTAATACTGGAGGTATCTTTAATTTTGGTGGCTTCGAGAACAAACTAATTTAACACGATCTCCCATCTTGCGCACATAGGTAAACAACAAAACATTTAATCTTGGAGCCTCTCTGACCTCGATCTCAAAATAATTTGGAGATATTTTAAAAAATTACTTCGTTCGATCCTTATCTTCTCCGCATGTTCTCCTATGCAATTTTGAAGCAAAATGCGAACAGAACTTTATCAGGCCTTTGTTGTTGCTTCTGTCGTGAAAATGTGACAGGTCGCGAAAATGCGACATGTCACAAAATTGTGACATTTTCAACTTACTGCTTTCTCCTGTTGCCACCAGTCACAAAAATGTGACATGTCGTGAAATCATGACATCTTCTCTTCGTTTAGCTTTCTCTTCTTGCACTTCCGCAAAAATGCGACAAGTCGCAAAATCGTGACATCTGCCTTCATTTTGTTTTGTCCCCATGACATGTCGCAAAATCGCGACATTCTCCTCTGTTTTGGATTTTTCGCTGCTCCTTGTCGCAAAAATGTAACATGTCACGAAATCACGACATCTTCCTCTTGGCGTTGTCTTGTCCATTTTTTTACTGTGAAAACATGACATGTCATGAAATCGTGACAATTTTCTCTGTTTTGCTCTTTCATCTTCAACAAGTCGCAAAATCGTGACAGGTTTCTATCTTCCCCTTTGTTTCTGCTTTTGCCCCATGAAAATGTGACATGTCATGAAATCATGACATTTTATACCATCTTGCTCCTTCCTCGCGTTCTCCTCATGAAATCATGACATGTCACGAAATCGTGACATTTTTCTGTCTTCTCCATCGTTGCTGCTTCCTGTCACGATATCGCGACATGTTTCTCTTGCCTGGCTTCATTTCCAAAAATGTCACAAAATCGTGACATATTTCTCCCGCCTTGTCTTTATCTTCAGCCCTTTCGTGATATCGTGACATGTCGTGATATCGTGACATTCTGTACCATCTTGCTCCTTCCTCACCTTCCTGTCACGATATCATGACATGTGATATCACGACATTTTTCCTTGGCACTTCCCTTTGCTATTGTATGTCGCGATATCATGTCATTTTCCTATCATTTTGCTTTGTTTCCACTACAAGTCACGAAAATGTGACATGTCATGAAATCACGACAACTTTGCCTTCACTGCTCCCTCACCACAACAAGTCACGAAAATGCGATATGTCATGATGTCGCGACAATTTTTTCGTTACTTCCTTTGCTATTTCCTAGTGCAAAAATGTGACAGGTCGTGAAAATGTGACATGTTGCAATATCGTGACATTTTTCCATACTTAGCTATTTTCTGCATCAAACGTCGTGAAAACGTAACAGGTCACGATATCATGACATCACAACATCTTACACTTACTTTGCTTTAACACAAAACTTGTAGAGATTTTTATATTTTCTCTTTTGAAGTGCTTGGAGGGACAAACAGAGGAGTGAGTATCTCTATAATTTGTGCATTATTTTGCATGAACAGTAACAACAAAAACAATGTGGCAAAAATGCCAACATTCTTGGTGGCTCTCGGGGTATACAGTTCTACTGTATGCATGAACCCCAAGCCTTTATCCATTGGGCAACAGAGTCAAGAAGCTGGAGGAGCAGAAGAAGTGAGTGTTGGTTGATGCTGGACGTCTTTGTGGGCTACTGCAACAAGCTCTTGCTAACGCTCGGCACTCAAAATAGGACCTTCAACAGAAATTTGTAGAATAGCAAAACTTCCCATATTCCTTGAACTACTACATTTTACCTAGCTCGGTTGAGCTGGGTAATCACCAGGTGCTATATCTTTGGAGTGCTAAAAAGAAACACACACAAACTAAACAAAAAACTGTACCTAAGCTCCTAAGCAACACTTAGTGCCCTCAAAACTTTATTTACTAACCAGGCTATTTATAGTATTTACACAAAAGTTTACAACATGATTGGCATGCCACCACCGCAAACCCAACTTTGGGTGTCTATCCGGTGAACCTGAAATGTCCAGACCAGATCTGATTGTACTTTAGTTGATCTTTAAAGTTTGTTTGGCCTCTTCCCGAAGTTCTCCATGTTGTGAATAGGGTGCAACATGGCAAGTTATCATGGATGTCAGTACCCATACAGTTGACAAATAATGTGGCAAATAGGTTTGCCACATGGGGGCCTTCTTCGGGTATCGGTCATAATGAGGTCTGGAGCCAATACCACCACTTTAAAGAGTCCACTAGCTGTGGGTTGAGTATAGTCTCCTCCAACCCCTTGATGCGATAACAGGACTTTTTTGATGATAGGACTTTTTCTAGGATTTCCTCAGGCTCAGCCTCTTGGTGAGGCCTGCTTATTGGGTTTTGGTTGAACACTTGTGTGGTATGCCCTAGGACACAAAAAGGGTACAAAAATATGCCCTCTTTCCTCTCAGGTTCTGCCACTTGAGCCTATTCCCCTTCTTGGCCCATATCCTGATGGAAACTACAAGCAACCATATTATCTATTGCCGGGACAAAGCTTGCATATTCCCATCGTTGGACTTGGATGAAATTTGCCTCTTGAGCTCCACACGGCTACATCTCAGGTCTCTGCTCAGTATGAGGAATCTTCCATGGTGAATACTGTGTAGGGTAGAGAGGAGCAGTGACTACGAAAGAAAGTGATGGATTTTCTCCCCACTGCCACTTTCCTGATAGGAGCAAAATATGCTTTGCTTGTACTACTTCCTCAAATATTTGAGAGAATCGATGTTCAATTGATTGCAATAAGAGAAGGCTTATTTTCGAGTGGAAATCCCGAACATATAAGAGGTGGGCCTGGGTGGGTGTCGGTTGGATATCCCCTGGAATTCTCTTCCAAATTTTGCAAAATTGGACATTGAAGTCTGTGATGCTCTCCAAAGGTGTTTTTGTGATGGTGGAGAAGTGCATTAAAAGCTGAAAGGGATCCTAAGAGCCGTCGAATGTTCTGATTAGTGCTCCCGCTAAGTCATCCCATGAGCAGATGCTTTTATGCCCGAGTAGTCTGTACCACTGCAATGCCCTTCCTTCCAAATATAGAACCAGAAGTCTGATCATGACATCTTCATGGATTATGTCATGGAGGATTGCCAAAGCAACAACATCTTCAAGGTGCTCTTGGGCCATTTCCTTAGTGTCATTGTATTTCATCAATTTCTTCAAGGCACTTTTGGGAATTTCATGGTAACTTTGAAGATTCAGGGGGCCATAATCATCCCAGCTAGGATAGCTTACACTTGCCATTATAGCAGCGGTCTACAGAGATCACGGTTCTCACCACTAAGTCGGAGTCACCAGGTGAACATTCTTTTCTCTACTTGTGAGGTCAAGGTTGCTCACCAAACCTTGATTCCTCTGGGGTGTCTTATTTTAGCTTTAAAAGGCATATACGATCAAGAAATTTGGATCTTTAGCTCAATAGATTTGCCAGGTGATTTTGCCAGATGAAGACAAGCCAGAGATTCACCAAACTCGGGCTTCCTTAAAATATGGAGACTGTTCGTCCCATCGGGCATGCCAAAAATTGTTGGTCACGAATCCACCTAGTCATATAAAATGTGCCCTAGACCCGACCAACATTGAAAGGCCGAGAGAAAGAGAAGTCTCCCGGGCCAATCTCCAGAGAGGGCTGGCTCCCAAACTAATCTAAACTTATTTTAAGATAAGGATGCAGAAAAGAAATGGAAAAGGCAAAAAGAAAGGGAAATGACAGAAAGAGATGGAAATATGGCTGAAGCCGATAGTTGAAAGGGAGAAAAACCTTAGATAGCAAATAACCTCAATAAGGTCTTAAAGATAAGCAACAACTAATTCTTAGAAAGCACATACAAAAATTGGATCAAACATTGACCATAAATTTGCCTTTAATTATACTTCAAATGTTCAAATGAAAACATAGCTAAATTCAGAATAGTAGAATTCAACTCATATTTAACACTGGACTAAGCAGAAGTGAATCACATAGAAAGCATCACATGAACAACAGTTTGGATCACCAATTCAAAAGACACTAAGAATAGAACAAAATGCACTTAGGATTTTTGCTTCAATTTTTGCAAGAAGGTCCTCTCCCTTTTCTTGAGATATACATTAGTATTTATAGAGGCCTTCCATCTCCCTTTCGCATCACAACATTTAAAACATAAAACAGATTTTGAAGAGGAGATCCGCAAAATATGCACTTGAAAAGAGAAATAATCCCCCTGGGAGAAAACACATTCTCTGCTTTTATGGATCAAAACTAAAAATCAAACGAAAACAAGGGACCAAATTTCTCCATTAAATGACCGTTCTCGGGGCATGCTTGAAGCGTTAGGAGATCACAAACAAGAGCTTTTAATACTGGAGGCATCTTTAATTTTGGTGGCTTCGAGAACAAACTAATTTAACATGATCTCCCATCTTACGCACATAGGTAAACAACAAAACATTTAATCTTGGAGCCTCTCTGACCTCGATCTCAAAATCATTTGGAGAGCTTTTAAAACATTACTTCGTTTGATACTTATCTTCTCCTCACATTCTCCTATGCAATTTTGAAGGAAAATGCGAACATAACTTTATCGGGCCTTTGTTGTTGCTTCTGTCACGAAAATGTGACAAGTCGTGAAAATATGACATGTCACGAAATCGTGACATCTTCAACTTACTGCTTTCTCTTGTCACCACCAGTTGTGAAAATGTGACATGTCGTGAAATCATGACATCTTCTCTTCGTTTAGATTTCTCTTCTTACACTTTCGCAAAAACGTGACAAGTCGCAAAATCATGACATTTACCTTCATTTTGTTTTGTCCCCATGACATGTCACGAAATCGCAACATTCTCCTCTGTTTTGGCTTTTTCGTTGCTCCTTGTCATGAAAATGTAACATGTGAAATTGTGACATCTTCCTCTTGGCGCTGTCTTGTCCGCTTTCTCATCGTGAAAACGTGACATGTCACGAAATCATGACAATTTTCTCTGTTTTGTTCTTTCGTCTTCAACAAGTCACGAAATCGTGACATGTTTCTATCTTCCCCTTTGTTTCCGCTTTTGCCTCGCAAAAATGTGACATGTCACGAAATCGTGACATTTCGTACCATCTCGCTCCTTCCTCGCTTTCTCCTCACGAAATCATGACATGTCACGAAATCGTGACATTTTTTTGTCTTCTCCATCATTGTCGCTTCTTGTCGTGATATCGCGACATGTTTCTCTTGCTTGGCTTCGTTTCCAAAAATGTCATGAAATCATGACATCTTTCTCCCACCTTGTGTTTATCTTCAGCCCTTCCATGATATCATGACATGTCGCAATATCGCAACATTTCGTACCATCTTTCTCCTTTGTCGCCTTCCTGTCGTGATATCATGACATGTCGCGATATCGCGACATGTCGTGATATCATGACATTTTTCCTTGGTGCTCCCCTTTGCTGTTGTATGTCGTGATATCATGACATTTTCCTATCACTTTGCTTTGTTGCCACTGCAAGTCACGAAAATGCGACATGTCGCAAAATCGTGACAACTTTACCTTTACTGCTCCCTCATCGCAACAAGTCGCGAAAATGCGACATGTCACGATGTCGCGACAATTTTGTCATTACTTCCTTTGTTGTTTCCTAGCGCGAAAATGCGACAGGTCACGAAAATGCAACATGTCACGATATCGCGACATTTTTCCATACTTAACTATTTTCTGCATCAGACGTCGTGAAAACGTGACAGGTAGCGATATCGCGACATGTCATGATATCACGACATCTTACACTTACTTTGCTTTAACACAAAACTTGTAGAGATTTTTGTATTTTCCCTTTAGAAGTGCTTGGAGGGACAAACAAAGGAGTGACTATCTCTACAATTTGTGCATTATTTTGCATGGACAGTAACAACAAAAATAATGTAGCAAAAATGCCAACAGGTACTTTTATGAGACAATAGTATTTCTTTGATGAATTTTACAATGAAATCTTAGATCCATCCATTACCAATCAACCTCTCCTTAAGCATTTTGAGGAACCCTAGTTTTAGCTATATAGAGGATTCGATGATCCTCTTAGTAATCTTCAATGTTTTAAGCTTGCTAGTGCTATTGTTACCCATGATGAATCTATCTTTCTATACCTTTTTCCTACTAGTATTGGTGATATGGTCCAGGAATGGTATATTTCCTTACCTCATCACTCCATAAAGAGATTTCACCAATTAGAAAAACTATTTATCTAGTATTTTGTTATCTATATCAAAGAGTGTGTCTCTATTAATGACATTTACCATATTAAGCAATCTAAGGATGAACCTTTCACAAAATTTCTAGCCTAGTGGCATGTCATCATAGATAAACTTAAATACATGCTTCCATACAAGGACATTCTTAAAGTATTTATCTAAATCTTAAATGAACAACTAGCTTACCAAACGGAGACCATGTCTTTTGCTACCTTCGAGGCTATAATTGACCTTGCTAAGAAAGTCAAAATTATCCTTATTCATAGAGGTAAGCTAAAACTCCAAAAATAAGAAGTAAATCCAAATAATGAATATAGGAATAAGTATGTTATGGGTGGAGTTACTAATGCACATCAAACGAATAATATGAATGTGACTACCCTGTAGCCCTAAAGATAACCCTAGCTAAGCAACCAAAGTCTAATAGGAATTTCACTAAGTTAGCCTTGCCTTAATATACCATCCTTGATCAGCTCCTTGATGCTAAACTTATAAACCTTCCACAACCATGACCACTTGATATATCATAAAATATGCTAATTGATATGATTTTTATGAGCACTATGACTTCCATCAGGTGGTGGGTCACAATATAGATAGGTGTAATACCTTGTTAATCTCATTAAGAACCTAAGTAACAAAGGAAATATTATTGTCAATGAATATGATGATCAACCCTCTACCTCCAACCAGGATCTTGGTATTTTTTAAAATCCTTTACCTAATCATAACTGAAGGGATGCTAATAATTTTATGTATCAAAATATAATCAACATGGTTTCCTTGCATGCAGTCACTCATCAACAACAAAGACAACATCCTTCTAGATTATCTTCTTGATATTCCATAGTTCTTCAAAATAAAGGTAATAACCCTATGTCATACAAAATCCCTATCATCATCCTGGCTACTCCTACTAGCTCCTTTGATCTCCAAAAATAGTTAGAGGATGTCCTTGCTAATATTTCCCTCTTAGATTTGCTTAAGACATCTCCTACTCATCGTGACATGCTCTCCCAAATCCTTGGTGAGCATGTGGTCCCTCCAAATTTGTCCTCATTGATATTACTAATATTGTGGGAACCTTAGAAGGCCACCATCTTATAGCCTTTCAAGAAAATTGCATACCCCCATCAACTCTTCTCGATGACTCTCCTCTACATATCACATTCCATATAAAAAAAATTATCAAATGGGTCTTGGTGGATAATGTATCTAGCTTTAATATATATAATTTAAATTTTATCCATTGTATTGGCCTTACACAACATTATTTATATAATATGGAGTTTATAATTCATGCTTTTGATGATGGAGAGCGTGGATCTTGTGGTACTATATCTACCCTTGAAAGTTGATCCTTGTGTGTTTGATACCTTAATTTATGTTATACCTTATGAAACCTCTTACAATATCCTTTTAGGAAAAACATGGATCCATGCTATGTGAGTTGTTCCTTATACCTATCATAAATATCTCAAGTATGAATATCAAGCAAAATTATATATATCCTTGTTGATAATGAACCATTTTCTTATTTTAAAATGGCTTCAGTCCTTGAACCTCTCTGTACTTCTTTACATCTCTTACCTTTGGCTATATGACAAGATCTAGTGTCTAAACCTTCATTGTTAGATCAACCTATTAGACCCACCTTTGTTTCTCCATCCATTCCTTCCCTTACATCAACCTCTATTGAGACTTACCCTGATCTCATGTCTAATATTACTACCCTCTTCAATTCTCCTCATGATTATGGTCATACCACTACTAAAGGTTCTACCATGCAAATTGGTAGATGTTCCTTTGTGTGCACATGAACATTTAATAATACATGGCAAAAATATATTACCTCCTAAAATATAGTTTACATCTTTTTATCTATCCTTTGATTATATTATCCCTAAGCAAATACTTGGTAATATGAGATATCTCGAGAAGGGCCTCGGTTGATACAAACAAGCAATTAAGGAACCTTTAGAAGTGAACACCTATACGAGACATTGTGGGATTGGCTATATTCCCACTAAGACTAAACCTTTTCCTATCCTTCCATCTCCTAACTCAAATTATAATAATTAACCCTTATCACCATATCATTCCCTACATGGTTCTCAATGGGGTGATGTGGATGAGAAATAACTTTGGTCGATCCTCTCACCTGATATCCTCCACTTATTTTGGTCAACTAGAATATATTGTGATACCTTAGTCATCCTTGCATACACTATTAGTAAATGGTTTTCTAATACAAAAGCTAACCCCTCTAATTTGCTTATTCCAAGTTGGTGTATGAATGGTTTCAACTCTACAATGAATAGTTCTCCCATCTTGCACACACCTACAACTCCTTCTATTGATCCCATAGACTTTGATGATTTGCAGATTCTCCTTGCTTCTCCTAATATTGAAGATGATTATCATATTCTAATCAAAGAAACAATGGCTATTAACATAGTTATAGATGTTGACCTAAATATCCTTAAGTTAGGAATGACACTCACCTCTAATGAATATTTGAAATATATGAATCTCCTCTAAGATTTCCATGATATATTTGCATGGACCTATGTTGATATGCCTGGGCTAGATCCATCCTTGGTTGTTCATCACTTAGTCATTTTTCCTAATGTTGGGCCCATTAAGTAGAGGCTTCATAAAATGCACTCTAAAGTCACTCTCCTTATCAATGATAATCTCTAGAAGCTTTTAGATGTTAACTTTATAAAGGCTATTGATTATTCTTATTGGATTTCTAACATCATCCCTATGATTAAGAAGGAAGACACTATATGCATGTGTACCAATTTGTGAGACATCAATGTAGCTTTTATAAATGATTACTTTCCTCTACCTAATATTGATATGATCATAGATTTTACCATTGGTTGTGGTATATTATCTCTTATGGATGGTTTCTCTAGATATGGTCAGATCTAAATTGCTCTCGAGGATTAGGCTAAAACTATCTTCACTACTCCTTGGGGCACTTTTTTTGGTAAGTCATACATTTTGGTCTTAAGGACATTGGTGTTACATACCAGTGCACCATAACATATAACTTTCATTATATGATGCACAAAAACATTGAGAATTACATTGATGTCCTTGGTTTCTCAGCTAATCATGAAGATCATCCTCATGATCTTTGACAAATTTTTTAATACTTGAGCTTATAAATTTTTCTTGAAGCCATAAAAATATATCTTTGATGTCACCTCAGGTAAACTACTGGGTTTCATTGTCTCTTGTCATGACATTGAAATTAACTCAACCAAGATTACAACAATTACTGACATACCTCCCCCTAATATTTTAACTTAGTTTTGTAGTTTTTAGGGTACAATTTAGGCCCTTAGGTTCTTTATCATCCAAATTGATGATAAATATCAATCATTCTCTAAGATTATTCAAAAGAATAATGCTTTTAATTAGGGCAATGAATTCTAGGTGGCATTTGAAACTTTGAAGAACTAACTTTTATCTCCAGCTATTTTAATCCCAATTTATCCTCTCAAACCTATATTTTTATACACATCTACCTCTACTCATGCATTGGGTGCTATGTTAGATCAATATGATGACCAAAAATATGAGTGTGTTATTTATTACATCAATCACACTTTGGTCAGTTATGAAAAATGTTATAATTCTATAGAAAAAATTGTGTCATGTTGTTTTTCCCACTCAGAAGATTTGACATTACATGCTTAGTCAAAAATCTTATGTCATTACCAAGATTGATCCTCTACGACACTTAATGTTCAAACTCCATTTGTTTGGATGAATTTCCAAATGGGTTTTGTCTCTCAATGAATAAAAATTCCATTTAAGGCCAAGTTGCTATAGTTTATTAAGTGCCTCCCATTTAAAATACACTCATTTGATAGTTAGATTTTTGGATAACTCTATCTTATCTCTTGAGGCTAAGCAAGTGACTACTTGGAACTTGTTATTTGACAATACTCACTAAACTAAAGGTATAGGAATTGGTATTTTTCTAAAGAATCAACAAAAAATAATTCCTCTATCCTTTAAAATCCAATTTTTTTGAACTAATAACATTGTTGTGTATGAGCCCTCATTTTAAGCCTTCTTGCTACTCTCACTCTCAAGATCAAGTTCTCTCAGTCTTCAATAATTCCCAATTAGTCATTAATAAAGTCAATGACATATTTTAGACTAAGGATGACAAACTAAAGCCTTATAAATCCATCAATGAATAGTTATTGTCTTCCTTTCACCAATTCATCATTGAAGCCATCCCTCATTCTAGAAACTGATATGTTGATACTATGGCTATCACTACACCCTTAATCCCTTTAGAGCTCAAGAATGAGTAGGATACCATCATAAATAATTAGATTATAGAGCCTACTACTATGTCATCACTCCTTTTGAAGACCTTTAAACCAAATATTCTACCCTTGAAGAACCAAGGTATGCCCACTTTCTTGTATTCCTTTGGGATGGTGTTGTCCCTGATGGTATTGACCATCATGAATGTAAAAATTTCTATCAATGAAAATTTTGCTATGTTAACCTTGATGATGTTTTATACCACCAATATATTAATGGTATTTTGCTCCATTTCTTGGCCTCTAATGAGTCTCATGTGGCTATAAAAGACATCCATGATGGATCCTATGGTGGAAACTTTAGTGGTGTTACCATTGCTTATAAACTTATTTGTATGGGTTATTACTAGCCTGATATAGAGAAGGATTCCTATGACTATGTCAAGAAGTGTGAAAAATATAAAAAATATGACCATGCTCCTGCCCAAGATTTTCAACCCATATCTGCTCCCTAGCTTTTTTCTATATGAGACCTTAATATTGTTGGTAATAACAATATGCCTTCCTCATATTGTCATAAATTCATTATCACTGCTACTAAATACTTCACTAATTGGGTTGATGTCATGCCTTTATCCTCTGTCACCAATATACAGGTATCAAAATTTCTTCTTAACCAATTTTTTTATCAATATGGTCCCTTCAACAATCCTTTATAACAATGGTACTCCTTTTAAGAATAAATATTTTAAAATTTTTTATGCTAAGTATAGAATCCAACATAAATTATCTACACCCTATTACCTACAAGGTAATGGTTAGGTAGAAGAGTCCAAAAAAACCTTATTTAATATTATCAAGAAGCTCGTTAGTAAAAATGGATGCTATTGGCATATTCAAATTTATTTAGCCCTCTAGGATATGAAGTAGTTTTTTCCTTGAGACTGGAGATCTCATCCCTTTGGGTTCTCCTATAGGATTCCTTTGTAGGTGATGAATGCCATGCTAGTTGTCTTACCCAATGAGAGTTGCTTTAAAAACATCATGTTAATTCTTTAGAGAACCTTTGGGTCTATCAAAATTTCCTTCAAAGCACTTATCATAAGAGGTTCTGGCCTTGCTTGACCTTGTCCTCAAACAAAACTAGAAGAACACACATGCCAAAGATGACCTAAAAGGTAAATTTAAACCTAACTAGATTGGTCCTTTTTTTGTCACAACAACCATTAGATCAAGGGCATATCACTTATATACCCTTGATGACATTGAACTTAAAGAGTCTATGAATATAATACACCTTAATAAATATCATTCTTAATATGAGTATTGTGTACTTGTTTGTGCATGTTTGCTTGCTCATTTACCTATTTGCATAGTTGATTTTCTTTTCCATTAAAAGTAAAATTATTATTTTCATTATATGCTTGAATGCACACTTGTTTGATTTTCTTGTTCATCCTATAAATATCTTAGCGGCCTCACAATGATGTGATTATGAGTCTAGCTATGCAAATGATAATATTACATTTATTCACTAGGTCACTGAGCTAGTAGACCTCCTTGATAGTCCATCCTTTTCCTTTAAGGTGATGCCTTGGATCTTATGGAATCTAGTGGAGGGATAAGGTCTTGATCCCATAGTATTTTGTATATTATGAAAGCATAGACATATTTTAACACATTAGATTCTTCTTTTAGATTCCATAATCTCTAGGGATAGCTACTTGACTCTATGACCTTTTGTTCTTTGAACCTTTTGGAATATGGAAGTAGGGTTAAGGTCTTGTGATCCTCTATGACTATACATGAGCTAATATTCAACACCTAGACCTCTTGTAGATTCTTTAATGCATGATACTTTCTTTTTATCTATCAATACATATCATTTTTTGTGTGCAATTGATTATATTTTAATAATTCATTTCCTTCCCATGATTATCTCATATAACATTGTAATATGGTTGCATATTTTCTTGTATATTTATCATTTGGTTGTGTGCCTAAATTGTAGGTGTTTTTATAATACATTAGTGTGATGTATAATATTTTACTCATGCAATTATTATCATGCAATTTTCTCAACACATCTCTCTTGTCTACTAAAGACATCTACCAATGCAGACTATTATATCATGCAACAACTTAGTTTTATGTTTTCTCTCCATGCTTTATTGATGATTTTAGGGAGCATACCTTTCATTGGTCCCATAAAATTTTGACTCAATGAGGTCACTCACTAAACTCATTAGTTAAATCATGACCTTGTGCTAACCCTAATTAGGGGTAGGATTGCTTGTTTCTAAAACACTCAATTGGGTGAGCATTACTTTTGAAACACCCATTTGGGTGAGCATTACTTTTGAAACACCCGTTCAGGTGAGAATTATTTCTAAAACACCCATTTGGGTGAGAATTACTTCTAAAATGCTCATTTGGATGAGCATTACTTTTGAAACACCCATTTGGGTGAGATTAGTTTTGAAACACCCATTTGGATGAGCATTACTTCTAATAAACCCGTTTGGATACACATTACTTTTGAAACACCCGATTGGGTGAGCATTACTTTTAAAAAACCCATTTGGATGAGTTTACTTCTAAAACATACATTTGGGCGAGCATTATCCTAAAACACTTTTTTGGATGAGTTTATTTTTTGCAACACTCATTTGGGTAAGATTTTATACTAAACTATATTTTATCTATTGCAAGTGTTTTTATGTCTAACAATAGTGTTCATTATAGGATTATTAGCTACTCATAAACTAACCTCCTATAAGTACTTATTTATTTAATTTATTAGCCTATCATTATAACTTGCATAAGCATCTGTCAATCAAAATTTTATTCATATTTATTTCTTTTTTTACATTACATGTCTCATTTTCTTCCTCTTATATGGCCTTTAGCCCATTTTTGTGATACCTAGTTTCTAAAATCATAAGCCTCTATTGCTACAACATCCTCTCCTATGCAATTCTCAAAGAAGACAACGCTGCATCTAAATGTTTCCTTCATTTTATCTATCTTATCCAAATTCTTTTTGATAGTCTAGAACTATATTCTATAATAGGGGAAACTAGAACCTGAGCCCTATCCATATAACTGATTGATCCTCTAGGTTGGTCTGTAGCCATTTTGCTCTCATCTATGTTACTACTTGGTTAAAGATTAATATTAGATTCCTTTTACATTACACCATAGGGGTTCATCAAACCATTATGTTCTACCCTCGAGTACTTCTCCTAGCTCAATGGATATAGCCTAAAATATTTGTAGGTATTTTTAAATTGACTTAGCCTACCACCTTCTACAATGATCATACTTCATAATAGTATTGCACTAGTCAAGTATCTCCTTTGGCTTCGGATTCTTTTCCCATACCATTAGTCTCTCTATCTTATTTTGGACCATGTACACCTCTTCTTGTCTTGCCATGTTCACTTTCATGTACATTTTCGATAGAAAATCCCTTAATTGGACATCTCCTTTTATAGGATTTGACATCCAATTTGTTCTCCATGACATCACATAATTATGAAAGTATAACTTGCACAATATATCTTGGTGATGTAGAGGACTACTATAATAGAAATATTTAAACTTCTTAGGCCCCTCCAACTTTCATAGCATCCCTAAGATGATTCTAGTTATCTTATATAGCAAAACATGTTCCTAGAGAATTATATAATATATCCATGTAGATCACCTACATTCCAACACATTGGATATCAAGCTCTCTATGGTCTTCATTCACTCCTATGATTCCTTCAACCTTGTCTACATAGAAATTACCTCTTGTTCCTTCTCCTTGCCATTTTACACTAATCCTTTATATACTTCCTACAATTGCTCAATTTATTTTTGTTCCTCTTTCCAATGTTTTTACCATGTTGTTTCCTTTATTTTTAGTGTTTTCTCATGTTGTTCTTGTGTTTTCACTATTTTCTCCCTTACTTTCATTGTTCTCTCCTTGACTATTCTCATGTTTATTGGATTTTTTTATTTTTCTCCTCCTCTTCTTCTATGTTCCCCTTTACTAATTCTTCTCCTAACCCTTCATTTGTTCCTGAATACTTCTCATATTATTCCTCTAATATTACTTTATCACCACTCATGTATGATGACTCACTACATGAATAGACCACCAAGCCCTAAATTACCTCTTCTTCATCTCCAACTCAATAAATCTAGACCCTATCCCCTTCCTTGCTCTCAATTTCAAAATATTTTCTCTCTGCTCCTACCTTCTCTACTTCCTCACCCCATCCTACCTCCTCTGGTCCATTTACATTTTTTTTATTTTTCTCCTTTTCTTTCTCTTATTCCTTAATATTTTTTTATCCTCCAACCTACTTGTGATCTTGTATGTTCCATTGGTGCTTTGTTCCTTATCCACTATATCCATAACTCGACCATTAGATCAACATAAATGATTCACTACTCTTCCATATATTATATTTTTGGGGTATCTCTATTATTTGAGATCTTAGATGCTATTTTGCACCCCATTCTTACTCCAAGATCCATGTGTATTTTGCACTTCGATCCATAAAAATTGCTTCCATGCTCCAAATTGGATCCATTCTTTGAGTAATCAGGTACGCTTATGTGCTCTACCCTAGATCCATTCTCCAATATCTCAAGCCTACTTATATGATATAATCTAGAATCATTCTTCAAGCCATTAGATCTTCTCCCATGTGTTAGCCTTGATTCATTATTTGAGCCATTGGATCTACCTTCATGATCCATCCTTACTCCATGCTTCAACATGTTGGGGGCATATTTGTGCTTCAAGCTAACAAAAACTATTTCATACTATAATCTATTAGAATCTCTTCTATACTCTATTATCATCCAATACTTTAAGATTATTTTCTTCCTCTATCATTTCCCTCCTCTAATTCCTCATGGCTTAGATTTCCTTCCCACCCTTCCAACACCTCCACTGAGTTGTTCACCATTTCTCATTGATTTCATCCTCACCCCATCCTACCTCCTCTGCTCCATTTACATTTTTTTTTATTTTTCTCCTTTTCTTTCTCTTATTCCTTAATATATTTGTATCCTCCAACCTACTTTTGACCTTGTATGTTCCATTGGTTCTTTTTTCCTTATCTACTATATCCATAACTCGACCATTAGATATTATATTTTTTGGGGTATCTCTATTATTTGAGATCTTATATACTATTTTGCACCCCATGCTTACTCCAATATCCATGTGTATTTTGCACTTCGAGCCATCAAAATTTCTTCCATGCTCCAAATTGCATCCATTCTTTGAGTCATCGGGTACGCTTAAGTGATCTACCCTAGATCCATTATCCAATATATCAAGGCTACTTATATGATATAATCTAGAATTATTCTTCAAGCCATTAGATCTTCTCCCATATGTTAGCCTTGATTCATTCTTTGAGCCATTGGATCTACCTTCATGATCCATCCTTACTCCATGCTTCAACATGTTGGGGGCATATTTGTGCTTCAAGCTAACAAAACCAATTTCATACTATAATCTATTAGAATATATTCTATACTTTATGATCATCCAATACTTTGAGATTCTTTTTTTCCTCTATCATTTCCCCCCTCTAATTCCTCATGGCTTAGATTTCCTTCCCACTCTTCCAACACCTCCACTAAGTTGTTCGCCATTTCTCATTGATTTCTTCCTCCTACATTCTTTCCTTCTATATCTAGACTCATTATTGCTCATTTTTCCAATGTGCTTATAATTCCTTCATGGCTTACTTTTAATATGCTACTCAGCCTATATACTTTCTCTTCTTGTATTTCATCCATATTTTCGTATAACTCTTCCACTTGTGCTTGTAGTACCGCTACTTCTCCTTCTAGTGCTCCCATTAATTATTGATTAACTTCTCATTATTATTGAATTTATTTTATTACCACCACTAGTTTGATCTACTTATCATACTTTATCCCTTCATATTCCATTGCTACTTTATCCTTTGCATTTTATGGTATTTCTATGATAACCATTGGCTCCCATCGGTTCACTTTCATTGCCATCTTATATGCACCTTCATTATTAGTCATCTACAGCCACTCATACCTCCCTACCCTTTTCAATATCATAGCTCTATTATCCATGCAACCTCCTTTATCCCATGCCATTAAACCACCCCACTCATGTCTACCATGCATCCTTCCATTGATTGATGCTTTCCCTATTTTCTATCCTCCAACACATGTCTATATATTTCCTCCTTCATTTCTTTTTCTATCTACCTTAATTTGCATACATTAACCACTTTCCACATGATTTCTCCAACATTAATTTCTCCTATTCCCTCATGTTTAGTCATCATTGGTCATATTTTGTTTCCCACATGCTTCATTTTTTGTACAATTTCCTTGTTATCTCTTGCCATGTATGATTTCTCCCTCATAGTCATCCCGATGTTCTTTCACTCATTTTTGAGTTTGTTTTAAAATTATCAATAACAAACTCAAGGGGGCATACCCTTAGGCATAAATTATTTAATATCATGCATATAATTTCTTAGGTTCCAAATTATATTTAATTGCAAGTTTTCCATTTCCACCCAGTTAAATATTGGATTAAATTCACTAGTCAAAGACCTTAACTATGTGTTTCATGAAATTTGGATAATTATTAAAATTATTTTTGAAGTTCCATTTTAAATTAAATATGCGCATTAAAAATGGGAAAAATATGGACACCTAATTTTTTACATCATAAAACCTTAGGATTAGGAACCTTGGGCAAGGATATTTATTTCCTTCAAAAACCACAAAGTCACCTATGTCAGATCTGCACCCACACAACTGATAGCTATAGTATCCACATCAACAAATGTGTCCATCTAGATCTATTTTATCTATACCTCAGATTGATATTCAAGGCATGAAAAGGCGTCTGAAGCTTGAAAAATCCTTTGAGACATAGTTTCTTGATGCAAAACCTACTTTAGAGTAAAAATTTCTCTCCCTATCTCTCTCTTTCTCTCTTCTATGACCTACCAACACAATGATATGGAAAGGACCATTTTACCTAAACCTGCATATCATATTTATCCATCGATCCATCCTATAATGTATTCATCCCTACCTCATCCTCACATCACTTAGATTTATAGTTGATAGATGAAATCTAAAATTGGTATCGATGAGGGATGATCACATTAACAAACCATTATCCTTGGTGCTTCTCTAGATGGGTTCTTGATATCATTGGCAATATAAATTCTCCATCATAATATGGGAACAAGCTCATTATCATTACAATATAATTCTTCAAAAAATGGGTAGAGGATATTCCTTTCTCCTCTTGTAAGGGATTCAACTACCCAAATTTATCATCAATTAGATTTTATCTTGATATATAATTATCACCATGTTAATCTATGATAATGGCATACCTTTCAAGAATAATAACATTACCAAAAATTTTATAAAATTCAAAATCTAGCATAAGTGGTCAATGTCGTATTATCCCCAAGTCCATTATCAGGCTAAAACATATAATAAAACCTTAATCAAGATACTAAAGAAAATTATTATTAAAACAAGTCAATATTGGTATATTTAGCTATACCCCATCTTATGGACCTATCATACTAGTGTTCAACATGTACCTAGTGCCACACCCAATGCTATGGTCTATGGTAGTAATTTTATCTTTCCTTTTGAATTAGAAGTCCTTTCCCTTTGATTTTTTCTAAAATATTTCTTTTTTGGCAATGAGTATCACTACTCTTGCCTTAGAATACTAGATTTTCTAGATGAAAAGCAGATCCATGTCTTGGAACACCTATGGATCTATCATCAATAACTCAAGAAAGTGCATGGCAAAATGGTACGACCCTATTCCTTCAAAGTAGGTGACATAGTTCTTAAAGAAAACCAAAAAAATACTAATATAACAAACAAGACTAAAGGTAAATTTGAGTCAAATTGGTAAGTTTTGTTTATAATTATCACCAAGTATGGGTTAGGAGATTACTGCTTAGCTACACTGTACAAAAGGGACTCAAAGAACCAATGAATATATTGCACATCAATAGATACTATATCTAATTGGCATAATCTTATATATCATTTATTTGCATCACTTGCTTGTAATTATTGTCATTTCTAGATGCACTAGTCTATTGGGGTGGAAGCTCAATGTGCCTGGGACACCCACATATGACATAGAGTGACACAATATGTTGGAATATATAATGCAACATTGTGTAAATTATTCTTAGACTAAAATATAAAGTCTAAAGAATAATATTTAGAAAATAATTCTATGTAAAAATATTCCCACCCAATTAATAAATAAAATAAGGGTGCTAGGAATATTTAATTTATGAAAAAAAATTATTCCCCCTTTTCTAGCAAATATTAGAAAGTAAATAGGACATTATCAAGTAATTTCCCTTCAATTACAACGTTGCCAACACCTTCTACTTGAATTCTAGTATTATCACCGATGACAACTGAATCTGAAGAGTGCTTATGAAAGTCCACAAACTTATCCTTTTCAAAATACATATGGTTAGTGCATCCAGAATCTAACACCCATTCATTAGAAGTAGATGATTCAATGGAGTAGAGGGCACAAACAAAGGCATTTTTATTAGAATTTTGCTTTACATTGTTGTTCTTTTTCTTTCCCTTGCCAAACCATTTCTTAGGTCCTTGTCCCTTAGCATTTTCTTGCTCTTCCTTTTCTGCAATATTCTTCTTCTTGAAATAATTTTGTTCCTTGTGGCCTCTCTTGCCACAAAAGTTGCAAGTGAAATCAACTCTAGGCTTGTTGGGTTGGAAATTTTGATTTTTCCTTCCCTTGTATTTATTCTTGAAGGAAGCCTTAGTGGCACTTAAGGCAACATTCTTCTCCTTTATAGATGATTATCCAAGAATGATCTTTGGATATCTACTTAAGAATAAATCAGATTGTTTTGAGACATTCAAGGATTTCAAAGCTTTGGTAGAAAATAAAAATGGAGCAAAGATCAAAATGATTAGAAGTGACAATAGAGGGGAGTACAATAACAATGATTTCAATGAGTTTTGTTCTTCTTATGGGATCAAAAGGTAGTTTACTTGTCCATACACTCCTCAACAAAATGGTGTTGCAGAGAGGAAAATAGGACAATAATGGAGATGGTAAGATGCATGCTTGGTGACCACTTACCTCAATTTCTTTGGGGTGAAGCATCTAGTACAACAATCTACATTCTTAATAGGTGTCCTTCAAAATCAGTTGATGGGAAGACTCCTTATGAGGTTTGGAATGGTAAGAAGCCAAATTTGTCACACTTAAGAGTGTTTGTATGTGATGCATTTTCATATATTCCTTTATAAAAGAGGAAGAAATTGGACAAAAAGTCTCAAAAATGCATCTTTGTTGGCTATGATGCAGAACATAGGGGCTACAGGTTATACTCACCTTCTTCATGCATTGTATTTGTTTCAAGAGATGTCAAATTCAATGAAGACCTTCTTGAGTTAGAAAAGGGTGGGCCTTGTGTCAAAAGGACCCAGTGGTTGGATCATTCTAGGGGTCCTAAAGAGCAGAATTCAATTAGCCAAAGGATAACTAGAAGTATGACCCTTAACATGTCTCTTCTAGCTAAGATAGAGAATGATCATGAGCCTACTTCTTACCAAGAAGCTTCACAACACTCTTGTTGGGTTGATGCCATGAAGGTTGAGATGGATTCTCTTCTAAAGAATAAAACTTGGGATCTAGTGCCTTATCCTAATAAGAGAACTGTTATTGGGAACAAGTGGATCTATAGAATCAAGTACAATTCTAATGGAGAGATAGAAAAGTATAAGGCTAGATTGGTTGCTAAGGGTTATGCTCAAAAACATGGCATTGACTATGATGAAACCTTTGCACCAGTTGCCAAAATGCCCATCATTCGGCTTCTCATTGCTATTGTTGCTGCTCAAGGTTGGCAAATTTTTTAGCTTGATGTGAAAAGTGCCTTTCTAAATGGTGATTTGGATGTGGATATCTACATGAGTCAACCACAATGATTTGTTGTAAAATGTAAGGAAACACTTGTGTGTAAACTAAATAAAACCTTGTACGGTCTGAAGCAAGCACCTAGAGCATGGTACATGAAGATTTCAGGTTACTTCTTGTCTCTTGGATTTGATAAATGCTATTCAGATACAGATCTCTATGTGCTTAGGAAGGATAACTTGGTCATTTCTATTGCTATATTTTTTTATGACCTTGTTGTGATTGGAAATGAGAATGAGGCCATTTTTTATTTCATCTCCAAATTAAAGTGAGAGTATGAAATGACTGACCTTGGTCTTCTACACTACTATCTTGGCATGCAAGTTTATCAGCATGAGGATTGTACTTTTTTGATTCAATCCAAGTATATTGGAGATATTCTTAAAAAGTTTGATTTGGAGGATGACAATCCTACTTCCATTCCTATTTCTATAGGGGTTAAGTTAGAAGTAAGTACATAATCTCAGTTGTCCGATGCTACATTGTATAGGCATCTCATTGGTAGTCTTCTTTATGTTACCATCACAAGGCCATATATTGCTTTTGTAATTGGTATGATAGCTAGGTTCATGCAGAAACCTTATATTGAGCACTTACAAGCTACCAAGAAGATTCTAAAGTACCTTGCAGGTACTAGAGATTTGGCACTCAAGTATTCTAGGTTTCCTTCCTTTGCTCTTTTTGGCTATGCTGATTCTAATTTTGGAGGGGATAGAATAGACAGAAAGTCTACCATAGCATATATTTTTAGTATTGGGTCTGCAGCTATCTCTTGGTCTTCCAAGAATCAAGATACAATTTCTCTTTCTACAACTGAAAGCGAGTATAAGGCTACGATAGCAGCTACACAGGAAGTTGTTTGGCTTCGTACCCTCATGAAGGAAATTGGCTTTGAGCAATTTGGTCCTTCACGTTTGCTCTCCAATAATCAATCAACTATTGCCTTGGCTAAAAATCCTGTAATGCATCAAAGGACAAAGCATGTTGAAATCCAAGCCCATTTTATCAGAGAGAAGGTATTGGATGGGACTATTCAGTTGGAATATTGCCCATCATCTTCTAATTCTGCTGATTTGTTCACCAAACCTCTTCCCAAGGAGCAATTTTGTAAGCTGAGGGACTCACTTGGTTTGGTGAAGTTGTCCTCAAGGGGGAATGAAGTGTAGGTACACTTGTGTGATGAAAAATTCATCCTTATGAGGTGTTTTGTGCTATATATGAGTTGATCTTTGGTGTTATAATTGCTTTTTGCATCTGTTTTGAACATGGTAATTTATTGTTTGCCTTGTGCAACTTTTGTACATGTTACTTTGTAGATGGTATTGTGCAATTATGGTATATGATGCAATTTCTTTATGCGATTATTTTACATGGTACTTTCTTGTTGTCTTGTGCAACTTTGTACATGTTTTTATGTAGTTGGCATTATGCAATTGGTTTATCATGATACTTTCTTGTTAGCATTTATGCTACTTTTGCACATGCTATTTTATGGTTGGCTTTATGCAACCGGTGTACACACTTTATTATTTTCATATACCTTATGCAACTCTTGTACATGGTACTTTTTTGTTAGCCTTGTGCTACTTTTGTACATGGTACTTTAGAGTTTGCATTATCATGGTACTCCTTTTTTGCTTTATGCAACTTTTTACATGATATTTTTTGATCAACTATATAGCACGTGACTATAAGTATGGCTTGGCATATTTTTGTGATGACTTATAGTTCACTATTTGTTAGATCAGTTTTGTTATCATCTTTGGATATTCATATATGTTGTGGTGAATATATTTATGATGATGTATCTAACAGATCTTATGTTGAGCTGCTTGTAGCTTGTAGGTACTTTCGTTTGGGGTTTTGCAAGCTTACTAAAGACACCCTTGTGATGTTTTATTCTTGTCATTTGCAACCACTTGTGGTTGATGGATGGATTTGTAAGTTGCTTGTATCTGAAGCTACTTCGTTGGGGGCTTGCAGTCTCATTTTGGCCCATTTTGTATTGGTGCCTTATTATAGACCATTCTTGGTCATAGAAGCTCATTGTAACTATATTACTCATTTGATTCGCATCCCTGTTTGTACCTTTAGGGGGATAATGTTTCTTTGTCACATAATTCCTTTCCCCAATATTGCATTAAGGGGGACTGTTGGAATATGTAATGTAACATTGTGTAAATTATTCTTAGACTAAAATATAAAGTCTAAAGAATAATATTTAGAAAATAATTCTATGTAAAAATATTCCCACCTAATTAATAAATAAAATAAGGGTGCTAAGAATATTTAATTTATGAAAAAAATTTATTCCCCATTTTCTAGCAAATATTAGAAAGTAACTAATAACTTTCTAATATCTGATAGATGCCACTTATCACATATCTCAAAGATTAGATTGTGATAAAATTAGAAAGTAACTAAAGCACTTTCTAATATTTGATAGATTGTGATAATATTGGATTGTGATAAGATTTAGGGTTGTAGAAAAGCTTCTCTTGGTGTTTTCTACGACATATCATCGTATCTTGTCATATTGACTTGTGTTGTAGGTTATGTTGATGCATATTGTTGCATACCATTAAAGCATTCTTGTACTGTTGAATCATTGAGTAATATAGAGATATTCATAGTGGATGTTTCTCTTCATCATTTGAAGTAGGGTTTTACCACTTAATATTGGTGTTGTGGTTTTTTCTTTTTTTGTGTGTGATTGATCTTGTGGAGCATTATTCGATCTTTGGGAGACTTTGCTTGTCTCACACAATATAAATCATCATAGGTTCCCCTAACTATGGGAGATATACACCAATATCAAGGTTCTCCTCTTGACTATATGAAAAAGATAGAAAAGAACACATTTACCATAGTCTAATAGTTAGAAATTAAACACACTACAATATGTGCAACCCAAAATTGGAAATACACTTAAATTAGTAGGGCAAAGAAAAATTAGGCATAGCTTCCATTCATGTGTTAGAATTATTATAATGCATATTACTTGAAGAAGCTTGATGCTCCTTAGATAATGACTCAAGATTCGAGCCTTGCTGATATGATCGAGGGTTGAAAGAAAGAGCTCTCAAGGTCAGATATGAGGTATGAGTGGGTAGATCCCAATTCCTTTACAATATAAATACAAGCCTATTTATATGCTAGGATGAGGGTTCTTTCTCTTCCAATATTTTATAGAAGACCTACATATTTTCTCTATTACAATCTAAATCCTTCTGTAATCATAATTGATAGCTTCTAAGTCTCTAGATTTACGGACATAAATGTTGGAGGTATCTAGGCCCTTGGATGAAAAATTGGTACTATCATATTTTATTGTTGCTATGCTAGGATGGTTATAAAATAAATATATCGTCGGGTTTTCTTTAGAATCTCCCACTTCATAAAGGGTGGTAGGTTAAAATCACCTATGTGATAGGTAATTACGACAACTACCATGCAAATGGTTCTAATAGGCCAATCAAAAAAAGTCAATTTTGGTGGCTAATAGCGAATTTCATCTTAAATTCGCTCTAGGCTATTTTCTTATCCATGCAAACAATCACCATGTATCCTTGGATAAGATGGGATCTGCTTTAACTAATGGAAATCCTCCTTTGGTTGTGCCCAAATGCCTACCAAATTTTAATTTTGATTGGCTACCACATGTCCAACCCACACTATGAAGAGCCTCCTCTCATAATTTTTCCTTGCCCATCAAAATTTTAGTGTAGACCATCAAATGAAAAATTGATGATCCACATGCCTTGGTGCCTTCAAGTTATTATCCTTAGATGAAAAAGAGGTTACTGAATGTTGATAAAAATATAACCAATATAGATTTAGGGCTCATCCACCTTTTCTTCTTTATGGATTTGATGACTATCCTTCCAGCTACAGGTGAGCTAAGCCTTATGATTACCTTTTCATCATCATGTTTATGACTAGGGAATTGTATTAAGTGAAATAAGATAGTGAACCCCATACTACTTTCCTTTTCCTTGGGCATAGAGTTGAAATTGGAAAGTGGGGAGGTAACAAAATATACAATTATATAAAGAAAATAAAGTAAGAGAGGAGTCAAGAATATTACTCTATTAGTCTTGGGCCAATCAAACTCTAGGATGTAAACTTATAGTATAGGGGTGTCCCTTATTTTCATATATTTTTTTTCTTCTGTATGGCCTCTTTCAATTGTTTCATATGCTATAGAATTGAGATGATATCCCAAAGAGGTATGGATATGGTAGACTTCCTTAAGTTCTCCACCATATTGAAGGATCTAATAGAAGGATTTTTCAAAATGGTATTTAATGATGTCAAATTCCTGGTCCTTTCTATTGTTAGAGGATGCCTTGGCAAGTCTATAGTAGGTTACTTTGGAGAATCCAAGGCCATTATTATGATTGTAAAAAATAATTAGGCCCAACTTTATAATACAACTTTAATTGGGGTACTCATATGATTATTCACTTCCCTTATTTAGGGTCTAGTATCAATCAAACTAGACATCTCTTACTCTTTTATGGCCTTACTTTTAGCCCTAGTGATAAATTCTAACCATACTTGAGGCCTCCTAGATATTAAGGGGATTGCCTCATCTGACATGACATACACTTTTGCTTCATCCTAGGTGATAAAGGTATACTCTAAAATTGATGAATTGGAAATTAGAGGTGTAGTCAAAGGCTACGAGGCAAGTTCTAGACTTAGAATCTAGGATTCCAACTAGAACAATTAGTCAATATTATGGTCAGAAGTGACTACCTAATGTAGGTCATAAGGGCAACAATCAGGAGTAGGATGGTACCATCCACTAGGATTTTTAACATAATTGTTCTGTTAGATGAATAAGCCTATGAATGGGCTTGTATACACCTATTGGACTAGGATTGGTATGGGTACTATATACTCAATCAAATACTATAACTAACTTGGATTTTAATTGGTAAAAAATAGAGGCTTTTGATATCCATTTGGAGGGGGTTAGATACTCATATTTACCTAGTAGAAAGGAGGATTCAAGTAACTATGGTATGGAAATATTTAGGCATAATATTTCCTCTTTAGGCTTGTGACATCATTAGATAATGTCCTCATCATATTCCACGTTTAATCAATTCTAGCAACAAAAGGAGTGGGAATATGAGTTTGCTATAACTTGTGGCTAGTGTAATTAGACTAGTGATGAATGGTATAGTTGGAGAGGGGTGATGTAAGTGTTATACAAAGAGAAACAATGGTGGAGGTGGTCTAGGGGTTAGCCTTCCTATCTATATTAGATATTTTTTTAACCTGGATGGATATCTCATAGGCCTGTAGTAATGAGTTATCTCCATTAGAGACCATCATGGTAATTTTAGAATTAAAAGTTTTCAAATAATAAATAAATGTTATAATTAAAGGTGATCAAATTTCATCAAGGATCCTTTGCCAAGTCTTGTATAAGTATACATTGAAATCATTCATTGTTTCTATAGGTGCCATTTTCATGGTCATGAGTTGTTCTAGAAGAGAGGCTCTATTTGCCTTCTCTCCAAATATATACATCAAGAGTTCTACTAACTATTCATAGCTTCTAACTGATTGAGAATTAAGGCCAATGTACCATTCATGAGCCCTCCATTTTAAAGATATTTATGACAGCCTATGACCTATATCTTGCTTTTCAATGAAATTCACTATGCATAAGCTTATCAAGTGGTGTAAATGCTCCTTCAGAGTGACAACATATTATCCTAAGAATAAGGTAGGGACTTGAGTGTTGAGGCAAGAATCAAGTCCCATACATTATATGGAGAGGTGGGATCAATGGACCTCTATCACTCCATGTCAATAATTTCCAAGGAGGCTAGTTCAACAAGATTTCCATATTGCACCATTGGTTACTCCTTACTCTTTAATTTAGGGGTGGTACCAGTTCTTATTGATTGGATCATTAAAATACTTTGGTTATAGGCCTTCTAATCATATAATTTTGAACCTCTAAATTTATAATGAAGTTACCAGGTGGGGATATAATGCTTCAATAAGTCCAATAGATAGAGGCACCCACTAGAATATCAATCTTAACTTTTTAAAAGACTTCTTCAAAGTCTTTATTTTTAGTAGAGTCACCAGGTAAATCTCTTGATGATTTATTATAATTGGGTTGACTATGACCTTCACTAGGATCAAATTCAAGAGTCTTATTTAGCTTTATGGATAAAAAGTAAATCCTATCCTACCAAGCATGCCAAATGGACTATTTCCATATTTGAATGCACTAACCTGCTAGGGAAGAAGCCCAAAATACCTATGACACACACACCTTGTACAAAGTGATATAGTAGACAGTATTATGAGAGAAGGGATCACCTATGGGAAAACCTCCAGGGTTTTTAGCCAATGTTAGTTCCTCATAAAATTGATCTTTGACCACTCAAGGCCTTTGTGAGCTTAGGCCTACTTTTATTAGGAGTGTATAGTGAAATGAATTACAATGAAAGTAAAAATATAGAAAATGTAAATCATAGGAAAAGTAAATTACAAAAAAGTAAACCTTAGTGTATCGCTCCAAATTTTTCGCATCCCTACCTTCAGGCTATTGGATCCGCACCCGAAAGGAGGATGGGAAAAGGATGGTGCGGTACCTCGGACGAGAGGACTTCACGAAGGTCCCGCCTCTCAAGGGAGGTGTATTTTGGTGATTTTTCGACGGATGGTGGGTTCACCGGGGAAACATTTGGTGGCGGTTTCCACGCCTAGGTTTTGGAATGTGTTTAGATGAGTTCGTTTTATCCTTTAAGCATTCATCCTAGGTTTGGCCGAATGAATCTAACTTAATCTATATGAAAATGCAACTTTCAATGAATACGAGAAAACAGATTTTGAAAGCAAAAAACGAGAGAATTTACGGGAGGAAAATGGGGAATACCGATCCGGATGTACGAAGAAGATTACGGCGGTTGATGCGGTCCGGATCGTCCGGAATTCTACAGAATCGCCTACAATCGAGACGAGATCGTACGAGATCCGACGAATTCGTCGAAACACTTCAAAACGAGAGAATAGATGCAAAATGCAAGAACTCCTATTGTGCAAACGAGAGGCAAAATATGCCAAATAATAAGCTGAATATCGAACAAAGTTTAAAAACAGAAATAAAAGTAAATTGTTGTACTTTAATGGCAGATTGTGAGCTTAACATGCAATCTAGACTAGATGGGTGAACTCCAGATGCAAAATAGGATAAAAACTAAATAGATTATCTAATTTGTAAAACAAAATAAGCTGAGGCAAAGTTAAGAAAAGCAAACTCCGGGGCACCGATTGCCTCGATGTGGACTGCGGTCGAGATCGTCTCGCATCGATACGAAATCATCTCGAATTTGACAGGATCGCCTCCGATCTTGACAGGTTCGTCGGCGACGATGGGTGCTGGCTCCGGTTGAAAATCGGTGGTGTACCTACATAAAAACTGCTATAGGACTAGTGCAAAAATAAGATTAAGGTGTTTTAGTGCAGAGGGATTCAACTTGCGAGATAAAATTCAGCCAGGGGTTGGGGAGGGAATGTCCTAGAGTTTAAATAGGCATAGGGAGAGTTGTTGGGAGGTTGGAGATCTTCCCAATTTGGGAGATCTCCAACGGGGAGGGTCCCAACGGTGCGGACACGCTTACGCCGGATTGGAGACCCGTTGGAGCGGATTCCAACTATGCAAATTCAGTTTTGCGACAAAATCGTATGGACGTTCTAGTCCAGACGAAATCGTCAAATCTAGGGCGATATCGTCTGATCGGCGACGATATCGTCCAACGGTCAAAACAACCTCTAAAAATGGCACGAAAAAAGGGGAAACGGGTTTCTCGACGGTTAACGGGCGGTTTGGGAGGTTAAATTTGAATTTAAATTTATTTACTAAGGTGAATGTAATTATTCCAATTTGACTGCGCCAATTTTAGGGTGCTACATTTTGCCCCCTCTTTAGCGAATTTTTCGAAGAAAATGCGTTAAAGAAGAGTTCTTCTCGATCTACGAGAAAGCAAAAATTATTCCCATTTTTAGGCGACGATTCTTGGTCGAATCGTACGATAGCTTACTATGGTGCCCCCTCAGTGTTTTTACCCAAATCGAACGTTTGAGGTAAAAACGCGAAAAAGCAAAAAAAATTATTGTTGAATAAAATTAAGAAAAATAGGGTAAAACCCTAATTCATTATTACTATTCATTTTACTGTTTTAGAGCTCTGGAGCAAAAAAATGGTTGAGACAGTGCACAGATCTGCAGAGGTCCGATGCGGTCTACGGGTAAGGGTCTAAACTCAATTTAGATTGATTTAAGTTGCTTTTACATGCTTTCTAGATGAATTTTTAAGTGAATTTGGAGCATCGCGGCCGTTTTGGCCGTCGACGTCGTCGGGACGAAATCGTCCCGATTTCGACGAAATCGTCTCAATTTCGGCAATTTCGCCGAGGCGAAATCGTCGAAAGGGGACGATTTCGTCAAATTAGAGACGATTTCGAACTGCGAAATCGGAGACGATCGTGCTCAAATTTGGGACGATATCGTCCAATAGTGGGCGATATCATCAATTGCAAAAAATTGATCTTTAAGTTGCATTATTAATTACTTGGAATTTATTGATTAATTATTGTTTGTTGTTTTGTTGTTTTATGTTTGCAGAGAGGATTACTAAAAAGTAGAGAGTGGAAGTACGGCGGATTGAGAGACGACTTGGCCGCTCTCACCCGAGCAGAGCGAGATCTGCTGGCACAGGCCGGCTTGCAGCATGTGGCGAGAGATGCCGCGAGGTTTCCACGGACATGGGGCTACGACGACCCTAGCGAGAGAGATGGTATCCGGGGTCTTCCTATTTTTGGTTACCGACGGGGAGATGACTCCCACCATTGGAGGATGTATGGAGGATTTTGAGAATCCCCATACAAGGACGGATGATCACACCGATGGCCAATCAGGGCCACGCGATGGGACGGCTGTGTGGTGACCCGAGCTTCACCCTGGAGAAGGGCGGAGTTAATATCGAGGCACTACGCCAGATGCCTGGGGCATCGAGACTCACACGGGTTCTAGCTGGGGTAGTTGGTGGACTTCTGCTGTGCCACCAGAGCGGGTGCGGGGTGCCGTGGATCCTTGCGAGATGTGATCTGCGACATGCGGGACCACGGCTACGAGGTTCTCATGGGGCAGCTTTGTACTATGCCGAGTCTATAGGGATCCTTTACGGGGTCGTGTACAAGGGCGGGCGATGTCTGGTTATGACATCGCTACTACGGGTTTGGTCTTTGGGAGCACATTGCGGTGCGGAGGCCGATAGGGCTTCCAGCGATGGGATAGACGGGGAGAGGCCCCGAGTCTTCTACTGGTGGCTCCGAAGAGGATCACGGCGATGGATAGACCTTTCGATGTCCCGGAGACTACTGGATGATTTGGTCCCAGACCGGATCACCTGGAGGCCATGGAGGCAGCATCCGGGGGTGGGCGAGAGGACGGACAGGAGGTGGCTCGCATCGAGGCGAGTCTCGTTGGTCGAGGATGGAGAGGGGAGAGGTGGAGCTCCACCGCTACGAGCCGAGTTTTGCGACGGTTCGGTCTACGACGGGGATCCCATCTCTCGGGGATTACGATTTTTCTCAGACTGTCTGGGATAACACCACTGTTAGCGGGGCTCCAGACATGCAGCGATTCTAGAGCCAGGACTCAGATGATGCCCCCATTCAGCTAGTGGATGGGGACGATGCAGGAGTAGCCGATGGCTACGATGCCTGGTATGCAGGCATCCACCCTCCTCGGATGATGAGGGCATAGGGCCCGATCCATGCAGTCGTGCTTCGGATAGGGAGGAAACGCCAGGCGACGATAGAGGCAGCCTAGGGTCATGGTGGGAGATATCAGAGGAGGCCACGAGGCACAGGAGCGGCCGCGGCAGAGAGAGAGGGAGAGGAGGGAGGCGAGACCCCCATCTCCACAGAGGCCACCATCGCCCGATAAGGGCAAGGGCATGGATATAGGAGAGAGTAGCGAGATGGCTACTCTTCGGGCGAGAGAGAGATCGTCTGCAGACTCGGGTGCGGACACTACGGGATGCGGCCGCACAACACCAGGCTGAGGTGTCGCGGCTGCGAGACGAGAATGCACGTCTCAGGGCACGGGGTGGAGGGGTGAGCACTCAGGAGCTGCTGCGGTCGGTTTCTCAGACCGCATTCTATTAGGCTCTATACTACCAGGCGGTGCCAGAGGGCCAGAGGGTACAGTTGTCGGCTGCCATAGCAAATCCGATCAGGACAGGGTCATCGAGGAGCTCATCCCGATCGACGACGAGGACTCGCAGTACCACACATACTACGATGGGACCACCTCGTCCTCCGCAGGGCGGGGGAGGAGATGAGGCTGAGAGCTCTAGGGGCTCTCGAGACACTGCTCGGAGGACACTTGATTGAGTATGCCAAGATATCGATTGTGGCATACCAATCTATCTGATATGATGTACATATATATTTTTGAGATATATATATATAGATGAGATATTTTTGGTCATATGACTTATGTTATGAGTATATTGATGATGCTTTGATTAATTGATTTTGATAATGCTTGTAATTATGTCGTTGGAAAAGAATTTATACCTTTTGATGTCATGTTGTAATATTGATGAAATAATCTGATGTAACAAATTGTTTGTTTGTGATGCAATGATTTGATAAAACAAAAGGGGACTTTTAACAATAATTTCAAAGGACATTGTCGCTATTATAGACCATTTCATGGAGTCGCTTCTCACTCGGTCGTCAAGCTAATACCAATTATAGAAAAATTGTGTAAAGTGAAATAGTGCTTAAGAGACTTGTCTTAAGACTTTGTTGTGATGATGCAAATGATGATGATGATGATGGTTTGTTTTCAGATTTCCATAAAAATATTATGCATGAAATATTTGTAAAAAATGATTTTTGCTAGGCATAAATTCCTAAGTGTGATAAAATTGTTGAATAATTCCTTAGGAATTATACCGTCATTGCAAAAGGTTGACATAATGACATGAAATAATGAAAATGTGCATTCTTTTGAAAAGTAAAATTTGTTGTAAGAAAATGAAGTCATATGGTTTTTATGAGTTTTGATAAATGGGGGAATAAAAATTGTTACAATGGTTTGCGCTAGGCATAGAATATGTAGGTATAGACTTATACCATCATCGCGAAAATCAAAGAAAATAGATAGTTTTATTGCATGATTGATTTTTGATGAACATAAAATATGAAAATGAGGACTTGCGCTAGGCATAAAATTCCAATTTTGGTTTTGAAACTATACCATCGTCGCGAAAGTCGATATGATATATATGATATGTTTTGAAAGAAATTTGTGATTTTTCTATTATATAGTTGTCTTTTAAAAAATAATTGTACTTGATTATTCCAAACAAGTTGCAAAAAATAATATTTCAAAGTATTTTGAAGACAAAAATTAGATTTATAGGGAATCCCATGTGCATATGTGAATTCATTTCCAATCTTGATTTATCATAATGATAGACAAAATCTCTCAAATACAAATGTGTGTGCAATTGTATTGTTCATTTACCAGGTTTGAGCAAGATACTATGATACAAGTGATTTGAAGAAACCAAATAAGTGTTCATTAACCATGATGTAGATGCATATAACCATATTAGACTACTATGTAGGTTGGATTATCAAGAGCTAGCTAATCCATAAGCGAGACATAGGTCTGTACAAAAGAAGGTCGCTAATGTGACGGACATATCGCCATGCTAGGAGTTACCCAAGGCCAAGCGGGTTGGGCACAAACCACCTGTTATGGGGCTTACCTCACAGTTTTCGAATAATTGAGAATTCCGGGGATTCAAGCTCATCAACCCTTCTTTTCTTTTCAAAGGGTAGGGAAAGGGATTTTATTGCTTTCTTGCTTTCTTTTGAACTTTGTTTCTTTTTCTTTTGTATTTCTTTTGCTTGATAATGCTTGGAATATTGCTGAAATAACATTTTTCTTTTCTCTTTTTTCTTTCTTGAACTTTTTTTTTTCTTTTTTTCTGTGCTAGGGATACTTGCTCAGATTAGCTGTAGAGAAAGGGATTTTTATTACGGGTAGGGGTGAGCTTGTCCTTTTGCCAATTCTCAAAGATTCTAGACCATGTGCATGATAGGATAGCAGGGGAAACTTTTCACCCAAGAAATCGGTTCTACTATGTAGCAAAACATGGAAATTACAAATATAATCATTTTATTGTGAAAAGATGTGCTTGGTTTAAGTAAATAACAAGATCAATTCTCTATGCTCAAACTTTATTTAATTTGAATTTTGTGAACTTTGATATAAGAGAGATTAGTAATCATGCCAGATAAAAGCAAGATATTTATTTTTTTGTGAGTGTGCAAGTGAGGGATGCCAAATAAATGCTAATTGTATCCAAAATAAGTTGAAACATATAACTGCAATAATTGTAAGAAAATATATATAAATGATTTTTGAGAAGTTGGAGAATGTTGACTCTCTCTTTCTTCCGTATATTGTTTTGGTTTCGAAAGAGTCAAGCATATAGCTGTTTTTAGATTTTTATTTAGATTTTTGTTTTTGAGCAAAAGGAACTTAACTGGTGCTTTAAATAAATACAATAGATAGTTTTTTGAAGAGTTTTGGATGATTATAAATGTTTTTGATGTTTTTGAATTTTTTTTTTTTTTTTTTAAATTGAAAGAAATATAAGAGAGTAACTTTGAACAAATATATACATGGATGAAATGACCAAATTTATGCATAGTAACGTTTGAGATGTAAAATATTCATGGGTTCTTTAAGTTCTTTACCATCTAAGGTAGATAATTTATATGCTCCTGATTCAAATTTTGCAGTAATGATGTATGGTCCGAGCCAGTTGGGCTCAAATTTACCTTTAAGTTCTTTGGTTGCATTTGTATTTTTTTATTTTCTTTCAGAACAAGGTCGCCAATCTCAAAGGATCGATGACGAACTTTCTTAGCATATGCTCTTTTAAGCTTGTTTTGGTATGCACGGAGATGCTCCAAAGCATTGATGCATTTTTCATCTAGGAGTTCCAGTGGTCGAGTCTGCCGACCACGATATTCATCTCCTACTTCGGTATCTTGAAGTAGCGAGGCCAAAGAAGGAACTTCCAATTCAAATGGAAAAAGCTGCTCGCACCATATACCAAAACAAATGGTGAAGTGCCCGTGGGGGTTCGAACACTAGTTCGATAAGCCCACAAGGTTGGATATAACTGAATATGCCAGTCACGGCCGGTTTTATTGACCAATATTTTGAGAATTTTGATTAAAGTTTTGTTAGAAGCTTACGCTTGACCATTACCACGAGGATAATAGGGAGTAGACCAGCGGTGTTGAATCTTGTATTTTTGGCATAATTTCTTAACATCTTTATTTTTAAAAGGAGTTCCATTGTCAGAGATGAGATTCGCAGGAATTCCGAACCTGCAAATGATTTGATTAAAAATGAATTTAGAGACCTGTGAACCAGTGCAAGAAGCTAAAGGCATAGCTTCAACCCACTTCGTGAAATACTCAGTGGCGGTTATGATGAACTTGTGCCCATCGGAAGACACGGGATTGATTTTACCAATAATATCCAAGCCCCATTTAGAAAAGGGCCAAGGGGACGAAATAGCTCTGAGCTCTTGTGCGGGCGCATGGACAAGGTCAGCATGTTTTTGACACTTGTCGCAATGGCGCACATACTCATGTGCATCCGTTTCCATGGTAGGCCAAAAGTATCCTATCCGAAGGAGCTTTTTAGCAATGACACTACCACTAAAGTGTCCTCCACAAGATCCATCGTGGGCTTCACTCAAGGCTGATTTAGACTCATCTGAATTTAAACATCTTAATAGGATACCTTCAAAAGATCTCCTATACAAAGTATTGCCAATTATTACAAATCGACTTGCTCGTCGACGTAATAACCGACGCTGGTTTCTATTAGAATTAGTAGGGAAAGTCCCATTTTGGAGGAAATCAAATATGTCTGTATACCAAGGTTCAGGAGTAGTTTCATTGATTAGAAACACATCCAAAGGCTCTAAGCATGACTTATTTGAGGCGGGTTCCTGGAGTCGATGAATAATGATAGTCGCATATTCGTCGTCTAACTCCAAGGGCAAGAGGGATGCAGCGGCGGCCATGGCGTCGGCTGCACGGTTGCTAGTTCGAGGAATGGCTTCCAAAGTAACTTGATCAAACAAGGACATTAGTTGTAAAACATAGGCCTTATATGGGCGAAGTTTATCATCTCTGGTCTGATAAACTTCATTAATTTGGTTTATAACCAATTGGGAATCCCCAAAAACTAAGAGGTTTTTTATTTTTAGCGCTAAAGCGGCTCGTAATCCAAGGATTAGAGCTTCATACTCAACGAGTATTGTTGGTGCAAGCAAAGGTCGGTTTGAAGGACGAGAGGAATAAGATTTTTTTGCGAAGATATTAAAATAATACCCGCACCAGCCCCACTCATACATCGGGCTCCATCAAAGTATAAGGACCATTGTTCGGGATGGTCTGCCTCTAATTGAAGGCATTCATCAGGAAACTCGATGATGAGAGGATGAGTAGACTCTAAGGGTGCAGCAGCTAATTGATCTGCTATGATTTGACCCTTAACAGACTTTTGTCCTATGAATGTGAGATCAAACTCGCTTAGAGCAAGAACCCACTTGGCTGTGCGACCCGATAAATAAGGGCGACTCATAAGATATCTTAAAGGATCATATTTGGCAATGACATACGTTTTTTGGCTAAGCATGTAATGTCGTAATTTTTGCGTAGCAAACACGACTGCTAGACATAACTTCTCTAACGTATTTGTATAGCGGGTTTCATAAGCGATGAAAGTTTGGCTAATGTAATAATTAGCACGTTCTCGCTTTTCATCATCAAGTTGAGCTAACATAGCTCCTAAGGCGAGAATACGAAGCAGAAATATATAGAAGAAATGGGCGATCGGATTTAGGCGGTGAAAGCACCGGAGGGTTAAGGAGGTATTGTTTGAGAAGTTCAAAAGCTTCTCTACATTTCGTGTCCCAATTAAAGGGGACGTCCTTCTTAAGGAGCTTAAGAAAGGGACCGATTTTGTCGCACGGCTTATCAATGAAGCGACGAATAGCTTGAATTTTACCTTGTAAACTTCGTAGTTCAGATATATTAGTGGGGGCGGGCATATCTGTGATAGCCGCAATTTTGAGAGGGTCAATTTCGATACCACGTAAAGAAACTAAAACCCCTAATAGTTTGTCGGATTTAACTCCGAATATGCATTTTGTTGGATTTAATCGAATGAGATATTCTCGTAATCGATTAAAAACTTTTCTTAAATCATCTAAATGATTATTTTCAATAAGAGAGCGAGCTATAATATCATCTACATAATCATGTAAGATATCATGCATCATATCATGAAAAATGTAGGTCATAGCCCGTTGATAAGTTGCACCGGCGTTCTTTAAGCCAAATGGCATCACTTTCCAGCAAAAGGTACCCCAGGGGGTAATAAAGGTTGTTTTAGCCTTGGTCTTCGAGGAGCTATCCTAATCTGATTATAACCAGAGAATCTGTCCATTAAGGACATCATCCCACTTTCGACGAGTAAAGTCAATGATTTGATCCATATTTGGAAGAGGAAAGTCATCTTTAGGGCATGCGGCGTTAATATCTCTAAAATCGGTGCAAACCCTAACTTTGGTAGCTTCTTTCTTAGTGACTTGGAACTACATTTGAGATCCATTCAGCATAATCAATAGCTTGTATGAAGATAACATTCGGGAGTTTTTCTAATTCCCCTTTGACTAGCGAGCCACTTTGGGATGCATTTTTACGAGTTTTTGTTTAACCGGTTTAGCATCCGGATGGACCACTAGATGATGCATGACTACGGAAGGGTCTAGACCTGGCATATCTTCATATGTCCAAGCGAAGACATCTTCATACTATTTAAGGAATGCAATGTATTGTTCTTGTTTGTATTGACTTAGTTCTGCTCCAATATTGATTATGTGAGGATTGTCCTCAGTTCCAATATTAATTTTAATGACATTTTCTACCTCCATGTGTAGATCTCTTTCAAAATTAGGTGGGGCGGGTGAAACACCCAACTCTTGTAATTCTTGTAAAGTTAATTTAGATAAGTCATCTTGAGGATTAGTGGTCTCAAGCTGAGCTATGGTTGGTATAGAACCATCAAAATAGAATCCATTGTGCAACATCTCTTCAACGAGAGACATCATGGAAGATATCTCCTTCCAATTCTTCATCGGGGTCGACAATCATTTCGGGGTAGGCTATGGATAGCATGTTGCATGAAAATGACTGATTTTTAAGAGGCAAATCAACATGCCTATCCAAATAATCTTGATAGCATATGAGGTGATCATCATCCTCAAAAGGAAAGGGTTGTCCCTTACTAGGAAATAGGCCCACACCACGGTGGGCGAGGCCACGGTTCTACCTCGAAAGGCTCTTTCATGCCATTTTGGAAAGGTCCTAAGCCTTTCCCTTTATATCCCATTTTAAGCATCATGGGTTTAGCTTTAATATAATCATTGGTAAAATAACATCGAGCATATCCCTCATGATGAGTTTTGATATTCCGAGGGATTCTTCCCCAATCATATCCTTTATAAATGAAGGCACAACTCCCGACTTGGTAAGTACTTCCCATAGGTTGTGGGAGGCCCAAAGTACGAGGAGAGGGTGGTAATTTATTTAAAAGGTTTGAATCTTGCATGAAAGCATTCATTTTTTCTGATATTAAGGTTGTAGATGAATGCGGTAAAAGTTCATCAGAAAGGGCATAAGATGTAGAAGGTTTATTACTTATGTCTTGAGGTGTGGAAGGTATGATGGATGTGTCTAAAGGTTTTGAATTTATAGGAATAATAGTTGAAGGATTAGTTGTAGATTTGAGATCCTTTTGAGATTCTAAAATTTGTTTAGAAGGTTGTTGGTCTATATAGGAAGATGAAGTTAATGGAGGAGGAATAGATGAAGTTATGGGTTTATGTTTCACGAGTTTTAGATGAAAAAGAAGAACTAGAATGTGTGGATGACAGAGCAGGGCAAAATTGCACTCCAACGGGTTCTGCCAAAGCACACATATCAAAAGGTCTAGGGTCACCATGAATAGTGACCAACTGATTTTTAAACTCAAATTTTACACATTGGTGTAAAGTTGACGAGACTGCTCGCATGGCGTTAATCCAAGGGCGACCCAAAAGTATATTGTACGATCGTTGGGCAATGTATAATAAACATGGTTGTTTCTAGGGTTCTAGGGCCAACTTGCAATGGGAGGGTAATGACTCCACACGTTTCTTGTGTTTCGTCATTAAAAGCTTTGATAATCATATCAGTTTTCTTCATTTCATCACTTCTAAAACCAAATCGTTGGTAGAAGTCAAAGGTGCAAATGTTTAGAGATGAGCCATTATCAATCAGGACTCGTTTGATAGCTACATCTCCAATTAGAGCAGTAATGTACAAGGGATTATCCTTGTGTAAAGCTGTGTTGTGGGATATCTTTATCCCGAAAGTCAATACAATCAATCTCTCGAGTGATGATAGTATTGGCCATAGCTTCGAGGTTGAATGTTTTGAGGTACCATCATTTGGCTCAATGTAAGCATCAACTCATCCCTATGTGTGGGAGAGGATCTTAATAAATCCAAGAGGGAAATTATGGCCGTGGTATTAGACAATTGTTCATTAATGTTGTAAGGGGGTTTAGGTTGAACAATAGGAGCATGATTCCCTTTATTTGGGTTTTTCAAAATGAATGGAGCTGATCCATCATTCCGGTTTGGTTCTTGTTGGGAGTTTTGAGCTTGTTGTCGAGTAACGACTCCGATGGTACCTACAATGTTATAGTGACGACGTTGAAACGGTCTCGATTGAGAATTTATGGCTTGTTCATAGGGAAGGACTACATTAGAAGAAGGTCGAGTAGTGACTCTTCTAGGAAATGGTTCTTATGGAACATTAGCATCTGTGACAGGTTGAATAGGATCTGATTCATTTTTAGAACTATTCGATTGAATAGTGTCTACTTCACTTTCACTATCTGATTCTATATCACTAGAATCAAAAGTTTGAAAATTATGTAAGGGCCTGGTTGTAACCAGGGATAAGGTTGTGTCAAATTTTTGAGAATCCTGAACAGGTAATTGTCCGCTAATGGTTCCTACATATCGAGTAGGAGGGGGAACATTATGATGTTCGATTTGATTGGCTACCTCTTTACCATGTCTTGGTAAAGGGTGTTGAAATATGTCTAAAGTTTGATTGGCATTCTGATTTTGATTTTGGGGAACAGTCTTTTGGGCATTATTAGGAGGGTTTTGTTTGGGTTGGAAGGCTTGCACTTCCATTTCATTATTGTCAATCAAATCTTGTATTTTATGTTTCAATCTCTTACAAGCGTTGGTAGAATGTCCAGGTCCTCTATGAAAGTCACGAGTGCAAATCAGCTCTATATCCGGGTATACTTGGGTCGGGTTCCCGGATGGTCGGTAATTGGATTAAACCTCTTTCAAGCAATTGAGGTAAAATAGTTGACAAGGGTTGGTTTAATCTAGTGAATTCTCGAGGAGGCTTGTCAGGAGGTTTCAATATGAATTTTTTTGTTGTCTTTGTTGCATTGACATTAGCAACATTTCTGCTGTCAGTGACTCCATCACCAACAACCTGTTTGTTTTTATATTGATTTCTAGATGTTTTCTCATCATCCTTCTTCCTAAGTTGGCTTCTCCTAATGAGGGCATCTTCTACTCTTCGAGCTAAGTCTATAGCTTGATCGAAGGTAGTTAAAGTAGCTGTTGATAGCTCATAAGAAAGTTGTTCTTGTAAATTATTGATGAAAATGTCTAGCATTTCCCTATAGGGTAGCACAAAGTGTAGTTTTCCTGTCAATTGTCTCCATCTAGCCAAGAAATCAGCAAAACATTCATCTTTATCTTGTTTTAAATTGTATAGGTCTTTAATAGTTACATGTCTCTCGATGTAGGCACTAAATTGATGAACAAATGATTCAACTTGTTTCTTCAAAGTTTCTTAAGGAGTGAGTGGGCAATTGATAGTACCACTCTAATGCCATTCCACCTAAACTTTTGGGGAACATTTTTAGTAATAGCAAGTCGTCATGCGAAATGTCGTGACATGCTATCCTAAACATGCGAAGATGTTCTATGGGATCTTCGGTTCCTTTATAGATAGGCGGGACGGGCATGGGAAAATGTTTAGGGTATGGTTGAGCTACCACTATGGGATCCAATGGTTGGCTACAAATCTCTCGATAATTGTACGAGGGATGGTAGGGATCTATCCGGTCCATACGTGAAGCCAATTGTTTCACCATAGCTTCCAGGATTACTAGTTTGCCCCCCATATTGATTCGGTAGGGCATTGACATGAGTTTTATGAGCATAGGATGGAGGAACATGTAGATTAGATGCCATGTTACTATTGTGTAAAACATTAGTAGGAAAAATGTTATGGAGGAATTTTGAAGTTGGATTATGTTGTGTTCCAGATTGTTGAAAATTTGTATTTGGCTTTGTTTTAGATTTTTGTTTATTTAAAGCATTTTGCTCAATAGTTTGGCGGAAAAAAGTAGTGAAGGGAATTTTCTTTTGTGCAGGAGTGGTTTTAGGTTGAGTAACAGGTTCCTTAGGAGGTTGGGTAACTTGTTGTTTTGACATGGCTTGGGCTATAGTGACCATATCCGTATTGGATGGTCCACCCTTATCACTCTCTTGATCAACAAAAGATAAAGGATTAGTGTGTATATCAAGCGCCCGTTCTATAGCTGCTTGAGCGTCACTAACTTCCCCTCTATCAATACGTGCTTGCTACATTAAGGATGTCGATATTTTGATTGAGAAATTTTTGAAAATGTTCTACGTTGTCAAAAGCGATGGCTCCATTGGGAGCTATTCTAGGGGATGAGGATTCATTCTCTTTAACATTTCCTTCTTGTTCCTTATCTTCACCTAAGTCTTCATCTGATTGACCTAGAGTTTCTCCTTCCGGATTTGTATCTCCAAGAAGGACATTTGGGTTTTCAGTTGTATCTTGCAACCAATCTTCTCCTTCCCCTAAAGTTTCTTTACCATTCCTAAGTCTAGTCATGGTGCTAAGTTTTGATTTCAGCAAATATATATATATTTATATATATATATGCAACAAATTAAAAGGTATATATTTATATATACCTAATGCAATATTTGAAATGAAATGTTTAAGTTTTTACTATGTTGTTTTTGATTTTTTTCTTTTTTAGTTTTTCTTTGAAACAATATAATAAAGACAGCAAATGAAACAATAAATGCACGCAATAATAATAAAACTGAAAGTAAATGAACTAATATTCTATGAATAACTTATGAATATCATTAATAGGTTCAAGTTGTTCAGGAGTCATGAAATGTTCTTCTTCAAATTGAAAGTTTTCTTTTAAGAATTTGATGAAAAGGGCTATGAAAATACCATGTATTTCAGATTTTGGTTTATAATAATAATTCTCACGACAATATTCACGATACCACATAGCTCTAGGAGTTTTGTTCCATCTTCTTCTAATCATAAGATCGGTTTCTAAGGAACCTATATGATCTAAAAATGGGAGTACCACAATTCTGTCATTGAGATATTCCTCGAAAGCTAAGAATTTTGAAGATACAAGGGCTTTCCTATAAGCTAACCATCTACGACAAGCTCTCTGAAGTTCATGATAGAAAACTAATTGGTGAGGATCCAGGATTCTATCCAAGACTAGCCTCTTAATCTGTTTAAGTTGTGTGGACCTAGATGAAATAAGCCTAAGTCTCCTATCAAGTTCATTCCACAAGGATTGATTTCTACTTGTTTCAGGGATATTAAGGACAGAATTAACTTCTATAGTTGCCAATTGGTTTTCTACGTTTATAGTAACTGCTAACCTCTTTTTAGGAGCTACCATCTAAACATGATTTTGAACCTTAAATGTTTTAAAATGCATCTAAGTTTTAGTTGTTCTAATTTTTTTTTTGTTTTTGTTTTTGGTTTTCAAAAGGTTATGATGCATTCACGTCGGGTTCACCAAAATGTATCGCTCCAAATTTTTCGCATCCCTACCTTCAGGCTATTGGATCCGCACCCGGAAGGAGGATGGGAAAAGGATGGTGCGGTACCTCGGACGAGAGGACTTCACGAAGGTCCCGCCTCTCAAGGGAGGTGTATTTTGGTGATTTTTCGATGGATGGTGGGTTCACCAGGAAACATTTGGCGGCAGTTTCCACGCCTAGGTTTTGGAATGTGTTTAGATGAGTTCGTTTTATCCTTTAAGCATTCATCCTAGGTTTTGCCGAATGAATCTAACTTAATCTATATGAAAATGCAACTTTCAATGAATATAGAAAACAGATTTTGAAAGCAGAAAATAGAGAATTTACAGGAGGAAAATGAGGAATACCTGATCCGGATGTCTGAAGAAGATTCTGGCGGTTGATGCAGTCTAGATCGTCTGGAATTCTATAGAATCGCCTGCAATCAGACGAGATCGTCTGAGATATCGTCTGATCGGCGACGATATCGTCCAACGGTAAAAACAACCTCTAAAAATGTCATGGAAAAAGGGGAAATGGGTTTCTCGACGGTTAACGGGCGGTTTGGGAGGTTAAATTTGAATTTAAATTTATTTACTAAGGTGAATGTAATTATTCCAATTTGACTGTGCCAATTTTAGGGTGCTACACTTAGCTATAGGGGTAATTCACCAAGATTAATGTTCCTCTCTTGAATACATGAACAATATAGAAATGAATACATTCACCATAGTCTTTACACGTGCATTGTATTTATACTAGGTGATTGATTCTAATAGAGATCCTCCATGAGTCCTTTGTCTTGCTTGATGTATTTTTACACTCCTATTGTATTACATCCATATCTTCTCCTCATCATAATTTCACCCTCACATCCTTTTTGACTTGAGGAGGAGTTTATGCTTTGTCATTTCAATCTTTGGTAAGTTTATAGTAGTTTTGTACATTCACTAAGAACTAGAAGGATAATTCCTCAAATTTTCCTTCAAAGTTATAAAATATACTATGGATTTTATGATTCCTATTTTCTCGTATAATTCTCTAATATGAAACATCAATATGCAAGGATGATCCTAGGTAGGTTAGCTCATTCACACACTACATGCACACTAGGAATTATGAGGAGGCAAATCGTGTAGATAATTCTCGATAGATCTATTGGAATTTGAGGTAACCATAGGGATATTATCCTCACCTCAATCTTGGTGAATATCTAGGATTTTTAGGGTTCACTAGGAGTGTTTTAAAGGCTCACTCCAAATATTATGGAAGAGTTTGATGTATTAATTGCATTCACCTAAGTTTCACCTTAAAGAAAAGAAAACTATAGTAACTAAGCAAGAAATACTATAAAATGTAAAGTAGACAACTATGAAATAAGCAAGAATTACTCTAAATATGATTCTTTATTTGCATAGAAGACTAATCCTAGGATACAAAAAATAACTTTTTTTGCTTTTTAAGAGCAGGGGTACAAGAAAATGCTAGACTAATGCAACACTATTGTAAATGCCTAAGGGAGAGGAGGAAAAAATAAATTAGACTTGCTAAATTGTTTAACTGGATACTGAATGGAATAACACTAGATTTCCTTTTAAGTTTTGACTAAAATGAAACTAACATTAATTTTAACTTAAATTACTAAAGTGAATTAATAGAAACAAAAAATAAATAAAAAACAGAAGCATGAGAAGACAAGAACATAAATAGTAGAAAATAAAAATCAAATAGAATACTTAGTTGTTTCAATGTTTATCCCTGCATTGATTTCATGCCCTGTAGTAGATGATTGTGAATTTGATTTTGTGCCCTAAAAATAGAGACCTCAAATCTGATCTCTCACCCCAAAAATAAAGATCGTGAATCTGAGAAAAACATGCAGAAAGGAAACACTTAAAAATGGTTATTAGTGTTTGGAGGTATGCTTAAGCAATGATGAATTCTAGGATCTCAAATGTAGCAATCAAGTTCCCTTTGTCCTTTTAGCTAATCATAAATGCACATAAAATGTATGACATTTTTGGAAGCTAAATAAATGTAAAGTAGAGAAAATATAGAAGTGGATTTTAGAGAAAGCAAAAACACAAAGGAAAATAAAAAAGTAGGGAGGAGACAACGAGGAGAAGAAATGCTTTCCCCAAATTCACTATAGCTAATTTTGTGGTCCTTACATAGAGGTCACAAAATCAAAATAACTAAGAGAAGAGAAAAGGGAAATCCAAAAATACTTGGAAAAGTGTTTCTGCTAAATTTGTGCCCCTTAAGAGGCAATCACGAATTCATGAAAGAGAAAAAAAATGTGAAAAGGAAGGAAATAAATATTTTTGCCAAATTTACTCCCTATAAGTATGGATCACAAATTCATGATAGGCATTGAAAGGAAGAATTAAAAGGATCGAGAGGTATTTTAACAACAGTACACAAATTGCAAATAGTAGGGCTAAAGCTAGCAAAGATAAAAAAAAGATATACTAAGATGATAAAATAGAACACTAAGACATAAAATAAAAGTTGTAAGGAAAAAAATAAAAAAGTAGAATAGGATCTAGAAGCTATATGTAAATTTTAAACAATAAAACTAAAGCTAACAAGGGAAAAAAAGGTTCACTAAGTAGATAAGTAGGAAATAAGACATTAAACTAGGACTATAAGGTTAGACAAAAACAAACTTAAAAGAATAAGAAGGAAACTACAACTATAAGAAAAGGAAATAGAATAATAATAACCAAGATGGGAGTAGTCCCATAGGATAAGCCCTCCTTCATTTAGGACTCTTGAGATGGTGAATAAAAGAACCACTTAAGTACAATTATAAAGCAACCAATAGATATTCACTATAACCAATGATGTATTAATTTGACATTGTCTCTAGTTCACAAATTCTTAGCTCACGGATAACTTATGCACATATCACTTATTACTTAGTTGTCCAAAAATGAATATCAATACCCCTATTTATAGAATCTTTGAAGGTAAGGCAAGAAAATATTTTAGGTCAAAACTAGGGTTAGGGCTAAAAAAGGCAAAGGTCGGCTCGAGGGTTATGGATTTGAGCAAAAAACCCTAAAATTGTAAGTTTGCAAAACTTGAGGATGACTATGAATTCATGAAAGTTGATCGTTGAAGGTTAGATTGATGCCAAATCACACTGTGTGAATTTGTGATCAGTCTAGAGTAACCACAATTTTTACAAGTCTAGGAAAAGGGGTCAAACTAAGGGGTGGGGAGCTTAAAAATTGCACTTAACTTTGAGAGGCTTCCTACATCTAAGGGAAAATTGACTCATTCAGCTATTTTATTTTTTTTATCTACACTTTACCCCCTATTTGATGTACTTATGGTGTAATAAATGCATCAAAGAAAGTTGTATATGCCTTCAAAATAGAAACAATAGACACTAAAATGGGTAGTAGGTTTAGGTAGAGGTACCATGCAAAAATGGTATGATTTTGAAAACTTTTAAATTTTGCACACTTTACATGGCAATGATGATATAAATACCCCCAAGGTCATGGTACCCCCTCAATTTTTAAAATAAATACAAACTTCTTGAAGAAACTTGAAATTGTAGAGGGAGAAGGACAAAGAAGAAAATAATAAAGAAAAAAAAAAGAGGAGAGAGAAAGGGAGGGGTAAAAAGGAGGGGAGGGTGAAAAATCAATTCATTTTCACCACATAAATAAAAAGAAAGAGAGATCAAGAGAAAGAGGGAAATGTTACGACCAACTCATATTTCAACAACCGTGAGGGGCAAGGCCAACATAATAGTGGACCAGGCATGGGTAAGAAACAAAACCTACGTACTAGACTAGGAAAAACTAGGTTAGATTTGAACTTTATGCATTTTTGTTACTTTTTTAAAAAAATTATATAACTCACTATGTGAACCCTAACACAAATTCTAGGGCCAACCTTGAATTCATGTGGTTGATGGTATATAATGAATTCATGGTCAGGTAATACCAACCACAAGTTTACGAATTCGTGCCCTAGAAGTATAGGTCATGAATTCATGATTTTGTGCCTTAAAAGAATGGGGAAAAAAATCATAGGAGAAATGAAGGAGAGATGAATAAAGAGAGAGAAAAAATGAAGAAAAGAGGAAGAGAGAGATTAGAGAGAAAATAGAATATGAATGTTTGGTGATAGTTGAATTATTTGATTTGTAATATTTTTGTGATTTTAATGATATGGAAACTGATTAAAATTTTATTTAATTTTATTTTGCAGCTAGATGTGCTCAAGAGTAGGGAGTGGTGGCCTATGACTCTATAGGATGTCATGAGGGATCTCATAATTAGGGGTTGATAGATTCTATGAATGGTGGGGTTTTTGCATCTAGCAAAGGTGTCTTAGGTAAAGGATAATAGAGCATTTTTGATAGCCCTCATCGAGCAATGGTATCTAAAGTCCTTGATATTTTCACCACCAACTAGGGAGATGACCATCACATTGGAGGATGTATTGTGGATATTTTGGATACCTATTAGATTTAAGGTAGTTTATAGTGTATAGATATCCCAACTAGCATTGCAAAGGTTATCAAGGAATCTGATATAAGATATTAGCTAGAGCAAAATTCATGTTGATAAGATACCCGAGTGATGGAGTCGATGCATTGACCATTGTCCTCTATAGGATGGTGGTTGGGCTCCTAGTGTGCCATAATAGAAGACAACATCTACCATAGGTATTTGTGGGGGTAGTGGTAGACATGTAGAACCATCAACTATAGTTCTCATGGGACCCCTATTTACTGGACTGCTTGTAAACGATGTTGTACAATGTCATGTACAAGTGAGGGAGCGAAATCATGTGCACTACTTTACTCTATGTATGGTGTTGGTAGAACATGGTAGTTTGTATGCCACATGAATTTTGAGGGTCATTGATCAACCTAAAGTGACCAATAACATATGGGTGGGCTAGATGCTTTGAGTACATCTAGAGGACATACATAGGTATCCTGCCACTAGGGTAAAGGGTGATAAACAAGTTTTGAGACCACATGATTATCTGTGAACCATAAAATCAACACCCATGGTGGATAGAGGATGGTTATAAGCTATATAGGGTTAATAGGATCAAATTATTTACTACAAACCTAGATGATCTATAGCTACATCCACTTGATTGGATGTAGAGGTAGTTTGACATATTTTAGTAGGTTCTAGACTTGCTAGACTATTGGTATAGATGAGTACGAAGAGATCCATTAGGATTCAATGGGGAACTTGATTTAGCTAGGTTTGTATATGATGATATTTATGATACTTTCTATGTTGACCCAAGAGTAGACAATGTCAAGGTGGCCTTTGGTTATAGGTGATGGTATCATAGTATCATACCCCTAAATATCTTACCATCAATACCTATTTAGATACCCCAAATCATGTATTGGTGCATGCAACTAGCACTATGAGAGGCCACATGACAAACTACTAAGAGATAAAAATGAGGAGCTAGTAAGATAAAGAAATGATGAGTTGAGGTTAGGGTGGAGAAGGTGACAACCATTAGGACAACCATCATAATATTAGGTATAGAGGGAGAGGGAACATCAAGAATTACCCCATGACTTTAGAGGTATAGTCAAGTGGGACAATGGATCAAGATGACCCAAATAGGGATATGGAGGTAATGCAAGCTAGGATGGAGAACATGCAATGGGAGATAGACCTAATTTGATAAAATAAGGCCAAAATGTTGGATGGATTGTAGGGAACTCTAGATACCATCATCATAGAGCATGATTAGACTAGTGTAGGGTAGGATAGGATGATAACAAAGGTAGAGTGCCTAAAGGGAGAGTTATCTAGGGTATATTAAGAGTGGAAATAGGTCTACTATGAGGTATAGAACCTTTGGAAGGAGATGGATTGGCTAGAGTAGAAGTGGTAGCAATCCCACTCAAAGGGGATGTCCATCATTACAGGTGATCAACACAACCAAGCAATTTGACTACTATAGGAGGAGCTACAAAGGGTGAGGAAGGCACTATAGACATCAATGCAGAGGGAGACCTTATACCAGTTAGTATATTTTAGGTTATTCTAGCATATTAGAGGGTGCCTCCATTTTTCTCACTATGATCCCAAATCAGTTCATAGTCTCAAACATAGATCATCTCACAATCTATGAACATGGTTCCATTCAGACCACATCCAACAGGTGGAGTAGGCAAGTCTAGATTAAAATATTAGGAAGGGGATCAAGATGATATGCTAATTTTAAGTATGACATGCTTCCCAAGCTAGGGGATGGTTGAGTGTGTTGATATTTTTATTGTGGTACACCGATCTAGCGACTAACATGTACTCTCTATTATTTTAGCAATAATATCTAGCTACTTTGTTATTATTATTTGGTATGTGATAATTATGATTATTAATTTACATGCATGGATGAATGAATACTAAAAATTATGAATGTTAAGTTATGTATGATGATTATATTATTATATTTAGATAATATAAGTAATGGAATAAAAATGAAGAAAAAGAGAATTTAAAGAGGAAAGAAGAATAGAAGAATAAAAACCACAAGAAGGTCAAAGAAATAAAATAGATACTTAGCTTATGCCATTTGAATCAACGTAGATCAAGGGATATTACTGTGATCAAATATAGAATTCCAACCAAAATATGAGTGACCATAGAACAAAAATTGAACGATATCTAGTAAGGATGTGTGATCATAAATGACCAATTGTGGAGCGATACCCGCTATGGGTGTGTGCTTGCAAATGGTCAAACAATGGAGCAATAACATAGAGGTATGTATGCTTTTTATGATTAAAACAATGGTGAAGTGATACCCATTATGGGTGTGTTATTTCTAGTGACCAAATATGGAGTGATACCTACTATGGGTGTGTGCTTGCTAATGACCAAAGGTGGAGCGATACCTAGTAAGGATGTGTGCTTGCTAATGAATGAGGTTGGAGTGATACCTACTATGGATGGCATGCTCACAAATTGTCATGGAGAAATATTGTAATGGTGTAGTGCTCATAGATGAGAAAAATATAGAGTTACCCTATAGGGATGTAGTGCTCATGGATGGTCAAAAACTAGAGCATTACCCAATAGGGGTGTGGTGCTCAAAAATGGATAAGCAATTAAAAGTGTGTGCATGTGATATAAGCATGATAGGTAAAAGAGTAGAAGAAAATAGTAGCCTTGTTGATGATTGAAAAATGTGTAAAAGAAGAACAAGTATATATCTATAATACCCCTATTTGGACAAGACTCTTTTTGTGCATTGAACTATGTATAAATGTGAAGGTTGTGGTTTGTGAGAGAAAAAATTAGGAGAAAATAGAAAATAATATATATTGAACCTTAGAAAATTTATATTACAATGGTATTTATAATGGTAACACCAAACGAATTTAGGGAATATAGGGAAGTTAGGAAAATAGGAGAAATAGGGAGGAAAAGAGAAAGGAAAATAGAATTGGTTCACCTTGCCGCCCTTGTCGTCCAATCCGCCCAGTCAGCTACAATCTAAGTCAACCTACCTACCCAGTCAGTTGTTGTACAAGGAGGTAAAAGGGGTAAGATCCAAAGCTTACAGTTGAAATAAATTTTTACACCTTTTTAGTCATTTTTACTCCTTTTACTAGCTTTATTTTCAACATTCTCCCCATTACAGTTGAGAGGACTGACTATACAGTCTCTCAGATTTATATATTGAGCTTTAGATATACCTTTGGTGAATATATCTACAATATTATACAAAGTGTTACAATATTGAAGCTCAACTATTTGTTGTTCCACCATATCTCGAATGAAGTGATACTTCATATTGAAATGCTTTGATCTTCTATGGTGGACTGAATTGTATGCCAACTGAATGGCACTTATGTTATCACAATACAGTCGAGTTGGACCACTATGACTTTCTCCAATATCTTCAAGAACTTTTATTAACCATATGGCCTGAGTACTAGCATGAGTGATGGTTGTATACTCAGCCTCAGTTGATGACAATGCTACAATAATTTATTTCTTGGAACTCCATGTAATTAGTCCTGATCCTAGACTAAAATAATTCCCTTATGTAGATTTCCTGTCATCTATGTTGCTACCCCAATCACTGTCACTAAAGCCAACTAATTTCACATAATTACATTTTTTGTAATGGATTCCAAAATCCAATGTACCTTTTACATATCTTAAAATTCTTTTAGTTGCTTGTAAATGCAGCTCAGATGGACTAGCCATAAACCTTGAAACTAGAGAAATAGCATATTGAATATCGGGCCTGGTTTTGGTGAGAAACATCAGACTCCCAACCATGCTTCTGTAAGTGATCATGTCAACCTTTGATGCTCCATCATCCTTGCTCAATTGGATCCCATGTCCATTTGGAGTTGCAACTAATTTGCACTGCTCCATGGGAAATTTCTTGATCATGTCTCGAGCATACTTGTGTTGACATATGAAGATCCCTTTATTTGATTGATGCACTTCCATGCCTAGGAAATATCGCATTAAACTAATAACTTTCATCTCGAACTATTTCATCATGAAGTTTTTGAACTCCATATTCATTTTATTGTTACTACCCATAAATATTAGATCATCCACATACAAACAAACTTTGAGAATGTCTACTCCTTGCTTTAGGTAGTATAGATTTGGTTCACTTTTACTTATAGTGAATCCATACTTGCTGAAATAGTCATCAATGCATGAGTACCAGGCTCTTGGTGCTTGCTTGAGGCCATAAAGTGCTTTCTTCAATTTGTAAACAAGGTTCTCTTTTCCTTGTTCTTGAAAACCTTGAGGTTGTTGAACATAAAGCTCTTCTATCAAGTATCCATTTAGAAAAGCACTCTTCACATCCATGTGTTGTACATTCCATCCTTTATGGGCTGCTAAGGAAAGAACTGATATGATTGTCTCTTGTACAATAGGAGCAAAGGTTCCCTCATAGTCAATGCCAAATTTCTGAGTAAAATTCTTTGCTACTAGTCTCGCCTTATGCCTTTCAATGCTTCCATAAGCATTGTTCTTGGTCTTGTAGACCCATTTACACCCAACACATTTTTTTCCTTTGGGTAGATTTACTAACTTCCATGTATAATTATTGTTTATAGAGGTTATTTCCTCTTTCATGGCTTCTTGCCATACATTTTGAGCACATGCCTTCTCATAGCTAGCTAGTTCTAGCTATGTACTAGCCAATAAAGCATAATTGACTACATCTCCCATAGGATCATGGGAGTCATCATCTCCATACAATTGCAAAATTTCAAGTTGTTGCAAAAATGTATTCATCTCACTAGCCTGACTTCTAGTGAATCTTCTCTGGAAATTTTGATCCAACATTTGAAAGGATGGATGATTTTGTAATATTCTTCTACCTCTTGATGGAGAGTCTCTATCGATGTCCATCGATGAAGAACTTACTGATCTTTGTGGAGAAGGACTTGGAGTTTTTGTTGAAGTACTTGATGTAGTACTCATGTATGGGCTTAGAGGGGGTAGTGTGCCTTTGATTTTATTTGGAGACACCTGTTGTACCTGTGAAGAACTTACATATTGGGACTCATCATCAACAAAAATTCTTTGATGACCCCATTCTCCCCCTTCATCAAAAATTACATCCCTAGAGATTACAACTTTATGAGTCTTGGGATTATAGAGTCTATATCCTTTTGTAGACTCACAATACCCTACAAATATACAAGCTTGACTTTTTGGATCAAGCTTCTTCCTTTTCTCGTTAGGAATGTGCACATATGCTAAAGAAACAAACACTTTGAAATGCTTTACATTAGGTTTCTTTCCGTACCATACATCATAAGGAGTGACACCATATAAACTAGAAGTTGGACTTCCTTTTAGAATATATACACTGGTTCTTTACAGCCTCTACCCAATACATATGAGTTATATGCTTAGACTATAGCATCAATCTCGCCATATTAACTATGGTGTGGTTTTTCCTTTCTGCCACATCGTTCTGCTATGGGGTATAGGCAGTGGTAAATTTCCTTTTGATCCCACTTGCTTTACAATATTTCAAAAAATATTTTGAGGAGTATTCACCTCCTCGATCTATCCAAAGACATTTTACATAATTCCCACTTTGATTCTCTACATTTTTTTCTAAAATATATGAAGCAATCAAAAGCTTCATATTTGTATTTTAGAAAGTAAATCTAGCACATTCTAGAGAAGTCATCTATGAAAGTGAGAAAATAAGAACTATTTCTGAGACTCTGTGTTTGCATTGGACCACAGATGTCTGAATGTACTAACTGTAGTGGATAGTTGGCTCTCCACACTTGTCCTGTCGAAAAATTTGACCTTAAGTACTTTCCCAAAGCACATCCTTCATAGAACTCCTTTTGTTCATTGATTTTGGGAAGTCCTGTCACCATAGCTTGAGAAGTTAGAAGTTTCAAGCTAGCGGAATTAAGGTGACCATATCACAAGTGCCAAAGGACACTTGGATTTGTTATAGATACATTTGCAATTTGAGCTTCCCCTGGCTCATCAAACTTGAGATGAAATAACCTGTTCTTGGTCATGGGGACCTGTGTGATGACATGATTACAATTATTCTTATAAAAATAATACATTGTCCTTCATCAAATGCAATCTTGTAATTGTTCTCCATAATTTATCCAATGCTTAGCAAATTGTGTTGGAGCTTTGGAGTGTAATAGATGTCATGCACTTTCTTTAGTCCTTCTTTAGTTGGAACCTCCATGTATCCAATACCCTCTACTTGCAATGTCTTATCATCCCCTAATTTTATTTGGGATTTATAAGTGGAATCAAGAGTAGCAAATAAATTTTATTTACCACTCATATGGTTGGAAAAACCAGTATCCAAAATCCATGTGTCATTTAGATTATGTTCTAATTAGTCATATGAAAAAAAAAGATTAGAAATATCATCTTCTTCTCCATAATTACCATATTGACTGTTGTTGCCTTGTGAAGATTTCGATTAGCAGTCACGAGCGAAGTGACCCAGCTTGCCATAGTTGAAACATGCTTATTTGGACTTGTCACTTCCTCGCCCTTGATTGCCACTTTGTCCTTGATTTCCACCTTGATTCTTATTTCCACCTCTTTGTTGGTTGCCTCCTCTGTATGAGTTGCCTCCTCTATTGGAATTGCCTCCTCTATTTTGGTTGCCTCCTCTATTATTATTGCCTCCTCTGCAGTTGCCTCTGCCTCTACCTCTTTGCTTACATCTACCTTGACCTCTTCCCCATCCTCTTCCATTATTTTCATTGGAAATGAAGGCCTTATCATCTCCTTCGTAGCTTTTTGAAGTATTTTCAGGAAACCTCTCTTCATGTGACATTAACAATCCTATCAATGCATTGAACGTTAAAAGGAAAATATCTTTGGATTATTCTATTATTATGGCAATATGGTTCCATTTTTGTGTAAGTGTTCTCAACACTTTTGTTACAATTATCTCAGGCTTGATTTCTTTGCCTAGTGTAACCATTTTATCTACAATTGTTTTTACTCTAACACAATAATCACTAACGTTTTCATCATATTTCATTCAGAGATTTTCAAAATATCACTTCAATGTTTGAATCCTTACCTGCTTCACTTGATTACTACCCTAGAATCCATCACTCAATGCTTTCCATGCAGCTTGTGCAGTCGTACAAGCAATGATTCTAGGAAATATGCTTTTCTCCAATGCATCTTGGAGATGAGAAAGAGTAGATGAGTTGCTCTTTTTCTCTTCTTTTTGTGTTTTCTTGTCTGCAGCACTAAGTGTTGTCCAGTTTAAGGGTTTTGTGTAGCCCTCTTCTATGATGTCCCACAAACCTCTACCTATGAGCAAGGTATTCATCTTTATATACCAATACTCATAGTCATAACCGTTAAATTCTGGTATAGGTAAGCTATTGTGTGAGACCATAGTTACCAAAAAAATCTCTTTATTTCATGGTTACAATAAAGTACATTTTCTGTTTGAAATAAGGAAAGAAGAAGAAGAAAGAAGGAAGAGCTTACATTTTTCGTGACCTCTTGACTGTCACAAAACTTTTTACCAATGCACCACGGTGTCTATTTGAAACATAAAGGATCCACGATCCTTTTCTAGCTTGTGCTTCCCAGAGATTAAAAAAAAACTAACTAAAAATGTGCCTGGCAGGATTCGAACCCAAGACACCCTACTCACAAGTGCTCCTCCTTAGCCGCTCGAGCTACGCCCACGACTGGGTATGAAGGAGGAATATTTTCTATTTGAAATGCAGTGGACGAAGATTTTAATAAAAAAAATTAAAATTATTTTGTCCCACATTGAGCAAGATAGGGGAAAAAATAGGGTTTATAACCCTGGACAGACGAGTAATGAAGTGATTACCTTCGAGCAATCAACGATTGCCCCTTTTGCCTCATTTCAACCAACTGCTCCTTGCCATGTTGCTCCCTTTGCTACCACGTTGCTCCACATTCTCGTGCCATGTGTCTATCCATGTCAGCTCCTAAGTCATCCTCCTCTTGCCATGTGTCGCTTTGTGATAGGTCCTCCTATGTCACTCCTATCTCCACATGCTTGTTGTGCTAGCCTGCTCTAGAATTCATCTTGATCTACATGCTTTGGGCTTCTCTCACCTTGAGCTAGGTGTTGCAGGTCCCACCTTGACCTCACTTCGGGCTATGTGCTACGAGCTTCTCTCACCTCGATCCTTAGGCATCCCTCGCCTGGATCCTTGTGCCCTCTCAGCTTCAGATCTGATACCAGTTGTGGTTTGTGAGACAAAAAATTAGGAGCGAATAGAAAATAATATATATTGAACCTTAGAAAATTGAGATTACAATGGTATTTATAATGGTAACTCCAAACGAATTTAGGGAATATAGGGAAGTTAGGAAAATAGGAGAAATAGGGAGGAAAAGAGAAAGGGAAATAGAATTGGTTCGCCTTGTCGCCCTTGCCATCCAATCCACCCAGTCAGCTGTCGTCCAAGTCAACCTACCTGCCTAGTCAGCTGTCATCCAAGGAGGTAAAAGGGGTAAGATCCAAAGCTTACATTTGAAACAAATTTTTACACCTTTTTACTCCTTTTACTAGCTTTATTTCCAACAAAGGTTTCATGACATAGTCTCCATTACATATATATATATATATATATATATATATATATATATATATATATATATATATATATATATATATATATATATATATTGCAATGATGCATTTTTTTGGAAACTTAGAATATGGTATTGTTGATGTATTTATAGACGTGATACCAGGTGCTCTTTTTGGTGGGATCATATGGATGAACCACCTACAAGAGAGATATACTTATAAAATTGATTATAATGATTGGTTCATCGACAACTCGGGGTAACATGAATAATTACCCTTCATGTAGATGCATATCATGTTTTCTTAATTCCATATTTTTCACCATTGGGTTGGGAAGTTTCTTGCAATGAGTCTCCTTAAAAGTAGGACAATGATATATTTGTCCATCTTAATATAGGCCACTTACTTAAGTATAAAACAATGGTGTAGAACATGGTGACAGTGTATTAATGTTTATTTGTGGTATATTGATTTATGGGCTGAATTACTTTAGATTCAGGAAGTGTTTGTTATTAATATTGGATTTATGTAAATAATTCTAATGTTTAGATTATTTTAAAATAACCACTAATATCTTGCTTTAATAAGCTTAATTAAATATCCACCTTGCTATGTAAGAGAGAGTGGATCTTGATGAGAATCGGCTTAGAACTTGAAAGAACATGTTCTTGAGTATTTTTTTGGAATGCCCATGTACCAAGGCACTCCATTTATCCTTACTCCATAATATGGTGAATTGAGGAGGTAAGATTGTCAGTTGCTATATCAAAGGAAGGATTAGGAGGACTATTAGCACAATGAGGTGTGCACTAGATCAAGCACTGCATAGGATCAGAGAGAGATCTTACTAGGTAGCTTTGCTTTCACTTTATGCTATATTTATTATCATCTAGTTAATGTTTTACTCGTATGATTTTATATTCTTACTTTCTCCCTTCTTCACTACTTTTAAGGTGTGTGTAGACCTATGCCTGTCTGTTGGGTTATGCTAGTGATGCTCTATTATTTATGCCTTATTTTTTCCTTGATCAATCTAGCATGTCTTGCTTGTGGAAGGTGCCTTATTGGAGATCCCTTCAAGCATAAAGTGGTTGGTGCACATCCCTTCTCCCTTGAGTTAGCTAGAGTGTAGGTCATATGGATGACATTTTCTCTTGCCCACACATTGCCTTGGCAAAGCAAGTTTCAAGGATGTAGATTAGGGTTTTGTGCATGCCATAATTGATTTTTGGAAGTTGGATAAGGTTTTTTATTTTTATATGTTTATTAATGTTTAATTTACACAAGTATCTTAATCTTAGCTTATGATGTGTTGTGGTTGGTTTTCATGCAATATTTATTGTGTCAGTTGATGTTGATTAAACCAGCTCCACCTTAGGCTTGATTGATGATTTAATTAGGTGGTTACCTAATGTTCATTTTATTTTGTGCTCGACTTATTTTTTGGTACTAAGTTAAGGTTTGAATGTTGGCTTATTTGTTGTTTTAAGCACCTTTGGCTTACATGAGATGTGGACCCTTTTTAGAAGTTGTTTGTGCACCTTGTTTTTTAATTTAATCTATGTGCTTGGTTTCATTTTATTTAATAAGCACTTAGATGGAAACTTTAGAGTATCTTGGTTTTTGTAATATTTTATTATTTTTGTGTGGAAGGTTGCTTGTTATCCTTTTTGTTGTATAAGGAGATTTATTAAAGTTGCTTGTGCTTAACGAAAGAGAAACTATTATTATGTTGATTCGTGAGACTTGTGATAGTAAAAGAATAATCTTAAGAGAAATATGGGATTCTCTTTATTTAATACTTTATGTGATGAAAGGAAATCTTTGACTTTAATTCTTGAGACTAATGATAGTTTAAGAAATAATTGAAAGAAAAGTAGGGTTCTGTTCTTAGAGCTTTCTTATGTTATGATGCATGGTTGCTTGCATTTTTTGAATATGACATGTTGTAAGTTGCATTGCATGAGATATTTGTTCTGATATCTAAGTATACCTCATAAATACTATGGTGGTTTTTCCCATCATGAAGAGGTTTTTGACTTACGATTGGATCAAGGATATTTGGATATGGCTTCTTAGAGCTTGAAGGTTTTTATGTTGTGGAAACTCAAGTTTTTGTAATGATTAAGTTAAACATTTATATTGGTTATTATGCAATGTAAGATTATGTTGTCTAATGGCAACTTAGAGTTGCACTTTATGCTTTCTGAATAGTATCTTGAGATAGTTGCTAGTCTATTCCATTAATTATTTGTAATGTATGCTTATGTTACAAATATAAGTTATCTTGCTAGTGCATAAATGTTGATGGAAAGCATTTGAGATTTAAGTTGATAAGTGCATAGTTTGGTTTATGGTTAAGAAGAATTTATCGTAAGATTTTCATTTGAGATGAATATTGCAATGCACTTTTATGCTTAAATATTTGGTTTATATTTATGGTAAATGATGTTGTTTTCTATCCTTGGGGTGGGTAGACTTTCCTCTTGTAAACCATGAAACCTAATCCTAGAAGGAGTTGCATGGATGCAATAGCCATGTAGATGAGAGTCCTAGAAGGAGTTGCAAAAATGCAATTGCTAGGATATCATGAACTTGGAAGGAGTTGTGTGTATACAATATCCAATGTACTTGTGAGTAGTTATACCTTGAATGAGTAGGATCGAATGTGTGGGAAAACCTATTCACAAGATAGTAGTGGTGACTCATTGATCGTGTAGGATCCATAGATCATGTTAGTTTTCATCAAAGTGGAAATAACCTTAGTTAGCCTATGGAGGTATGGTAACTAAGCACCAAGGATCTACATCAAATAACCTATCTAGGAGGAGCTAGAGTTAGGTTAGGAAATTGGCATCCCCCTTTAAGTGTTATGGGCCTTACAGGGTAATCTCTACATCGTGGTTCCATGTTACTATACCAATAAGGGTGTAGGAAAGGTGTGGGGACCACTTATGGTGTTCTTCTACATGTGTAGGTTTAGTAAGGTGAACCTCATAAGTTATAGGAGTTGGCCTCTCCTATCTACTAAGAGCCATCTATAGAAAATTGGAACTCAAATATGGTGAAGCCATGTATGCTGAAATAAATATAGTAAGGGTGTCTCCCTTGAGATCCTTTGTTTTGTAAGTACTCTTCAAAAAATTTGGGTTGGTAGATTTGGGTTTTTACAATATCCTTTGTCTTTGTGAAAAAATAAAATGATTTTAAAACTTTCAAAGGACAAAGGATATACAAGAGATGAAGAGAAATACTACATCCATTGACTTGGATAAATTTAGATGAGTAAAAATACTTATAAGGTCAATGGATATACAAGAGATGGAAAAGAAGCTTTCTTTGTGCCCATGAATGTAGTTGTATGGAAATGCACAAAATAAAATTCTCACTAGCACAAAATTATTTCATATATATAAACAAGAGAGGTAATTGTTAGAATCTTAGTGGGAGAAAGTAAAAAATATGCCCTAGTTTGAGAATTTGCTAAGTGTTAGTGACCTAGTGCAAGTGCAATGCATATGAGCTAATCCTGACTAGATGTCATCATTACCTCATTGTGAAGTCCTCAAAAATATATAAAATAAGCAGTAAGGTGCAAGTATGCTCAAGAAACAAAGTAAATATATAACAAGGCATAAGTGCAGAATAAAAAATATGTAAAAAAATCCATGTAAAGATATAAAAAGCAACTATGTTGTATGAGAAACCATACCAATGCAAGTTGGCATGAAATAAGTAGAAGATGTGAGATAAGATGATGGATAAGATAGAAGAATAAAGGAATGGTCAATGGAGATAAATAAATATGGGAAGAGAAAAAGAGATAAAAAATATGAATTCATGCATAAAATGTTTTAAAGTGCATTATATTCATTGGTTCCTTAAGGTATTTACCATATAGCATTGCTAAGAAATAGTCTCCTAAGCCAAACTTGGTCATTATGATAAAGGGACCTAGCCAATTGGGTTGAAATTTACCCTTCAGACCTATTTGAGCATTAGTGTTTTTTTGGTTTTCCTTAAGGATAAGTTTCTCAACTTCAAATGAATGACTACAAAAATTTTTAGTGTAAGTTCACTTGAGCCTATTCTAATAAGCTCAAGGATGCTCTAAGGCATGGATGCACTTTTCATCCAATAATTCTAATTGGTTTAAGTGGCTAGGTGATACTCATTGTTAAGGAAGTCATCTTGCAACAAGATGCACAATAATGGGACTTATATCTCCAAGGGGATGATATCCTTAGTGCCACAGACAAAGATATAAGGGGTAGCACCTATAGGTGTTTGTACAGTAGTATGATAGGCCCACAAAGTATGATAAAGCTATATATGCTAGTCTCAACCAACCATCTTCTTAAGGATTTTGAGTAAGGATTTATTAGAGGCTTTGGCTTGACCATTACCTTGAGGGTAATACAAGGTTGGCCATTTGTACTAAATATTGTATTTAGCACAAAGCTTATGGACATCCTTATTCTTAAAAGGAGTTTCATTGTTAGAAGTGATGATATATGAGACTCCATAACAATAAAGGATTTGGTTAAATATGAAATTGGACTCCTAAAATCCAATGACCATGGATAGTAGTATGGCTTCTACCCACTTAATGAAGTACTCAGTTGTCATGATGATAAACTTGTGACCATTAGCTAGCATGGGGTTAATCTTCCTAATAATATCCAATCCCCACATGGAGAATGGACAAGGGGAAGAAATGACTTGAATTTTTTGCAAATGTTCATGAATAATATTGTCATGATGTTGACACTTGTCACAATGTCAAACATAGTCGCATACATCCTTATCTATGGAAGGCCAATAATAACCTATCCTAAGGATCCTCTTGGTAATTACATTATCACTAAAATGAACTCCATATGATCCTTCATGATCTTCACTAAGGGATTTTCTTTATTAATTGGAGTTAAGGCATTGTAAGAGGATGCCATTGAAATAACATTGATATAAAGTATCATCAACTATCATGAATTGGCACATTATTTTACATAAAAGGTTTTTATTATTGCGATCTAAGCCATTAGGCATGGTTCCATATTTAATAAAATTAAAGATGTTTGTGTATGAAGGCTCATATTGAGAGTCTCTTATGTTTAAGACATCTAATATAATTTGTATAGAACTTGATAGTTGAAGTATTCTATATAATCAAGAAACATGATTGCTAAATAAAACAAGAGAAACTAAACATAACTTCATATTTCTTTAATGAACCTCTTTCATAAAAATGGGACTTGAAATCCATTATATAGGTTTAAAAAATGATCCTTGGTCTTCCTCAAATGATGCTTCATATTCCTATTCTATAAAATAATTTACATGCGGATACCATGCACATTTACATCATTGCACATTCTGATAATAATTATGCATTTATTACATTACATAAAGTAAATACTCAAACATTAATCTAAGACACTCTCCTAATCTAATGATGTACCCAATATGGTACATTTTTTTAAATAAAGGGGTAAAAATTTATTGATAAAAAGTCTGGATTATAGAGTACAACTGAGCTTCCAACCAGGACTCAAATAAATAGCCAAATAGGCTAAAACCACTAGACTAGAATGACACCCAAAAAATACAACAAGAACAAACCACATTAAGTCTGTACATCCTTGTGGATCAACTCCCATAGGTGTTGAGAGTCCCCAGATGAGAGACTCTCCCAATTATTGATACTCCAAGGATCCAATAGCTTAGAAGCCCTTTTGGCCAGGTAATCAGCAACCACTTTCTATTTCCTTGGAATATGCACAAAGGATATAAATTCGAACTCTTCACTCATTCTGAGAATCTGAACGACTACAGAGGCCAACTACCATAACTTCCTCCACCCTTTTACTTTTTAAAATATTAACCATAATTTGAGAGTTAGACTCGTAGATAATCCTATGCCAGCCAAGATAAAACCCCCTCTGCAAGGCCTCAAGAATTGCAAGAGCTTCCATAAAATTGTTGGAGTGAACACCTTTATAAATGGAAAATAAAAATTTGACACCACCAGTAGAATCTCTTCCAACATCGCCAATGCCAGCATGTCCAATATTATCCCTGGATGATCCATCAGCATTTATTTTTAAAACCCCTGTAGGGGGTGGCCTCCACCTACCATATCTCCTAAACTTATTATTGAGTTGAGGAAACCTACTAGGGCTAGAAGAGTTAACACCATCCCCAAAGAGACCAAGGGCTTGTTGTACCTTCTCCTCCCTAGAATCCAAAAGAGGGTCCACATCACATTTGCTATGGATGGTTTCCTGAACCATTTATAGGATCCTTTGCCAGATCTGTTGAATAGCCAAATAATTACCCTGAAATATGCATCGGTTTCATTTGAGCTAAATTTTCCAGATTATGCAATAAGGGCCCAAATTCCAAGCCACCTAAAGGAAGGGGGCCTTGGCCGAAGGTTTACCCAGACTACTCCAAAACTCCACTAAGGACAGCACATGAAAACATGGATGGTTCCAGGTGCTCCACAAATGGTGCCAAATGTCTCTGGCAAAGGAGCATTGGAAAAATAAATGAGAAGAGTCATCCTCATTCTTACTGCAAAGGACACAAAAAGAGGGACCCTAAAATCCCCTTTTCCTCACATTATCCCAAGTGAGGCATTTATTACGAGCTACCAACCAAAGAAAGAAGTTACATTTTGGCTAGGAAAATTTGTTCCACATATTTTTCCACCAAGTGACAGGAAGACTCCCATACTTTTGTTTATCAAGAACCTGATAACCATAAGCTACCGAGTAGGTTCCCTTAGTATCAGGGTTCCAAGCCAGAATATCTTTACCCCATGATGAAGAACAAGGCCTCCCCATAATAATAAGAGCAACAAGCACCTCTCTGTCCTTGGCCAGTCCCCCCTGGGGCCATTCTTGCAGATCTTTCCACCTGTACATCTCCATATTTCCAAAAGACTATATTTTTTTAAAGTCCTCCACACGAGACCAACCTGCTTCCAAGAAAAAAATGCTTAGGGAATGTAACCTAGGATATTGATTCAAGATATGAGTGTAGACATCCCAAGAATCCTCCCAAAAAAGAGCATTTTATTCTTGATTGCAAATCCAGAACAAACCCTGCTTGATTAAATTAGCTCCTATTTTTAGAGTGTCCTAGATAACTGAACCTTTCCCAACCAAGTTGACTCTAGGGATCTCAGCCTTAGAAATACCTCTCAAGTATTTACAAGATAATATTTTATCCCAAATATGATCTTTAGAGGTACACCATCTCCAATAAATTTTTGTAGCCAAATCCTGCCCAAAAAGAGATGTATGTCGTAACCCAAGGCCTCCCTCTTGCACTAGCCTACATATAGAATCCCACCTAACAAAACTCCATTTAGATTGATCAAGTTTTCCAAACCATAAAAACTATCTTGAAAAAACATCCATGTCCTTGATGAAGTGAGAGGGAGATATTTATACAACACATCTATAAATGGGTAAAGCTTGAACAATAGATTTTAAAAGCAACACTCTACCTGCAGTGGATAGTCATCTAAAAGTCCAGTGATTCACCTTCCTTCTAAAATTATAAAGCATAAACTACCAATAAGATCCAAGTAGAGGATGAGATGAAATTGGAATACCAAGATAAATGAAGTGGGGAGTCCCAACCTGGAATCTTAGAATGCGAGCAATCCTGGATTGAATAAGAGGAGGGGTATTGAAGAATAAAATATAAGACTTGTCCTCATTAATCAACTATCCAGAAGCACCAAGATATATGTCAAGATACTGTCTAATATTTGCAGCTTCCCTGATAGTGGCAACTCCCAACAAAATAGTATCATCAACAAATTGAAGGTGGGAAAGAGGTGGCAAACTACTATCCCACTTCCACCCCTGAATGAGACCCTGCATGAATTGAGACTTGAGCAATATTTGCAACCCTTCCACCATAATGATAAACAAATAAGGAGATAAAGGATCTCCTTACCTGAATTCCCTTGAGGCCTCAAACAGCTTTGATGTCTCATTATTAACAAGAATAGAGAATGAGGAAGAAGAAACACAACTCATCATCCATCTAATCCATTCCTCCTCAAATCCAAAAGTAGCAAGAACTTTATGAAGAAATGACCATCTGACCCGATCATAGGCTTTGGCCATGTCCAACTTAATGAGCATAGTTTTCTCCTTAGAAGTTTCCATCGAGTGAATAGCTTCTGTAGCAATAACAACCCCATCCAATATTTGTCGGCCAGTAACAAACCCTCCTTGCTCTTCAGATATGATTTTGCTCAACAATATCTTCAGCCTCTCAACAATAATTTTTGTGATGATGTTATACACAACATTGCAGAGAGAAATAGGCCTGAACATATCCAAGGAATTTGCTCCCTCTTTTTTGGGTATAAGCACCACAAAGATAGCATTTAAGGCCCTTAGCACCTATTTTTTTTTGGGACTCATGGACCACTTCCAAAAGATCAAATTTGATTAAATTCCAAAACTCCTGATAAAACTCAATCGAGAATCCATCTGGACTTGAGGCTTTTCCTTTTTTCATATTGAATACAACATTTTCCAACTCCTCAAGGGAAATTGGACCCATAAAGTGCTCATTCATCTCTCTAGAAATAATCACTGGAATACAGTTTAGAATAATCTTTTCATTCTCATCATCTGATAGGAAGTCCTCGTTGAAGAGAGGGGAAAAATACCTCTTAGTCTCTTCTAAAATATCTCTAAAAGAAGAGAGCAGGGCACCCTGAGAATTCACAAGAGAGGTAATCAGGTTACCATTACGACGAGCCTTAACTGAGTTATAAAAGAAGGCTATGTTCTTATCCCCTTCATGAAGCCAATCTACTTGAGATTTTTATTTCCAAAAATTTTCTTCCCTCAGTTCCCATTCAGCAAGGTCTTCTGCAGCCTCAGATTCCTCAATAAGAAGCTCCTTCATGAATCCCTAATTTCTAATATTCCTTGAAGCTTCTTCCATCCTTCTAAGAGTTTCTAGCTTAGCCAAGGAAAGGTTCCCAAAATTTAGTCTATTCCATAGCTTCAATTTATGTTTTACAAATTGTAGTCTCTTCATAAAGGAATACATAGCGGTGCCATGAGGAGGTTTGCCAATGGTCCACCAACCTCACATAAAATCATGAAGCTTAGGATCATGAAGCTACATAAGTTGAAACTTAAAGGAGGGATTATTTTTTAGCCCTAACTCCAAAGTAGAGAGTTTGATATGCCAATGATCAGATCCCCTACCCTCTAGAATAACAGAATTAGCACTTCTGTTATTACCCATCCATTAACTAGATATCAAAAACCTATCCAGTATCTCTGAGATGGAAGCTTCTCCACACCTTCTATTGTGCCAAGTAAATATCCCATTATCTAGCTTGATGTCAACCAAGTTTAGGTACTGGATATGAGCACTGAAGATAGAAGAAAAAGGCTTGAGACGGTCCACCCCACCATGTTTCTCCTCCAGATAAGTGATAGAGTTGAAGTCTTCGACCAAAATCCATGGGAACATGGGAACCAAACTTCTCATAAATAAAATGTTCTCCCACAAATTCACTTTACCATTGTAATCAACAAGAGCATACACATTTTTAAGTAGGATGGTTTCACCAGATTCATTATCATGCCCAACCATCAAAATAGACCATCTGCTGGAAATCCAAGTAAGAGGGGATATCTTAATCGGATCCCATAAACAAGCGATTCCACCAACATATCCACATGTACCAATACACTGGCATTACCCCATTCTCCATAACTTGGTATCAATATTAAACATACTATCAATAGCCAATTTAATCTCCTGAATAAACACCACATCCGGAGAATGCACACAAACCAAATCACAAACAACTTTTTGTTTGGGGATGTTGTTCAACCCCCTTACATTCCATGAGAGGATAATCATTTTTGGGGGTTATAAAAATGGGAGTCCAATGTTCTCACCAATCCTAACTCCACCAAAGTCTCCCCCATTAACTTAATTTTATCTTGGTCCTTCTTCCGACCCACCTTCATATTCTTATCCGAAAAACTTTTTTTAATTATTTTCTACTATAATCCCAACACCATAGGAGTTTTGCAATCCAAGGATGACTGCATCAATGCCTGAGTAGGATAGGGCATAACTAAATATGTTCCACTTTCCAAAATAGTTTCCCTTATAGGGATAGACCTATCCATGTCCCCTATATTCATATCCAAAGCCCTTTATTCATCATTTAAACCCCCTAGATCTGATTCCTTAAGTTCCCCCTCAAGAAGAGACATCTAATTTGGCCTTATTATATTTGCATTAGGTAGCGATGTTTCAAGTATCTCCATGCACTGATCAAGATCATCTAATATTTCAAAACGATTGAGTAGAGCATCTGGCTAGCTATCCTTAAGGTATTTGTTTGCCCTTCATCCTCTATTTCGGGATTTTACTATAAAAAAACCTTCCTTATTCCATTCCCCTTCCTTTATCGGGGCTTTTTCTTTATCCAAACTTTGTCCAGATCAAGAGGGCCCAAGATTTGAAGCCATAGGTAGGACAAACTTAGGGCATTTTCTTTGCAGGTGGCAATATTCATGGTAAATCTGGCAACGCAACGGAAGAGCTTCATAGTCAATTTTTTGAACCCATGTAGTTGATCCAAATTGTATTTCAATAGAATCTGGAATAGGATTATTTCATTCAATTTTAACACAAATACGAGCAACAGAGATTACTTTTTTATCCATTGTCTATTGTGACGGTCCAACTGGCTTCCTAAGAAGAAGGGCAATCTTATGCAAGATATCAGTTCTCTAGAATTCCAATGGGAGCCATGGAAGCCGAACCCATACTGGAACCCATGATGGTCACTCCTCTGATGGTTTGAAACCCACATGCTCGGGTTTAAGAAAGAGTCCCACTTGGTTATAGAAATAAGGAACCCCTTCAAATGCTTTGTTACGATCTGCAATACAAGATAAAATCGTCATAAAATAGTTGTTCGCACTCAGCATCACCTCCAAATTTCCTTCGGGATTCCAAGTCTTCCTGATCCAAGCCTTCACAAAGGGGAGAGAAATTTGGATACCCAAAAATTTTCCAATAAGGACATGTTTGGTTAGATACTCCACATATTTCGCCACCGAGTTTGGTTGAACCACTAGAACTGGACTGGCTTCACATCGTTCCAAACATCCATTGTTATTTAACAAGCGGTTCCTGACATGCATTGGAAAATATTGTTCCTTCCAGTAATTTTTAGATGAAAAAAAATCATGAGCATGCACTCTCTGTGTCGGACCTGATGCCATCAGGACATTCCTCCAATTTTTTAGACCTGCTCCGAAAGCTGCTGCCATCCCCACAGAGCAGTTTTTCTTCATTAAACCCTAGAAAAGTAGTTTTTCCTCCTATCACCCAATATTGTACATTAGCATGTACCAAATAATGTAATATATTCCAACACCCTCTTGTATTACATTATTTGGTATGTCCTTATCTTGGCTTGCATAGATGATCTCTGAATATTTGGAACTTGTTTCATCCCAAAGCTTTTGTAAATATGTCTATCATTTGTTCTTCTATAGGAATATGATTTAAAATGATATGATAATTTTGAAAATGATATCTAATGAAATGGAATTGTAATTGAATATGCTTAATTCATTCATATACAATAGGATTTTTTATCAGGTTGAGTACACCTTAATTGTCACAAAATATAAGGGTTGGAGTTCGTTTGATACCCATGTCATATAATATATATTGTAACCACAAATCTTGAAAAGTTGTATATCTTACCACATGATATTTTATTTCAGTATATGATTGATCTATTGTATTTTTTTTATTATTGTACAAATATATTGATCTTGATCCAAGATAAAAATATGCCCTAAAGTAGATTTTCTATCATCAAAATAACCAACATAATCAAAATCTAAGTATCCCTGTAGAAAAAAATCTTTGGCATTCTTCATATAAGTTAGTCCATAATCAGTAGTCTTCTTAATATATTGTAGTATTATTTTTATAGATTTCTAATAATTCTCTCTAGGCTCTTCCATGAATTGTGAGAGATAGTTTATAGAGAAAACTAGATCATGTCGGCTATTTATCAAGTACAAAAGACTTCCAATTAATTGGTGATACCTTGTAGCTGAAACTAAAGTGTTCCTTCATTTTTGTATAATTTATAGGTGTAGATACATAAAATAGGTCATGTTGTAGAGGCTACCTATTTGGACTCCTTGAAGACCATGTGATCTAGCTTGGGCAACCTTAGGGCTGAAAAAAGTGGTCTTCACCAATCAAATAAGGATATTTTCCTTTGCAACCATAGTCGCTCTACCCTAGAGAAACCCCCAACCATGGATGCTATACCCTAGAGAAGCCTCCAACCATGGACACTCTACCTTGGAGTGGCCTCCAAACACAACTGCTCTACCTTAGATCGGACCCCAACCATGACCACTATACCCCGAAGCAATCGTTTCCGAAGTGGAACAAAAAAAGAGAATCCATGCATGGGCTGGCAGTGCCAATTTCATGCATGCTTGAGCCTATTTTAGCATGCACGTGTACCCTAAAATAGTACTACATTGGTTAGGATATCCAAGTGGTATTGCATGGTATTTTTGGAAGAGCATGTTGGCCACCCATACCTTGCAAATATTCTTTGCCAATAATAGGTTCCTTTCGAGGGATCTATAAATTGGCATCACCCTCATTTGAAAGGATCCCAAGTTTTAGAGTTTTCAAGCAATGAAGTGTTGTTGGAATCAAACCATGGACCTTTGAGTTTGTTTGTATTCTTCATCATTTTAGCATAGTTGCATTTTATTTTATGCATTTGCTCATCATGTTTCAGTCATTTATCATAGTTATTTACCTTTTCATCTACACATCCTATTAATGCTTTTGTGTTCCTTGTGTGTAGATCATAAATTTTCTATAGGAGAAGAGGAGTGCAAGATTTTAACATCATCACTACTTGTCGAGGTCATGAAGAAACCCTTTGCAATATGGTTTGTGGATGTGAGAAGACCACATAGTGCACCAAAATTATGTTAGAGATGGTTAAACCCTCATAATGTATATTTATTGTATCGCACTATTAAACTCCCTAAAGGAATGTATCTGTAACCCATTTTGAGCAAAAAAAATTATTTTTAATATAACAATAGAACTGATTTATCAGTTACTTTTTTTATCATAGTTTAGTGCATTGCATGCTCTTGTGTTCATTTATTGCAATCATATAGTTTCAAGTTATTATGCATTGGTTTTTTAGCATTTCAATGGCAAACACGGTGGGATCTAGTACTTATTTTTCACAAACATTACTAATTATTGTTATTTTTTCTATTTTTGAGTTGCAGGTACCACCACCCCTTGTAGGGGTGGTTAATAGAAATGACCACCTAACCCTAAAGTGATATGGTTCTATGATCGCTTGATCCTAGAGTGGCCTGGTTCTATGGTCACTTGACCCTGAGGTGACCCCTATTTAAAGCCATTTTGAATCAAAATAATTGAAGGAATGGCAAAAATATTTAAATTCCTCCTATGACCCCCTTTGCGAATGCTCATCATTATGACTAGTGTGTGACCACCCACCTCAACTCAAAAGGCAAAAAATAACAGCAAACAGGATCTTCATCAAACATAGGCTATCAAAGTAAGTGCATCTATATTTCTTTTCATATTTTTCATTAGGAATCTGAATTTGAAACGTCATTTTATATGCATTAGCAAAACATCATCGTATGCTCTATGCTTTATTTATTTTGCATAAAATGAACCCCACACACCATGTCCTATTTTAAACATCGACGAGTTGGATTTCACCACCAACCATTGATCAAGACCAACGGTGGACTTCATCACCACCTGTTTGGCTTGCATTGTGGATCTTCAAACCCTATTTTTGGCCAAGGCTGGCTCCAAGAACCATCGAAGCCATGGAAAATAGCATGCATTTCTCTTTTGAGAGTGTATCACTACCCATGATGGATTGGGTGAGGACTGGTAGGACCTGTGCTCCCTCATCAAATATGGGTTTCATCTCCATATTTTGATGGGTATGACTGCCTAGACTTCATCACCAAGTTTAGTCACTATGAGCGTATACGTGAAAACCTTTAAATAAATTGAGAGTTACATCAACTATTTTCAAACATGATAAGAGTGAAATTCAGATTTACAACAAATCAAAACACACCAAATAGCTTAGGGATTCACATCTAAAACTTAAAGGAGATAATCACATTGTTTGATTATGTATTTCTTTGATTGTTTGATTGTGTGTTTCTAAAATTTAAAGGAGATAATCACATGGTAACTACATGTGACCAAGCCCAATCAAGGGCTAGTATCGCAGAAGATTTCCAAGGAGGCCTTGAATACCTTTGATACAATCTTGAGGATCTCCTCATTCCCACATGATACCCAGAAAGTCATCATGAGGTCAACCCTTCACCTAGAGGATCCAACCACCAAGGTACCTCTACTAGGAGAACACCAATGGGTTATCCACATGATCAAGTGGATTATTTGGTTAGCCAACACCAATTCCAAGCCACAACCAGACATAATCGGTCTATCGAGGGGCCTAGTAGGGAATTCTACACTCCCTCTACATCGTGGCCTTTGCCACCCAAAACTCCCATCCAATGAGTGGTAACAATACAAAGTAGGCCTATGCGAAGTTCGTGTACACCATCAGCCAACATGACCATGGGTAAGTTAATACAACAATCCCCCAAGCATTGGGAAACTCTCATGGAGATTTTAAATTCAATTGAGTTACAACCCCACGATTTTGATGCTTTCACCAAATTTGTGGGATACATACAAACATACAAGGATCCTGTTATAACCTTTCAAAATCATGATATCAAATCCATGTCTACCAATTTACTAGACCCTCCTTTGCACATCATCACGTGCATCAACGGGATCCCCTATAAGTGAGTATTGGTTGACACGGGTTCCACAATAAACATTATTACCACAACTACATTAAAACATCTCAACCTTCCATCTTCGCACATTGTAGCATCCATGTTCACCTTGCAAGCATTTAATGATGCTTTATCCTCCACTATGGGCACGATAGTCCTACCTATTCAAGTTGGACAAAAGACTATGCCTACATTGTTCTACATCTTGGAAGGTGCAAGACAATACAACATACTACTAGGAAGGCCTTGGATGAGAGACATGGAGTGCATCCCCTCCATCGTGCATCAACGCATCAAATACATTCATGAAGGCCAGGTCCATGTGGTTCATGCTAATCCAGACCCCTTCAAGTATTACAATAAGGATGATCATCCATAGGAGTCTACCCTTCCATCCACACACCTAGACACTAAACCCAATGATCTTATCTAGAGTCTAGATTCAACCCCATGGTTAATTGTGAAGCTATCTTCACCACCATTGGTACCATAAGTTTCTACTACCACTCCTCCTTCATCCTTGATTTCTTCAAGTGAGGAAGAGTCAAAAAGGCCAACCGTAGAGGCTCCCATAGCCATCTTCGATATGTCAGTAAGAGACCTTCCCATTCCTACCAACAAGGAGGAACCCACAGTTGTTATGGATGAATCAAATCATATCATACCATATTCATCCACCACACTTGAGGACATAGTTCACTTGACTAGCCTTAAACTCGGTGAGCACATAGCACCCAATGTTACGTTCACGCCTATCATCGAGTCAATCAAGGATCTAGGTCATCCTCCTACCAAGTCACTACCCATTGATAGCATTTCTAATTCACCACCCAAACATGGGGGACAAGCAAATCACCTTGGACAAGTTGATGAGGCATCCATGACTTGTCCAAATGCAAATGCATCTTCTCATGAGTTTGTGGGAATGATCAATGTGATGATAGGGAACCAGAGTCCTCTGAATCAATCTATGCAACTTGCAGCTCCATCCAACATTCCCTCCATACCACAAGTGCTACCATCATTGGATTCAGTCACACCTACTCCATCTCACTCAACATCTCCACAAAATCAAGAATAGGTGTACCCACTACACCAAAGTGGGGATAATATAGCTACCATAACTGAACACTCTAAGTTGGAACAAGAGCATGAGCTAAATCAAGAACAAGAGCATGTGGATATACTCACTAGCCAAAATCATCATGAACCATCCACATTTACTCAGATATTGAGAACTTTTGATCCACATCTGCTCAATTGTCTCCTAGCTCCCACACCCAATCCACCTCCACCACCTATCAGTTGCCATCCAACTTCATCAATAGCCATCCAGTCATCACCTCCACTAGTTTCACAACACATCTTGGATCAACTAGCCAAAATTGAGTTACAAGTGAGTCACCAACACAATGATTTACAATAGATCTTGAATCGACTCACAAGCATTGAGTTACGGTTGAGTCATCAAAAACCTCAACCTCTTGATTGTCAGGACCAACCCCCTCCTATGTGGTCCAATATTAAGTCTCAATAGAATCAGGGGCAAAAGCAACAACACCACCCACCTCGCACTTATACACCATTTCTTGAATCTTTGGCATCACTCTTTAATCGATTATGTGAGGCCAAGGCTATCGATCTACCAGAGATTCACCCTTTGGATCCTAAGAGGTCAAAACCTAAGTGGTATCGAGAGGACCTGTATTGCTCCTACCATTGAGTAAATGGTCATGACATCCAATCATGTATCAAATTTAAGAACAAGGTATAGGATATGCTTGACAAGAATGATCTTCAAATCAACAATCCTCTTATGACCAACAATCAACAAATGGGAATATTCAAGGATCTATTACCTATGCATGGGGGTCAGGTAGAACAACCTAGGTAGGTGAATGAGATACACACAACCCTACCCCCTCATCAAAGTGTTCCACCTTGTCTACCTCATTCAAGACATCGATCCCATACTTGGACTCCTCTATCTAAGCCCATGCTAATAATCTTCCACAAGTTACAAGAGGTAAAAGCAATTATTTTACCTAACATACGCCCCTTGGACCTGAATAGGCCTAAACCTAGGAATCATAGGGAGGGTCACTTTTACCTCTATCATTGGATAGAAGGTCATGACATTAACGATTGCTTTGCATTCAAAAATGTGATCCAGGATCTTATCGATGGGGAGGCTTTTCCCATAGATGGCTTGCTTAACTTACCTTTACAAGCCATAGTTCAGGCCACATCATCCTGTATGCAACCCCAAGATCAACCACAACCTCGTAAATTTTACAAACTACCTCGTCGGTACGTTAGATTTTTGATGACTACTGTAGCCTTATTTCAAAAATTGTATGAGGCACATGCAATCACATTACCAAAAATCAAACTAAGAAAACCTAAACCTAGGTCAAACAATGAAATCCTCTACTATACCTATCATCATATGAATGGGCATGATATTCACAATTGCTACTCATTCAAGAATTTGGTCGAAGATATGATAGAACAAAATGAGCTCTACACATATGGTTCACTCATTTTACCCCATCGAGACATTGGCATTGCACAAAATTTTGTGCCACAATAGGGGGTCAGTTTCTTTCACTCCTCCTAGCCAAGCCAATCACATTGCATCATACAAAATGCACATTGGGGGTGCTTAAGGTATCACACCTTTCCCCTAAAAAAAATAAAAAGAAATAAAAGCACAAACAAAAATCTCCAAAGGTACTTAAGCCCTTTGGTCAACTCACAAAAAACTCCAAAGGCACTTAAGCCCTTTGGTCAACTCACAAAAAGCTCCAAAGGCACTTAAGCCCTTTGGTCAACTCACAAAAATCTCCAAAGGCACTTAAGCCCTTTGGTCAAATCCAAAAAAAATACAAAAATAAAAATAAAAAATCAATCAAAAACAACCAAAAACATCAGAAAATTGCAAAACACAAAAACATCGCATCATCAATCGCATTGCATTTCATCATGCATTTCTCATCATTACATTGATCTACTAGTTGCATTAGGCATATTCATTACTTTTCCATTAGGATATGTCATTCTTGCATTTCCACAAATAAGCACCATGCTTGTATGATTGTCATAAGTCTTAATCAGCCTTATCCACCATCATCATTTGACATTTTTCTTATGAGATTTTGCTTATTAAGGGGTCTTCGTAAGATAGGATAGATACCATATGAACATCAACAATGATGTTTAGATGGCCATTGACTATTTTATGCACACCTTTTAGTTTACAAAATATCATAGGGAAAACCCCCACATTTCAAACATCATATCATCCACATTCCCTTTTGTGAGTAATTATGTTTTTCAACACAACCAGTAAGTTGTTATGGGTTGTTCACTAGGGTTTTCGGTCATTTAACCATTCCTAGTTTTCCTTTCATATTGTGTAGAAATTTGTCTTGATTTTTGAAGGTAGGGTCTTGCTTTTTTCGTACCTTGCATATCTCAAAATCCCAACACAAAATCACACATTAAAATCCAATTTTGAACAAGGAAGGATGAACCTACAATGTAGTCCTTGCCACCTTAAGTGAAAGGTTTCCCTTGCTCATCCTATTATGTGCATGGTATAGGATGTTGAGAATTGACAAAAGGACAAGCTCCCCCCTACCCAAAGAAATAAAATCCCTTGCTCCACAAAAATGAGCAAGTATCCCACAAAAAAAAAAGAAAAGAAAAAAAAAAAATGGTTTTCACCACTAAAGCAAATAAATCCCCTTGCTCCTCACCAAAACTGAGCAAGAATACCCAATCAAAGAAATCAAAAGAAAATAAGGGGGTAATGAGCTTGAATCCTTGGAATCCTTAGTTATTCAAAAACTATGGGATGATCTCCATTACAGCAATGGGTTGAATGAAACCCGCCTGGCAATGGGGTAGTCTTACGCATGGTGATATGTCTATCACATTAGTGACCTTCTTTTATACAGACCAATGTCAGCTTGTGGATGAGCTAGCTTTTGGTGGCTTGAATTGCCTAGTAGTCAAGTCCAACTACGTCCAACATCAAGATAATAATGACCATAGGGTGATCCTCATTACAACAATGGGTTGAATGAAACCCACCTAACAATGGGGTAGTCTTATGCATCATCTTAATGAACATCACATGCACACATAGGGATATTGAATATCTTGGTCTTCCTAGAAGAATTTTATCTTTCAAAATCTTGTATAGTCAGTATGCATCTTTTGACTGGTTAACTAGGGTGTTTGAGTCTCATGAAAACCATGTTGTTCCCCTATAACATCTTATTGGTCATCCATCCATCATCTACATTTTCATCATCTTACATATGGTTGGCTTTCAAATGTATGACTTTGGTGAAAAGGTTAACATTTTGATTGATGACTTTTGTACATCTATGGTGCTTACATTTAGGTTGTTTTGCATTTTTCATCTCACATACATGCATCATCATCTTCAACAACTTGGGGAAATCAAGGTATCACACCTTCCCCCAATCAATCACATAAACATCAAATCAATTGCTAGGTTCAAAAGGTTGCATACTTTTGTCAAAGGTTGCACCCTTTGCCTTGCATATATATCAATCAACACATCAATTGCTAGGTTCAAAAGGTTGCATCCTTTTTGTCAAAGGTTGCACCCTTTGCCTTGCATACATATCAATCAACACATCAATTGCTAGGTTCAAAAGGTTGCATCCTTTTGTCAAAGGTTGCGCCCTTTGCCTTGCATTCATATCAATCAACACATCAATTGCTAGGTTCAAAAGGTTGTATCCTTTTTATCAAAGGTTGCACCCTTTGCCTTGCATACATATCAATCATCATCAAAAATCCCCAAAGGCACTTAAGCCCTTTGGTCAAATCACCATCAAAAAGCCCCAAAGGCACTTAAGCCCTTTGGTCAAATCACCATCAAAAAGCCCCAAAGGCACTTAAGCCCTTTGGTCAAATCACCATCAAAAAGCCCCAAAGGCACTTAAACCCTTTGGTCAAATCACCATCAAAAATCCCAAAGCGTACTTAAGCCCTTTGGTCAAATCACCATCCAAAATCCCCAAAGGCACTTAAGCCCTTTGGTCGACATCAAAAGGCTCCAAAGGTACTCGCATTCCTTTGGTCAAAATTCATCCAAAATACCCCAAAGGCACTTAAGCCCTTTGGTCAACATCAAAAATCTCCAAAGGTCAACACCAAAAGGCTCCAAAGGCACCTAACCCCTTTGGTCACATAAAATCTGAAAATTTTGAGTGAATCTCGTATCTAGTAATTTACTCTATAAACCTGGCGGTTGCAACGATTGGTTGTCCATGCAATTCGGTAGGATGAGTGAATTACCATAAGATCACTCACCAAAAACAGTAATAAATGGGTCAAATCAAGGTTGTGCCTCTATTTTTCCTAGAAAACCCACATCAAATCATCTTGGTCAAGCGACTCATCACTTTCATCATTTTATCATTTCCTCATCGACTCATCGCTTGAGGGGGTAGTCATACATCACAAAATTCATAATCAAATCAATAATCAAACACTCAATCATGCAAGTTGCATTCATTCAAGAATCATTGCCAAATATAATCATGCCCTTCTTGCTTGGGGTAGATAACAAGAAAAAACTTAAATTAAAACACATTATAGGACAGACGAACCTCTACCTATTTGGTATGCCTAAGGTCATGGCCTTGTGGACTAGATGAAGGTCCACCCTTGGTTGAAAGGTTTATTAAAATCAAGTTCCTCAACTTGTCAAAAGTAATGATTCAAAAATGCAATGTTCTTTCCATGATTGGGGTATCCAACATTGATTAGATCAGTGAACATCATCAACCCTCAATTTGACTATAGGTCATCTATTTTTGCTTTGCATTATGTTTTCACACAATGCATCCCAAAAAGGGGTATCTGTAGACACCTAAAACATGTCATGTTGAGGAGACTACCTATTTGGACTCCCTGAAGACCATGTGATCCACCTTGGGTAACCTTAGGGCTAAAAAAATGGTCTTCACCACTCAAATGAGGATATTTTCCTTTGCAATTGTGGTCACTCTACCCTGGAGTGGCCCCTAACCATGGCCACTCTATAATAGAGTGACTTCCAACCATGGTCACTCTAACCCAGCGTGGCCCCCAACTATGTCCGCTCTACCTCAAAGTGGCCACACCCAAAGTGGACCAAAAAAGAGAATCCACATGTGGGATTGAGATGCCAATTTTATGCACACTTGAGCCTAGTTTAGCACGCACGCGTACCCTAAAAAAGTGCTACATAGGTTAGGAGATCCAAGTGGTATTGCATGGGATTTTTGGAAGATCATGTTGGCCACCCCTCTCATGCAAATATTCTTTGCCAATAATAGGTTCCTATCGAGGGATCTATAAATTGGCATTCACCCTCATTTGAAAATCCTAAAGTTTTAGAGTTTTCAAGCAACGAAGGGCTGCTGGAATCAAACCACGAACCTTAAAGTTTATTTGTATTCTTCATAATTTTAGAATATTTGCATTTTGTTTTATGTATTTTCTCATCATGTTTTACTCATTTATCATACTTATTTACCTTTTCATCTGCACATGCTATTAACAATTTTGTGTTCCTTGTGTGCAGATCATAAATTTTCTATAGGGGAAGAGAAGCATAAGATTTTAACATCATCATCGCTTGTCGAGGTCATGAAGAAACCCTTTGCAGGATGGTTTGTGGATGCGAGAAGGCCACATAGTGCATCGAAACTATTTTAGAGAGGGTTAAACCTCTCAAATTATGTACTTATTGTATCGCATTATTGAACTCCCTAAAGGGGATGTATTTGTAACCCATTTTGATCAAAATAAGTTATTTTTAATATAAATGATCCAATTTATCATTTACTTGTTTTATCATAGTTTGTTAGTTCCTTCATTTTTGGATAATTGATAGGTGTATCTTTTGGTTTACAATCCTTGATGTTATATTTTTCAAGTAAAGCTTTTGCATATTTTGATTTTGTAATTGTAATATTATCTTCATTTTGATGAATTTCTAGATCAAGACAATAATTCATCAATCCTAAATATATCAGTTCAAAAGCTTTCTCAAGATCCTTTTTTATCTCACCTAATAGTTTTCTAGAGCTTCTAGTAATCAATATATCATCAACATATACTTTAAGAATTAATATATCATTTCCATTTTGTTTTGTATGTAGGCTTGGATCAGATGTACTTCATTTGAAAATATGTTGTCTCAAGTGATTATTAATTTTTATATTCCATGCTCTAGGAGCTTTCTTTAAACCATTAAAGGATTTTTTTAATTTGCAAAACTTATGTTCTTGTTCTTTAACAACAAATCCTTCTGGTTGTGACATATAGACCTCTTCTAATCCACCATTAAGAAAAGCAATTTTTACATCCATCTAATGAAGTTTCCAACCATGATGAGTTGCTAGAGCACATATTGTTCTGATAGTGGTCATTCTGGCTATTGGTGTGAAGGTCTCTTTATAGTAAATACCCTTTGTTTGAGTATATCCTTTGGTTATTAATCGAGATTTGTACTTTTCAAGTGTCCCATAAGATTTATACTTAGTATTGTAAATCCATTTTTAGCCCACAACTTTCTTTATTGGAGGTAATTCCACTAGATTCCATGTTTTATTCTTTTATAGTGATGAGTATTTATATTCCATAGTTGCCTTCTAGTGTAACTAATTTAAGGATTGAAGTGTGGATGTTGGCTCTACTAAAGTGCTTAGTAATCCTCTGTTCATTCTACTTTGACTACAAGTTTGAGGTCTTGTAGTAGTAAGATCAAGCATTCATTCCAAGTTTGAATCCCTGAGTGTGTCGCTAAGCCATATTGGTTCTTTATTTTGAGGAATTGTAGATGTCTTTGTATACTCACTTTATTCATATTGATCTTATGATTCTATCTCTTCATTTACCATATCTCCCTCTGAGAAATATAGAAAAACTTTTACACTTTACTTTGTTTTTTAGTGTCAGTTTTGACTTTTTCATCAAAAACTAAATCTTTGCTTGTGTATACCTTCTTTGTACTTGGATCTATTATTCTATATCTTGCATATTCATCATCATAACCAAAAAATATACCAGCCATAGTTTTATCATCTAATTTTATCCTTTTTTGTTTTGGAATATGCATATAGGATTTGCATCCAAAGATTCTCAGCTTTTCAATATCTGGTTTTTGTTTTGACCATTCTTCTTCCGATGTAATGTACTTGAGTATTCTAGTTGGTATTTTATTTTGTAAGTATACTATTATTTTGATTAATTCTATCCAATATTGATGATCAAGATGAAATTCGTTTAACATACATATCATCATTTTTATTATAGACCTATTTCTTCTTTTTGTAATTCCATTTTGTTGTGGTGAATATGTTGTAGTGAGTTATCTTTTAATTCCATTTTACTCTAGAAATAAATTTAATTCTTTTGAAACAAAATCACATCTTCTATCTGAATAAATAATTTTTATAGTCGTTCCTGAGTCCTTCTCTACTTGAAGTTTAAATTGTTTAAAATGACTAAATGCTTCTGATTTGTACTTCATGAAGTACACCCACATCTTTATGGTATGATCATCAATAAATAATTGAAAATACTTATGTCCTTCAATACTAGTAACATTCATTGGACCATATAAATTTGTATATATTAATTCTAATGGTTGTTGAGTCCTATGTTGATGAATTTCAAAAGGTATTCTATGTTGTTATACTGCTAAATATTCTTGATAGATAGTAGATTCCAAGAACAAATTTGGTATTCCTTCAAGTACTTGAACAATTCATTTATAGAAGATATACTGGTATGTCCCAAATATTTGTACCATATATTTGAGTCCTTAACTAAGCAAACTAAATGTGTAGTAGTATCTAGAACAAATAGATCACTTTTATAGGTACCTAAAGCTATCTTTTTTCCTTGTTTGAAAATATGACATTTTTTTCTTCCATTGAAAATTTTGAATTCTACTATCATTGTTTGATCTAATATTGAGAAACTAAAATATGATTGATAGTCAATCTAGGAACATATAACACATTGTTAATTATCCCTTTTCCATTTATTATATTGACTAGAACATTTCCTATTCCTTTTACTTCATAAGTTTTACTATCTGCTATAGCAATTGGTTTCTCAATTTTTTTTGTGTAAAGAATAAAAGCATTATTTATTTCCAGTCACATGTTTGCTTGCCCTTGAATCTATGTACCAATAATCCATAGCTAAAAAACTTTCAATTAAATTGACTGCCTTATGACTCCCTAGTTGAAGTAAGTAGAAATATAAAGATAATTTGATGCACCTTCAAGTTTTGATATGATTCTTTACTTTCAAGACCTTTAATTTGGATTTCTTATGTCTAAAAAAAAAGCAAGAGTATAATTCAATATGTAATTTTCCAGCTTTCTATCAATTCTAAAAAATCTTATTTCAATTTTCAAAAATATTCTATCTAAATTTCAATAATCTAGATTGATGTAAAACTCCTTATGTCTCCCTATTTGGAAATTTAGAAACTATGGTTGTTTGCAAATTTAATGTTTTAATGTATATGTAGAATTCCTTTTCCTCTAAAGTGAGATATTTGCAAAAAAGCCTAATGTTTGAATAAAGTAAAGTCAAATGCCTTAATTAAACCTTCCAAGATTTAAGAATGCTATCAAAGTTCCAATAATGCATCTAAGGTTGTACTATATCAAAGTAAATAATTATATTTCCAATTAGGTAATTAATATTAAGCATCAAGAATTAATTAGTTTCAACCTTAGTAAAAAGCCCCTTATTCCTCCTTCAAATTTATGAAAATGTACTTTAATTAAATAAATGTAACACCTCTTTAAACTTGGATGTGTGTTGTTTGTAGTATTCCTTCTTTGAATTGCAAGTTATAATTGTCTTGAGACGCTATTCAATTATCCTTCTTCAATGCTTATGACAAAATTAATTACACTTTCTTGTTACGTTCTCCTCATTGTGAATTGTGTCTTACTTCACTTTTCTCTTAGAATTTTACTTCACTATACTCTATACTTTAAATATTGTTCTTCATGCGCTCCTTTTGCTATTCCTTGGCTATGTTTAGCCCATGCGCTATCTTCTCCCTTTAGTTGTAATTAATATGCAACGTATCTAGTGCCAAGTGGTACATAAGGTCTTGTGATCCCTAGTAACATCTCTTGTGGTGCTTATACCAACCTCACTTTGCTCAAAAATTGCACCAAGTGGTAATAACGATCCTTTCTCTTCCATCTAACATCTTCTGTGGTGCTATAATTAACCCTCCTTACTTAACACTTTCTCAGAGTGTTATGCATAACTTCTCCTCTATCGAATATGAAACGCTCTCCAATGGGATATGGCACCTTCTTCATGTGATGTATGTTCTCTTAACACTTGGTCTTCCCTATTATGTAACTTATGCACCATAATCATGGTTTTGAATTATCAATCGATGCTCCTTAACGCTCACTAAGATTCTTTCACCTGTAACTTTTTTCACTCTTCTCTATGGTAGATTTTATGTAACTAAGTTTGTAACTAGTTTGGTGGTAATTTCTCCAACTTATTTATGTTATTATAAAGATGCAAGTAGCTCTTGTTTTCCAACGCTCCTCTTATATACCAACTATGCATATGTCATGGTCTGTAGTGTTGATGCTACTAGTGAAAACTATCCTTCATTTTATTACGCAAGTGGTGCAACCTTGATGACTCAACCCTATATATTTATGATTCTTCTCTTCTTGTTGGTGGTGCAAAATTGCTAGCTTAACCTTGCATTTTGTGACTAGTTTTAACTACTTTACATTGGTTGAATAATGATTGCTCATCTATGTTCTACGTCATATTCCAAGTGGCTATCTTATTAAAAAAATGACATTGCTTGAGGTAGTTCTTTATATGCCTTGTTAACCTTACCTTCACCAAAGGCTTTTTGAATACTTGACACATCTTCTTGGTTTCTTTAGGTTTTACTATTGAGACTCCTTCTTTGCTCAATAGACCTTAAAAAAATATGTACCTTGAAGAGTCTAAAGCAATTTCTTGCTTTCTTCTTTTATGACTTCTCTAAGCAATATCTAATTTGCTTGTTTGAAATGTGTAGGTTTTATGATGTCCAAGATGTCTCATTTTCACCTTGGATATGCTAAAACTTAGAGCTCTATTTAATGGCTCTAATGTGGTGCTTTTGTAATATTAAAAAAATCTGATCTAAATGCTTATAACAACCTCGATAGTACAAATATAACCAAGTCTTCTCCTGACTTAGATGATGTAAACTCATAAATTTTCCTTGTGCTACTCAACTATGGTGATAAAAGCTTAAAAATACTTGAATAACACCAATTTTCCAAACCTTATATTGGCCTCCTTTGTAGCAAGTTTGATTGGTGATTCGATCCATCTAATTGTTGTCCTATTTTTGTAATTTATGTAGCTTCAACTCCTTGATATTTGTTGCGTAAAACTTCTTAAAATTTGGCAAACTACTTTCCAAATCCTTCTTCCTTTTGGGCTTGTTATCATATGGTGACAATTATCTCAAATTCTTCAATATTTTATCAAATCCTCTTGTAGCTCTGATACCAATGATAGTTTTTAAATTATTCTATCTAATAAATAAACATGACTGGTAAATAAAACAAGAGAAACTAAACATAACTTCATATTTCTTTAATGAACCTCTTTCATAAAAATGGGACTTGAATTCCATTATATAGGTTTACAAAATGACCCTTGGTCTTCCTCAAAGGTCACTTCATATTTCTATCCTATAGACTCATGTACATGTGGACACCATGCACATTTACATCATTGCACATTCTAATAATACTTGTGCATTTATTACATTACATAAAATAAATACTCAAGCCTTAATCTAAGACACTCTCTTAATCTAATGATGTACCCAATATGGTACATTAGCATGTACCAAATAATATAAAATATTCCAATAGAACTAAGGATTGTAGGTTCTTAGAGTTGTCGAATGATAATGTTAGCTTGATCATATTCTGACTCTACAAGGATAAGGGATGTAGTTGTGGCTATGGCATCCGCATGGTGGTTAGAAGATCTAAGAACATACTCTATGGTTACCTTTTCAAATTTTGATATAATATTGGTGACAATTTCCTTGTAGGGCTTCAACTTGGTATCTTTTGTTTGAAAAATTCCATTAACCTAGTTAACTATAAGTTGAGAGTCACCAAATATAGAAAGGATTTTATCCTTAAGTCTAAGAATATCCTAAGACCTAGGATCAAGACTTTATACTCTACAATATGGTTAGCACAGGAGAAGCACAACTTGAATTGATGAGGTATTAATTATTTTTGTGGGGTGACTAGAATATTTCCAGCCCCAACGCCCTTTAAGCAATGGGATCCATTAAAAAACAATGTCCATGAATCAAGATTTTCTATATCTCGATTGAAGCACTCATAGAAAACTCTATAACAAAAATATAAGTGGATTCTAAAGCGATAAGGATTAATTGGTTAGCAATAACTTGATATTTTATAGCCTTTAACTTATGAAAATTAGGTCAAACTCACTAAGGTTAAGGACCCACACCAAGGCTTGACCTAAAAGGTAAGGCCTCGATATTAAATAGTGAAAGGGATCAAACCAAGAAGGGCTTAAGGTTGAACTTTGTATTCTATCAGTATTTTAAAGATACACCTTAAATCTTGTGCATGAGTTTCTTGATCTATGGGACAACCAAGAAGGTCATCCACATAGTCTTCTATGATATCATACATCAAGTCATGGAAGATATAGGTCGTGACCATTTGATATGTTACACCTACATTATTTAGGCCAAAAGGTATAACTTGATAGCATAAGGTGCCTCATGTAGTAATGAAAGCTATATTTGCTTGGTCTTCAGGAGTAATTTTGATATGATTATACCTCAGGAAACCATTTATTAAAGATAGCATTCCACATCCAATGATAAAATTTACTATCATATCTATATTGGGTAATGAAAGTCATCCTTAGGATAGGCTTAGTTAATATCCCTAAACTTGATATATATATTGATGGTACCTTCCTTCTTAGAAATGAGAACAATTTTGGAAATCCAATTATAATTATCTATGGTCTTAATAAAATTGATATCAAGAAGCTTTTGAATCTCTTATTTCACTAATAGGGTAATTTTTGGGTTCATTTTCCTAAGGTTTTTCTTAACAGGTTTAATGTTTTGTTAGACCACTAGGTAGTTTTTAACTAAATAAGGGTCAAGCCCAAGCATGTCAGCATATGATCAAGCAAAAATATCTTAAACTTATTTTAGCAAAATGATCAATCGTTCTTGCTCATTCATGGAGAGGGCTTACCCTAACTTAAGGAGCTTAGGAATTTCTCTGGTTCCTATATTAATATCTATGATTTCTTCAATGAGGATGTGAGATTCACCCTCATAATGAAGAGGGGATAGGATGAATCCTACTTGCTCAAGGTCTTTAGGAGATGTAGAAATTTGATCCTCTTGAGAACTAGAAGATTGGACATGGGAAACACAAGGACTATTATGGCTTAGATTCGTAATGATATGAAAATGTACTGTAACTATTATTTGTTAGGATTCAAAATATGAGCACCTGTTAGCCACAATCCAAGCCCAACATTGGATAAGTCAAATATATTTTGACCCAACCTCCAGAGTAGGTCGATTCCTTGTCAACTTATTGAATGTTGACTTCTAAGCTCAATTAAGGTAGTAGAAGGGATATGGATAGAAATGAGAAAGTTTGAATAATAGTTAGAAAAATATGAATGATAATTGGTCAGATAAAAGCTAATATAGACTTCCACTAGGTAGATCTTGTAGATCAAGTTAAAAATATTAAATGAAACTAACAACATTCACCATTTGTCAACTTCACATTTAAAAGCAATTGCATACTTAAGAACCATTCCAAACATCTAGGGTATTAGCCATCCAATATCAGTAGAATACACTAATCCTCTAATTACTAGAAATGACTTCTTAAACATACATTTGGAGGTGAATTCCAATTACCCTACGTTAGAAATCCAATAACAACAAAATAAACTAGCTTAGCAACATTCATAGAAATGACTTCACAGAATTGTTAGCAAGAAATTGAAGAATAATGACAAAGATGAGGTAAAAACTCCATGTAATGCTCCTTTATTGATCAACATATGAAATTATAACAGTAGTGCAAGTAAAAACATCAAATCCAACCCTTGAAATGAGGTCATGGCTTCTATTTATAGAATTTTTTACAATAAAATTTTGAATATGAGTCATTACAAGGAGGTTAGAGGACCAAGGAAGCAAAATGTATGTGGCAATCTCTTATTTTATCAGGGGAATCAATCATGAATCCACTCCATTGTTCTGATGCAACTGGTTCTAAAACTTGTTTGGCTATCATGGCTTCCAGCTATGTGCATGTGATTTGGCCAATTATTTTATCTAAGATTCAATCTAAGTTATCCCATGTTCTTGTAGCAATTCTTCATTGTATATTTTCAATATAATTTCAATGGTCGAATCATTCTATAGGCTTTTCGATTTATCGATTAATCTTCCCTTTATAACATTTCATATCCTACTTAACAGATCTAAATAGGTATCTTTAGCTTCACCCCTCCTCTCTCTCCTTTACCTATCACAAGGATACGATGAAAATCTCCTTTTATTTATGTTTCTTGAGGAGCCTCAATTTTATCCATTAATTTAGCTTTGAATGGGCATGATCAAGTTTACTTGATGATCTTTATTATAGTTGGTATGTCATTTGGTCAAACCCTACTAACTCATCCTAAAACTATGCTTGTCACTCACTTTCAAACACTTTTGACCATTTTGACCATGGTCATGGGATTCTATCTTCTTCCTCAACTTGGCTAAAAATAATGGATAATTTTTTAGTTTGGGCTCGTTTGACCAGTATGACCATGGATTTGAGCACATTCATTCTATATTGGTAGCTTGGAAATATTGGCTTGCAACCATGATTGGAATAAAAAGTCATCCCTTTTTACTATTTTGACCATGGCATTGAGATGTCTTATGGTCATGGCTTACTTGATAATATCATGTTGTTTGTCTGGTTTTACCATGGTTACGAGTAGGCTCACAACTATGTTTCCCTTCTAATGTGAGCTTCAATTTGAACATGCTAATCATAATTTTGAGAAAGCTCACAATTGTGACTCCTTTTTGTCTTATGCACTGTTTAACCATGCTGACAACATAAATGAGACATTGTTTCAATCACTTGCTTGAAAATATTGGCTTACGGTCGTTATTGTAATAAAAATTCACACACATTGACTACTTTGATTATAGCATGAGGCTAGCTAGTAGCCATGGATTGAATTCACAAAATTATAAATTTTATTGATTTGACCATGAATTTGAGCACATTCATGGTCATGATTCTCTTGGAAAGATTTTACTTTGAGCATTTCTTGGTTGTGATGCATTTTCAATCTAGGCCCTCTTTGACCATGTTGATTGTGGTTTTGAGAAAACTCATGATAATGATTCTTTTTGGATTGAGGCACACTTTTACTACTATGACCACATATTTGAGGATTCTATGGTCACACAGCCATAATATTTCATCCCTTGGTCTCTTTTGACCCATCCTTGATCGTGGTTTTAAGCCAATTTCTCAATACCTAGTCATTTTTTGAAATTTTTCTTAGCTTTATCAATGATGTAGGCATTTTGGCCTACATTATTAGTGCCTCTTGGGAGACTTTTCTTTCAAATTTATAAAATTTAGAGCCTTATTCATTTGGATAAATGGAGTTAAAAATTTGAATGAATAAAAAATGAAAAAATGGTATAGAAAATATGAATGGTGTAAAAATAGAATAGATGAAATGAATGGATGATTGATTAAAAATGAATGTAAATGAAAGAATGAATAAGTGATATGTAATGGAGAGTGGAAATGGAGGGGGGAGAAATGAATGAAGTGTGAATGATATGGCATGAGAGGAAGAAATAAGAGGGCTCAGACCAGTTGCAAAATTTATTTCTGACGTTACTATAATGTGACTGCCACTCTCTTGAATATTTTGAAAGAATTTTCTAGAGGTTAACAGTTCACATGGATGGAAGTAATACAAGATCTAAGATCTCCTTTCTTTTACAATGAACTTTATTTTTAGCTCTTTATAGAAATTTGCTTCATGCTCTCCTTATGATTTTAGATTTCATGCTATTTTGCTATACCTGTCATTCGTTAGTGTGAGAGTCATACATGAGAGGTTATTTTAAAGTTCATCCTTATTGTTGTTCTCCTACATAATGAGGCTCCTTTTGTATGGGTGATCCTCCTCTTTTCCCTTCCCTTGTTGGTCCTCATATTCTTTATCTTCTTGTTCTTCTTATTTTTGTAACAGGACTAAAAAAATATGATCATTGTAGATAAAAGGAGTACATATATATAGGTATGATAGCCTATATAAGATTATTATAAGTGTCATCATGTGCAACATATAAAAAGTGCACATTAATTCTAACATCCCCCCTTAAGGTGCACTTTCCTAAATAAAAAAATAAGTGAACATACCTAACACAAATTTGTGATAATGTCTAGGATCTTCTTCTTTGGCTCTTGGCTCTTGGTTCTATTGCTCTGAAAAAGAACTCTATATGTAGGTTTATTGCCTCAGGGTCAGCCTTTGTCTTAGATATATTGCCTCTATAGGTTAGCCTTTGTATGGTGCCTTAGGGTTAGCCTTTGGGTATATTACCTAAAGGTCAACCTCTTCATCTAGGTCTTTTGCCTCTATAGATAATCCTCTAGGTCTATTGCCTCTATAGGTCACTACTAATATGTTCACCATGGGTATCATTATATTCCCCCTCATGGTGAAAATCTTCTAGAAGATGTCGATATCTTGCAAAAAATTCACCTTTAGACAATAAATCAAGTCATTTGAGAGTGTCAATATCTGCAAAAAATACATTCCAAAAAATTACAACAAATGATGAGCCATAGACTAGAATCCCAAATTAGAGGATGGAGAAAAAGAATATTTTGAAGTGTCTATGTCTGTAGTCTTTAGAAATCAAAGCTCGAAGTGGTAAAATAACTTTGTAGTCTTTAGATAGAGTTTAGGGTGTCAAGATTTTTGTATTCCCTAGATTGGTAAGTGTCCCTATGGTAAATTTCTCATCTTATCAAAATGCATGGATAACCAGTTATTGCATCTGCTAGGTGTGATAGAGAACATTGGATACTAGGTTCACTTACATTATGATTTGGAGTGTCGAGTTTGACCAAAAATGTACTCCAAAGTACAAAAAATATTTGAGGCTCAAAAAAGCATAGTAAAAAATATCAAAACTAAAAATGGACACCACCAATGTATCCAGATCAAAAAATATTTTTTACGACTATAAATACACCTATTTTTGGGTTTGAATAGAGCCTCAAGAAGAGAGAAAAACAATAGGGCTCTCCATGGTGATAAAATAAAAGGGAGGTTATTTTCCCTTCAAGCGAAATCAATTTGAAATATTATGTAACATGGCAATTTTCCCTCACAAGGGAATATTTCGAGAAGTAGGCCTTCAGAATAATACATGATTTAAAAAAGATCATTGAATGGGCCTACTTGGGGTCATATATCTGTATGAGTCCTCCACCTTTTCACATATTAAATATTAGAAGAAAAATAATAAAAAGGGCTATGTGAGACCCTCCCATGAGCAATGTTGGAAAAAATATTTTAAAAGGCGTATGGGGGTGAAATAATGTTTTCCTCGATCGACCATGTGGATCTTCCCCAAGACTGGTGGCCCCACACCACTACCTTTCTCGTGTGCTCCACAAGAACTATCTTAGGGAAGCATAATACCTAATAATTTAATATTATAAAAATATTATATGTTGTAAAAAAATTAGATGACCTTGGGATGCGTAACCCTAGTCAAACCATCGAGCAGTCTCTACAAAGTTGGTCCATGCATGATAGCTACAAATAGAATTTATGGTTGTAAAGATGTAACAAGAGAAGATGGAGGTTTAAGATATGGGCACTGCAAAGACTTAATGTCAGGTGTGTTGATTGGACATATCATGAGGATATATGGTTAGAGGGGCCAATTCAAAGGTCCTCTCCTAGCTCCTCATTGTACGAAAGGTCAATATAGCTTAATATTGAATGGTGCAAAAAATTTAAAGGGATGGAACTGCAGAGATTGCATTCATGGGGGTCAACTAAAACCAAGTCTGAGATATTCTAAAACCATTCAGGTATTGGAGATGAAAATAAATTGGTTGATAAATGGAGATGGGATAAATGGATCACATTTAGAAGAGATGGAATAATTCCTAAAAGCCCATGCCTTATAAAGTTAACCTGCTTAATATTGGGATACTTGTAAGATCAATCTCTGCCAAAAATACATTCCAAAAAATTACAAAAAATTATGAGCCATAAACTAGAATACCAAATTAGAGGATGGAGAAATAAGAATATTTTGAAGTGTCTATGTATGTAGTCTTCAGAAGTCAAATTTCAAGGTGGTAAAATGATTCTGTAGTCTTCAGATAGAGTTTAGGGTGTCAAGATTTTGTAGTCCCTAGATTGGTAACTTTCCTTATGGTAACCTTCTCATCTTATAGAAATACATGGATAACTAGTTGTTTCATCTGCTAGGTGTGATAGAAAAGAATATTGACTATGAGGTTCACTTACATTATGATTTGGAGTGTCGAGTTTGACCAAAAATGCACTCCAAAATACAAAAAATCTTTGAGGCCCAAAAAAGCATAGTAAACAATCTCAAAACTAAAAATGGACACCACCAATGTATCCAGATCAAAAAAAAAATTTGACTATAAATACGCCTATGTTTGGGTTTGAATAGAGCCTCAAAAAGAGACAAAAAACAACAGGGGGCCTATGGTGAAAAAATAAAAGGGATATTATTTTCCCTCTAAGCGAAATCAATTTGAAATATTATGTAACATGGCAATTTTCCCTCACAAGGGAATATTTCAAGAAGTAGGCCTTTAGAATAATACATGATTTAAGAAATATCATTGAATGGGCCTACTTAGGTTCGTCTATCTGTATGAATCCTCCACCTTTTCACATATTAAATATTTGAAGAAAAATAATAAAAAGGGCTATGTGAGACCCTCCCATGAGCAATGTTGGAAAAAATATTTTACAAGGCATATGGGGGTGAAATAAGTTTTTCCTCGATCGACCATGTGGATCTTCCCCAAGACTAGTGGCCCCACTCCACTACCTTTTTCATGTGCTCCACAAGAACTACCTTGGGGAAGCCTAATCCCCAATAATTTTAATATTTTAAAAATATTATATGTTGTAAAAAAATTAGATGACCTTGGGATGCCTAACCCTAGTCTTTGCATAGTTGGTCCATGCATGATAGCTACAACTAGAATTCATGGTTGTAAATATGCAACGAGAGAATATGGAGGTTTCTTGAAAGGGAACTGCAAATACTTAATGTCGGGTGTGCTAATTGGAAATATCATGAAGATATATGGTTAGAGGGGCCAATTCAAATGTTCCCCCTCAGCTCCTCGTTGTATGAAAGGTAAATATAGCTTAAGCTTGAATGGTGCAAAAAATTTAAAGGGATGGAACCGCGGAGATCACAGTACTCGAGGTCAACTGAAACCAAGGTCGAGACATTCTGAAACCATTCAGGTATTGGAGATGAAAAATAAATTGGTTGATATATGGAGATGGGATAAATGGGTCAAATTTAGAAGAGATGGAATACTTCCTAAAAGCCCATGCCCTATGAGGTTAACCTACTTAATATTTGGAATACTTGTAAGGGCATCCCCCAATGCTTGAAAGCCATTATGAGGTCCACGAATTCCATCACTAGGTATTCCAAGCTTCTTAAAATTTTGACCCATCCAGCAAAACTGCTACTCTTCAATCCATAGGAGCCTGAGAGATCCAGATGTCGCAAAGTTGATATATTTCCCAACTCCACAGGGATTTCACCGCCAAATCTAGTGTGGGACAAACTAAAAAATGTAAGCCTCTAGATTTTTTCTAGCTGAGGGGGTATGACAAATCCATTGAAGTCATTGTAGATCAAATACAATAACTGTAGATCTTGCAAATTAAAGAGGAATGGATGAATCATCCCACTCAAATTATTTGGGTCCTGATCATCATCAAATAAATCAATATAATGATTATTTTTTAGATCAAGACGAATAACATGGCCAGAGAGAGTCATAAAGAAAGTCATGCCAAGCCTCCTGAGTGGGTTTGGATATATCTATTATTTATTGATGGGTGTACTACAACTTGTATTTTTCTTATAATATAAATACTGACCTCTTCTAGCTATTTCTCCCATTAAGGTCTTAACTTGAGTCAAGCCCTTGACCAATTGGACCACTTGGTCCTATTGGATATATTTTGGCCAACTTTCATTATTAGAATCATTTTCTATAGCCACTATAAAATTTTCTTGAAGCTCTTTCATTCCTATGTTTTGGAATTCTTCATCCCATAATCCCAAGAAACCACACTCTATAATTTCTTGTACAAATTGTACAATTGAACTAACTCTCGCTTATAGCTTGTGTGTTAGTTGTTACCCCTTTGTAATTAGCTTGTTTTTCCTCAGGATATTTTTGTCAATTATCCTTGAAAAACACCACTCCTTTTTGTGTATTGCTTGGGCAAGATATTCAAATCTCCTTTTAGCCAATTTTTGGATCTTCTCTTCTATTGCTATCTTTGGATTTATTTATTTTTGGGCACTTTTAATATCTTTTTTTGCCTTGAACACTATTTTTCTAACTTCATCTAGAAAGAGCAACATAGGTTGAACCTCTAGGCTTTTCTTTAGAATATCACTCCATATTTATTTTCTTATTTTCTTGATTTTCTCCTTGGATAATCTCGTAGCTTGGATTTTTCTATCTAAAGCCAATGTTGAAGATGCTTTATTTGCTCTGATAGAACCCTATTCTAATTCTGGGTATTTTCAACATCCTATTTATATTTTGTTATTTCTTGGAACTTACCCTACCATTTCTTGACTTCAAATTTTAGAGTCTTTTCCACATTATTTTGCTCCTTAATCATGGCTTCTAGTCGCTCAACCCTTTCCTTCATCTTCTCATATTTTTCCTTGTATATATCCCCTTGTAGATAGACTGTATCCAAGTGAGCTTTGGTAGCTATGACCTCATCCTCCATGGGCAACTGAGTAATATCTACTATGCTTACCTCAACTTGGTAGTAATCCATAGTCATATCCTTTTCTAGCTTATCTACCAAAGGGATGAGTATTACTTTTGTTTGCTGATGAGTAGAGGAATTTACTATCATCATCTGCCTAGGTGAGCAGCTTTCTTAGAAGGCTGAGCAACCTTCTTATTCCACTAATCTTGGGTACTTATCATAGATTTGTTAATTTTTTGAAGAGTGGATATAGTAGGATGAGTGGGGGTTGTGGATGTGGTGATCAAATATGGAAAAACTTGGAATGGAAAATATGGAATGGGTGAAAATATCATGTTAGTGGAATCTATAGCTACGAGGGTAGTTGAAATAGGTGTTGTTATAGTAGATATTGGTTCCATAGTGGAAGTTGGCATAGGATATGGTGATGTTTACCTATATTTGGGGTAAGATAAAATGATGGTGCTATGGGAGAAGAACTTTGGAGTGGAGGGGGCGACTAAACATCTTGCTATTGAGAAAATTTATGGAGATATTTTGAGGATTAAGGAGGGAAAGAAGGGATATTGATAATACATACATCCTTTAGAGAGGACTATTGAATTATGGAGATTGGATCTTCTTGTTGAATATGCTAAACTAGCTTATTTGTATCTGTAGGATACACTTGCTCAACTATCTATAGTTTCTGATCTAATTTTATTTTCTTACTAGCCTCCTTGTTTGTACTTTCTCCAATTAAATCCTTCACTTTTCACTTAAATACAATGTGAGGAGAAGGGCTATGTACTAGCAGTATCATTTGCTACTATGGTTGGAATACTGGTAGTGCTTGTACTGATGGGGAATGTTGTGTTGAAGTAACAAACTTAACCATAGAGGTGAAAAGCTTAGGTTTTACCTTGAATTTTTATTTTTCCATTTTTTTGGGTCTATGCTCCCAAAGATAAATGTTCAGGCCTCTATTGTATTTGGACTACCTATGTAACTCCTGTTGCATCCTTCCCCAATACTTCTCTAATGTATCCCATTTTCTTTATCATTTCAAACCCTTTTGTGTATGTTTCCAACTATTTTTGTTAAGGGATAAAAATAGACTGCATTTCATCAATCATGGGAGAGGGAGCTACCTCTGTTGTCACTCGTGATTTAGGAAAAGAAGAGGTTGGGCCTCCAAGATCTAATTTGGGTGAATATGGTGGATAATTTTGAATTTATTTTTCCTTTTCTATATCCACATCCTTCTCTATTTCATTGTCTTTCTCTGTCATGTCCTCTATAGTTATCAAATCTCAAGGCTATATTATTTCCATTATGATTCTACCATGATTTATAGGATTCATAATATTTCTTTGAGAACTCCTTGTCCAACTTGGTGCCATATTTTGAGTTGGTGGTATTTGTTTCAACTCTCATAACCCACCACTCAAATATCTTAGCCTCATCCCATTTGTTATTTTTTATAGAGATTGGATCTTTGGCTCTTCTAATACATATTGACCCTTGTTTTACGGATCATAATTTATCAATTGGTCATGGAAGTCTCTCCATGGGATAAATACCTACATTTATCTAACATTCAATTCTAACATAGAACTTTCTTCATTGTTCCTAAAATTCTCAATATGAGCCCTCTCTATTTTCAAAAACTTTAGAGGAATCCCTGCGTTAATATGATTCAATTTGTTAAGAAAAATATTTGCAAGATCATACCTCCATTGATGAGGGAGTTCCCTCAAACCCAATTTTTTATTGCTCAAGTAACACTCTCATGGTAACCTTTTTTGGTTATGGTCACATATTTAAAGTTAAAGGGGTAATTGCAGGTTCCCTTCTTGTTAACCCTAGTACCATAAGTACAATTGATGTAATAAATCTACCTACAATAATCCATTGCAAATAGTTGGTCTAATACATAGTGAGGTAGCAAAAATGGCTTCCTTATATAGCCATATAGCTTGACCACTATGCCCTCTATCAATATGCACCAATCTCCCTCTTCTACATTAGGGTTATGTAACTCATTCTTTGTCATGGGGGACAATCTAGCCATATATCCATATATTATCTTGAGGCTTGGTCCCAAAAATTCTCTATTGAAATCATAATACACTAGAAATTGAGCTTCATTCTCATCTCTAGAGGTTACAACTATCCATGGTATCTCTTGTACAATGAATGGAAAAATAACCAGGCCAAGTGAGAGTAGTGCCTAAATGAATCATGAGACCCTTCTTGTAGTTTGGTCAACTATTCATGCACTTGGTCATAATTGAAACAAGGCTAGTCAACCAAAATAGGTCTAATAATTTTATCCATTAGGACAGTGTCATAGAACTTAGGGTTGAAAATGTAGTAGGCTATGGTTCTCTGCCAATCATATACCTGCCTATTAGATCTTAGATCATCTATCATTGCCAACATTGAAAATAGTTTGGGGTTATGGAATTCTTTGGTTGGGATAGGGGTTTTTGATAAGGTTTTGCATACTTTTATGGTTTTGATCTATGAATTCATCCAAATCCTAAAGTAATTCCCATATTTTGAGTGGCCTTGTAGGGTGTAATACCTAGACTACTCATCAAGACAAAAATATTTTGGTCTAATATTGGGCTTCATGCCCATATTAAAGATACTAGTAAAAATATCAAGGGTTAGTCAAAAGAGGGTTCTTCCCTAGGTGGTCTAAACCATTATAAAATTCAAGTCATAAAACTTTGTTATAGCAATAATTAACTCAAGATAATGATGCACCGAAGTATAGACAAAAAATGAAAGTCGGGAATGAAAAACAAAAGCAACTAGTCTTGATGGTGAGAGGTCTTTCAAAACTCTATTCTCCATGTCTATTATCAATTGCTCCATGTATTCCATGTCATTTTTGTGTCTACAATCCTAACAACCTTATCCTAAAATGGCTTGATATCGACCCCCATGGATGCTCTACCAACTAAAGAGGAAGTTGTCATCATAATTTAAACCAAAACATCTCTAAATATGATTTGAGGGCTTTAATTGTTTTGGACTTTTTATATGCTGAGGGAATTGCAAAGAATGAAAATCACCTAAGTCTAGGTTAAATACCCTACTAAGAGTTTTTTGGATTTAATCAGACATTATGTTTTAGGAGGTGATAAAACATTTGGTGAAGGTATTCAAGATGTTGACCACGGGTTTTGGATTTAGCAATGAGATCGTCGACATAGTCCTTGACGGTTTTGTGCATAATATCATGAAAAATTATGTCATTGCGCATTAATTGTTGGACATTTTGAGATCATTAAGCTGTCATTGATTTCAAATTGAGAAGTTTTCATTGATTCCAAAGTGAACACATGAAGTTGTCATTAATACCATGGATTACACCATCATTAACACCAAGAGCAGTACGAAGAGTTAAATAAAAAGGTTATTAAAATATTATTCTACAATGGTTTTTGTTAAACATCCTTATGGCAGAATTAAGGTTCTTATTAAAACCATGATGGCAGAATAATCAAATCAATGGAGTACAATTTGAAGGTTTAAATTTTATCCCAAGGAATACTTTAATTTTATTAAAATAAAATGTTTATAAATATAATTTATAAAATTTAAATTCTATTAGAATTTAAATAATTTATAAATTATAAAATGTTTTAAAATGCACTGATGTCATCGAATTAAATGGAGTGCCGATGTCTAATCCATATGGTGAATTTGTGTATAAATAATATGCCAAGAGGTATTCAAAAGTTATCCCTCTTCAAATTAATTTTCATGCAACCAAGCTAAAATAAATTTGTGCAATCGTTGAACTTTGAGGAAGAAGACAAAGAGTTTTTTTGTCTTACTAGCGCTAGGAAGAAGACAAAAAGGGTGAGTGTAAGGTTTGACCCACATTGGACATGGTGGTCCATTGGTACAACGTGTTTCATGAGATCATTGGGAGTGGAAGAGTCCACAATCGATTCGCATGGACGTTAATTGGTGTGTTCATCTTGAGCGCCAAGGGAAAAAGCTTTTGGTTTGCATTCGGTTTGAGTGCCAGGTGTGGAATAAATAGTATGAGGTTCTTGTGGATTTTCAAATGTGCATCTAGCACACACGGTGATCAAATCTACGGCTAGAGCGCTCGTAGAGGCAGAGATTGTGGGTTCGAATCCCACTAGTGGCAAAGGTATTTTTTTTATTAAAATTCTATGTTGTCTAAAGTTTTCTAAGGGGTTATTTGAAGTTATAAGAGTTTGTGAATAATTATTTTATTGGTAATTAATTTGTGTTATGTGGATTAATAAGTGTTTATGAAAGGTTATTTTATTCATAATTGATTTATGTTATTTGAAGTAATAATGGTTTATGAAAGGTTATTTTATTCATAATTGATTTGTATTATTTGGAGATAAAAGGGTTTATGAAAGATTGTTTTATTGAGAAGTAATTTATGTTATTGAATTTATAAGGAAAGTAGATTTGATTTTTGCCAAAGTTATTTTTGCCATTAAATTTGATTAAAGAGGTTTTGAGTTATTTTGGTGGATGTTGAATTTATTTTTAGTTGGGAGAAGGTGTTATTGGATAAATATTTTATGTATGTTGATGGTTGTTTTTGAAAGGTGAAATGATAAGGTGTAATTGAGTATTTACATTATATTATGAGAAATATTTATCTTCTAACCTCTTTGAGTTTGACATAGAAGTGTTTGTGGTTGTGACATATTTATGATATTTCTTCATCATCAATAAAAAGGCATGCGCTCATTCTTACATAAGTTGAGTTGATTGATTGGTTTTCTAGAAAATAAGTTTGGAGTGAAAAGGACTTGATTAGGGTTTCCTATTGAGTGTTTTGAGTGAATGCTTCAAGGTTTTATGGAATAAAGAAGTGTTGTTAAAACCCAGTTTGATAAGCATTGTTGTTGAAGCCATTGGTTATGAGAAGAACTTGAATATGGTTTTGAAAAGAACATGAGTATCATTGTTATGTGATAATTGTTTTATAAGAATTTTTGTTGAAGTGAGTTGTTGAGAAAATAACTTGAAAAAGGTTTTGAAAAGAGCATGAGTATCATTGTTATGTGAGAGTTGTTGTTGAGCATTGTTGGAAACATTTTGAGTGAGTGATCATAATATTGGACTAGGTTTTGTGAGCAAGGATTATTTCATTGAGTAAATGGTTGAGTAAATTTGGTTGAGCCTAGTCAAGTGGATGTGTGAAGTGATTGTTCAAGTTCTATAAAACAAACTATTCTGCATTCCGAATTGAGTTGAGAAAGTGGTTGAGCATTGAGTTGAATTTGAAGCATATTGAGTCTCTAACAATTCTCCTTATGTTTCTAAGAGAGTGATTGAAAGAAATTGAGCATTTTGAATAGTATAGAGCATATTGAGTCTCTAAAAATTCTCTTTATGTTTCTATGAGATTGTACAAGTTCTATGTGGACTTGTTGAGTTGATTTGATGTAAGTCTTTGAGAAGAATTATGGATAGATTTGGTGTGAGCTTTTGTGGAAGCTTACAATATAGATATTGAGCAGATTGAAAAAGTTCTGTGTAGACTTTTTGAGTAGATTGGACAAGTTTTGAGTGGACTTGTTGAGCATATTGGACAAGTTTTGTTGGACTTGTTGAGAAAATTTAAGCAAGTTCTATGTGGACTTGTTGAGCATATTTGATCAAGTTCTGAGTGGACTTGTTGAGCATATTTGAGCAAGTTTTGATTGGACTTATTGAGCAGATTTGAGCAAGTTCTGAGTGGACTTATTGAGCATATTTGAGCAAGTTCTGAGTGGACTTGTTCAGAATATTTAAGCAAGTTCTGTGTGAACTTGTTGAGTAGATTTGAGGATAAATTTTGATGTATATTTGAGGATATATTTGTGCCAGACCAGAGATAGATATTAAGAAAATTTGTGCTAGACTAAAGGATTGTTTTTAGTGCAAATTTGAGATAGACCTTTGGAGGTGATAGAGCAAAGAGGATAGTAGTCTTTAGTGGATAGATATCCATTAGCCAGGGTAGTGAGGATAGGATTTTTGAGTGGAGACAAGAGTCTTCATTGGAGAGAGATCCACAATCCAGTGTAGTGGAGGCAGTAGTATTCTAAAGGATCACCATCCAGATCAGAGGAGAAGGAGTTCTCCTATGGATAGATATCCATAAAATTTATTTAGGGTATTGGTGTCTCCTTTGGACAGAGGTCCATAAACATTGTAATAAGGAAAGGATTCCCAAGAGATTGATTGAGAAAATTTTAGTGAAATATTTTCTTTGTGGAGTAGCCCACATTGGGTGAACCACGTTAAATTGGTGTCTCCATTGTGTGTGATGATTTGTGCATTGATTTGGTTACTGTTGTTGATATTGCTATCTTTACATTGCATAATATTGATTGGAAAGAAAAGTAAAAAGTGATCTTATATTGTTCATCCTCCTCTCAATATAAGCTTGTATTATTCAATTGGTATCAGAGTTGGTTCCTTCAAAAAATGTTTAACAACTTGAAGGAAGATCTTACAAGAACACAAATGGCAAGGAAATGCAAAGGCAGAACCATGAGATACAAGAAGAAAAGAACATATATGGTCATTAAAGAAAAAGAAGATGAATTTGATATTTTTGTTTTGGGAGAAATAATGGAAATAGATTCAAGAGATGAATCAAACAATGGAGAAATAACCAGGTTGATAAATTTTTATACCAGATGTAGGAATACAAGTCACCATACAGCTTATTATCCATAAGAAGGTGAAGAATTTTTTGTTTGTTTTCAACTCGGTCATGATGCAAGATATTGTCATGGGTTCAGCAGTAGTGAAGATGAAGATGATATTTTTGAAAATGAAATCCTATAGGTTGGTTCAAAAAAGGATAACAGGGACAATAAAAATAGGTATGAAGAAAAAACTTTACTTTCAGTATTAGAATAAAATGCTCCTATAGAAGATCAAAAAAAGAAATAAGAGAAAGATTCAAAAAAAGAAAAGAAGCCACTCTTAAGGAACTTGTTGAATTTAAAAGAGAAAATTTAGAATTGAAGACTCAAATACAAGAAGATGAGAAATGTAAGAAAAAGCTTCTACAAGATCTCTCTGACTTGAGAGATAAGGTTGAAAAGGTAAGAAGAGTTGAAGAAGGTATGATTGAAAATTCAAAGGTAAAAAGGATAGAATGTGAAAGACTTATGGTTACTCTTGAATAATTAAAAAGGGAGAACTCAGGATTAAGATTTCAAGCTCAAGAAGATGAGAAAGCAAAAGCAAATTTTCTACAGGAACTCACCAAATTTAAAACCAAGGTTGAAGAAGCAAGAAGGATTGAAGAAGGTATGGCTGAAAAATTAAAGGTAAAATATCTAGAGTGTGAAATATTATAACATGAGATATTTTCACTAAAGATGTAAGTTAAAGGTTCTAAGGACAAGCTACACAAGTTTGAGGAAAATTCAAAGGCTTTAGATAGGATTATCAATGCACAAAGGTCATTAGTCACCATAATAGGACTTAGTTCTAAATAAGAACAAGGGAAACAGGAAGCAGGAAAAGGAGAGTCAAACTCAAAAACCAAAAAAGAAGAAGTGTCAAAATAAGTAAGTAAAATAGAGAGTGAGACTTCTAAGGATAAGTTGGAAAATAGAAAGTTCAACAAGGAAATGAACAATGCACAAGTAAGGAACAGATGGAACAAGAAACAGGTAGAATAGACTAAGAGACCAATGGGGTCTAGGCAAGGTTTCTTCAATGGAAGATGTTTTTCATGTCATAGGTTTGGGCACAAGGATTCACAGTGCAGGACACATGAAATATAGGAATATAGGAACAAACAATTTTTCCATGGGTATTGCTACTCATGTAACTAGTTCGGTCATAAGGCAATGAATTGCAGGGTTCACGACAGAAGAGGATATGGATTCACTAGGAGAAATCCTAAGACATTTGCACCTCTAAGTAATAATAAAATTAAGTGTTATAAGTGTAATAATGATGGTAACACAACAAAGTGATGTAGAGCAAACATTCCAAAAATAGACATGAACAGGAATAGGAACATGAATATGAATAGGAACAGGAACAGAAACATGAATATGAACAAGAAGTAGAACAGGAACATGAATATGAACAAGAATAGGAACATGGATATGAACAGGCACATGAACAAGAATAGGGATGTAAACATGGAAAGGAACAGTCAAAGGAATCAGAAGGATCAGATAAGAAGAAAAGAGGATAAAGATAAAGAACAATACTTTTTAGGAGTATAAATACTCCCACCCAAAAATTAACCACCTCAAAAGAAGGTGGGAGAGGGGATAAGCTAAGAGACTCATTATTAGCCTCGATCCCCAAAGGTGACCCTTTGCCATTGATGTCAAAGTGGAAGATATTTTAGTAAGGGGAGATATTTTGTATTTGAGAAAAGAGGAGAGAGCATTGAGCTAGGGGGAGCAATGTCCCAGGGGGAGCAGAACAACGAAAAGGTCAAGTTTTTCGATAAAAGAAAATTGGGTTACCATCAATGACAAAGGGGGAGATTGTTGGATATTTTGAGCTCATTCAGTTGTCATTGATGTCAAAGTGAGAAGTTGTCATTGATGCCAAAGTGAACACATGAAGTTGTCATTAATACCATGGAGTACACCATCATTAACACTAGGAGCAATACGAAGATTTGAAGCAAAAATTTATTAAAATATTATTCTACAAGGGTTTTTTTAAACATCTTGATGGCAGAATTAAGGTTCTTATTAAAACCATGATGGTAGAATAATCAAATTAGTGGAGTACAATTTGAAGGTTTAAATTTTATCCCAAGGAAGACTTTAATTTTATTAAAGTAAAAGGTTTATAAATATAATTTATAAAATTTAAATTCTATTAGAATTTAAATAATTTATAAATTATAAAAGATTTTAAAATGTATCGATCTCATCGAATTAAATGGAGCGCTGACTTCTAAGCCATATGGTGAATTCATGTATAAATAATATGCCAAGAGACATTTAAAAGTTATCCCTCTTGAAATTAATTTTCAAGCGACTAAGCTAAAAGAAATTTGTACAATCGTTGAATGTTGAGGAAGAAGACAAAGATTCCATTTGTATTATTAGTGCCACGAAGAAGATGAAAATAGTGAGCATAACATGGTGGTCCATTGGTACAATGTGTTTCGTGAGAGCTATGAGAAGGCTTGTATTCAAAATGTATGGTAAGAAGCCATGAAAGAGGAAATAACCTCTATAAAAAATAATGATACATGGGAGCTAGTAAAGCTACCCAAAGAAAAAAAAATGTGTTGGATGTAAATGGGTCTACAAGACCAAATACAATGCTGATGGAAGCATTGAGAGGCATAAGGCGAGACTAGTAGAAAAATATTTTACTCATAAATTTGGCATTGACTATGAGGAAACATTTTCTCCAGTTGCACGACAAGAGACAATCAGATCTGTTCTTTCCTTAGCAGCCCATAAAGGATGGAATGTTCAACACATGGATGTGAAAAGTGCTTTTTTGAATGGATACTTGATAGAGGAGGTTTATGTTCAACAACCTCAAGGCTTTCAAGAATAGGGAAAGGAGAACCTTATTTATAAATTGAAAAAAGCACTTTATGGCCTCAAGCAAGCACCAAGAGCTTGGTACTCACGCATTGATGGCTATTTCAGCAAGTATGGATTCACAAGAAGTAAAAGTGAACCAACTTTGTACTACCTAAAGCATGGATTAGACATTCTCATAGTTTTTTTGTATGTGGATGATCTAATATTTATGGGTAGTAACACTAAAATGAATATGGAGTTCAAAAACTCCATGATGAAATAGTTTGAGATGAAATATCTTGGTCTAATGCGATACTTCCTAGGCATGGAAGTGCATCAATAAAAAAAATGGATCTTCATATGTCAACACAAGTGTGCTCGAGACATGATCAATAAATTGCCATGGAGCAGTGCAAATTAGTTGCAACTCCAACTGGACATGGGATCCAATTGAGCAAGGACGACGAAGCATCAAATGTTGACATGACCACTTACATAAGCATGGTTGGGAGTCTGATTTTTTTGACCAACACAAGGCCCGATATTCAATATGTTGTTTCTCTAGTTTCAATATTTATGGCAAGTCCATCTGAGCTACATCTACAAGCAACTAAAAGAATATTAAGATATGTAAAATGTACATTGGATTTTGGAATCCATTACAAAAAATGTAATTATGTGAAATTAGATGACAGGAAATCTACATCAGGAAATTGTTTTAGTCTAGGTTCAGGACTAATTACATGGAGTTCCAAGAAATAAACTGTTGTAGCATTGTCATCTACTAAGGCCGAGTATATATCCATCACACATGCTAGTACTCAAGCCCTATGGTTGAGAAAAGTCCTTGAAGAGATTGGAGAAAGTCAAAGTGGTCCAACTCGACTGTATTGTGATAATATAAGTGCCATTTAGTTGGCATACAATCCAATCCACCATAGCATATCAAAGCATTTCAATATGAAGTATCACTTCATTCGATACATGGTGGAACAGTAGATAGTTGAGCTTCAATATTACAACACTTTGAATAACATTGCAAATATCTTCACCAAAGGTATAGCTAAAGCTCAATATATAAAGCTGAGAGACTGTATAGTCAGTCCTCTCAACTTTAAGGGGTATAATGTTGGAAGTTAAAGTGGTAAAAGGTAAAAATTTTGTTTGACAACGATAAGCTTTGGACCTTACCCTTTTACCTCCTTAGACGGTAGCTGACTGGGCATATTGGATGGCTTGTACGACAGCTAACTGGGTATATTGGATGGCATGGATGGTAGGGAGTTCGAATCCTATTTCCTTTCCTCCTTTCCTCCCTATTTTTCTTCTTCCCTATCTATTCCCTAAGTTTTCTAAGGCAGTTAATTCTCCTATTATTTAAGCATTGTAAACACTGCATTTTGGATAATCAATAATACTTTACATTTTTCTATTGCTCCACCTAACTACCGTGCCACATAAATACCAGACATGTCCTTATAGGACCATGCAAATATGCCCTTCTTCCTCTTGAGGAGAGCAATTAATTGCTCTTGTTCATCGGGTGATAGAATTTTGCCAAGTTTGATAATTTGGGGATTTCCTTTGTCTAAACTAAGGTCCACATTGATAGTATCTTCAACAGACATGTCGAAATCTTCCTCAAGCTAATGGGGCATAAGAATCAAATGAATGTCATCTAATATGGCATAAAAATATTTTGGCCTATCCTCATCTATTTCTACCTGGAAAACCTCAAGATCCGAAGGTGAAGGTGAAGGTGAAGGGGATGGAGGAATGTATTTTGTGGAATCCCTTAAAAATTCCTCAGATAAGACAAATTTGGCAAAGGATGGAGGTGAGGAAATCTGGTCCATATCAATGAGATTTATGTCAATTGGAATTGGCTTAGTCGGATCATATGGGTTATGGAGTGGGGTGAATAAATCAACAGGATTTATGTTGACTTATGAGCAAAAGTGGATAAGGTTGGATGGAATGGATAGAACCTAAGAACCGATGTTAGGAGATTGATTAACCAGGATAGAAGCAAGCAACACAAATAAATGCATTTGTCAAAATTATATGTACATGCAATAAAGAAAACATGTTTTTGTTGATTTTTTATTTTTGATGATTTTTTTTAATTTCTTGTTTTTGGTAGTGATGAAAACCACTATTTTTGTGTTATGTACATATGTTATAAGTTGGAATTATGAAATGGCTTAATGGAATGTAGGTGGTGGTTCACCGGTAAGGGTGGCTTGTTCTTGTGGAAGAAGCAAGCAAAATATGGGCTCATGGATGGGGAACATGTTGAGATAAAACTCATCTTGTTCAGTATGGGGAATGATGGGCTCCGATTCTTCTTTAGATTCATCTAAAATTATTGACATAAGTTCAAATTATTCATAGATTTCATCTTCAAAATTATTGGTATGGAGGGCTTCTTCTCTTGAATTTATATTAAGCCTTTGGAATGCTTGTTCAAGAGAAAAGGTGGTGGAAAGTGGGTGGAAACCTAGACCTGAACGGTCATGCACCTCTTGATATGGAACATCAATAGGTTAATGCACTCCCTTTTCATGCAATCCTAGGCCATGACCTTGCCAATTGACTATGTGAAAATAGCAAGATGGAAATCCCAATATGTTTGGGATTTTGGCAAGTGCTGGTTCTTTGGGTTCCTCTTAGGGAGTTGGACTTGATGAAGAATCAATCCCCCCATATACAAAAATTATGCTATTTGGAACTGAACCCATGTTATATACTACTCCTATGGCTAAATGTGGGTCATGTGGGTGACTAAAATATTTAGCACTAGGAATGATGAGTTGCGTGATGATGATGTCTTGGACCACATATTCACCAATACTAGGATTAGTGAGGTGGACTTCAAATTGGGAAGATATGGGAGGATCATGGTTGGATGATGGCTCGAAAAGTAGTGAATATGGAGATGCCTCACAATCCATTAATTCAACTTATGAAACATTAGGTGATGGCAATGGATTGGATTAGGAAGGGTGTTGAATGGATTATGATGATGTGGATGGAAATTATGTTGATTATGTGGACTAAATGTGACCACATGTGCATGTAGTCAATGATGAATATGATGAGGGTGTGGAAGCTTGATGGTGGTTGGTGATAAGGAGCTCCTCAAGAATGGGATCATTTGATGAATAAATTGGTGAAGTGGTAGATGGGCATGGTGATAGTGAAAGAAAAAAGTGAGTGGAATAAAGCATGGAATCATAGGGATTTGAAATGAAATTGCAATACTTAAACGGCTTGATGTTTACCAGTATGCAATGTCCTTGTCCCTCATGAATATATTTCAAGCATTGATGTAAAATGGAAGGGACACGTCTCATTTTCCTCATCCAAGGTCTTCCAAGGAGTACATTGTACGCCATGGATACTTCCAAGATGTGAAACATGGTGTGCAACATTTTGACCCCTACTTCAATGGGCAAAACAATAGTACCAATGGTGGAACACAAAGCATCATTAAATGTTTTTAGGATAAATGATGATTTGGTGATATGGGATGGAGGAAGGTTAATATGATGAAGGGCAGATGTGGTGATGATATTGATAGAGGAATCAATGTCAATTAACACTCTTTTAAAGTGCTTCTTGTCAATTAGAGCCATAATATGCAATGGAGGGTCTACTTAGTCCGATGAGATTGGCTTAATCTCAAAGTTATAGAATGTGATGGAAGGCTCCATGCATGTTTGGATGCTCCCTACAAATTTTTTGAAGGCATTAGGATCTTGCAATTGTAATTCAATTGATTTCAAAATATCCATTAATGCCTCACGATGTGGGGGAGATTATTGAATTAACTCATAAATTGACAATTTTGCGGAAGCCATCTTTAGACTTGTAGTTAACTGGCTACTCAATGAGATAATTGGTCATGGTGGATGATTTATGGGTGGATTTAGTGGATTTTATTGGCTAATTATGTGTATGGGTGATGAAGGATTTGGGGAAATTTGAATGGGTGGCGATCTTGGAGGTTGTGAGACACTTGCTTGAGGCGGTTGCCTTGCATTTTGTTGATTGTTTCTTTGACCTCTAGTGACCACATGGATGGCCTATATAAACCCTTGGTATTGTTGGACATGATTGACATGATTAGGAGGAATTTTTGGTATTAGCTCCTCCTACATTTGGTTGCACCTCCTCATGATGAGGAAGTTGTGTTTGAAAAATACCAAGGTTTTGATTTTGTTGAGCAAGGGGATTATCAAGCTTGATCGCCCCCAAGTCAATAAGGTCTTGTACTATGTATTTAAATGCATGGAAATTATTAATTTCGTGCTCATTTTGCATATGATAAGGACAAAATAGATGTTCTCGATAGTATTTACTACATTTGATGGGATTGTTAGGTCTGATTTTGGGTACAACAAGTTTGTTTGTGTCATACAACCTTCAAAAAAGGGAAGCATATGACTTGGATAAAGGTATGTATTGGATATTTTATCAGATAGACTATCATTAGGGATGGTTTTCTAAAGTTGGAACTATGTTCTACATGGCTTGGGTTGTTGAGGGTATCGCATGACAAGAAATTTATTACGATGCCTTTTGCATAGCTTGCTATTGAGCCATTATCGGTTGGCTCATGACCACTTGATTAACTTTATTGGATTAATTGGTTGGGGTAGCCTATGTTTATTTTGGTTTGCCAAAGTAGTTGCTTTTATATTGGCTCTTATTTTGTCATTCTTTATTTTTAGGCTTAAGTATGCCTTCTTAGATTTTGATCTCCTTAATGACACTAGCTTGAGCTAAAGCTTATTCAAATGAATGATAGGTTTGCAGTTGAAGCATCCAAGAAATAGGTTTTAAGCAACTCTTAGTGAATAACTTGATTAGCTCATCCATTGGTAGGGTGAATGGCAACTCGGTGATGACAACCCTCCAACGGTTTCCAAAATCATAGATAGACTCATCATCATGTTGTATTAAAGCATAGACATCATATAATGAGATCTTATTTTTAACATTTAGGATGAAACAATCAAATAATTTATCAATCAATTGCTCAAAAGTATAAATACTATGGTTGGGTAATTTATTATACCATTCCATGGCATCTCCTCCTAATGTTTGAGGAAACGTTCGGAGCATGAGAGCATTATCATTTTGAATTCTAAAATAGGCATGTACAAACGTGCTCATATGTTCTTTGGGATCCTTAGTTCCCTTGATTTTTTCAAACTTATTCACCATGAAATCTTTCGAATATAGCGGTGATGGTACCGACGGATGAATGGGTCGATTGATCAATTGACGTAAGGTTGGTTTCTGATTTACAAACCAGAAGTATATTGTATCAATTGATCTATCTATTTTTGCATGGCCTTAATTTGAGGGTCTTATTTAGGAATGTGGAAGCCTTGAATTACCTGATGATTTTGTGTTGGAGTGGAGAAATGTTATGGAGTGACTAAATGATGCTGATATTGGTAATTATGACTAGGTGAATTCGATGGAAATTGATACATGGGATATTGATGATGAAAATATGGAGAATTATGGAATGAGGTTGATGTATGAGGGTTATGGATAGGTTGGCCAATGGGAATAGGATGGGTGGTGGTATGATTTGGTGGAGAAATAGGGATAGAAACCACAGAAGACTATGGTGCCCATGATGGACCCTAGTTAACAAGGATAGTCTGAGTAGAGTTTGGTAAAGGCTTAGGATTCACATGTACTTTTTGTTGAGCATTTTGATGTTATCTAAGTAATTTGTTCAGGTTTTTCCATGCCTCATTAATCTCTCTATTAGAATTCAAGGGTATAGAAGCAGTTGGTATGGAAGATATGGCTTGGGGACAAGTTATACTAGGTATAGTCACTTGTGAGGCTATAACTTGTGAAGCAATATTTACATGTGCTTCATACAAGGGGTTGGTGTATGTGGATGTGTATGAAGTTCTAGGAGCAAATGACGATTGGGTAATGGCAATACGGAAGGAAGGTGCAATTCATACCTCAAAAAGAGGGTTGGTGTACACCTGGGTAAAGCTATATGGGGGCTGGGAATAAACAAGCTCCTACTATAAAGTAGAATCCTATCTAGGTGAGTTGGGTACTGACTCTAAGAGAAGATTTCATGAGATCTTCTACTATTGCCATGTCTATATGGGTAATATGGTGGTTTATGGTTGGTGAGGTTGAATCTTCTTGAGACAACCATATGAAAGGTTGTAGATGGTAAGGAATGTGTGGGACCTGCAGATAAATCCTCCTATGTCACATTCAAGGATTCTACCATAGAAGTGGTGGGGAAGGTGGATGAAGGTTTCATTTCATTATCTGTATTTAATGCTTTCTTTTGTTTTCTTGTTAATACCATAAAAAAAAAAATGAAAACACATATTATGCAGTAAAATAAAATACCCAATTTAAATTTCACAATAAAAATAAACAACCAATGCTAATTTTGTTTAACATGTGTGTCTTACCTTATTCATTGATTATCTCCTTTGAATGTGAGTTCATTTCCTTAGGCTTCAATCTTGTGTGTTTCAAAAGTGCTAATATGAATTAATCCAAATAAAGGTAAAAATTATGGCTAAGCTAGGGCAACGAGATTCTTGTTGGTGATGAAATCTAGCAAGTTTTATCAGGGGTGACCTAGGGTTTCTAAGGGCAGATATTGGTGGATGGAGATGAAAGCCACCATCATCAAATCTCAAGCAATGGTTGGTGATGAAATCTAGCCACTACTATTAAATGTGAATCATGCAGTGTGTGGTTCTTTTTAAAATTTATGATTTTCTATGGTGTTCATACAATGTTGGTGTTCATACAATGTTAGAAATATAACCACTTTTGATAGTCTAAATCAAAAGCCACTATTCACAATACCAATTTTTCCAAAGGATATAGAGTACACCACTTAAAAACTGCTCTAAACAGTTGGGGGGTTCATCTATTCCTTCTTATAGAATCACCAAAGTATGGGGATGCTCTTGGTATATGAACAATGTTCCTACTTAGACCTACAAAAATTGAAATCCCTAACCCTATAATGTAAACTTATTATGCAATTTCAATTCACATGAAATCAGAATGCAATATTTTTTTTTACACAACAGAAAATCAAAAAATTCAAATAGAATATGTGGATGGATGTAGATGATTAATGTAAAACCTAAGATGCAATCTTGTATGAATGTTATTTTCCATATTAATTAATGTTATTTTTATCTTAAAAACCTGAAAAATACATAAAACTACCAAAATACGTAAACATAAAAGCTAGGATTTTGGCTATAGACTTACAAAATAGCCTATGTTTCTACTCCAAATCTCTATAAAATACCCCTAGGAATTTATGAAATGCACCTGGGCATTTTTATATAGACCTCAAGTGCCACAAGCATTCATGCAGCTTCTGCAACCTTCTACAAACTTCCAAAAACCCTAGATCCAACAAAATCTACGAAATATGTACTTTTGAAAATCTTGCAAGATGATAGAAAATAACAAATAAATTAGTAATGCAAATCACAAATAGAAACCCTTAAGGGATCCCACCCTGATTGTCATTTGAAGAGACAAAAACAAAATACCAAATAATGCTAAATAAATTGAACACAAAGAACCCAGAATTGCACAATAGATGATCTTATATTAATGAGGGGAGCCTAAAAACTCCATTACTACAATGAGGATCTTTGAATCCTTTTTTATACAAATTTACAATGACTAGGGTTCTACGAAACCCTAGCAAACAAGGTTGGTGGTGTCTTCATGCACGTCCTTGCTTCCAATAGAGGAGAGTGGGCTTTGAGTTATCTGATGTTGGGCCACTCTAGCTTAAGCAGCTATCCAATGTTGATGCCACACCTTCAGATATGCACACAATAACATAGTAAATAGATTAGTAACACTTGTGAGGGCTCCACAATGTGAGGCCCTCTATAATAAAATATTAAACCCTAACTATCTACTGTAAATGAAATAGACATAAATGAAAGTGCATGTAATAAAATATTAATCGATGGATTTACCTTACGTGTTTACTATCTTCTGATTGTATGTAGCTTGTTACAGTGAATCGATGTAGTGATTTCCTAGCATCACCTAGAGGCTATGGGGACTTTATAATCTCTAGCATAAAACACCCACGAGTTCTTGGCGGCTATAGGAAATTCCTGTGGGCACTTGGTGATGGTGAAAGGCACCTAGAGGTGTTGGAGGCAGGGAAGGAAGCACCAAGAGGCACTCAGGGGTGATAGGAAGTCCTTGAAGATGTTCATAAACTAAGGGAGAAGTCTGTAGAAGCAAATTTAATTGAGTGACGGAGGTGGCGGTAGATGTGGGGGTTATATTGAGCGAGGATGGGAGGGAAGAGCACTCAAATACTCTAGGGAACTTTGGTGACAACTTCTTCAAATTTAGGATATTAATTTCTTAGGGTTTGAGCCATAAAAATGGCTCTTATTAATAATCCAACCTAGGGCATACTTAGGGTTTCAATGATACTAATCATGTGGCTAAGATAAAGGTACATCGAAGGTTGGATATTAAATTTAGTTTGTGGCATGGATTTATGTAAATGGATGGATATGATTAAATAAAATCATATGGTTGGGATTAATTCACTTATATAAATATATATTTATTAAATATATATATAAAATATTAATATTAAATACATATAAAATAAATATATAAAAATATACATGAATAGTGGGCATAAATAGTGGGAAAGTATGGATGGAGGACAAGTGGCTACGTTTTGGTGTCTACATATAATTTTTACCTTTATATTAAGTAATTCTTGCTTCGTGATTGACTTAATCTTAGGATTCATTGGTCTCTATTTCTTTCTAAATGGTTTTGCATCAGGAACTAACTCAATGGTGTGTTGGACTATGTTTTTATCATAAAATTTCAAGTCTTCATAGGTCCAAGCTATTATATCTTGACACTGAATGCACAAAGCCTTGAACTCTTCAACCACATTTTTAGTGCATTGGGTACCAATCTTAAGATTCTTTCCATTCTCTATTTCTACTTCTTTGTAGACCTTATAACTTATCTGCTTGTTTTATATTTCTTTCCATATTCATTATCAAAAACATTTTTTAATATAATAAATCCTTTAGGTATATGGTTGTTTTTCAACTGTATGATTTCCTACTATTCAATTTGTTGAGGTATCTATTCTTGTAAGTTATAAAAGCTTGTTTCTCTAACTAAGAAATCAATAATTTGGTCATCATTCTCAAATACTTTCCAAAATATTTTCTTGTCTAGTATTGAAGGCCTAAAAACCAACTTGACTCTTTTGTTCTTAGTTGGAACCTTTAGTAGCTAAGGCATATGCTAAAAGATTATTTTGTTTTTGAATAACATGTATATTTAAGGCATCGAAGAATTACATTAAGTCCCATACTCTATCCCCATAGGCTTTCAAGTAGTGGTGTTTGCTATTACATTTTTTGGTAACTTGATTCACTACTAATTCTGAGACACCATCAATATCCAACAATTTTATACCTATTTTCTTGACTTGCATAAAACCTAGACATAGGTCCTCATATTCTACAACATTGTTTGTGCAAGACCAGATTAGCCTATAAGAAAATTTCTTAACATCTTTTAAAGGGGATTTTAAGGCTACTCTAGCACTAGCTCCATTTTTACATCTTGCTCCATCAAAGTGTGGGCTACCTTTGAATTGATATGGCAGGAGTACCTTTCTGTTCTTCAAAAGAAATATTGTATGTGCCCATTTTGGTATGTTCAAATGGTATCCAATCCTCAAGTTCTAAATATTCTAATATTTCCACCAATTTTGGTTCTTCCATAACAAAGTAATTATACATGTCATCTTCAATATTTTCAATATGGTAGGCCACTGGCTTCTCTGGAACTATCTTTATCCTCTTGCCTTTGTGGGGAATCATCATATGAGAGTAATCTAAATACATATATCCCCCTAATTTGGCAGTGAATTCTCTTGAAATACATAAGCCAAAATAAGGCTCTAGATCAACTATAACTATTTATTAGACTATAGTAACCTTTGGGGATCTATGCAGTTTCATTAGAACATCTTTGACTACTCCAATGGTATTCATTGGTGTTTCATCTAACTATAAGACTCCTAAACATGAACGGATGTATTCCATACCCATTTCTTCATAGATTGATTTTGGCATAATTGTAGTCAAAGCTCCTCAAACTATTATACAATTGTGAAAAATCCATCCTTCCATTCTTAAAGAGATATAAATAGGAGAAGGTTTATTCTTTAATGTTATTGGAGTCATTTTCTCTTGCTTGTGTGCTAAGTTGTATATAGTAGGAGTTTCTATTTCTTGATAATTTATGTTTAGATAAGATTTTAATAGGTCTATTCTTTATTCTTTTATGTTTGTTTATTTTGTTTAGTAGCTAAGGCATATGCTAATAGGTCTATTTGGTTATAACTAATGAAGAGTGTGTCATTTAGACTTGCTCTAGAAGGAGTTTTTTTCAATTCCTCTACAATATTGAAATCAAAGTTTTATAAAGGATTTCTCTCGTGTTTCCTTTTTGACTCACCAAATTTTTTTTTATATTATTGATTTGCTTCAATTCTTTTCTTTGGAGTGATAGAAGGAAACTTCAATTTCTCCTTGGCTTCTTCTTTTGACCCTGTGTGTTCCTTCATCCTCTCTTTATCACCTTGTCTTGGAATACACTTCTCATTACTTTGTTCTTTGGGGTTCAAATCACTCTTTTCAGTTGCTTGTGGGATTGGGAACTTCTCATTATTTGGTAAAGGTTGTTCCCTCTTATTTTGAGAAGGAACTTGAAATTGCCCCATTTTATGTGGATCAATTTGTATTGGTTTCTTCCTTGATCTTGTAAGCACAAAAATAACTTCTTCTTCCAAAGGATCTTGTTTGACCATGATTTGTTTAGGTTGCTAAAGCATATTTACTCTATCCTTCTAATTTATTTATACTTTTTCCATGAATTTTTGTACATGGTGTTGATACATGACACATGTATCTAGACTATGGGGGTCATTGCAAACTAAACACCAAGAATATCCACTAGTTTCATGGATTAACTCCTATTATTTATGATTAACATTAATCTTAGGCACCCATGTGTTGTAGGTGAGTTGGAGAGGGTAGGAAAATCCTCCAAGGGAGGTCCTTGGTTTGAATTTCCACCCTACCAAACGCACATTGGGTATCCAAAATCTAGTTGATAATGTTGGTGCTATTAGGTCCGGGCGGGATTACCAGGTGATTTTGATGGTGTAGAACCCCCTGGTCATGATTTCTCAAACCAAGGTAGCCCCACAAGGGAATTTTTGCTAAATTAAAAAAAAAAATTAATCTTATGCCCTGTGTTGCTACTTGTAGTAGGCCTTTGATCCTGTTTATGTATGGGAATCTTCTTTTTTGAGATCTCTCTCACTTTTCCATTGTATTTACCTTTTTTTTTTTTTTTTCAAGGTGTTTTGTATATCAAGTAATAAAGGTAATTATTGAGGCTCCTAGGATGGAAGAGGAGGAAAAGAAATTAGAGTTGGTGATATTTTAAGATGAGGAATTAGAGCTATTGAAGGGCACAAAGATGACAATGGTGGGGGATCTATGAAATAGGATGTTGTTGTCTTTGATTGAGTTGGGTACTAAACAATTTCAAGGTAATAAGGCATGACAAATCTGGGAGGTAGCCTACCTATCAAAATCCTAAAATTCTCTGCATGAACAATTGCCTAATAATCTTGTGGAGAAGTGGTTATATTTGACTGTTGACTTTGTAACCCTATATCTAGACCAAAGGATCTAATATAATACATGTATGCAAGAGGAGAAGTTGGTCTAACCTTAGGGGGAGTCCTTTTCCACATTCTATTAAACCTTAAATTAAAATCAAAGACCAATTATTGTGGATGTCTTTGCATAATAGTAAATTGAGTCAAAAGTGAAAAGGGATCCACTGATTCATTGAATTCTTCCATGAAAGGACCTACCAAGTCAACCCATGAATGAATGCTATTATCTTCTAGGGTTCTAAACCAATGAAGGAATTTACCTCTAAAATATAGGGCTAGAAGTCTAATAATAACATCTTTGTTTCTAATATTATGGATGACTTCTAAGGATAATACATCTTGACAATGTTCATATGGTGTTTTAATAAAACTATCATATGTGGGTATAGCCTTCAATGTAGCTTGGTAATATCATTCATATGAGAAATTCCTAAAGGTCTTGAACTATCCCAATTGGGAAAACTTTACTAATTAGGATCTTGATTTTGGGCCATGGTGATTGGAGTAGACTCAAAAGTAGATTGGTGATTAGGTGGTGATTTAGTATCTTTAGAAGTAGACTCTAGAGAAGGATTTCTTGTATGCCTAATTTTTTTGGGTGGTATCTTAAGAAAAGGTATTGGTTCTTGACTATTTTTTATAGATGACCTAGTAATCATGAAAGTATAAAATGGAAATAAGGGTTTCTAGGTTCTTTTACTCAGGGAGTCACCAAGTGAATTTATTTTCTTCACTAATGAGATCAAGATAATTCACTAAACCTTGATTCCTCTAGGAAAAATTAGTTAGTGATGATAATTTTTATCTAATGGTAAAAATTATACCTTATCATTGATCCCACCAGGCATGCTAAAAATTATTGTGGCTCATATTCACACTGATATGAAAATATATTGGAACTATTATCTATTAGGATTTGAAAGATGAGCACCCACTAGTCACAACCCAATCCCAACATTGGGTGAGTCAAATATGTTCTAATCCAACCTCCAAAGTAGGTTGGTTCCTTGTCAACTTACTAAATGTTGAATTCTAAGCTCAATTAAGGTAGTAGAAGGGATAGGGATAGAAATGAGAAAGGTTAAGAGAGTAAGGGTTAGAAAAATATGAATGATAATTGGTCAAATAAAGCTAATAACATAGACTTCCATTGAGCAACTCTTGTAGATCAAGTTCAATAAGATTAAATAAAACTAACAACATTCACCATTTGTCAAATTCACATTTAAAAGAAATTGCATACTTAAGAACCATTCCAAACATCTAGGGTATTAGCTATCCAATATCAGTAGAATACACTAATCCTCTAATTAATATAAATGAATTCTTAAACATACATTCAGAGGTGAATCATTCCAATTGCCCTAAGTTAGCAATCCAATAACAATAGAATAAACTAGCTTAGCAACATTCATAGAAATGACTTCATAGAATTGTTACCAGGAAATTGAAGAAGAATGGCAAAGATGAGGCAAACACTCCAAGTAACACTCCTTTATTGATCAACATATGAAATTACAATAGTAGTGCAAGCAAACACTTTGGAGTTGGTCCTTGAAATGAATCCATGGCTTCTATTTATATATTTTTTTACAATAAAAATTTAAATATGAGTCGTTATAAGGAGGTTAGAGGACTAGGCAGGAAAAATGCCTATGTGGCAACCATTTATTTTATTAGGGGAATCAATCTTAAATTCACTTCATTGTTTTGATGCAACTAGTTTCTAAAACTTTCTTGGCTATCATGGCTTCAAGTTGTGAGCATGTGAATTGGCTAGGAATCTATTATCTAATCTCTTATATGAGTTGCCCCCTATTCTTGTAGTAATTTTCCATTATAGATTTTCAACAAAATTTTATTGGTTAGATTATTCTTGAGGCTTTTGGATCTATCGATTCATCTTCCCTTTCTAATGTTTCATCTTCTGCTTAATAGATATGAACATAAATATTTAGCTTCATGCCTTCTCTTTCTCCTTTGCCTATCATGAGGATGCGATAAAAATATCCTTTTATTTATGTTTCTTGAGAAGTCTCAATTCCATCTATTGATTTAGCTTTGAATGAACGTGATTGAGTTTCCCTGATTCTCTTTATGATAGTTGGTGTATCGTTTGGTCAAACCCTACTAAATCATCCCAAAATTGTGCTTGCCACTTGATTTCAAACACTTTTAACCATTTTGACCACAACCATGGGATTATATCTTCTTCCTCATATTGGCTAAAAATTATGGTTGATTTTTGAGTTTGGCCTTGTTTGTCTAGTCTTAGTGTAGATTTGAGCACATTCGTTCTATAGTGGTAGCTTGGAAATATTGGCTTGCGGTCATGATTAGAATAAAAATCTACCCCTTTTGACCATTTTGACCATGGTGTTGAGACATTTCATGGTCATGGCTTACTTGATAACATTATGTTGTTTGACTAGTTTGAGTGTGGTCTCGAGTAGGCTCATGGATATATTTCCCTTATGATTTGAGCTTCACTTTGATCGTGTTGATCATGGTTTTGAGCAAGCTCAAGAACATGAATAATTTTCGTCTTATGCACTTTTTGACCATATTAATCATGAAAATGAGAGTTATACTTTCAATTGCTTATTGGGAAAGATTTATTCAGGGTCATGATTAGAATCAAAATTCACACACATTGGCTACTTTGACTTTTGCATGGAGCTAGCTAGTGGTCATGGCTTGAATCTCTAAAATTACCAAGTTGACTAATTTGACCACAGATTTAAGAACATTTGTGGTTGTGATTCTCCTAGAAATATTTTTCTTTGAGAATTTCATGATCATGATACATTTTCAATATAAGGCCCTCTTTGACCATGTTGATCGTGATTTTGAGAAAATTCATGGCCATGATTTGTTTTAGATTGAGGTACAATTTGACTATTCTAGCTACATATTTGAGAAGGCTTTGATCACATGATTGTGATATTTCATCCCTTGGCATCTTTTGACCAGTCCTTGATCACATTTTTAAGCCAAATTCTCAACACTCAGTCATTTTTTAAAATGTTCTTAGATTTACCACTGATGTATCATTTTTGCCTACAAGGACTAACCCATCAAAGAAGAAGCTATTATGGAGTATATATTCATGAACCATATCACAAAGAGTATCTTATTTAGTGTACTCCCCTAGGGTTGCGATTAACTTGGGATGAACTAAGGTTATCAAGTTACAAAATAAAATGGTGGATGAAGGTGGGGGTCCCTCATCCTAATCACTCAATTTTAAGTTGTTATGATCTATAAAATCTACAAAGTTATGACTTGATCATCATCAATGGGTAAGGGTTGGTTCTTGTTGGGGATGTAGCCTATGCCACACCTCCCATACCAAATTTCAAATTCTAAAGGTTCCTTAATACCTTGTGATTGAGGCCTAAACTCTTACCATTGTATCCCATATTAGTTAGGATTTTCTTAGGTAATGGGTAATCATTGTATAGGAAATAGGTGGCAAACAGTTTCTCTATGGGTGAGGGGTTACTACCATGAATATTTTCTTCATGGAAAGTTCCCACATAAGTAAAGGTACACATACCTATGTGTACTATTTCACCCTTCTTATGGGGTAAACCCATGGTTCAAGGTGAAGGTGGTAGCTTGGCTATGTCTATGAGAGGATTTTGAACCAATTGATTAACTTTATCCTTAGAATAATTTATGATTGAAGATGTAACAACCCTCCTTGGCCGAACTCTATGTGAACATTGAACTATGATTTGTGTGAATGTTTAATGGTATAGTTACATCTCATGATGTCTATTTGATAGAATGATTTATATTCATTTGAGCATGGAATATGGTACTACTAATGTAATTTTGGATGCAAGAGCAAGTGCTCTCTCTCTTTCTCTATGGTGGGAGACCATGGGGGAACCACCTAATATGAGGGATATCTTAGGAAAATGATGTTGATGACTTGCTCATCAATAGCTCAGGGTAAAAAATTACCCTTCATGTAGATGCATATCATTTTTCTTATTTCCATGTTCACACCATTGGGCTAGGAAGTTGCTTGCAATGAGTCTCCTTAAAAAGGTTGGTGATAGCATTTGTCTATCTTAAAAGAGACTGCCTACTTAAGGATAAAATAATGGTGTGGAACATTATTGGAGTGAATTTATGATTGTTCATGGTATGCTTAGATGTGGATTGATTTTATACCTTAGATTCATGAAGTATTAATTAGCTATTAATACTTGGGAATTATGAAATAAATCAAATGATGGCTTTGAATATTTCTTAAACTATTGAATTAAATTTTGGTTTCTAATGCTTGGTTTAATTTAGTTAAACAACTAGTAATAATGTATTAAGACTATATCCTATTTGAAATAATGTTAGGATCCCATCCTAACATTATTTTATAATTCTCATTTCTTATGTGATGACCCACTTCCAACATGGGAGATTCCATCTATAATATTATTTTGTAATATTTTATAATGTATGTGGCGAGTAAGGCACCTAGCCAAGTGGGATCATTTCATTTAATTGTTATCAAGATTGTCACCGATGTTTGGTAGAAGATTCTAGTTTGAGTGGCATTTTTCATGTAATCCAACTCTTGGGCTTAGGGTTAGGATTGCATGAAGTCTTTTCTTTAAAAGCTATGAAGCCATGTACGAATGTATATTTTTGGAAGTTAATGAAATATTTAAGGAGGTTGCCCCCTCAAAGAGGCCTATGATTTTGAGTTATTTTTTATGTTGTTTCAATTTTGCAATTACTTTATACATAGTGTTATTCGGTTATTTTATGTATTTCAATTATTTATAGTATTTTGTGTGAGTGAGATATTTTTAGTAGTAGGTTCCTAACAATTGGTATCAAAGCGCTTTCAAGAGCTGAGTTCTACTATGACTACAACAATTCTTGCCCACCTATTTTTTCCTGTTAGGTATAAATTTTTTGTGCTTTTCATTTTTGTTTTCCTTTATTTAAAAAAATTAGCAAAACTTAGAAAAAGCAAAAAAATACAATCTTTTTTACAATAGTCGAGTAGGATAGAAACCCTATGTCATCGATTTTAAAATATTTTGAAGGAGTTGTCATTATTGGCTAATATAGATAGCTTATAAAGTATCTAGTGAAATGAGGGGTGATCGGGATCCAATACCTAGGCATCAAACAACACTCATACATGAAATTGAGCTCCCATGCATCTTCGGGTGTATCGAGAAACCATTTAGGCTTAAACAAAATTTTATCCAATAGGAATATTTTTGATCTTGTATTATCCATAGTCCATGAGATAAAAAATTCCATATGATCACCCTCTTGTACTATCAAAGAGGTAGATAGTATGCTCAAGGGTATGTGTGGAATCCTCCTTGGGTAGTGGCCTGAAATATTGGTTTGAGCACTATTGTTCATCACTGTGGTATAATAGAGGGCCTATGGATATTACATACTCCGTGGTACAATAGAAGACCTATTAGTTCTATTAAAACTTCATCTTGAAAAAACAAAACCTTCCTATCCTGCTTAATCTGCATTTACGACCCACAAAAGTGAGCATACAAAGAAGGTCTTCCCTATCCTCGAAGAACAAACTTTGGCATGCACAAAACAGTTAGGACAAAGTCTACAAGCATCTATGATAGTCAATAATATTCTACTACCATCCAAATTAGTGGTAGTAATAGTTAGTTCAGTGATAGTAATAGTTAGGTTCATAGTGGCAGTAACAATCATTTATACCGATCAAAAATTTTATGTTGTTATTGTCATAAATAGAACTATCAATGTCAATAACTACATAGAATAAAGAATCTTGAGGTTAGTGAAGTGAACAATGTTAGTAACTACAGTATAGATGATAGGTACAAATACAAGACAGTGACATGGTGGTTAGTAGATAGAACGCACAGGTTAGTGATAGTTGACCCAATACCCAAATTTTGAACCAAAACTCCAAATCAAAAATCGACCATACTAGTAGACTCATCAAAACAAAGGATAAAAAAAATTTTGGGATGTCCAAAACTAGTTTTGAGATATATAGCTCATTCTGATCGTTATTCCAAGATGATTAGTTTAATATATAACACGCAAGCACTTTTTTGGACTTTTTTCTAAAAATAGTAACACATGTAATCAGATTCTATTTTTAGTAATTCAGTGAAAGTGGTTCAAGACTCTCCAAAATGGCTACTGGTACTCATTGACATAAAAAAGAGATAGACCAAACCAATGCATTGCTGGAATCCCTTAGAATATTTGTTGATAACATGACCCAAGCAAACCAATCCATAAGGTAAGAGTTTCAAAACTTTATAGAGGATTACGATGCCTCAAAAAACCACTTGGAAGAAAAACTTGTAGATGTGGAGTACAAATTGCAAGGTGGTCCAAGAAGGTATGAGTACTATACTGAACACTCTGAATGAGGTAAAGGTAGGGAAACATATGACTCTCACCCTCACTATGACCATGACCCTACTGATGAGGCCCAAAAATGCCTCATTATTGCACAATGTTTGACTACCATATGATAAGTTAATTTCCAAATAGTTGACTAAAATATACTATTTGTTAAGTGTTTACATGATTTTATGTTAGGAATACTATATCTCTGTTTTTGACTATTTTCAGCATTTTGTGACTGATTTTGCTTGATTAAGTAGCAAGTAAGAACATGCATTTCAATTAACCAAATGTGGTATGCTGATATCCATTAACTTCTCAATGGTTTTTGAATGTTTTCCTGCCCTTCAACTTGTTTCAAATCCACATTGAAGCCAAAAGTTTAGGACTGTCATAAATCTAAAAATCTAAAAAAACAGCCATATAAAAATCAGCAAGTTGTCACTTTATAGGAACACCTTGAAGTTGTCAAGCAAAGCATGAGGATATGGATGGAATGAGTTCAGAAGGACTACAGAAGACATCTGACCTATTTAGAAGCATTCCCACATGGTCTAAATAGGCAGCAACAGGGTATAACAGAGCAAGGGACAATTGTGCAAAGATCTGTTGCACTATTTCAGCATTGTTACTTGGTGAATGAAGTGTATAAATTCAGTAGCAACTTGATGTAATCCTTCATGTTGATATTTGAATAATTTTTCCATGTTCTAATTTGTTTGAATTTGCAAGAAATGCCAATATTTTACAACCGTGCAACAAGAATTGGAAAATGCAGTAATTTACCATGTAAATTCCAGCAAGCTACAAATGAATGGCAAGGCATGGAATTCACACATGGAGAGGAATGAAGGCTATTGCAATATGATCCTGAGGGCTAATCCACCTGAGAAATGTAGCTAAAATAACTTGAAGAGCACACAGTTGTTCATTCTGAAGATCTTCGAAATGAACAAGACATCTTCGAAATGAGAAATACAGTCTCTTCGGAATGAGCCACTTATCTTCGGAATGAGAACAGAAAAGTGCTTTTTGACTTTTTGACTATTTTTGATGATGGAAAAAGGGAAAGAAGGTTGAAAAGGTTAAAGGAAAATATCTCCCATCTGACTTTTCCGTCCTTGCCATCCAAAGCCACCATTCATGGAAAAGATCAATTTTGATCCTCTTCTAGGATAAACACATAAATAATTGTAGCATAATAGGAAGTTGTTTGCAAGATAGAAATGGCATATTCTGAAGTGAAGAAAGATGTGTGAGATATTTCTAGACTCCTCCCATGTACTCCCACCACTGAAGATGCTTTCTAAGGGCCAATGACTACTACTGCAACACAAACTGTCCAGATTTGCATTTATTTCAGATCCAAAATTATTGGCAAATCACTGTAAAGCAGCACATAGGCTGATTTGAGCATGGGATATGTTGTAAATATTTATATAAATAACACAGCTCCCTCCTTGGTTGAGCCAGTTAGGAATTAGAATAGAGGAGAGTTTTCAATAGCAAGCAATTAGGATTGTACAACAATTTTTTGTAACAGTTTTCAGCATGTTCTGTCATCAATAAAAGTGCAGCTATTTTATCATTTTCTGTTCTGAGTGTTAATTAGTTAAGGAGTGCTTTTCACCTCCTTCTAGATCAGGAAGTATGGGCCCACTTTCAGATCTAGAAGGAGGGATTTTATGGCAGGTTTTAATCTGTAATTTTGCTACAACAGAATTAATAGATTGCTTGCCATATTTCATTTTCTTGTTTTTATTTTGTATTATGTGATTTATGTTTTCTATTATGTTTGTGTACAACATTTGTGTGTATGTCAGCTGACAAATTATATTAAGCATTTTTCCTTTGCTTTCTATATTTGCCCTGCTTTTCTGTTTTAACAACTTTTCATTTTCAGCATATTTCATTTTGTTGTCAATTCCTCGTAGCAGAAGCTTGACGACCTTTTGTGGCAGGGCATTGACAGGTGTTTTATTTCCAAGCATCACTTCCATTCTGCAAGAGTAAAATAGGTTTCAATTTTGCAAGTGTAATTTAGGATTTCATTTTAGCAACATTTCAATTTAGCAATTTCAATTCTATTATTTCAATTCTGCAAAAGTAGATTAGATTTCAATTCAGCAATTTCAATTCATGCAATTGTAGTTAACTTTAATTTTCTGAAATTAGAATTAGTTTTTATTTCTTGCAAGTTTCCATTCTACAGATTAGGTTTAGTGTGACACCAAAAGGCTAAACCAAATCTGTCTCACCCAATAAATGCTTGAAATCTGAATGCCTGAATTGTACTCTGCCCTAGCCTTCTATCGTAGACAACCTTGGACACCACCCCGGATTGATAAATCATTGAGATTAAATGATGAGACTCAATGACACTCATCATTTTGGCATCGTTTTTGGGGAACATGGTGTTGTTAGAGGGTAAAAGCAGTCAAATAATTATTATTGTGCTAAGTTATGAAGTTCAGAGTTAAATCTGAATGTAATAGTTGGTATAAATAATAATTATTGATAGTTGCATTTCAGTCCATTTAGAAAACAAGCAACCACAGGGAGGTGATCTTCACACTTGGGGGTTAAATTGCTTATGTTTGAAATTCTTGATAAAAATTGAAAGAATTCATCATCCTCATTATCAAGAAACATAAGATCTCTTAGAGGAGCCATCTGCTAGTACTACCATTTTTATATCCATATCATCATGGTAGTATAAACAAATTTGTACTAGGTGTTGGAAAGATATCATGGTAGATATACAAGACTATCCCTTGAACAAAATAGCCATATCAGCTACCTGTAGCATTTGTTCATAGGGACATATCATTGATGAATGCCATTTACTTCCATAACTTAGAGATGCAAAATCTGTTGCCTAGTCTGAATTCTTCTCAAAGAGAGATCCCAACAACAACAAATAGGGCAAGTAAATCAACCACCACCTTCAGCCCAACCTGTGGCCAATATGAATAATATAGGACATGCAACCCCTGTCTATGTAAGCTGAATCTATTAAAAAAAAATCACAAAAACTTTTGCACAATCAAAATAGGAGTTTACAACTTAATGATGATCCTAGAGTTTTCCATTATTACTTAAATATTGTTAGGATTTTACCGTGCTAAACCGCAACCTAGCAATTCTTAGCCTACACAGACAATAGTTGATCTCATTAGAGGTGATCCTACCTGACAAGTAGTTGATCTGCTAAAGTTGTACACTTCTTGTCTTATTGTGCAAACCAAAAATATTTCTTTTTTTAGCCCAACCTGTGATCAGTCTGAATAATACAGGATAGGCATCCCCTATCTATGTAGCTGAATCTGGTAAAAAAAAAAATGTAGGAAATGTTATTGACTACAGCAACATCCAATTGTGCTCAAACAAGAACTTACCTGAGCTTGAAGAGATAAAAATCAATGGAGATACATAGAAAACCTTTAGTCCAAACACACAAAAATTAGCCTTGGATAAAGGAGAAAAACTAGAAAAACTGCACATAGAAAATTTACTTCCATTGAACTCCTTAGTAAGAAATTACAAAGGGGTAAATTATGTCCTCCTAGGAATGAAACAAATTGAAGTGCAGCCAAGAAAATTCTTGAACATTATTAGTTAGCTGACTTATAAACAAAAAGTAAAATTGTTGCTATTTTGAAACAATATTTCAATCCCTTTACATGGAATTACAAGGGTATATCAAGATTTTATCTTGATGTAAGCACTTAACATCTTTTGGGAATTGGTATTTAATTGTTTCAAGTATAGATTGACAAGATTTTGTAGACTAGGAGGCATGGACAACACTTGATTGAAGAAGTTTTCAGATATGGAGCAGTGCTTCTTTCTCCCATTGGTAATTCATGGAGGATGTTAGTGGTGAATGGATATTGCCTTCGGGTATACCATGCACCATTAACTAAGGAGGAGTTCTTGAAGGAGATTCCATTGGATGTACACATAATGGAAGAGAATTTCTCTTCAATATCAGATTCAGAGTGATGATAAAAAGTTTGACAAAAAGAAAAAAAATACAAGAAAAGCAAAAAGAAGAATAGTCTTGTTTGTGAACTTCCTTCTTGGGTACAAGCAAGACAAGAAAAATTGAAAAAAAAAGAGAGAAAAAAAATTGCAGCAGAGGCATGTCCCACAAAATGGGGATACATGAGGACAAGCATCAATTTCAGCAAGGAAGAGGAACAATGGAGCCAATACTTCATTTCCAGCAATAAGGAGGCAATTATGATGTAAGAAGATTCTTACTGCTCATCTAGAAAGGAAGGTTGCATCAATGTTGCAGGTTTCAACAGAAAGAGATGGTGTTTTCATACAACAATTGACATGTTTTTGCAGAATAAGGATTGGTCTTATCCAAATAAGAGTGAGAGATGTTCTCTCTCATTGAAGCACTTGAAAAAAAAAAAAGGACAGAAGTTGGTTGAAAACCAGAAATGGCAACCTCTTCTGATGAAAAAAATGAAAAAAAGAGATGAAAAAAAATGAAAAAAAAGAAAAAAAATGAATAATTCAGTAGTGAAAACCTTCTTGGAGGCGCTACTGAGTTGGCTTGCATGAAAACCAATTTTTCGGCATGCATTGCCTTGTTGATCTACCCATCATTGTTCCACCATTGTACAAATCTCACACTGCACATGTGTTATGTTTTTTATGTTTTCAGATAGCCTGCTAACAATCATCAAAAGCAACTTTGTAAGGTGCATGACCAATTTTCAAGACAGTAAGGTATGTGTTTCTTGCATTTAATTCATAGTAAACATTTAGCATTTAGTGTATGATAATCGGTATTTGGCATAAACTATTCATACAATATTGACAAGTTGAAAAAGGAACATGTTCAAGATGTCAAGAAACACCCCTTATGCCCTTAATTGCATGGAAATTCCAAAACTATGCAAAAACCTGATTTTGGGATAGACATGGCAGCAATTCTATTTCAATTTGTAGGGCAAATTTTAGAAGGAGAACTGCAAGTTTATATCTCACAATTGTCTGATAAATTGAAGGAGGATAATCAACAAAATGCACTTGAAGGTTCTATTTTAGTACTACTGGAATAAAATAACAACATACAAAACAAAGAATAGCATCTAAACAAAAGGATGAAGAAGGGATTTTTGATGTTATGGAAGGCTTATACACTCTAGAGATGGGCCCACAATAGAATCTGTAGCTAACTTTTGCATAGGAGGTCATTTCTGCATTTTTTTTGAAGATCTTCAAAATGAACAAGACATCTTCGAAATGAGAAATACAGTCTCTTCGAAATGAGTAGACATCTTCGGAATGAGAAATACAGTCTCTTCGAAATGAGCAGACATCTTCGGAATGAGAAATACAGTCTCTTCGAAATGAGCAGGATATCTTCGGAATGAGCAGAAACTGTACCAAAATTGTTGAAAATGCTACATAATAGCAAAAAGAGTAGGGTACATCAAATATTGAGGTTTATAAGGCTCTACCACAAGTAAGTACATCCCTCAAGCATTTCAAATCCAAAAATTTTATCAATTTTGTTCAAAAGATGCAAATAACAAAAATAAGCATTCAGGCTGAAATATTGTTAAGAATAGAAAATTCCATCAGTAGTAGTGCATCTGCCAAATATGGTTCCACAATAAGACTATTGCAAGATGAATCACATGATATCAAGCCTTTAAGAGGTACCTTGCAACACTAAAACTTGTAGAAAGATAGAAAAAGAGTCATACATGTGCTTAATTGCAAAATACTTGATATAGTGCAGCAAGGAGGAATTTCTCAGTTAGCAGGTAGCAAAGGATGTTGTTCACAAGAATAAAACCTACATATTACTATGGCCTACTAAGATGCATGAGGGCATGCATCAGTTCAAGTTGGGGGGGATGATGAGGCCCAAAAATGCCTCATTATTGCACAATGTTTGACTACCATATGATAAGTTAATTGCCAAATAGTTGACTAAAATATACTATTTGTTAAGTGTTTACATGATTTTATGTTAGGAATACTATATCTCTATTTTTGACTATTTTCAGCATTTTGTGACTGATTTTGCTTGATTAAGTAGCAAGTAAGAACATGCATTTCAATTAACCAAATGTGGTATGCTGATATCCATTAACTTCTCAATGGTTTTTGAATGTTTTCCTGCCCTTCAACTTGTTTCAAATCCACATTGAAGCCAAAAGTTTAGGACTGTCATAAATCTAAAAATCTGAAAAAAATAGCCATATAAAAATCAGCAAGCTGTCACTTTATAGGAACACCTTGAAGTTGTCAAGCAAAGCATGAGGATATGGATGGAATGAGTTTATAAGGACTATAGAAGACATCTGACCTATTTAGAAGCATTCCCACATGGTCTAAATAGGCAGCAACAGGGTATAATAGAGCAGGGACAATTGTGCAGCACTGTTGCACTATTTCAGCATTGTTACTTGGTGAATGAAGTGTATAAATTCAGTAGCAACTTGATGTAATCCTTCATGTTGATATTTGAATAATTTTTCCATGTTCTAATTTGTTTGAATTTGCAAGAAATGCCAATATTTTACAACTGTGCAACAGAATTGGAAAATGCAGTAATTTACCATGTAAATTCCAGCAAGCTACCAATGAATGGCAAGGCATGGAATTCACACATGGAGAGGAATGAAGGCTATTGCAATATGATCCTGAGGGCTAATCCACCTGAGAAATGTAGCTAAAATCATTTGAAGAGCACACAGTTGTTCATTCGAAGATCTTCGGAATGAACAAGACATCTTCGGAATGAGAAATACAGTCTCTTCGGAATGAGCCACTTATCTTCGAAATGAGAACAGAAAAGTGCTTTTTGAATTTTTGACTGATTTTTGATGATGGAAAAAGGGAAAGAAGGTTGAAAAGGTTAAAGGAAAATATCTCCCATCTGACTTTGCCGTCCTTGCCATCCAAAGCCACCATTCATGGAAAAGATCAATTTTGATCCTCTTCTAGGATAAACATAGAAATAATTGCAGCATAATAGAAAGTTGTTTGCAAGATAGAAATGGCATATTCTGAAGTGAAGAAAGATGTGTGAGATATTTCTAGACTCCTCCCATGTACTCCCACCACTGAAGATGCTTTCTAAGGGCCAATGACTACTACTGCAACACAAACTGTCCAGATTTGCATTTATTTTAGATCCAGAATTATTGGCAAATCACTGTAAAGTAGCACATAGGCTGATTTGAGCATGGGATATGTTGTAAATATTTATATAAATAACACAGCTCCCTCCTTGGTTGAGCCAGTTAGGAATTAGAATAGAGGAGAGTTTTCAATAGCAGCAATTAGGACTCGTACAACAATTTTTTGTAACAGTTTTCAGCATGTTCTGTCATCAATAAAAGTGCAGCTATTTTATCATTTTTTGTTCTGAGTGTTAATTAGTTAAGGAGTGCTTTTCACCTCCTTCTAGATCAGGAAGTATGGGCCCACTTTCAGATCTAGAAGGAGGGATTTTATGGCAGGTTTTAATCTGTAATTTTGCTGCAACAGAATTAATAGATTGCTTGCCAGATTTCATTTTCTTGTTTTTATTTTGTATTATGTGATTTATGTTTTCTATTATGTTTGTGTACAACATTTGTGTGTATGTCAGCTGACAAATTATATTAAGCATTTTTCCTTTGCTTTCTATATTTGCCCTGCTTTTCTGTTTTAACAACTTTTCATTTTCAGCATATTTCATTTTGTTGTCAATTCCTCGTAGCAGAAGCTTGACGACCTTTTGTGGCAGGGCATTGACAGGTGTTTTATTTCCAAGCATCACTTCCATTCTGCAAGAGTAAAATAGGTTTCAATTTTGCAAGTGTAATTTAGGATTTCATTTTAGCAACATTTCAATTTAGCAATTTCAATTCTGTTATTTCAATTCTGCAAAAGTAGATTAGATTTCAATTCAACAATTTCAATTCATGCAATTGTAGTTAACTTTAATTTTCTGAAATTAGAATTAGTTTTTATTTCTTGCAAGTTTCCATTCTACAGATTAGGTTTAGTGTGACACCAAAAGGCTAAACCAAATCTGTCTCACCCAATAAATGCTTGAAATCTGAATGCCTGAATTGTACTCTGCCCTAGCCTTCTATCGTAGACAACCTTGGACACCACCCCGGATTGATAAATCATTGAGATTAAATGATGAGACTCAACGACACTCATCACCTACCTTTAATATTCCTAAATTAGACTTTCCTAAGTTCAATGGGAAGGACGTGAATGAGTGGTTTTGTCATGTTTATCAATTTTTTAAACTCCATAATATCCCTAGATATTATTGAGTTAAGATGGTTTTCTTCAATTTGGAATCTGAAGCTTTACAGTGGTACCAATGGTTGTAAAAAACTGCCCCTGATCCTTCTTGGGAAGACTTTGAGTCTCAATTACTCACTCAATTTGGCCCTAGTGAGTATGATGATTTTACAAGAGCATTGACAAAGTTGAAACAAACTTCGACAATTCAATATTACCAAACGCAATTTAAGAAATTGGCCAACAAAACTAGGGGATTGAATGAAGGGTTCTTTATGAGTTGTTTCATTAGTGATTTGAAGGATGATCTCCAAGTTGAGGTCAATATGTTTAAACCACAATCCATGATGCAGGCTATCAATGTGGCTCATTTGGTCAAATCCAAATTTTTAGATCAAAGGCAGACATCTAAATTTCCACAAGCTAGACCCTCCTTCCCTTATAGATTCCAATATTATAATGAACAAAAAACTACTGCACCCAAATGTCTAACTATTGAAGAAAATGGATGCATGATGCACCCAAGGGTTGTGCTATAATTGTGATGAAAAGTATGCTCGTAGGCATAGGTGATCCTAAAAGAATTTGTTCCTCATAGATGTTTATGAGTCTAAAATCAATGACCAAAGTGATGATGATATGAAACCAGTAGAGAGACCACCCCAAACTAAGGAAGAAATATAGAAACAACCATAGGCTGAAATTTTTGTTCATGTTCTTGCTAGAATTGCTACTCCCTAAACCATGAAAGTTGTGGGTTATTTCAAAGACCTATGTCTTACCATCTTGATTGATTATGGCAATACACACAACTTTATTGATCCTCGCATTTCCAAGCAGCAAATTATTAAGTACATACATGTAATTCCTTTGAGGTTATGGTAGCCAATGGAGGGACCTTACCTTACAAAGGTAAATATCATAATATTAAAGTAAAAATTGGGAAATATGAGCTTAAACAATATATGGTTGCTCTTCAATTAGGAGGATGTGATATCGTGTTGAGAGCTCAATGGTTGTGCACATTGAAAATCATCTCATGGAACTTTACCTATCTCTAGATGTAATTTTCATAGAATGGATAGTCCCACACTCTCCATGGATCAAAAGCAAGGTCTTCATAGATTATCAGTTCAATCCAGATGGAAAAGTTGTTAAAAAAAAATCTCAAGAAGTCATAGCTCAAATATTTATGATCCAACCTCACACTTTAGAGGAGGATTCTATTTTTGCAGATTTACAACTTATTTTGGCCAAGCACAATTTTATTTTTGCCAAACCATTAGAATTACCGCCTTTTCACTCCCATGACCATGTTATTCTATTGTTACCTAGTAGCGCATCACCCAACATTATATCTTATCGATATCCTCATTCTCTTAAGTCAAAAATTGAGAAGTTAGTATAGGAATTGTTAAAATCTAACGTTATTAGGACAAGTAACAGTCCTTACTCTTCTCCAGTTTTACTAGTATGCAAGAAAGATGGGTCTTGGCGGTTGTGTATCGATTACCATGATCTCAATAAACTCACCATCAAGGATACGTTTCCTATTATAGTGGTGGATGAGTTAATGGATGAACTACATGGGACTATGTACTTCTCCAAATTAGACCTTCACTTTGGGTACCATCAAATCAGATTCAAGGATGAGAATATTTCCAAAACTACTTTTCATACTCATGAAGGTCACTATGAGTTTTTGGTGATGTCATTTGGCTTGACTAATGCTCCTTCCACTTTTAAAAGCCTCATGAACAACATATTTCACCTATTCCTTCAACAATTCATCCTAGTTTTCTTTGATGTCATTCTAGTTTATAGCTGCTCATGGGAAGAGCACCTTGTTCATGTGGATCAAACTTTACAATTATTGGCTCAACATCAAATTTATGCTAAGCAATCCAAGTGTTCTTTTGATTTGATAGAAGTGGATTATTTGGAACACATTATCACCAAATATCGTGTTAAATTTGACCCCAAGAAGATCTATGTGGTTCAAGAATGGCTAAAACCTCACACTCTCAAAAGTCTTCGAGGATTTTAGGGCTTATAGGTTATTATCATAAATTTATTCATAACTATGGTAAAATTGTAGCTCCCCTCACTTCCATATTAAAGGACTCTTTTACTTAGATGAGACTTTTTGAACATTATTTTTTAGAATTGAAACATATTATGACCACTATGCCAATCTTAGCCATGCCATATTTTTCTAAGTCTTTTGTCATTGAAAGCAACACTTATAGTCATGTTATTGGTGTAACATTGATGCAAGAAGGGCAATCCCTAGCTTTTACTAGTAAATAACTCTTCGGTTGTAATTTGGAAAAATCCACATATGTTATGGAAATGCTAGCAATTTTGCATGTTGTAACCCATTGACGATCATATAATTGGGCATCTTTTATCCACTAAAACTGATCATCAAAGTCTCAAATACGTTCTGGAGCAATGGTTTGTGGTAGGAACCTAAAGTTCCTAGCACAAATATTGATAAATAAATAATAAATAACCTAAAACTAAAAGATTCACCTTTTGATATTGTTGGGAAGTCCCTTCAATAAATTATATTATATTTTATATTCATCGATATTTGAATGATAAGTTCTTACAATGTTTTATACCCACTCTAGGGTTATAGGTGAAAGGTTGCAATGCTTCCTAACCCTAATCTTATAATAATATAATAATTAATATAATTAATTATTATATTATTTTATTATTATAACCTTAAGATAAAATATATTATTATTATTAATTAATGTTAGGATAGGATCCTAACATGCCACCCCTCCTTAAAATAGCTTTGTCCTCAAAGCTAGGAAGATTGAAAAATAAGTTTTAGCGTCTATATAGTTCATGAAGGTATTCATTAGCATTGATTATTTCCTCTTGATTTGAATCTAACTTCACATTAGGAACACTTTTCACATAGAACACATGGTTTTTTTGGCTTTCATAGGGTCTATATTTTAGGTTAAGAACCTTCAATGTGCAAAGGGTATTATAAAGACCTTCGCCTCTGGGGCACGTTATTTGCAGGTAGAGAGACCTCGATTAACCTCAGGGTGACGGGACCCACATCAAAGAGTTTATGTGATGTCATGTTGCATATAACAACCTCATATAAATTGTCCCTTTATTTTTTTATTTCAAGGTCTTCAAACATAAGCAGACCCCTTCTCCGTATTAAGAAATTTGTGGCATGATTTTATGAGACACGGCCCCGAAAGGTTGTATAAGCCCTTAAATCAGTTACGATGCTCTTGGATGTTGTATCCATGTGAAGTGACAAATCACCAATGCAATCTGGCAGTTGACAGCCCATATGATACATGTGTATATTATACCTTCAATGTTTGAGGAGTCGGAGGTCTCACCTCTAGTGCTTCAACTAATATATTATGAATGTTTATCCAAGAGAATATTCAATGACTTTACATCACGATGGAATACAAGCTGAGATACCACATAATGCAAAAACAACAAATCTTCGGTTATCTCCATGGCAACCCACAGACGAGACTCTCAATCCAAAGACTCCTCACCCGAATGTAAATACTAAAACAATGTCTTATTAGGGATAAATTTGTATACCATCAATGGAAATTGAGTTTTGAAGCAGCACCCATGCAATTTCACAATGTTTCTGTGAATAATTTGAGACAGAATGATGAGTTTGTTGATAAACTAATCATCTTCCTATGGATAAAAATTCTCCTTGCACCTTTTGATTTCTACATCTGTGCCATCTAAAAGAATTCCTTTAAATACCGTTTGGTAGGCACCTCTTCCCAGTATCATATCGCTTGAAAAAATTTTGAGGCCTTTGCGAGCTTTGTTGTAGAATATATGTTCAAGTTTTCTGGTCTACCCATGTAAGCAATGTATTTATGCAACTGGATATCGCCTTTTTGTTGGAAATATTTGGCCTTCACAACTTTCTTGTGTCATTTATTTAGCCACCAAAATAGTACTATTGCTGCCAAAGATACTCCAATGAATGAAGAAACAAGACCTATGGTTGCAGGAATGACATATTTGTTTGACCTGGCGGACTTGCATCCACTACTATTTTGAAGGCCATATCCTACATAATCCTTTGAGCATGAACAATTGTAATGTCCAGGCAGATGATAACATGAGCCTTTGGGTGATTCAATGCACTAATTTTTTACTTCTACATTTGTTAATATCTATGCAATCAGTGTTGTTACGGTAACTAGTTCCTTCAAATCCAAGAAGACATGCACATATGTGGCCCTGCGTTGTTAAGGAGTTGCTACAATGGGCCTCCTCTGTGTAGGAGTAATTGGATAGTCCTTTAGTTGTTGGGCAATTCATATCACCCATACCCCGATCAAGGCATAGAGCATAATGACCTATCCTAATCATTCCTATTTCTTTCTTGGATATGTTAAAGGTAGTTGGATCTAGTATTGCCGAGAACCCACACAAGTTGCAAGAGTTCACATATTTAATTCCTCCATCGGTGAAAATTTTTACCACTTCCTGTTTCCATGAATGCTAGCCTCACAACAACCATAATAATTTTTAGTATTGTGGATCGTATTGATTTAGACATGTTGCTTTACAACTCCCTCTGATCCCTTTCTCGTTAACAAAAGAACCACTTGAATTGCAGCCCTACAAGCCTATTGAAAGAAGAAACAGTGAAAGGGCCATCTGGGCAAAGACTAAACACCATGTATGCATCATCCATGTAGTCTTTGAATGGAATATGGTTGAAGTCTTAATGTCAAGTGACCTTTTTAGACCACCTTCGCAATAGTGACTTGTCACATACATGCGGATTTGCACTCTAAAATGGAAAAATATTGTGTGTTTTCTAGTTTGGGACGAATGGCACACATCCTCCTAAGTATGTACAACCTCAAGTATCCACTCCATAGTTGATCAACGATAAGTCAGGATGTAACGAAGCATACTGCAACTTCCAACGTGAGACTAGGGTTGTTTCTAGAAAGCTTTGATTTTTTTTTTTTAAATAATTACGCATGGCCGAGCTACAGAAACACTGATGTTCTAGCTTCTATTGTATAAATAAGTGCTAATTTCTTGGACGAAACTTATTTTCGTACATGTTTCTTATATTCTTATTACAAATATTATAAGATATAAAGAAGACTACACCATTCACACCTAGTATGTGTACGTATGTTCTTATGTTGTATGGTCTTATGATTTTCTATGAGCACTTCAATAGACAATGATGGGGGTTCTTAAGGTGTAATTTCCACTACTCCAGGTTAATTCTCCCCATAGGAAAGTATACTTTGCTATAATTTTTAATTCAGTTGTTACATTATACAACAGTTTATGCTTGACGACGGTGAAATAGAGTGTATCTGGTTCCATCGTCACATTTACTCTAGAAGGTATTTTCACTATGGCCTTATATGTGGATTTGGCAGACCTTCGACATCGTTCGTGGAAATATAGAAGATAAAGGATTGTCTGTCAATTTAATGATGCAACAACATCTAATTTCTGGGCACAACAGCAGTAACAATAGTCTGTAACCTCTCCAAATATCAATGTTGCTCTTTATTTTGATCAATATTGAGCAAGCAGATGTTCTGAATGAAGTTTGAATTTACATAATTGTAGAAAACTATAGACTCTAGAATTCATGTCCACATTTATTTACGTCTTTATTAATATGTCCTCCTTACCAAAAAATGCAAGCATTATTTTCTTTGACAACTGCAAAGTATATTGTGCAACTGTAAAGTATTTTTTTTTACTGTATATTTTAGTCTTCTCTCCTTATGGTGCCATTGTGGTGGACTGTAGAGTTCTCTCCTTATTGTAGTCTTCTCTACATTTCTTTTTAACATTATGTTTGGACATTTATATTATTTTCATCAAAAGTAATATTATGAATTGATTTTATCTTGGGAAACTGTTATGCTTGGCAGCATGCTGGTAATTTGGTAACCAACCAACTCAAATTTTTATTCAACATATCTATTTTTATTTCAATTTTTTATTTTTTTATTTTTTTATTTTTTTTTACAAATCACTCTGCCTTGCAGTGAATCATCACCTTGTAGTTTCGCAATTTATAGTTAGTCAGTTGTTAGTCGGGGAGAATTGCATTATAAAATATGGTGGTGGCCATGGTGGAGTGCGACTGTCCATTTGTAACTTAATAGGTGATAAACAACATGTTCCATATTTGCCTTTTGAATTTCCTATGAACAATAGTTTAAAAACCATGTGACTTGCTGCCTTGGCCGCTTCTGCAATTTTACAATCAAAACTCACTTTTCCTTGTTCGTCTTGAAACTTCATAATAGGAGAATCAAATTTCAAAAGAAAAATCTGAAACAACTCGGGCAAATATGTATCATCAAATTCTTTCACTATTGGATATAAGGTTGGGCAGACATAATTCTTGTCGATCCAGGCCTTCTCATTAAAACTTGGATAAACCCTGTATTCTATTTTTTTGGAATTATTTACCTCTTCCTTATGGTATACTTTTGTAATGGGAAAATTTACATTTTTAGGGTTTACTAATTTTTCTCCTTCCAAAATTGCATTATATACCATTTGAAAATCTTTGCCTTCTACCTTTTCGGAAGAAATTTTTTTTCTAGGGTTTTGATTTATTTCTTTCTTCCCGAAAGATGAAATGGATACCACCTAAGATTCAATGACTATGGGCTCCTCCTCTACCTGGGCTTCCATTGCTATGGGTTCCTCCTCTACATGGTATTCTATTGCTAGGGTCTCCTCTTGCATTTCCATTAAATATTGTATAATACGATCAGAACGTTCCATTTTTTTTTTGTTCAATCATTCTTCTAATTTCTGCAATGTCATTTTTCATTTCCTTGACCAATATGGTTGGATACATAAGGCTCTAATAACAATTGGTAGGAACCTAGGGTTCCTAGCACAAATATTGATAAATAAATAATAAATAACCTAAATCTAAAAGAATCGCCTTTTGATATTGTCGGGAAGTCCCTTCAATAAATTATATTATATTTTATATTCATCGATATTTGAATGATAAGTTCTTACAATGTTTTATACCCACTCTAGGGTTATAGGTGAAAGGTTGCAATGCTTCCTAACCCAAATATTATAATAATATAATAATTAATATAATTAATTATTATATTATTTTATTATTATAACCTTAAGATAAAATATTTATTATTATTAATTAATGTTAGGATATGATCCTAACAGTTTGCCACCCCTGAACAACAAAAATGGGTTTATAAGCTCATGGACTATGATTATGATATCACTTATAAGAATGGAAAGGAGATCATTCTGGTCAATGCTCTCTCTCACTAATTTGAGTCTCATGGTATGCTATGTGTCATTTCATCATCCATTCCATAATGGATCGATTCCTTACGATAGGAGGTACTTCAGAATTCAGGATTGAAAATTTTGGTTGCATCCCTACATGCTATATCTACTTCATGTCCTGGCTACACTTGGGATGGCCATGATTTATGTTACCACCAATGCTTTGTTGTTCCCCATACATCTTCCCTTTGGAAACTTCTCATGAATAAATTGCATGCCACCCCATTTGTTGGCCATTCAGGATTTCTCAAAACATATGAACGACTTAAGCACACTTTTTTCTAGAACTGTATGAAAAAGGACATTCAAAATTTTATGGCAGCTTGTGATACCTATGAATGGATGAAAGGTGAAATGATGCATTCTCCAGGAACTCTAAAAACCTTGCTCATTCTTGACCAGGTTTGGATCAATATTTCCATGTATTTTATTGAAGGGTTACCTAAGTTCAAAGGCAAATCCGTTATTTTATGGTAATGGATCCTCTTTTGAAGTATGATCACTTTTTTTCCCTCTTCCATCCTTACATAGCCTCCACTGTTGCCCAAATTTTCATCAATTCTATCTTCCGCCTTCATGGTATCCCCACCTCCATTGTGTCCGACTTTGATCCAATATTTACTAGCTATTTTTTGTAAGAATTGTTTAAGTTGCAAGGAACTTAGCTTAAAATAAGTTTAGCTTATCATCCATAAATGGATGGCCAGACAAATATTGTCAACAAACTTTTAGAGACCTACCTTCGTTGCTTTACCTTTGATAATCCTACTCAATGGGTGAAGTGGCTTTCTTTGGTTGAGTGGTGGTAAAAACACTTCTTATCACACAACAACCAAGGTTATCCCTTTCGAGGTAGTTTATGGGTACCCTCCACTCATGCCTTCCTCCTACATTTTGAGTAGCTCTAGGATCCATGCAGTTGACATTACTCTTAGTCAACATGCCAATATCCTCTATCAATTGAATATGAATTTAGATGCGGCCCAAAATAGGATGCACCAACAAGCTGACCAACACCATTTTGAGCATAGCTTTGATGTGGGTGATATGGTTTTCCTTTGCTTGGATTTGTACAAATAGTTATCCCTACAGCTACACAGGTGCCAGAAACTTGTTGCGAATTACTGTGAGCCCTACTAGGTTTTATAGCGGATTGGTTCCACAGCCTAAAAATTGGTCCTCCCACATACATCCAATATCCATCCTATTTTTTGTCTCCTCTCTCAAAAATTTGGTGAGCACTCAGGTACAGGTTCAATCTGCACTCCTAGAATTATATGAAGAAGGTTCTATCTTGCTCGAGCCTGAATAGTTGTTGGATCATCAAACTCGCACTCTTTGTAACCACACCATTAATAAGGTCCTTGTTCAGTGGCATGTACTCTAGCTAGAATATGCTACATGGGAGTCTCTCCAATAGCTCCAACACCAGTTTCCTTAAATTCAACTTTGAGGATAGTTTTTTGAAGGGAAAGGGCATGTTAGGATCCCATCCTAACGTTATTTTATAATTCTTATTGCTTATGTAATGACCCACTTCCAATGTGGGGGATTCCATATATAATGTTATTTTGTAATATTTTGTAATGTATGTGGCGATTAAGGCACCTAGCCAAGTGGGGTCATTTCATGTAACCATTATCAAGATTGTAATTGATGTTTGGTAGAAGATTCTAGCTCGTGTGGCATTTTACATGTAAGCCAACTATTGAGCTTAGGGTTAGGGTTGCATGAAGTCTTTTATTTAAAAGCTATGAAGCCATGTACGAATGTATATTTTTGCAAGTTAATGGAATATTGAAGGAGACTACCCCCTCAAAGAGGACTACGATTTTGAGTTATTTATGAGATTGTTTCAATTCTAGAACTACTTGCTGCATAATGTTATTCAGTTATTAGATATATTGCAATTATTTACAGTATTTTGTGTGAGTGATATTTATTTTAATAGTAGGTTCCTAACAAATAAGAGTAATACTTTATTAGATTACTTTATTATGCTTTGAGTGGCTCTTTAATAAGACTTGGGGTGATGCATGAGTCTTGCAAGAAAACATCTTCTTGAATGTTTCCTTTGAATACCTCCATGCAGTAAGGCATACCCATATTCCTCTTCCTCCTTAAGTTAGTGTGTTGAGGCAAAGGATGTTTTGGGAGGAAGGAGCAAGGAATTTTGGGTTGCTCAACTTATGAGGAATAGACTTGAACCAACGTGTCATCAAATCTATAGGAGATGTAAGGGAAGCTCTAACTAGGTGGTTTCTTATTTTTATTTTATATGGTATGCTTTAATTTAACTTGGTTCTATCTGGTTGATGTTTGTCTTTTGTAGAAGTTTGCTTTTGTTATTGTATTTTCTTCTTATCACTTCATGTGAGTCATGTGATGTTAGACCTGCACTTGTGCTATACTTCCAAAGCACCTGTTATCTTTGTGTTCTTAAGGTTGGTTTGTCTCAGTATTTTTGAGTCCATCATTTACTTTAGGATGCTTTATCTCATTTTAGAGGCTTGTTGTTTATGGATTTGGTTTTCCTCTTACCTACTACATAGGCTAATCCAGTACACCTATGTGTTTGCACCCTTAGATCCATAGAGGGTATTCTTGTTGTTGCTTTATGTTTTAATGAGGTCACCTCAATCCAAGAGCCATTTGGGATCATTGTCTTTGTATTTTGTGCAATCCCCCTTGCAAGCAACCTGTGTTGTTATCTTTCCATACATTGGCTTGTGCGTAGTTTATCTTAGGTAGTGTCGTTAGGGTTTTATAACTTTGATTTTTGGTTTTTGTTAAACCTTAGGAGGTTTAGTTAATTTGTATTTTTAATTATTGTATGTTGCTTTATTAATTTGGTTTAAAGGATTATGACTTTAGAAATGATTTTCTATTGGTTTTAAAATCTTCCTATGGTTAAAATGTGCACCCAAAGACCTTTAAAAACATTAAAATATCTAATAGTTGTGAGAATTCAAAGGTCAATATCTGGAGCAAGCTAGTTTCTTCAAGTCCTAACTAATCTAATCCTAAAATATTAGGGAAAAATTTTACCCCTTTTAAGGTATTTTATGGGTACCCTCCACTCATGCCTTCCTCCTACATTTTGAGTAGCTCTAGGATCCATGCAGTTGGCATTACTCTTAGTCAACATGCCAATATCCTCTACCAATTGAAGATGAATTTAGATGCGGCCCAAAATAGCATGCATCAACAAGCTGACCACCACCATTTTGAGCATAGCTTTGATGTGGGTGATGTGGTTTTCCTTTGCTTGGATTCGTACAAATAGTTATCCCTACAACTACACATGTGCCAAAAACTCATTATGAATTACTGTGAGCCCTACTAGGTTTTACAGCGGATTGGTGCCACAGCCTAAAAATTGGTCCTCCCACATACATCCAATCTCCATCCTATTTTTTATGTATCCTCTCTCAAAAATGTGGTGAGCACTCAGGTACAGGTTCAATATGCACTCCTATAATTAGATGAAGAAGGTTCTATCTTGCTCGAGCCTGAATAGTTGTTGGATCGTCAAACTCGCACTCTTTGTAACCACGTCATTAATAAGGTCCTTGTTCAGTGGCATGTACTTCAGCTAGAAGATGCTACATAAGAGTCTCTCCAATAGCTCCAAAACCAGTTTCCTTATCTTCAAATTTGAGGATAATTTTTTGAAGGGAAAGGGTATGTTAGGATCCCATCCTAACGTTATTTTATAATTCTTATTTCTTATGTAATGAACCGCTTCCAATGTGGGGGATTCCATCTATAATGTTATTTTGTAATATTTTGTAATGTATGTGGTGATTAATGCACCTATCCAAGTTGGGCCATTTCATGTAACCATTATCAAGATTGTAATTGATGTTTGGTAGAATATTCTAGCTCGTGTGGCATTTTGCATGTAAGCCAACTATTGAGCTTAGGGTTAGGGTTGTATGAAGTCTTTTATTTAAAAGCTATGAAGCCATGTATGAATGTATGTTTTTGCAAGTTAATGAAATATTGAAGGAGGATACCCCCTCAAATAGGTCTGTGATTTTGAGTTATTTATGAGATTGTTTCAATTCTGCAATTACTTGTTGCATAGTGTTATTCAGTTATTAGATATATTGCAATTATTTACAGTATTTTATGTGAGTGAGATTTATTTTAATAGTAGGTTCCTAACAAATAAGAGTAATAATTTATTAGATTACTTTATTATGCTTTGATTGGCTCTTTAATAAGACTTAGAGTGATGCATGAGTCTTGTAAGAAAACATCTTCTTGAACATTTCCTTTGAATACCTCCATGCAATAAGGCATACCCATATTCCTCTTGCTCCTTAAGTTAGTGTTTTGAGGCAAAGGATGTTTTGGGAGGAAGGAGCAAGGAATTTTGGGTTGCTCAACTTATGAGGAGTAGACCTGAACCAACGTGTCATAAAATCTATAGGAGATGTAAGGTAAGCTCGAACTAGGTGGTTTCTTTTTTTTTATTTTATATGGTATGCTTTAATTTAACTTGGTTCTATCAGGTTGATGCTTGGATTTTGTAGAAGTTTGCTTTCGTTATTGTATTTTCTTCTTATCACTTCATGTGAGTCATGTGATGTTAGACTTGCACTTGTGCTATAATTCCAAAGCACCTGTTATCTTTGTGTTCTTAAGGTTTGTCTGTCTCGGTATGTTTGAATCCATCATTTACTATGGGATGCTTTACCTCATTGTAGAGGCTTTTTTTTTATGGATTTGGTTTTCCTCGTACCTACCACATAGGCTAATCCAGTACACCTATGTGTTTGCACCCTTAGATCCATAGAGGGTATTATTGTTGTTGCTTTATGTTTTAATGAGGTCACCTCAATCCAAGAGCCATTTGGGATCATTGTCTTTGTATTTTGTGCAATCCCCCTTGCAAGCAGTCTGTGTTTTTATATTTCCATACATTGGCATGTGTGTAGTTTATCTTAGATAGTGTCATTAGGGTTTTATAACTTTAATTTTTGGTTGTTTTTTGAACCTTAAGAGGTTTAGTTCATTTGTATTTTTAATTATTCTATGTTGCTTTATTAATTTGGTTTAATGGATTATGACTTTAGAAATGAGTTTCTATTGGTTTGAAAATCTTCCTATGGTTAAAATGTGCACCCAAAGACCTTGAACAACATTAAAATATCTAATAATTGTGAGAATTCAAAGGTTAATCTCTGGAGCAAGCTAGTTTCTTCAAGTCCTAACTAATCTAATCCTAAAATCTTAGGGAAAAAGGGTGTCGAAAAAAGTAAAGGAGCTAAAGCTAGAACTTATGATGGTAAAGATTTAGCCACATCAAAATACATGCAATATTTAAGGATTCATACAAATAGAAAAACTATCAAAACTGCCTAACAAACCAACCAAATTTAATATACTACAAAGCATTCATTCATACGTTTTAAAGCTATCAAGTTGTAAATTTCAGAACTAGGGAATGAACACAAACGTAAATCTAGAAAAATAGTAATACTATGATCATTCACTTAGCCAATATTAGAAATAAGCAACCATTCATACATACATATTCTACAATGAAGTTGAACCAGAGGTCAAACAACAATCCTTTTTGTATTTCTTGAAATGTAATATACTTTCATACATGTAGATTGTAAAATCTTAAGAGCCAACCTTTTGGAATTATTACATTCAAGTATATATAGCTTTCTTTACAATCAGTCACACTATCAAGACATCATTGGTATGAGTGTGGATTGCATTTTGTATGAAAACAAACTAGTCTACACAAGTGCTCAATGGTAAACTTGTTGTAACTAATTAATTAAATTCTATTGATGTGGCAGAGGTTTGCTTCTTCTATAGTAGTGGAATTTGTTTTTTGTATCTGGTTCATTGATATTTCTAATATTTCTATTGAGCCGCCATAAATATTTGCATAAGCACACCGATAGTGGGGTAGTGGATCATATTTTTTGGCAAGTGATCTTATCTAGCTGGAGATAATGATGGTGACCATCCACATGGAATTAAAATGCTATCAGACACTAACCTTTGCACTATGTTTACCTCTAATTGCATGTCGAATAATGAGAGCCTCTTAATGGAGAACAAGCTCCTTGTTGTGTCTTTTACCTTGCTAGATGATGAGATTTTGGCACCCAAATGTGTGTGTCCCAAGTGCAAGATTTTTGGTAGCTACCCGACTTAGCCAAATCTAGTCTTTTATATTACTTTCTAGGCAATGAATTTCTAGTACCCTTTTTCTATATGGCAAGGTACATTATCTCCAATCTACTTCATACTTGGATTATTTTTAACCTTACCTTCCATCTATCGATGGGTTTCATGTACCTGATTTGCTCTCCACTAGGTACCATTTTTTTGTTGTTCAAGTACTTGGTAAAATAAAGCATTTCATCTCTTGAGGCTTGACATATGATGGATCATTTGGCACTTACCCCTACTTGTCCTGGTGTAGGATTTATAATGCCTTCATGAATTCATCTATTTTTGCTTATGCTGATGGGCAACAGGTTTTTTGTACCCTTGATTCCTCGCTATGGGGGTAAAATATTTAGTGCTCTTGGGACTTAACCAAATTTTATCCTCCTCTACCCATTTTGTTTCTTGATGATAGAATGTTGGGGCACATCTTCTAAGTGGTTTGGTATGCAATCTTTGGAAGCTTCAACACTTGATTAATTTTACTTCCCAGCTTACCTTACTTCTAGCATTTGACGACAAACTTTTGGTACCCCATTTTTGTGCATTATGGCACATAATCTTCGATGGATTCCATACTTGGAGGATTGTGTGCTTCACTCTATATTTGTTAATGATTTTTTAGTACCTGCTAGATTCTATCCTTGGTACAAAGTTTTTTTCAGCCTCTAGAATTAGCTGAGTTTTGTTTCACTCCAGCAAGGTGACGAAGATCTGGTACTTGTCCACTGCTTAGTTGGGTACATGTTTTCCATTGGGTCCTAGACTTAGTCAAAACATTTTCTCCAATTGCTCTTTGTAGGTTCTTGGACGACAAATATCTTGTCCCCATCTACTGCTTGGTTTGGTACCACTTGTTTGACCACCTCCTAACTTAGCTGATTTTAGCTTTGTTTGTAGTTAGGTACATGTTTTCCATTGGGTCTTATACTTAGTCAAAAAATTTCCTCCACTTTCTCTTTGTAGTTTCCTGGGTGATGGATATCTTGTACCCGTCCACTACTTGGTTTGGTACCACTTATCTAGCCACCTATTGACTTAGGTTATTTTAGCTTTGTTTTTTTCTAGTTGATGGGTTTCTTGTACCGATGCATCTCCATTGAGGAGGCAATTTTTTTTGTTGCTCTTTGTACTTAGCCAATTTCTATAATCCTTTTTTTCCATCTAGTTCTAGGGTTTTAGGGATACGTCCTTAGCATGCTTGGACCAAAAGTATCTGACCTCTTCTAGGCCTAGTTTTTTTAGCCTCTAATGCCATCCTTTGCATTTTCCACCAAATTGTGTGTGAGTGATGATAAAAAATACCCATATTCTTGGTGACTCATAGGAGATTTTCCTTAGTAGAAAAAGAGAACTCAACTAGTTTTAACTATGTGATACAAAAAAAGAAACACAAGATATTCACACTGTTATATATAAACCGAAAAAAAGGAGATAAAAGGTGTTGTGTAGGAAATTATAGAGTATATTGATAGGGACATCATCTCACAAAAAACACTTACAGAGAAAAGATAAAACAAAATACTAATAGAGACATGGATAATGGAGTTTATGGTAAATTTTATAGGTGATAACATAAAAAGAAATAGAAAAGATGAAGCAAAAACACTGCATAGGGATACTTGGAGAATGGAACACCCTTAGAGAACCCCGATGGAGACATAAAAAATGGAATCTATGGCACAATTTACAAGCATAAATATGGATAGAAATAAAAAAAGAAAAACAAAAATGGTATATAGAGATATCCAAAAAATGGGACACCTACACAAAATTGCAATTCATTGAACTGACATAACTACAACTAACTTTTGCTTTAGGTCCAAGCCAAATGCCTTAGGAAATCACCATTTTTTTGCTTGTTGCCACTTTTACACTTTCCTCACTTCTTGACCCAATTGAGCAAGAACTTCTCCATTCTATAGCTCCTCCCTATCCTCTATCTCATTCTCAGTATTTGCGAGTATTGATTTGAATGTGAGCATTTGTCATAGACTTACATAAATATAAGCCCTAGAATTCACCTATGCCATTTGGCAATTGCATCATAATTATCACTTGAGCACCTTATGTGAGTATAGCAATTTTGTGTCTAAGCAATCCTAGCTTATTGACCTAGATTTTTTATAGTTGCATTATCGTGTACCTTGCTTGCATCATTCTTTCTGATGAAATATGTCATGGCTACTATCATGTATTTATTTCAAATTTTCTTGTGTCACCTTTGCTTCTCTCTCTTTATGTAATTCATTAGGTAGTGGAGTCATAATTTTCAAAAGGACTATAGTACAACTATAAAAATACAAAAAAAATTGATTACCAAACTATTATTTTCCTTATCATTGTTCATATTCCCCCTCTGGAGAGTATTCTAGGTCTTCCTACTATTGTGACTGCACTTTCAAGTTCACTCTAGATAATTCAACTTGATGAGTAGTAGATTGAGTTCTAGAGATCTAAAACACTTGGCACATTTCATTCTAGGCTTCGACAGGAGGCACTAAAATCCCTTTTAGCTCAAACAAAATGTTTTCTAGTCTATAGTGGTTCACATAAGAAGGTTCACTGTATTTTTGAGCCATTTACTTTGATTTGGCCAAGAGGTGAGAGAGTTTGAAGAAGATGGAGAAAGCCTTGTATAATAATAGAGGCTCTAATAGTGTCTCAATCTCTCTTACATCCTGAAGCTACTACTCTAGTAGCCCAATGATTTCTTCCTCTGTATAAATATTCTTGCTGCTATCCCAAAAACCTAGGGAACTAAGGGCTTTGACTTTGACACTAATCTTACTCATCTCCTCATATTCTTTTCTAATAAGAGTGTATATTTCTTCTCCCTCATAGATTAGCTCAGTTGCATGATAGACCTGATGATGTTTGATTTAATCATTGCATGAATTTATAAAATTTAATTAAAATTTAATGACATGTGTACCCATAAGGTGGAGTGTGATTATTGGTATAGTTAAGCAAGGATAAATTGTAGATAGTGTATTGGTACAATGTTTATTATAATGCTAAATATTAGGGTCCATTATTTGGGACAAAGTATTTTTTCATATCTTCCTTGTGTCGTCAATTCTAAATATTAGATTGTAGATAATGTATTGCTACACTAGTTAATGTAATGTTAAAATTTAAGTTCCCATTATTTGGGATAAAATATTGTTTTCCTTCCTCATATTAATAAAAGTGTCATTATTGTTCATTAATATTAGGGGCATGATTTTACCTTGAACATTTGGTTCCACTTATAGTTCATTTTCTCCATGTCTATTTTCAAATCACCATTGCCCTAAATTGTGAGTAAGCATGTGTAACATGTTGCTTTCCTCCTATGCATGTGACCCTATCTATTGACTGATTTGTTTAAGACATGAGAAAAATAGCTACACAAGTGCATATTTTTCATTATTGAAAGCCAACAAAGTTTTTAATTAATTAATTTATTTATTTTTAGATTTGGTTAGTGTGAGAAACCCTTACGACACATACATTCAGAATTGGGTATCTCCATCTCACCATGACCTCTCATAAGGGGAGAGCTAAGCTTATAAATAGGGAATTTAACACACAACCACACACACGCCATGGTTTGAACCTTGGACCTCCAAAAGAAAGCCACAATGTAACCCTATCCCCGTAGGATTTTTTTTTCCATGACCTCTCATAAAGGGAGAGTTGAGCTTGTTGGAATTTGATCTCCTCAACTTAGCATTGCCCTAAATAGTGACTATAGTTTTAACTATTCTATAACTGTAGGGATTGTTATTTTTTATTTTAAGTTGTATTTATCTTTTAGCCTCCTCTGGAGATTCTTCTGTTGAGACTCCAAGCCTATATAAATATGTGTAATCATTCCTAAATAAATCAATGAGCATTTATCATTGTGGTATCAGAGCTAATCATATCTATTGGATTTGAGAGAGCTTGTGAGTGCACTATGAGAATTTACTAAGTTCTTACAAGTGAAGCAATGTGAGGCACTCTCATACATCCTTACCTTCCTACGCTGAAAGAGATAAGGTGAAGCTCCGGCTCTATCAACTCTATGGGACAATGGTCCATAAAGTGATCAATTCAAAATTGCAGAAGATACTCCCATACGGAGTGGTTTCACCCCAATACCACATGGCTCAACACTGTGTGACTCCTCTTGGGAATACAGTAGCCAACCACGGTGGTGTATTCCATTGACACATGAGGAAGATTGAAAGGGGCCACAGAATGCAATCTGATTGACTCCTTTGCACAAGCCTTGACATAATTCAATTGGCTTATGTCTGATTCGTCTACCAGCCGATCTCTTCCCACAACTCTGTCAATCTCCTCCATAATCTTTCACAAAATTTGTGACTACAACAACATCTTCGCTAACACCTCTCTCTTGGAAATGTAATTGTGACGAGGGGTATGCAAATATTATGAATATGACAAAGGGGCAACTGCAAAGAAATTCCATTGTGTCAAAGCATGTGAAATCAACAGAGACTGTTCATGACTTGGGATCGACATAAGCGAGCCTGGAACTACAACCCCACCTCCATCGAATGACACACCTGCAACCCCACCACCATCGGATGACACCTCTGCAAATGGTGATAAAAATAGAGGTGTCGTGGATGGAATTTAGCATTGTATCATTGTATGCGTTAACGTTAGGAAAGTAAGTTGATTTGGTTGATTACAAAGTTACGTTGTGTACATTGAATAGAAGACGTCCAAACTAGAGAGATAAGGAGTTCATGTACAGAAGGCCTGGCACTGTTTGTAAAAAATGAACCCACAAGTGAAGTGCAATGTGTCGTGCAAAAATTATGAAATCATCCAGACCTTAAGGAAAAATACGTTCAGTCTGAATAAGGGTGATTATTTGTTTTTTGTTGGTATAATGGCCAGCACCATGTATGTAGAAATGAGAGTTTCAGAATTTGATGGGGAAGAGTATAATTTCTGGACAATTAAAATGATGATATTTTTTATTGCAAAACAACTTTGGTAAATTGTTGTTGATGGATATAAAGAACCAGATTGGAGCAAGTTGGTAGGAGAAGAAAGAAAAATAAAAAAAGGAACATCAGCACCAAAATGCATTGGCTCTCATGGATATTAGAAGAGATATGAAAGAAAATGTTTTCCCTCTCATTTTTAGTTGTAGATCAACTACAAAAGCATGGAAAGTGTTGAAAGATGCTTTGGATGTAATGAGGACACTCATGAAGATATGTGTGACAATATTGGAGATTGTATGAGCAAGGGGGAGCCTTGTTCTTTTGAAGATCCTTTTGGAGAGTCTTATGAAGACTCATGTGAAGAGCCTTGTGAGGTTCTTATTGTGGGAGATATGTTGAGAAAGGCATATATAATGAAAATTAAGAATTCCTTCTTGTAGAGGAATATTATGGAGAATTCCTTCTTGAAGAGGAGGATGTGAAGGAGCCTTGTGTAGGGCCTTGTGGAACTCTCATGGAAGAGAGTAATTTTAATGAATTTCTTTATATTGATGAGAAGGAAGAATAAATGGGTATGACATGTTTACAAAGCATGTACATTGATGAAGAATATATCATTGAAGAGACAATGGATGAAGAATCATTCTATGAGAATGATAAATATATTGAAGACTATTTTAAAGTGGAAGATTATTTTTTTAAAGACCACCAAGATGAGGTGGATAAATAATGTCTTATGGAAGAGACATATATTAAAGAGGAGATATTCTAGCAGTTTTTTGTTGAAGAGTGCTTCATGGAGGAGGCACAAAATCAAAATTTTGATGAATCCATTCTCATGGAGGAGAATGTTGAAGATTGCTTTGAATACCATTCATCAAGAATGGAGGATTGTGATTTTGATCAAGCACTTGAAGATATTGGAGAAACACTCACTTTGGAGTGTTGTATTTTTGAAGACCACTCACATAGAATGGATGCAAAAGAGAAAACTCACTCATCAAGAGTAAATTATGCTTATCTTGAGAAGAAAAATACTTTGTGGGATATTTTATCCAAAAGAAATTGTTGATGAAGAGGAGATGCAATCTATTAGCTTCATGTTTGGGGATCCTCATCAAGAGTGAAGCGTGTATTTTGTGAAACTGCATCAAGGAGAACTCTTGTTGAAGAGTTAATGGTTGCTTCAAAAGCAACAAAATCAAATGTACAATAGTATGGCATCTTGGCAAGAACAAAGGAAGGCACATGGGATCCTACTCAAATCTACAAGCAAAGAGGTGATGCTATTTTGCTTGATTCTTTATTTGTTGATAATTTCTTGAGTAGAAGTTTGATGGATTATGTTGAGGTTGTTGTTCTAATGTGTGTTGGAGAGTGTCTTATCAAGACATCTTTGGCAAGCAATGCAAGCTTTGAAACTTGCCCTATGGAGACACCATTGGAGGACAGTATTCCTTTTGTGAAGACAATGATGGATAAACACTTGGGATGTTTGTGTGATGTTTTTTCTTTGAAGAAGAAATCATGTACAACCATTGTAATGAGTGAAAAATTGTGTGAGGAGTTGTATTCCCAAGTGGCATATGTAATAGGTCATTTCATGACTATGTTTTATGTAATTATGTGTGTAAATATTGTTGAGAGTGTTGTTTATTACAATCATCTATGTGAGATGATTAATCTCAGCTCATACTCATATAGAGTATGGTATTGTAATTATGTAAAATATGGTCACTTGCAAGAATGGTATTAAGACCATAATAAATATGGGAGAGAGTGGTTGTTGAAAACCATAATTGAAGAGACTTTTGATGAAGGGGGGGTTGATCATCAAAAGGAGGTACTCAATTATAATTTGTAGGAGAAAACACAAATTATGAAGGATAGCCCTCAAGAAGAGCGAAAGTGTGGTGGGTGCCAAAACTTTTTTGAGTTCTTTGATTTCTTAATTCAAACCTGGAAGAAGCGTAAAAGAAGATCATTCAAATCAGTTTCTTCAAATAGTTTGTGATGCTTCAGAACTCATGGAATGAGTCCTTTCAGCATCAAGGGGGAGAATGTTGGAATTTGATCTCCTCAACTTAGCATTGCCCTAAATAGTGACTGTAGTTTAAACTGTTCTGTAACTGTAGGGATTGTTATTTCTTATTTTAAGTTATATTTATATTTTAGCCTCCTTTGGAGATTCTTCTGTTGAGACTCCAAGGCTATATAAATCTGTGTAATCATTCCTGAATAAATCAATGAGCATTTCTTAGAGCTTAGGGAACTTAACACACAATCACACATGATGTTGTTTAAACTTTGGACATATCAAAGAAGAGCCAAAGTCTGATCAGTTGCATTGTCCACGAAAATGAAAGCGAGGGTTATGCATAGCGGCTATTTATAGCCAATTGGCTAAAATTAGGATTTTCAAAATTTGGAATTGGCTAATATTTGGGACCCTTGACCAAGGCCCATTAGCCAAAAAAATTTGGGTGCAATATTTTTTTGGGGGGTCGATTCGCCCTAATTTTATAATAATTTGACCATTTTAAGTTTAAATTTCCAACATTACCCCTAATAATAGTTAACCTTCTACATGTATTTCGATACTATTCGCCTGGATTTTGAAACTAATTCGCAAATTTTTTATAACTACATTTTGGGGTTGACCCCTTATGCATAACCGTGAATGAAAGCCAACAATATTGATTGCAATTACACACTTGATCAATGATAACCTTAAATATGTTTGTTTTTTTTTTTTGTGTAAAGGCATTCCAACCTAGTTTAATTTTTTTTAAGTTATAAATTTTGAAAGTTTTGAGCCATCATTGTTTAGACTATTTATGATTGTATATAATTGACTCACCATTTATTTTGTTTTTGCTCTTTCAAAAATATGTATAAGTAACGTGATTTGTAACACTTTTTTTATTGGTTGAAAGAAAAGTTTTTCAAAAGGATCCTCGAACCTTTTACAACAAGAACCCAACAAAAGAGACAATATTTAGAAGATCATATCGTGGAGACAAACCGAGAATAACTAATATAGGGAGATGACCTTCACAAGACCAACAACAAAGAAACCTGAAAAGATAAAAAGGTTTTCCACCTAACTCAACAAAACCAACGAGTAACAACAAAGCTCTAAAATTTAAAGACATTTCCCACCTAGGGAAACCTTCACCAGCAAGCTAGACTAGAGGAACTGCACCAACAGTTCAAAAAAGGAACACAGGTTTCCCTCCCAAGGAAACTTCACCAACAACTAAAAATCGAATAGAGGTTTCTCACCAAAGGAAACCTTCACCAACAACTAAAAACAAACAGAAGTTTCTCATCCAAGGGAACCTTCACCAACAACTGGAAAATAAACAAAGGTTTCCTCCCCAAGGAAACCTTCACCAACAACTAGAAATTGAAATTAAGTTTCCCTTCCAGGGAAAACTTTACCAACAACTAAAATTCAAATAGAGGTTTCCCACCCAGGAAAACATTCATCAAAAAAAGAATTGGAAGGTCTAACTCAAGAGCTGGATATGAAGGACATCTTGAAAATATGTGAACCACCAACACCACCACTTGTTGGGGCCCCTCCAAACATATGGTAAAGCAGCCAAACCCAAAACCCTTCTCTATAATCAACATGAAAGAACTAGGTCCCCGTCCCAAGACCTCACAATGCTGCAGAGAATGGAGTTCAAAGGAATAGGCTTCTCTTCAGATGAAATAGAGACCCCTAACCACCCAAGGCTAAGCCTAGAAATCCAACATTGAACCCCTCAACTGTAGCTATCATGAAAGCACGAGGTCTCTCCCCAAATTAGACAAGAAAACCGTAGAGATAGGCTCACAAAGATGACCTCACCAAACGAGCAAAGGACCTAAGCTATCATATCGAGAGGTAATCTCTGAAACCCCTCCTTCGTGGGCAATAAGAAAGCCCCTGGTTCCCTTGCCAAGACCACAAACAACCACGGAGAAAGTGGTTCATCAAAACGCCTCTCAACAGACTGCATAGGCCCACACAACCCTTTTCCATTGCTGCTAGATTAGGAGACCATCTAAAAAAAACCTCCTCCACACCAAGAAAGCACCTGGTCTCACCCCAAAAACTATCCAAAAATATGGAGAAAATTCCACTAAACCACCTTGCACATCAAGCAAGCAAAGGACGAATCCGCCACCAAGGAAGCACTACTGATCCACATCAAAAACAACTACACACCAACCCAACCAACACAAAAAAAAACATAAAAGGAAGAAATTTTTCCAAAAACACCTAAAAAAACCAAACAAAAAATCCAACCAAGATCACCATTAAAAAAAATAGAAACTTTAGGACGATAGTCTCTGCCTAAAGCAAAAGGCCTCCACCCACCTTAGAGATATTTTCCTTCTTATAACACTTTTTTTAATATAAAAACCCACCCTACTTTTCAATATACTTGTTTACTTTTATTTCGCTTATTTGATCAACATGTTTAAATGATCAAAATCTAAAATTATTCCCATCCTTCCCATTAATGTCTAGTATCATTTATTTTTGTATTTTTATGATATAAGTAAATTTATCACTTACATGACTTTTGTGCTGGTCAACCTCTTAATATTTTTTATATAATTTAATACTTTAATGTTATGTTTTTTTAAATGGTAACATTTTTTCATCTTTTAACGGTCTTTTTTATATGAACGGAATCGGTAACATCATTTTATCTTTAACAATTAAACATGAAGTCAGATATGTTCCTTGGGGTTTCTGCATTCTAACACAAATCAAATCATTGAAGTTGTCTCTATAATCCTTGCCTCTCCGTAAACATGGTCCGAAGTGAGGGGGACCTCTGTCTTTATAACCCTTGTCTCTTCTCGGTAAATATGGTCTGAAGTAACGGGACCTCTGTCTCTATAACCCTTGCCTCTCATTGGTAAACATGGCCCGAAGTGAGGGGACCTCTGTGGCTTAGACTTGATACCGCCGTCGTCAAACAAACGGACACTCAACGGACTCAAATCAGACTACTACCTTTATCCTTTATTAAGATAATTTTCCTCAAAATCTTACCAACTCACTATCTTTTTCCTTTTAGTATTTTTATTTCAATTTACTATGTTGTGTGCCAACGTTCACGTGCGCTTGTCTAACACGTCACAAAAAAAAACTGAACTTTGATACAATAAGATGAGTCATTGATAGTTAACAATTGCTAGGGAGCTCGGCACTTCCAAAATTTAAGTCCTTTCAAATTTTCCTAATAAAATGGGTTAGGCCAAAAAAATCCATGTATATGAAAAAACAAGATGAGCCAAGTGATAATTAACGACCTTTATAGTCGCTTTTTCTTCCAAAAAACAATCCCGTTAATTTTGTTTTATTTTTTTTTAAATAATATTTAAAATAAGTTTTTAAATTTAAATTAATATTAAATATTAATAATAGTATATAGGGTGTACTGCAACGGTTTGGGCTTTGGTTCTTCTTCGAAAGGCCCAAGGTTCAAACCATGGCGTGGGTGAATGTGTGAGGGGTTGGATGTGTGTTTCCCTGGTGGAGTTGTTGTAACAAGCTAAGGGATTTCTAGTCAAAACTCCATATCTTAATATTACCATATATATATATATATATATATATATATATATATATATATATATGTAAAATAATTAATAATTAATAATAAAATATCTATGAGTTAATAATTTTAGTTTAATTTTTAATTAATCTAAAATAAAATAAAATGTTTACTATTAACAACTTCAATTTGATTTCTAATGATCCACCTACTACTTAGTGATAGAATGTTTATCCCTTGACAACCTCAGTTTAATTTTTTTATAAGATTAGTGTTCCATTTTTATCTGTTGATAAGTTTGATTATTTCACATAGTAGGCAGGTTTAAGGATTATAATGATAATAATTAAAATAATTATAATTATGAGTAATTATTGATTGTTTTAAAGTTTTCTTAAAATAATATTCACCTTCACCTCCAAAACTTTGTTAGATCAAGAGATTAAGTCAAATACCATATACATTTCTGACACATGTCTACTTTGTGGTTATGACTCTATTGTATAATTGTGAAGGTGGACTAAATCTTCCCCACAAAACCCGGTATAGAATATGGAAGATACCTTGGATCGAGGATATATTTGGAAGATGAGATTATGATAGGCTAAGAAATGAAGGGAACGGATGAGATTGTGATAGGCTAAGAAATGAAGGGAACGGAATCTTATCCCATTAATCCTCGTGCTAGCAAAAAGCTCTCATATTCCTCCTATATAGAAATGTGTGCACCTCCAATTCTCGAGCAGTCATTGTTAGGGTAAAATAAGGTAGTGTATTGCATTACACTACGTGGGGTTATTACATTTACTTTTCTATGTAATTACCATGAGATATTTTACCTCATGGTTAAACTAGGTAAGTACCTAAATATCCTATGTCAGATATTTAGGTTAGTGTTATGGTTAGAACTCTCTACCTATGTTAGTGGTTAGCATCACGCAACTCCCTCCCTATTCTATTGTTAGAGGGTAGTTAGCGCTATTCCCTACTATTTGTTAGTTAGTATATTATTTAAGCATAGACTAACTATTGTTAATGCTAATGATCAAATGCATTATTTCTTCGCCTAATATTTTTGCAACTCTATTTTGGTCACATTGGTATTATTTAAGCATAGACTAACTTTTTCATCCCTTGTTAAGGGTGTTAAGGTAGGTGCCATTAAATATCTTATAGAGGCAAATTGAAAACATCTTCCATATACTCTTTTAAGGGTATAGTGCAACATACAACCATCTTAGTCCTATAAAATTTGAAACCTTAACCATGGCCATGATACACAAGTATCTCACTGAGAGCCAACTGCTCAAAGGTTCAAATTATTCAGCTTGGAAGACTAAGATGAAAACTATCTTAACTATACAGGATTTGTGGTCAATAGTGGATGGAAGTGTCACTAGACCTAAATCAGCTGGAGCAGATCAAACTGAATTTGATAAAAAGGATAAGAAACTATCCTTAATGATATTGCTAGCTATTGCTGATGATATCCAACCTCATATCAGTGAAGCTACGACTAGTAAGACAACATGGGATGCCTTAAAGACCATCTATGATGGAAAGAATCAATCAACAATCCTTAACCTCCAAACACAGCTTCATACTCTACATATGAAATCAAGGGAAAAAGTAGACCTATTCCTCTGCAAAGTCGCATAATTGAAAACAAAACTGCTATCCTTAGGAGAGAATGTGGAAGACCAAGTCTTGAACTCTATCATTTTGAGGGCTCTTCCTGACTCCTACAGAATGCTGATCACTTCACTACAAGTTTCTGGCAGGACAGTAACTTTTGTCGAGTTGGTAAACATGCTTCAAAAAGAAAAAGCTAATCAACTCCAAAGAGATGAGGCATCCAACAATGCTCTTTTCTCAAAAAGACAAGGTGGTAAGAAAAAGTGGAATCAACATAAAGGTTCTTCTTCTAATCAAGAAAAGGGTAAAGCCAAAGAGATTCCAAAGAAGAAGCAGTATTGTAAGATTTGTGACAAAGACACTCATGAAACCAAAATATGTTGGTTTAAGAACAAACCGCCCAATGAACAAGGAAACAAGAAGGGCCAAGGCAAACCAAAGAACAAAAACAAACAACAAAAGGGACACATTGTAGCTGAAGATTCTAGTTCATATTTTGAGAGAGCACACAAAGTGTTCATGAAACATACAGATTCCTCCCACAAGGACTCTATGTGGTACATAGACTCAGGCGCTAGTAAACATATGACTGGCGATAAATCTTGGTTTACAAAATTTGAGGCTTGAGAAGGTAGACCGATCACCATTGCTGATAATCAGACCTACCGAGTTCAGGGAGAGGGAAGTGTTTTTGTCTCCCTTCCAGATGGAGAATTTAATATTCAAAAAGTTCTTTATGTACCAGGATTGAAAAATAATCTCTTGTCAGTTCCACAAATCCCGGACAATAACATGAATGTCAATTTCAAAGTGGACAAAGAAAAGAAACGTTGCTTTATCACTAAGAAGGGAAAACAGATAGCAACAGGTTCATTCAAACATGGTTTGTTTGTCTTAGATGCAATTGCTTCTACCCATACTGCATTGGCAGTAACCACAAAGGAGGTCGCTTCTCTTTGGCATAAGAGATTTGGGCATTTGAGTTCAGGATATTTACTAGAGTTGAGTAAATATCACATGGTGAAAGGACTGCCTACTCTTTCATCTATTTTGCCAGTGTGCTCTAATTGCTTGTTAGGAAAGCAACATAGATTACCTTTTGAACCTAGCTCTTTTCGAGCTAAGGTACCTTTGGAGTTGGTTCACACAGATTTGTGTGGTCCCATGTCTACAAGTTGTGGAGGAAAATGATATTTTCAATTGTTTGTCGACGATCACTCACGAAAAATGGGGGTCTTCTTCTTGCAGTTGAAGTCTGAAGCATTTTTCTATTTTCAACAGTTCAAAAAGCTTGTTGAGAAGGAATCAGGATGCTTTATTAAGACCCTCTGTTCAGATCGAGGGGGGGAATACACATCCAAATAATTTTCCTCATTTTTACAGACACATGGGATAAAGATACAGTTAACAACAACCTATACTCCTCAATCCAATGGGGTTGCTGAGAGAAGAAATCGGTCCATTATGGAAATGGTTTGATGTATGCTTAAGGGGGACAACCTTGAGCAAACTTACTAGGCTGAAGCTGTTCAAACTGTAGTATATCTTCTGAATAGGGCTCCCACACGAGCTCTTGAAGGTATAACTCCTAAGGAATCATGGAGTGGTAGGAAACCCTCCATAACTCATCTACGAGTATTTGGGTGTAAGGCATTTATGCATATACCCAAGGAGAAAAGAAAGAAATTAGATGAGAAGTCCCTACCTTGTGTATTTCTTGGATATGATGAATTTTCAAAAGGCTATCGATTGATAGACCCATTTACCAAGAAAATACATGTCAGCAGAGATGTAGTGTTTGATGAAGCTTTCACACCCAACACTACATCAATATACCTAGATGATGAAGAGGAACATCAACTTCCTTCTTCACAACAGAAAAAGCCACCCAAATGGTATACAAGCACAATGAAAAACTCTAAACTCACTTCCCCACCTGATCGTACTCTCAATCATCCAAATACAAGAAGCATGACACAGAAAGAAAAGAATGAAGCATCCACTTTAGTTGATGATCTTTGTGCAGATTTTCAAGATCTTTCTATTGATAGAGAGTTACCAAGGGAAGATGAGATGGAAATAGATGAGGAGAGGGTTTACTTGTCAGCATGTGATGAGAATGAACCTTCTACAGTTGATGAAGCACTTAGACTACCTCAGTGGAAGGCAGCTATGGATGCAGAATATAACTCCCTCATAAAGAATAAAACATGGAAGTTAGTGGACTTGCCTAGAGGAAAGAAACCCATAGGCTGCAAATGGGTTTACAAAGTAAAATATAAGGCATATGGGACTATAGATAAGCATAAGGCCCGTCTTGTGGCGAAGGGCTATGCTCAAAAGGAAGGGCTTGACTATGAGGAAACCTTTGCCCCAACAACAAGGATGACCACCATTCGAGTGCTTTGTGCTATGGCAGCACAGTTCGGATGGAAATTACATCAAATGGATGTAAATAGCGTCTTTCTTAATGGTGACTTAAAATAAGAAGTATACATGACTCAACCTCCTGGATTTGGACTCAACCTCCTGGATTTGCAGAGGTAGGCCATGAGCAACATGTTTGCAAATTGGTCAAATCATTATAAGGGCTAAAACAAGCCCCAAGAGCATGGTACATAAAAATGGATAGTCACCTACTACAACATGGATTTAAGAGAAGTCCATATGATGCAAATATCTATATCAAGAACACAGGTTCTGAGATAGTGATTCTTGTGTTATATGTAGATGATCTGATCATCACTGGAAACTTAGAGAACTTGATTAACGCCATGAAAGATGACTTGAAAGAGTCGTTTGATATGACAGATCTAGGACTTCTCCACTACTATCTTGGCCTTGAGATAGAACAGAAAAAGAATCATCTTAGGGTGACTCAAAAAAAGTATGCCAAGACTTTAGTAGAAAAATATCGTATGACTGATTGTAAGCCCAAATAAACACCAATGGAATCAGGGCTACAATTATCACGATATGAAGACTCACCAAAGGTAGATGGCACACTTCATAGACAAATGATTGGAAGCCTCATCTATCTGACTAATACTAGACCAAATATTACTTATGTTGTAAACTATCTCTCACGGTTCATGCAAGAACCAAAGGTCTCCCATTGGAAAGCAGATAAGAGAGTCCTTCACTACGTTTAGGGTAGTGCATATTATGGTCTAGAGTATAAGAATAATAACTCATTCTTCTTACGGAGTTACACCAACTCTGATTATGCTGGATCCATAGATGACAGAAAATCAACATCAGGCTATGTTTTTCATCTTGGATCTGGTCCTGTCTCATGGCATAGTAAAAAACAACAGGTGGTTGCTTTATCTTCAACTGAGGCAAAATATCGCGCTGCATGTGGAGCTGTGTGAAGCGATATGGCTAAGTCGCATCTTGGCTACCATGGGCCTACCAAAGAAACTTCTCATTCACATGTTTTATGACAACTCAGGTGTTTTGAACTTGGTCAAGAATCCAGTGCATCATGAACGAACTAAGCATATTGATACGAATTGTCCTTTCATTCGTGATGAAGTTCCTAAGCACAAAATCAAGCTCCAACACATTCCCACCGATGAAAAAGTTGCAGGCATTTTTACAAAGGCACTTGGACGTGTCCAATTTCAATTGTTTCAGAGCAAACTTTGTATATCAAAGTAATGTAATAAAGGGTGGATGTTAGGGTAAAATAAGGTAGTGTATTGCATTACACTACGTGGGGTTATTACATTTACTTTTTTATGTAATTACCATGAGATATTTTGCCTCATGGTTAAACTAGGTAAGTACCTAAATATCCTATGTCAGATATTTAGGTTAGTGTTATGGTTAGAACTCTCTACCTAGGTTAGTGGTTAGCATCACACAACTCCCTCCCTATTCTATTGTTAGAGAGTAGTTAGCGCTATTCCCTACTATTTGCTAGTTAGTCTATTATTTAAGCATAGACTAACTATTGTTAATGCTAATGATCAAATGCATTATTTCGCCTAATATTTTGACAACTCTATTTTGGTCACAGCCGTATCCGGCAATACCACATACACTTTTTACATTTTTTTTTTATGATTCACTCACACGCTAAGCGTTACAGTAGTTTGAATTTTTTATTTTTTAAAGTTTAAAATCCTAATTATATCATAGTAATAATTTTAGGAGAATAATAATGTCCGGATGTTTCATGAGAACAATAAACCAATTCTTAACGATTATTAATTGTTCACAGCCTATGATCTCTGTCAATAAAGTAGAAGGGTTGTCTCTCAAAAAAGGAAAAGAAAAAAATTAAAATAGGAAAAATATGTTACTCAAAATAAACAAATCACATAAACAAAACAACGTTGCCATCATAAAGGTGCAGACTCTCGACAGTCGTTGTTACACCTGACGTGTATAAAACCATTTAAAGGTGGGCACTTGTACCGCCATCTCTAACAGACGGCTCACATTTCCCCAACTCGGCAACCTTCGCGAAAGCCAATAAAACACCGATGCCAGATCCGATTCATTTCTGTGTGCGGTAGCAATATTACATAAATCCAAATACTGCCCACAGGTTTGCGGGCTCCTGTTTCTCGCCACAAAGTCGCAAGGTCGATGTTATAAACGGAGGGCAATCGTCAAGAAGAAGAATACATGTTATCCATCTCATTATTGAATTTAGACCATTAGACTTACTTACTCGGCGGTGTGGTGTTAAAAAGGACAGTCTAAGAAATGTGTAGGGCATCTATGATCTCGGAGTATGTGGGCAGCAGAGACATGAACGCAAGGGATTTCTGGTCCATCTTCAATACCATTTCCAATATGAACTCCCATGAAAATTCATGTGCACATAGTCGGACAAACGACGGGGACTTTCCTCTGAAACATGGTAAGTCCATTTTTATCATGCGTAACATTTGTATAAAAAGATTTAAAAACTCTATGTTTTTTGTTTTTTGTTTTGTTCGTTCTGTTTTGATTTGATTGTTCATTTTGGAGGCATAGATCCTCGGGCGGTGGGTGAGGGCGAGGGTGAGAACAAGGTAGGAGGGAGAAAGAGGAAGAATATTTATAGAGGGATAAGACAACGGTCGTTGGGAAAATGGGCAGCGGAGATAAGGGATCCCACCAAGGGTGTCAGGGTTTGGCTTGGTACTTTCTCTACTGCTGAAGACGCCGCCAGAGCTTACGATGCTGCCGCTCGAAAAATCCGAGGAAAAAAGGCGAAGCTTAATTTTGCAGAGGAAGTTCCCGCTGCTTCCTGCTCAAAGGATGTGCAGGTAAAGTTTTCTAGCAAGTGAGAGATGGCCGTCAAAATTCTGAATGGGAAGCAGGTATTCGGTGATAAAACTTCTTATTTGATCCGAGGGCTGTGTATTTGTATTTTATCAAAATCTATTTATTATTTTATAAAAATCTCAATCTAAACACTCTATCACTTTCTTGCCAGCCACTCTCAAACAGTGTGTTCAAACTTCAAAGCGCATTCTTTCTACATGCGACTCGACATTGTCAGCATGGCTTTGTAATGCAGAATATTGAATTTCTGCAGGCAGATGTCCTTGATGTTAAGGTCCGTTTGGTTGAAATCTTCTATAGTGAATCATTTAAAGAAATCGCGAGAGCATGTTGCTGCATGTAGTTTTTTTCCCTTCTCTCATGAAATTAAAACTATATTGAGTAATGGATTTATTTTTAAGATTTTGCTTGGACATATATTTTGGGTATCTTTAAAATAAAAGTTTAGACATGGATAATGGATATGTATACCTCGGCTACAAATGAAATAGATGCCCTGTCTATCTTACTTAATAATAATATTTTTAAAAACTCCATTGGTTTAATGGTCGAAATCGGTTGGTTTCTTTCAACAGTTAATTAGTGCTTGTATGTGGTCTAAGAATCATTTTTTGCTGTTAAGGCAGTCAATGGAGCTCAATATTTTCCATGGAATGAGTTGGCTGGAGAAAGACAGTCAATGGAGCTCAATATTTTCCATGGAATGAGTTGGCCGGAGAAAGACAGTCAATGGAGCTCAATCTTTTTCATGGAATGAGTTGGCTGGAGAAAGGACATCAAGCAAATAAGCTGAGCAGTCTATCAAACAGATTTATTACGGAAATTTTCCATGGAATGAGTTGGTTGGACAAAGGACATCAGGCTAATAAGCTGAGCTGTCTATCAAACAGATTTATTACGGAAATCAAAACGACTTGGTGGTTATGTGAACATGGACAGCTCTCAGTCAAATATAATGAATGGAAATCCAATAATTTTCAAATGACAAGTATGTTAGCTCCTAAAATGAATGGTAAAAATAGCCCATCACCAAAAGGACTGTCAAGTATCGTAAAGACAAGTGGCTTTATAAAAGTCAACCATGGCGGATAGGATGTGCTTGTTGTACCTAACGGAGCTTTTACGTAATGGAAATAAGATGCCATAATGTCTTTTCAGCCCCCAGTAAAAAGGTAAATCAATTTTGGATTAAAAAAATAAGTAAGATTTGATTTAAAGATATTGTTATCTCTTATAAGTATGGTATTAGTTCAATCGGTTAGATTTTTCAATAAATCCTGCCAAGTTATACATGGATAATATTCAAGTTTTTTTTTTTTATTATTATTATACCCAGGTGTTGTAGGTGAGTTGGAGAGGAGAGGGCAATCCTCCAAGGGAGGTCCCAGGTTCAAATCTCCATCCTACCAAAAAGCTGAATAGGGTATCCAAAATCCAATTGATAATGTTGGTACGAGCAGGGTCGGGTGCGACTCCTGAGTGACTCTGACGGTGTAGAACCCCTTGTTCGTGGTCTCTCGGACCAAAGCGGCCCCGCAAGGAGTTTTTCGCTTAAAAAAATATATATATTCAAGTTTTTTTTATAATTTCACATGATCTAAAGCTTTTTTTGTAATACCACTAGGTGGTGATGATCTAAAGCTTTTTTTAATACCATTAGGTGGTGATGATTTAAAGCTTTTTTTGTAATACCACCATGTGGTAATGATCTAAAGATTTTTTTTGTAATACCACTGTATGGTGATGATCTAAAGCTTTTTTTGTAATATCACTATGTGGTGATGACCTAAAGCTTTTTTTGTAATACCACTATGTGGTGTGATCTAAAGTTTTTTTTTGTAATACCACTATGTGGTGATAATCTAAAGTTTTTTTTAATACCATGCAGGTGGACCCCTTTCAATTCTATATAACCAGTTGAACAAATTATTAAAAATAAGATATGACTTCCTATCAAGTGGTATTAGCTCAACCAGTTAGATTCCTTAGCATTTAAGGAGACAAGATTCAAATCTTACCAAACAATACATGGATAATATTCAAGATATTTTTATATATTACTATGTGGTGATAGCTCAACCAGTTAGATTCCTTAGCATTTAAGGAGACAAGATTCAAATCTTACCAAACAATACATGGATAATATTCAAGATATTTTTATATATTACTATTTGGTGATGATGTAATATGGGTGGAGCTAGTTTCAATCCTATATAACCAATTGAAAAAATTATTTAAAATAACATTCTATCAAAATATTAAAAATAACAATTAAAAAATTTTATTTAAAAAGATTAAATTAATAGTAAAAGCAAGATACCATCGAAATTGCATCATTATATATTAATGTTTAATAAAAAGCAAATAATTTTGACAATCTCTTGTCTTGCCTTTTCAACTTTTAAGATGCTTTTGAAGATTTTGAATTGTTGCACAGCGAGCATCCCATCAAATGAAACCAAAGATTCAAAAGGGTAAGGTTTCCTTTGTCCAAAGCTGATATTTACTTTAGAGGGTAAGGTTTCCTTTGTACAAGGCTGATATTTACTTTAGTGAACGTTATTTTTGTCTTTATTCAAATTCTTATATAACCTTATTTTGTCTTTATTCAAATTCTTATCTTAGGAAGATAATGGTTGTAAATTTATTTTCTTCAACGAAGCTAAAGCTAAGCTAAACTTGCAAAGAATTAAGTCACTTGTCTAAAGTTGGACCTAGAGTAAGGCTTGTTAAACCTTGTTCGAACTTCTTAAATGGAATTACATCAATATGTGAGTTAATCAAACTTGGCATGCCTTACTAGCTCTAGAGAAAGAGAAAAAAATGCCTTCAAAATGTTTGTATAACACTTAATAATAATCTAAATATGCTTTGAGACGAGACGGATTCATATTGTTTCTCAGAGCAATCTGGTAAAGAAGCTCACGATCATTATATGAAGGGGAAGCAGAAGCAGAGGTGTGTGTGGGTGCCGGGGCTGGCCACGGCTGCGTGCTTGCAAGCGAAAGCGAAAGGAGTGACCAGCGTCATATGGGAGAGGTCGGACTGCATAGCTTCCTTGTGGCAGCACAAGACTTACGATAGGCTCAAGCTTCATCTGCCCAGGCAGTTTTGAGAGCTACCGCTAATGCCGTTTCCCAAGGAGTTCCACACTTACCCGGACAAATACCAGTTCATTGACTACTTTGGAGAGCTACGCCCGTCATTTCAACCTTTTCCCGGTGTTCAACGAATGCGTGGAATCTGCTTCCTACGACACCGTCTGTGGGCTCTGGAGAGTAAGAACTGCCAACAGGAAGACCGCGACGGAAGTGGAGTATATTTGCCGGTGGCTCATCGTCGCCACCGGGGAGAATGCGGAGCCCGTACTTCCCGAATTTCCCGGAAGCGAAAGTTTCCAGGGACCCATCATCCACGCGAGCTACTACAAGACAAATATGTGGGTCAGTGATGCTAGGCATTGGATGTATGAATAACTTACTTTTACCATTGTTTTGTAGAGCCATTTAGTTAAAAGTTTTATAGTGATCCTAGGCATTGGATGTATGAATAACTTACTTTTACCATTGTTTTGTAGAGCCATTTAGTTAAAAGTTTTATAGGTAATTTTCCTGTGGAAAAAATCTAGAGCCTTAGGAGTTAAACAAAAATCTGAGAAATTAATTATGATGTTTGATATTTTTTTTATAGCCAACTATGTGGGTGTTGGATGTTTGTATAACCCAATTTTTTAGTATTATTTTATAGGATCTTTTGGTTGGGATTTTTATAAGTAATTTGGGTGAGAATGTGATACGAGATCCTTGTGCATTAGCCAGAAAATACTTTAAATATCTTCTAGTGCCTTTTTATTTTTTATTTTTTTTTCTAGCACTAGCTTATAGATTTTTCTAAGGTTGTATATATATATATTTATTATAGTTATATGCATTTTCCCAGTCATGCTAGATACAAGCAAGGTCAATTCACTCCCAAAAAACCCTAATCAAAGTGAAGGTATAGTCAAACTAAATTTGGACACATTGTAGGTTAATTAGAACAAATTATAGAAGATTTGGAGCACTATTCTATAAGTGGCACCACTATTCTTTGGAGCATGGATAGAGAAGTTAAACAAGATAGGCTATCCAACAAATTCTACAATTCTTGTGAGGGATTATTCCAAAATATCCAAATCAATTTCTTTTCAAATTTGACATACATATGACTATACTACTAATGAGTAGATGGTGTGGTTGTTCCCATCCATGTTAAAGGATGGAGATTTATGGTGGTTTACCTTGATCTGGCCTTCTCTAATCTTTGCCAGAGTCCCGACGTAAATCACAGGTGTTTTTCCACACTTATTCTTGAGCTCCAGGGGACCCACAGCGGGCCTTTTGAGACCATAGCGACTGGTATTGCCCAACATCACCCAAGCCAGCAACAACAACAAGAGATCCACTATCCGCAACGGCAACCATTTTAGAAGCCGCATGGCCAGTCCGAATGTCGATCTTCCAAGGATTTCTCTCGGCAGCACATGGACTTATTCTGCAATGAATTAATTGCTCCTTACAGATGCTAAAGTAATAATAAGAAGAGGATGTATTAAAGTGGAACGAAATTCCATAAAGAATAGAACAGCCACCAAATTCTTTATTAATGTGGACATGCATACTTACAGTGTTGCTGCGGACGACCATGGAAGGTTTGGCATTGTAGTTGGCGATGAGCCACCTGCAAATATACTCCGCTTCCGTCGCGGTCTTCCTTCCTGTTGGGCGGTTCTCACTCTCCAGAGCCCACAGGCGGTGTCGCAGGAAGGAGATTCCACGCATTCGTTGAACACCGGGAAAAAGGTTGAAATGACGGACGTAGCTCTCCAAAGTAGTCAATGAACTGCTATTTTTCCGGGTAATTGGGGAACTCCTTGGAAATTGGCATTAGCGGTAAGCTCGCAAAACTACCTGGGCAGATGAAGCTTGAGCCTATCGTAAGTCTTTGTGCTGCCACAAGGAAGCTATGCAGTCCGACCTCTCCAATATGACGCTGGTCACTCCTTTCGCTTGCAAGCAAGCCCCAAAGGACCTGCCCCAACAATTATAGGCCCGGGCACCCACACTCACCTCTGCTTCTGCTTCCCCTACATATAATGATCGTGAGCTTCTTTACCAGATTGCTTTGAGAAACAATATGAATCCGTCTCTTCCTCTACTAACGGGAAAAAAGGTCTTCTTATAACAATAGGGATATACGAGACAATAACATCAACGTTAGGGGAAGAAATGGGGTGAGGGAAGGAACGAAGGGAGAGGTCGAACGAGAAGGACGATGACGGTTCACGCGTGCACCGCCAGAAGGTTGCCGTGGCTGACCCGACGGCCTTGAGACGCGGTTGCTTTAGTGGATTTCTGAGGCGAACTTAAGACCTTCCACCTCCACCTAGTCCTTCCTTTTGTTAAAGCTAGTGGGCACCCTGCCGCATCCCCGGACCCACCTGGACCCATCCCCTTTGCATTCTCGAGGCTTCTTAAATATATATATGATACCTTTGCCTATTGCAAATGAGGGTCGAGCGAAAAAAAAGTGGTGGGGGATGAATGAGGTGATAGCAAATGTCAAAGGGAGGAGGAAAGGATCTCACAAGTGTGAGAGGGGATGTCGATGGCCTCTTGTTCCTTATATGATTTGAGCCAAGTCTGGCACCGACGAAAAGGGCTCCGGAAGCTCATTGGAAAGCAAAAGACCGGATTTAGGTTATGATGGGACTTTATAGTTTATAAGTCCCGAAAGCTTTTGAGAAGCTCATGGGCTTTAGCGCATAAAGCAGGAGTATCTTTTTGAATACTATGATTATTTTAAGGGCAATTTTTAAATATGTGGTGAATCGATCGGACCCCACTACAGGCTTAGTATGATGTCACCATGAGCCCTAGGGCCATTGCAACGATGTTGCTATCCTTCTATTATATGTTATGTCTCTTTGGAGAGAAGTGCTCCGCTTTGGCGCTAGGAGCTCGCTATTTCTATGTCAACGAGTGGGGCCTCAAAAACTTCCATTCATCTTTGTTAAATTTTTTTTTAACTCCACGACACGAATTGCTTAATTTGCTTAAGATAAGTAAAATTCCGTGTTGATATTAAGACGTGGACCCTTGGACATTCATAAGTAGGACCATCATGGTATTAGCCACTTGATTGTGTTATCTGAAACACACTCATAGAGGCCTGTCATTTCATCCGTGTGACTAAAACGCGTGGCCTCCTCTACACGTCATAAATTGGATTAAAAGTTGAAGAGTTGTGCTTAAATCCATGACAATATCAAAATTGGATTAAAAGTTGAAGAGTTGTGCTTAAATCCATGACAATATCAAAATTGGATTAAAACTTGAAGAGTTGTGCTTAAATCCAGGACAATATCAATGCCATGTGCATATTGTGCGAAAGCGCCACGACAATTCTTGTTAGGTCAACTTTGTCGGGTCCTGCCTCTCTTGGCCTAACTCAGGGACCACAAGGAATGTAATAGCCGGACAACCAACCAACGAACCAACCGTTGGAAATTCAACTACCAACAAAATATTGTGTCTAATTCAATATAAAAAAATTGGTTGAAGTAATGTGAAATACAAAGCGGGTAAATTTTCATATTCAATAACATTTTATTTTTATATTATTTTTAATTTTATATATTTTATTAGTATTTTATGAAATTAATTACATATAAGGTATATGAATACTCTGCTTTCTAATAATAATTATAAAAGATAAAAAAGGTAATTTCTAAGAAGTTATATGAGATAATCATCATACATTATTTTATTTATTCAATTAAATTTTGGTTGTCATATAAAAATTAACCTTTTTAAATTTGAACCTTGAACCTCTTATATAAAACATACCGAAGAAAAAACAACACAACAGTAAACCTAATCACTTTTAAAATACTTGCATATTTTTTATTTTTTTAGGATGTTGTTTATTTTGTTATATATATTCTCTTTTCTCACATGTAAACTTTAAAAACAAAAAGTAAACCTAATCACTTTTAAAATACTTTCATATTTTTTATTTTTTTAGGATGTTGTTTATTTTGTTATATATATTCTCTTTTCGCACATGTAAACTTAAAAAACAATATATATATATATATATATATATATATATATATATAAACTTTAAAAACAATTATTTTATTATTATAATTTACAGAAGAGAGAATTATAATTTAAAAAAGAGAGGAAAGAAGATTATATATATTTATATATATATATATATATATATATATATATATATATATATATATTCTCACATTTAAACTTTAAAAACAATCATTTTATTATTAATAATTTAGAGGAGAGAAGGAAGAAGATTTAATCTAGCGTTAGATTAGATAATATCAAAATTAAATGAGTATTAGATTTGTTCTATATTAACAAGGTATATCTTTATATCTTTAATATACATAATTTTAAACTTTATTTATTTTAATAAAAATTTTAATGTTTTTAAAAATATTTTATATAAAAATTAAGGGTATTTCTATTTAAATGAATTAAAATTTAGATCAAGGTCTATAACCCACACCTAGGTTATAAAGATTATGGAGTTTCGTTTAAAGGAAAAATAAGCAAAGATTGTTATTCAACATGCTTATCATCAATGTTAATGTCACACTTATCCATTATTGCATGTAAGATTTGTTCTCTGTCTCCTTGCACTTAAATCTTAATTACAACCTAAATTTATATATCTTCATTTTCTCCTCCTTTAGATAAAGGGATCAATGCATACAACGCCTTCCCTTAAGGCTAATACTAACCCAATTAAGGCTGCTTCCTTTATGTTTCATGGTGTTTTCCTTCTACTGAATGAGATAATAGTGAGTTTTATGCAAATAATATTATAGAATGTCCTTGTTATAAAATATGCACAATCCTTCGTTTTAAATCTCTTTATCCCTAATTAATCCTAGAAAAACTAAAGAGAATGCAAACATACAAACACGTAAAAAAAGACTTCTACACTATGTGATTTTTAATTTTAGATGCGAATAAAAAATAAATTTTTATTCTTTTCAAGCTATGGTTCAAAAGGCTTATGCAATAGACAAGATTCTAGCCTACTTGCGATTGAGTTCCTTGGATATGTATGAACTAATATTGACTTGAATAGGATGATAAAATAAAGCAATCCCTACAAATGTAAACTACATGTATTTTACTTCCTTGCAAGCAATATGTAAATACAAACAACAAAGAACAACTAAGACCATAGGCTTAATGAAGTAACTAGATAAGAAAAATTATAGATTTGAAAAATAAGAAGAGTAAGAATAGGTAGAACTTGTTTTACCCTCCGAATATTGTTGAATGCCCGAATCTTACTTCTTAGCTCCCACATGAATGTAGACCTACATACATGTAAACTTGACAAAATATTAGGGGTTTGGGGATTTGCCTCAATCAAACACTTGTCATATGAGATAAAATAGAATGGTTCCATCTAGGCTTTTTAGATTTAAATTTCAAATAATTTCATGCTATTTAAAATAGTAATACCCCTAAGGTTTACCCTCAGCTTCAAAGCCATATGCTAGTCAAGGGATAGACACATTTCAAGTGTGGTGTTGTAAGTACCATGTAAATAGTTTAGTTTAGAGCATGATTAATATTTGAGTATACAAGATCAAGTGGCATAAGCTCAACTGGTTAGATTCCTCAATATTTCAAGGATGATATCCAAGTTTGAATCTTGCCAAATGATATATGGTAATATCTAAGATTTGTTATAATATCATTATGTGGTGATGATGTAATATGGGTGGAGCCCATTTCAATCCCATATAACTCATTAAAAATAATATTTGAGTATACAATAGGTGTCATGTAAGTAAGTGTGGAGTTATGGTTTCTTGTTTAGTATGTGCAATCATTAAAGTCTTTTTGTTTATGTGGATATGTGGAACCAATAATAGATTTATTATTATGTGATATTTTTATTATAAAAATATGAAGTGTTAGATTTTCTATGTATGCGAGGAGATGAAAAGATTGTGTAATTAGAAAGGTAAAAGGTTGTGGATGTGAAGAGTCTCATATCCAATGTGTATATATTGAAGATAAAGCATTGTAATGGTGATTGAAAGAAGCTTGCAAATATATTGTATTTGCATTGATTGAGTTGATAGATATCAATAATATTTTATGTGAGTTTGTTATTTCATTGTGTGAATATTTGATATTTGATATATTGTGAGTTATTGAGATTAGAGTATTGGATTGCTAATAGTGATATAAGAGACACATTTGGAGTGTTTGGGAGAAGAGAGAAAGAGAAAATATAAATTTGTGAGTGGAGCCAAAATCCATGAGGAGAAAAGCTCAAAAGTGAGCAAGTTGAAAGTAGATATGTTGAAAGGAGTCAAGGTTGAGAGAAGCCAATGAAGATAAGTTCTAGGTTTGGACTTCACCAGAGTTGTTTTGGAGAAAAATGAGTGCAAAGATAGAGGAGGAAAAACATTAAGAGGAAAGCAAAACAAACATTGGAGAAGCCTGTGTTGGAAGTTGAAGTCGAGCATCAAAGAGAACATTGAGAAACCAAAGAAGCTAGAGAAGTCATTGAAATAAAGACTAGGTGGAAATAATGTTCAAATGCCTGACAAATAGTAAACATAAACATAGACGTTACCTAAGATGCAAGCATGAGTTGTAGATTCAATTCTAAAGTAAAATGCTCGAGTACAATAAAACACCTAAACATCAAACAAAACTAATGACAATATTACTAGGGATAAAGGTTTACAAAATTAAATTTGGAGAAATTTTTTTAGCTAACGCAAAGTGGAGATATTGTGTTAAGTTGAAAGCAAGACACAAACAAGAGAAAAATGTTTAGTGCCAAAGTGCAGTAGTAGAAAGAAGGTCAAAGTTGTGAAAGAATATTGGAAAGGTAATTACCTACCTTCAAAAATATTTATGTGCATTTGAAAGAAGGATTAAAAGGTGATTTATTATAAAGGATTAATTAATGTGAGCTAATAAGGTTGCAATGAAGATAATATTAAGAAAGGGGTTTGAAGTTATTAAAAAGGAAGGAGAAATTATTAAAGTTGAAATAATTAAAGGAAGAAGAATTGATTTGTAGAATTAAAAAAAAAAAATATATATATATATATATATATATATATATATATATATATATATATATATATATATATAAGCGAAAAAAAGACTCTGTCAAGCAAGGTTTTCATTGGGTAGCCTGGGAAATTTGTTGTTTACCCAAGGATTGTGGAGGCATGGGTTTTTTTTATTGTCACCGACAAGGTATTGCCATTTGTGCTAAATGGATCACCCGATCTTTAATTGGGGATGAATCTTGGAAAGTGTTGGTCAGGCATTGCATTTCGTCTGGTTTGCTTCAGGGGAATAAAATTTGGAAAGGGGTGGGATTGCAATCCATTCTTACTACCCCTATCCCTATTAAAGTTAAAGGTTCTTTTGTCATTCAGAGTATTTGGAAAGCTTGGGAGGCCTTCAAACCCTGGCTTAGTTGGAAAGGGAGTTTTCGCAAAGTAGGTGCCTCTTTGTCTTCTATGAATATTTGGTGGTCTCCTGTTATCACTTGGCAAGGTTCTCCCTTAGCTCTGGTGCAGTGGCTCAGAATGCAGAGGTTATATAAGCGTGGCATTGCTTCCATTTTTTATTTCTTCTCCCGACATGTCAGGTGTTGGATACTCTGGGAAAGTTTTCATCAAATTCACAATTTAAATCTTGGTGATAGAGACACTTATGAGGTGGTTATTGATAGTATTCTGTTTTCTATTTGGAGCAAACTACATAAGCATTTTCAAAAACCTCGGTGGTCAGATTGGTGTTGGCCTAGGGAGCTTCCTGTTTTGCAATATAAAGCTCATCTTGGTTACAAATGGCTCACCCCACAAGTTCCAATGGTTGATAAGCTCACTCTGAGATGGAATTTAGTCTCTCTTCCCTCCCAATGGAATAAGAGGTTTTGGATTGCTTGGGCTACTTATATTGAACCTAAATAGAGTTTTTTTTCTTGGAGTCTCTTACATCAAGGGTTACCTATTGGCAGTAGGCTCAAGCATCTGGGTGTTCATAATATCATTAGCCTGGTTTGTGGACAAGCAAAAGATTTACTGCATGTTTTTTGGTCTTGTGATCGGGCTCAGTCAGCTTGGGAGTGGCTTCTTGAATTTTTTAGACCTTTTATGCAGGAGGATTTTACTTGGGTGCATGCTATTTTGGGTGACCCTATTGCTTTTTCCTTCAACTTGGATGTTGTTTGGAATATTTTTAGAATTGGTACCTTGTTTTATCTATGGAAGTCCCGAAATAGAGCTATTTTTTCTCAGCAAGATGTCGGACATGTCTTCTCTGTTGCTGATAAATATGATATATTCTTTGATTGCTGGTTACAGATTCAAGTACAGGTTTAAAAAGTATAGGTGGAGCTACAGTACTTGTGTACCCTCATGGATCATTGGGGGAATGCACCCTGCATTATGAGTCATGTGCATCTTCCTTCCCCTTCTAGGTGGCAGTAATTTCTCGGCTTCTTTCTTTTCGAATGCATATTTAATACTGTTTTGGCAGTTGTTATTGGTAGTTTGTGGGTTGTTTCTGACACTCTTGTATACTCTTAACCACAATGGTTAATGTATTGGTTTACGGGGTGTGCTAATCCCACCCACCCTTTTTTGTATGATTAAACATTATTTTATTAATATAATGACTTTTTCATCCAAAAAAATAAATAAAAATAAAGTAGTTTTATTATATTGTTTTAGTATAATTAATTAGATTTTTTGTTTTTCAAAGAGAATATTAAGGTTTGAATCTCGTCAAAATATATATATATATATATATAAGGGAGTTGGATCTTTTTAAGGATAAGGGAGAGAAATCATCCACAAAGAGAAACACTCTCTACATAGTGAGTTGGCTCTTTTTAAGGACAAGGGAGAGAAACTAGGCAGGGATAAAGGGGGATCCTCAAAGAGACTCTCTCCAAACCTTGGGACATCGTTATGGTAACAGTTTTGTAGTAATTCACAATGGATGGTCCTGGTACCATATTGAAAAGTTTTCATTTCGTCTTTCTCAACCACTTGAGGGGAAAAAAGACTATCAACATCCTAGAGTACCTCTATAGATCAGTCAAACATTCGGTTCTGAATGTCAAGAGGGAAGTTTCTTCTTTTCCCCTTCATTAGGGGTTTCGTAAGGTCATCTACAGACATGTGCTTGAGAGAGAAACTAGGAGAGTTCTAGTAGTGGTTGTCGCTCATATGGATGATAATGGTGGTGACGGTCTGTCATCCCCTAGAACCAAGCTACACTTGACTATGAAGTGAAGGTGGAGGGGACCCTGAGCTCTCTGAAGTTCAAGCCTCGTCGTAATCCCACTAGAATCAAGTATGTTAGCGATAAATACAAGGCACCTATCATCATTGACAATAATGAGCAATCAGATGATTCCCTATCTTTCCAGGTCAAGCCAGAGAGTACCCTGATTTCTAAGAGGCCATCCCATGGAAGGCTCTTCTAAGCAACTGCCTATGTTGACTTCACGTGTGTCATGTTGGTCATCACTTTCTGATAAAGGTCACCTCTAAGACCTCCATAACATCATGAAGACCCTCTCCATAGCTACCAATATAACCTCTTCTTTGTTGTTTCAAGTCGATGCTCTTATGGAGGAATATAAGTACCAATACAAAATTTTGGATGAGTTTAAGTCTAGTGGGTGATGATAGGTGAACTGATGCAGGCTGTGATGGCGGTAACTCAAGTAAGTAACTTTACAGTTCAGCTCGTGGATTTTTTTTTTGTTGAGGAGTATGTGGTTTTTGCTTTAGTTTTTTCTCTCCTCGTTTACCCCTATGAGGGCATCTCTTCTCGCCTCTTAAGGCTTCCTCATTAGCCCCTATGTGGATCTCTCTATCATTTATGTGGTTTTTCTTGATGGCCCATAGAGGGTCTTTTGTTTTTGTTGTAGTTTGTTTGGGAGATCATATTATAACTTTCATATTTTTGTAAAAGGTTACGGGATCCTTTCAAAACCCCTTTTACCAATTAAAAAATATATAATATTTTTTTGATAAACAAATCTCAATCACTTTTTTCCATGTAGTTTTTGTAGTATCATCAGACAAATTCATACCCACATGTTTTGATGGGAAGGAAGCAATTGAAGCACCATCGAGCTTATAACACCATTTTACATAAGAATCCATGGACAAAGGAGAAATCCACAATGTCAAAAATCACTAGAAACATGCACCTATTTCTAATATTTTTTCATCATCATATGGTTCCATATAATTACAAATAAGTATTCTTGTTGTCTCATATTTGTTAGTAATCCAAGCTTTCCAAACATACTAGGTATGCATTCAATGAAATTTATATTTATATAAATCTATGTTATTTTATCTTTTAGTATTTTTAAATATTTAATACTTATTAAAATTTTGTTCATATTTTATTTTTAGTTAAATTTTAGAAATGACTGACAATCGTTGGATTCAAATCTCTATTTTAAGAAGCACCTCATCAAAAGTTATACCATGTAATAGTTATTGATTCTCTTATTGATAGGACTTATTAGACCATCCAAACTGCATTAACAAACCTAGTTTCCTAAGGAATAGTATTATTAAGATACACGTTAAAAAACATTAGAGTGGTTATATTAGATAAGAGAATTAAGAAATTATTGTAAAAATATTTTTTCTTAAACTATAAGGTTGCATATGAATGATGCAATAAAATTTTTCAAATTTGATTATTTATTACTTTTATTTTTAAAGGTTTAATAATAGTTGATGCAAAATTGATCTTATGTCTAGAATCTCTACTCTATAGCATTAGAACACTTACTCTCTTTTAAATATGTGGTGGATATAGCAACACACTAAAATTAGTTTACTCCAAGGTAGTATGAAGTAATTGTAAATGGAAGTAATTGTATGAATGTCACCCAAGTACAAATATTTATATTATGATGGAAGCTTTTACTATTGTGGTTTGTTGAAATATCCTTATAATAATATCACAACATAATAATGGTGAATTTATGTAACCATTATTATGTAAATATAATAAATAAATAAACAATGGTGAATTTATTTATTTATTTGGTATATATATATATATATAACAAATAAATTATACCTTCTAAATGCTAGAACAATGTTGGTTTTATGCTTTGTTGAATCCTTATATTTTTATTATGATCCAAAATGGAAACCATTGGCTTGGACCTCTTCAACTTATAAAAGTTCAAAAGTAAAAAATCTATCAATATGAAGAATAATTCTAGATCCTATATTTCTATCAACAACTTGGTTTAGTAAGAGGACTTTATATTGACAAGCTCCAAAATATGCTTCAAGAGTTATATTTTTAAAAATATTAAAGGAGTTTATTTGGAATCTACCAAAAGATGGTGGTACTTGGGCATGTTGGGATATAAGATTTAGAAGAATCAAAATGCACTACTCTCAACGACCTTTGTAGAAAGAATGATTGTTCACTTGAGACCCTCTATAATGGACGAGCGGTTTACCATATTTTGAAGGTATTGATGGACGAGCAAAAGATGTCAGAGTAGCAGCAGTGATCGTAGGGCAGACTAGACCAACGAGCAGGTGGAATAATTAAGCAAGGTGAGCAACAAGAGCGAGTGGATACCTGTCCTCAACACTTTGGGTGAAACCTTCTTGAAAGGCCCTCCCAAATTGTTGAGCAGATATTTCAAAGGACTAGCATGGGCAAACAAATTGTACAACCCTGCCCTTAGGAGGAAGATAGACTCCCGCCCATATTGGGTGGGAAATACAAGTGCGAAAGGAGCGGTACCTCAGAGAAATACCTGTCCTCATTTCCCAATATATCGCAGGTGGAAACAAAAGCAAACAAAGAGATCGCTTGGCATGCAAAACTCCCACCATCACCCAAAACTCAAACAGAATATGTACATGCAGTTGCAATAGTTTGGGTACTTGATAATGCACGTATATGTGTGATGAATTTTTGGTACGTTGATCCCAAGGCATCTCAGAACCTATCACCCGTCGTCTAACCAGAGGATCGCCAATCAAGAAGAAGGACGAGGTAACTGAGCATTAATGAGATGATAAAAAATATCAAAATATCGAAAGGCTCATATTGATTTTGAAGCTTCTACCACCTTCTAGAAAATCGACACCATCCAGAGAAACAATGTATCAAAGTGGCACTCACCAGCTGCAAGGTTCATATTCCTGCCACCGACATCAATGTTTAGATTTTGAAATCCATGTAAATGTAATTATAAATACTAGAATGTTGGTTGTTCCTAAAGGTAGCTCTTTAGCCATTACAATTCCTATGTAAATACAAATTCTACATTGTTTGGTCTTTGGCTTTATCCTCTTGTTCTTTACTTAATGCATGAATATTCATTTATGTTCAATCGTTTAAGTAGTCCCGTATTATTTTGTTGTTTGGATTCTATGGGGTTTTCTTGAGTAGCTTGAGAGTGTGTTTTTATGAATACAGGCTTGGGATTTATTTTTTCTAGCGCCAGTCAGACAGGAGTACTCTAATTCTACATTTTGGATCTCATGCACCTGTCCGTTGGTTCTAGAATTCACCTCCCACCCACCGTTGATAGGAGATGGAACTAAGGCATAGTTGGGTGATCAATTAAGTGTAGGGTATGTGTTTATACGGGGTATTACGCCTGCATAAGTCTTGATGTGGCTCTACCTGTCCTTGTGAGTTCTCTCTATGACATTCATTTATTTATTTCCTTCCCTTTTTCCTTTCCCTTGTTTTGTGACATAGAGTAGCTAGAATCACCCACAAAGGAATCGACCTCCTTTGGAGATTGTCTGCCATATCTTCTGATGCGATGACCATTCTACATTGCTTGGCATTGATCCACCATCCCTGCCCTGTGCGTGGTGCCGGATTGGAAACCAACAATTCATCTTATGTAGTGTCATTATGATTTTAGAACTTTGAGTTTTGGTTGTTGTTTGAACCTTATGAGGTTTACTTAATTTGTATTTTTTATTATTGTATGTTGCTTCATTAATTTAGTTTATTGGATTATGACTTTAGAAATGAGTTTATATTGGTCTAAAAATATTTCTATGGTTAAAATGTGCACCCAAAGACCTTGAACAAAATTAAAAGACCTAATAGTTGTGAGACTTCAAATGTCAATCTCTGGAGCAAGCCAGTTCCTTCAAGTCCTAACTAATCTAATCCTAAAATATTGGAGAAAAAAGGTACCAAAAGAAGTAAAAGGAGCTAAAGCTAGAACTTACGATGATATAGATTAAGCCACATCAAAATACATGTAATATTGAAGGATTCATACAAATAAGAAAACTACCAAAATTGCCTAACAGACCAACCTATTTTAAATACACTACAAAGCATTCATTCATACGTTTTAAAGCTATCAAGTTGCAAATTTTAGAACTAGGGAATGAACACAAACGTAAATCTAAAAAATATAATTAATACTATAATCATTCACTAATCCAATTTTAGAAATAAGCAACCATTCATACATACATATTCTGCAATAAGGTTGAACCAGAGGCCAAACAACAATCCTTGTATTTCTTGAAATGCAATATACTTTCATACATGTAGATTGTAAAATCTTAAGAGCTAACCTTTTGGACTTATTAAATTCAAGTTTATATATCTTTCTTTACAATTTGTTACACTATCAAGGCATCATTAGTTTGAGTGTGGATTGCATTCTATCAAAAAACTAGCTAGTCTACACAGGTGCTTAGTGGCATGCTTGTTGTAACTAATTGATTACATCCTATTGATGTGGTAGATGTTTGCTTCATCTGGAGTAGTGGCCTTTGTTGTTTGAATATGGTTCATTGATATTTCTAACATTTTGATTGAGCCACCATAAATATATACACAAGCACACCAATAGTGGGGTAGTGGATCACATTCTTTGGCAAGTGATCTTATCTACCTGGAGACAATGATGGTGACTATCCACATGGAATTAAATTGTTGTCGAAAACTAACCTTTGCACTATGTTTACCTATAATTGCATGTTGAACAATGAGATCCTCTTAATGGAGGACAAGCTCCTTCTTGTGTCTTTTACCTTGTTGGATGACAAGATTTTGGTACCCAAATGCATGTGTCCCAAGTGCATGATTTTTTGTAGATACTTGACTCAGCAAAATATGACCTTTTTTATTACTTGCTAGGCAACAGATTTATGGTACCCTTTCGCTATATGGCTAGGTACATCATCTCCGATGCGCTCCATACTTGGACTATTTTTAAACTTACCTTCCACCTGTCGATGGGTTTCATGTACTTGCTTTGCTCTTCACTAGGTACCATTTTTTGGTGGCTCAGGTACTTGGTAAAACAAAGCATTTCATCTCTTGAGGCTTGAAAAATTATGGATAATTTTACACTTACCCCTACTTGTCCTGGTGTAGAATTTCTGATGCCTTCATAACTTCATCTATTTTTGCTTATGCCAATGGGTGACAAGTTTTTTGTATCCTTGCTTCCTCACTATGGGGGTAAAATATTCGGTGCTCTTAGGACTTATCCAAATTTTATCCTCCTCTACCCATTTTATTGCATGATGATAAAATGTTTGGGCATGTCTTTTGAGTGGTTTGGTATGCAATATTTGGCAGCTTCAACACTTGATTAATTTTACTCCCCAACTTACCTTACTTCTAGCATTGGACGACAAACTTTTGGTACCTCTTTCTGTGCATTCTAGTACATAAATTCTAATGGGTTCCATACTTGGAGGATTTTGTGGTTCATTCTCTATTGGTTGACGAGTTTTTGGTACCTACTAGCTTCTATTCTTGGTACAATATTTTCATCAACCTCTAGACTTAGCTAAATTTTGTTTCAGTCTAGCAAGGTGATGAAGATCTCGTACTTGTTTACTGCTTAGTTGGGTACATGTTTTCCGTTGGGTCCTAGACTTAGTCAAAAAATTTCCTCCACTTGCTCTTTGTAGGTTCTTGGGCGACAGATATCTTGTACCCATCTACTACTTGGTCTGGTACCACTTGGTCTGGTACCACTTGTTCGACCACCTCCTGACTTAGCTGATTTTAGCTTTGTTTTAGTTAGGTACATGTTTTTTGTTGGGTCCTAGACTTAGTATAAAACATTCCTCTACTTTATCTTCGCAGTTTCTTGGGTGACGAATATATTGTACCCATCCATTGCTTGGTTTAGTACCACTTGTCCAACCACCTCCTAACTTAGCTTATTTTAGCTTTGTTTTTTTCTAGTTGACGGGTTTCTTGTACCGATGCATATCCAATAAGGAGGCAAAATTTTTTGTTGCTCTTTGTACTTAGCCAATTTCTATAATCCACTTCTTCCATCCAGTCTTGGGGGTTTTGGGGATACATCCTTAGCATTCTTGGGCCAAAAGTATCTAACCTCTTCTAGGCCTAGTTGTTTGAGCCTCTAATTTCATCCTTTGCACTTTCCACCAAAGTGTGTGTGGGTGATGATAAAAAATACCCACATTCTTGGTGACTCATAGGGTCTTTTCCTTAGTGGAAAAAGAGAACTCAACTGATTTTGACTATGTGACACAGAAAGAGAAACACGGGATATTCACATAAATATATATACACTAAAAAAATGAGATAAAAAGGTGTTGTGTAGGACATTATCGAGGATCTGGATAGGGACATCATCTCACAAAAACACTTGCAGAGAAAAGAGAAAACAAAATACTAGTAGCAACACAGATAATGGAGTTTGTGGTAAATTTTATAGGTGATAATGCAAAAAGAAATAGAAAAATATGAAGCAAAAATACTGCACGGGGATACTTGGATAATGGAACACCCCCAAAGAACCTTGACAAAGACACAAAAAATGGAGTCTATGGCATAATTTACAGGCATAAATATGGATAAAAATGGAAATAGGAAAACAAAAATGGTATATAGGTATACCCATAAAATGGGAAACCTACACAAAATTTCGCTTCATTGAACTAACATGACTACAAATAACAGTTGCTTTAAGTCCAAGCCAATTACCTTAGGAAATTGCCATTTTTCTGTTTGTTGCCCCTTTTAAAATTTCCTCACTTCTTGACCTAGTTGAGTAAGAAATTCTCCATTTTGTAGCTCCTCCCTATCCTTTAGCTCATTCTCAACATCTAAGAGTATTGCTTTAAATGCAATCAATTATCATAGACTTATATAAAGATAAGCCTCAGACTTCACCTGTTCCATTTGGCAATTGCATTATAATTATCACTCGAGCATCTTGTGTGAGTCTAGCGATTTCGTATCTCAATAATCCTAGCTCGTCAATCTAGATTTTTTATAGTTGCACTATCATGTACCTTGCTTGCATCATTCTTCCTAACAAAATATGTCATGACTACTATCAAGTATTTCTTTCAATTTTGTTTGTCACCTCTGTTTATTTTATCTTTCGATTTAATCCATTGGGCTGTGAAGTCATAATTGTTGAAAGGACTATAGTACAACTATAAAAATACAAAATTGTTTTCATTCCCAAACTATTATTTTTCCTTATAATTGTTCATATTCCCCCTCTGGAGAGTATACTAGGTCTTCATGCTGCTATGACCACACTTATGAGCTGGATCTAGATGATTCAGCTTAATGAGTAGTAGATTGAGTTCTAGGGATTTAAAAAACTTGGCACATTTCATTCCAAGATTCAACAAGAGGCACTGAAATCCCTTTTAGCTCGAACAAAATATTTTTTAATACATAGTGGTTCACATAAGAGGAGTCATTGTATTTTAGAGCTATGTACTCTGATTTGTCCAAGAGGTGAGAGAGTTTGATGAAGATGGAGAAATCCTGGTCTAATACCAGAGGTTCTAATAGTGTCTCAACCTCTCTTACATCCTGAAGCTAATGGTCTAGTAGCCCAATGATTTCTTCCTCTGTATAATTATTCTTGTTGCTATCCCAAAAACCTAGGCAAATGAGGGCTTTGACTTTGACACTAATCTTACTCATCTCTTTAGATTCTTTTCTACGAAGAGCGTAGATTTTTTCTTCCTCATAGATTAGCTCATTGCATGATAGACCTAGTGATGTTTGATTTAATCATTGCATGAATTTATAAATTTTAACTAAAATTTTATGACATGTGTACCTATAAGGTGGAGTGTGATTATTGGTATAGTTAAACAAGAATAGGTTGTAGATAGTGTATTGGTACAATTTTTATTATAATACTAAAGATTAGGGCCCATTATTTGGGACAAAGTACTTTGCCATATATTCCTTGTCTTGTCAATTCTAAATATTAGGTTGTAGATAATGTATTTATACACTATTTAATGTAATGTTAAAGTTTAAGTTCCCATTATTTGGATAAAATATTGTTTCTCTTCCTCATCTTAAAAGTGCCATTATTGTTCATTAATATTAGGGGCATGAATTTACCTTGAACATTTGGTTCCACTTATGGTTCCTTTTCTCCATGTCTATTTTCAACTCACCATTGCCATAACTTGTGAGTAAGCATGTGTAACATGTTGCTTTCCTCCTATACATGTGACCCTGTCTATTGACTAATTTGTTTAAGACATGAGAAAAATAACTACATAAGTGCATATTTTTTATTATGGAAAGCCAACAATTTTTTTTCATTAATTAATTAATTTATTTATAGATTTGGTTAGTTTGAGAAACCCTTACAACACATATGTTCAGGGTTGGGTATCTCCATCTCACCATGACCTCTCATAAGGGGAGAGCTAAGCTTATCAAAAGAAAATTTAACACACAACCACACACGCCACTTTGAACCTTGGACCTCCTGAAGAAATACACAACGTTACCCTATCCCCTCAGGATTTGTTTTTGCCATGACCTCTCATAGAGGGGAGAGCTAAGCTTAGGGAATTTAACACACAACACCACATGTCGTTGTTTAAACTTTGGACCTCTCGAGGAAGAGCCAAAGCTCGGTCTGTTGCATTATCCACATAAATGAAAGCCAACAATCTTGATTGCATGTACACACTTGATCAATAATAACCTTAAATATGTTTGATTTTTTTTTTTTTGTATAAAGGTGTTCCAACCTAGTTTAATTTTTTTAATTTATATATTTTGAAAGTTTTAAGCCATCATTGTTTAGACTATTTATGATTGTATATAATTGACTCGTCATTTCTTTTGATTTTTCTCTTTCAACAATATGTATAAGTAATGTGATTTGTAACACTTTTTTTATTGGTTGAAAGAAGGGGTTTTGAAAGGATCCTCGAACCTTTTACAACAAGAACACAACAAAAGAGATAGTCTCAAAAAGACCATCTCCTGGAGATAAACCGAGAACAACTAAGATAGGGAGATGACCTCTGGAATACCAACAACAAAGAGACTTGAAAAGATAAAAAGGTTTTCCACCTAACTCAAGAAAACCAACGAGCAACAACAAAGCCTTGAAATTTGAAAAGAGGTTTCTAGCCCAGGGAAACCTTTGCCAGTAAGCTAGACTAGAGGAACTGCACCAGCAGTTCAAAAAAAGGAACAAAGGTTTCCTGCCCAAGGAAACCTTCACCAACAATTGAAAATCGAACAAAGGTTTCCCACCAATTAAACCTTCACTAACAACTAAAAAATGAACAAAGGTTTCCCTTCCAAGGAAACCTTCACCAACAACTAGAAAATGAATAGAAGTTTCCTGCCCAAGGAAACCTTCACCAAAAATTAGAAATCGAATAGAGGTTTCCCGTCCAGGGAAACCTTTACTAGCAACTGAAATTCAAATAGAGGTTTCCTGCTCAGGAAAACCTTCACCAATAAAAGGAACTAGAGTGTCTAACTCAAGAGCTGGTTATGAAGGATGTCTTGAAAAGATGCGAACCACCAACACCACCACCTTCTTGGACCCCTCCAAACATCTGGCCAGGTAGCCAAACCCAAAACCCTTCTCTATCGTCAACGTGAAAACACTAGGTCCCCTTCCCAAGACCTCACAATACTATAGCGAACAAAGTTCAAAGGAATGGGCTCCTCTTTAGATGAAATAGAGACCCCCAACCACCCAAGGGAAAGCCTAGAAATCCAACATTGAACCCCTCAACTGTGACCATCATGAAAGCACGAGGTCTCTCCTCAAATGAGATAAAAAAACCGTAGAGATAGTCTCACAGAGGTGACCTCACCAAATGGGAAAAGGACCAAGGCTATCATATAGAGAGATGATCTCTGAGACCCCTCCTCCGTGGGCAACGAGAAAGCCCCTGGTCCCCTAGCTAAGACCACAAACAACAATGAAGAAAGAGGTTCATCAAAACACCTCTCAACAGATTGCACAGACCCATACAACCCTTTTCTACTGTTGCCAGATCAAGAGACCATCTAGACAAGCCCTCCTTCGCGCCAAGAAAGCACGTGGTCTCATCCCAAAGATCACTCAAAAATGTGAAAAAAAAACCCACCAAACCACCTTGTGCATTGGGCAAGTAGAGGATGAACCCACAACAAAGAAGACACTACTGATCCACATTTAAGACGACCACACACCAACTAACCAACACCAAAAGAAAGAAACAAAAAAGGAAAAAATATATCCAAAAACACTTCCAAAGAAACCAAACAAAAAATCCGCCTAAGTTCACCATTAAAGAAGGAGAAAAGGAAATAAAAAATTTAGAACGGTAGTCTCCTACCTAAAGCATAAGGCCTCCACCCACCTTAAAGAATATTTTCATTCTTGTAACACTTTTTAATATAAAAACCCAACCTACTTTTCAATATACTATGTTTACTTTTATTTCGGTCATTTGATGAACATGTTTAAATGATCAAACAAAAAAATATTCTCATCCTTTTATGATATAAATAATTTTATCACCTGCATGAACTTTTGTGCTCCTCAACCTCATAACAATTTTTTATATAATTTAATACCTTTATATTATATTTTTTTAGTATTTTTATTTTAATTTACAAATATCTATGTTGTGTGCCACAAATATAACTTTCATATGAGTTACTTAATAGTTAATATTTGAGATTTGCAGTTTTAATTTTAAATTTTTTGAAGTTTTTTTTAATGAAACGGATTAGTAGATAGATAAATAGATATTGTTGTGGAGGAAAATTTCAATCATGGAATATATTATAAAAACATGAACCACCTAATAATTATCAACCTTTATAGTCTCTTTTTCTTCGAAAAACAATTCCGTTAAAATAACATCAAAGATAAGTTCCTATATTTAAAGATAATAATAGAATGTTTACCTTTAACAACTTTAATTTGATATTTTATAAAATTATTAATCCACCTAATGATAGAGTCTTTATCTCTTGAAAACTTCCATTTAATTTCTAATAATACACCTATTTAATTAGTGATAGACTGTTTATCAGTTGATAACGTCAGTTTGATTTTTTGGTTCACTTCACACGTAGTTTATCTAATTTGTTGCACAAAAGAAAAGTGAAAACCATACCTTTCCACCACGTCTAGGGCAAGGATTAAAGAGATCACAAAACAAGTTTCAAGCAGTTGATCAAATAATGGCTCATATCTCGAGTGAATCTGGTGCTAAGGTGCACCCACAAAATAATTATACTATGAAACCCCTGTCAAGGGTAATAATTTTGAAGACTCAGCCCCAAAAATAAATTTTAGAGATGCCCTCCATGGTGGACAACCTCAGTCCAATGCTAATATCAATCTTAGGGATTCCCATAACCCTCTAAGAATTCCTCAGATTGATCCTAGGAAAACGGAGTCAGGATGTCTTAAAGCAGCTAATGGAACTATTGTTAAGCTTGATATGGGTAACATTCAAACTGACATTGAAGATTTGGAAAAAAGAGGACTAATTTGTCGATTTGTGGGTTTTCGTTCGAGCCTATCTGCTTTCAAAGTCTAGGCTGCAAAAAGTTGGAAAACTAAAGGTGAGTTACAAATATCTATTTATCCAAATGGTTATTTTCTTGTTTTATTTGCTAATAATGAAGATAGAGAGAAAAAATTTCAAGGGGGTCCTTGGTTTTTTGGAAGGGCAGGGCTTTTCATGAAGCCCTGACATACTAAATTTAAAGCCGAAGAAGAGATATCTTCTATAGCTCCCGTGTGGGTTAGATTATTTGGCCTCCCTATTGAATTTTGGAATCCTACTATTTTTTCTTCAATTAGAAACTCTTTAGGAACTTTTATGATGACTACTGATTGTACTCAAAATTTTGAACATATTATTTATGCTCGAATTTGTGTTTTAATGGATTTTGACAAACCCCTACCTAAAAATATCACATTACAATTTTGGGAAGACACTTGGGAGCAAGTAGTGGACTATGAGAACATTCCTTTTCATTGTAGAATTTGCCATGAATATGGTCATTTGGCCAGTGCTTGCCCAAATAAATTTTTTGATCAAAGTAAAGAAGATATAAACTCAGCAGGTTTCCAAATGCCTAAGAAGAAGAACACTAAGAAAAAACTAGTTATGAAGGATCAATCAAAGTCATCTGCTAATATGTTTGAAATCCTTTCCACAAATGATGTCCCAAGTGAGGAAGAGGAAATAATGGAAACAAAAATCTTAGAAACACTATTTAAAGATGAAGGGAAGAACTCGGAGACAAACCAAAAAATCAAAGGTTTTCAACAAAAAAAAAAAGGAGAAAATTTACATAAGAAAAACAATATTTTAAATGTCAAAACTTCAAATAATACAAGTTCCAATATAGACTATATTGAACCCTCTAGTAAAATTTTAGTTGTGTACGAGCATTCTTCAAGGTTAGAAGCCATCTCAGATTCTATTGGAATAAGTCAAGAAACAGAGAAAAAAAACTGAAGATGGATTCTAATCAAAAAGCAGGTTGTAAGACCAATCAATATCATATGGTAAAATAAGGTGAAAAGCTTGTAGAGGAAGGTAATATTAATGCCCTTCCCAACTTTTTTAGCCCTGGTATTAATTAAGATCATCACTTGGAATATTAGAGGACTCAAAGGGAGTCTTTCAAAACAAAATGAAATTAGAAGAATGATTCAGATAAATCATCCACATCTTGTTTTCCTTAAAGAAACAAAGATGTCAATGGAGGATATGGACTCAATTGCCAGTAAAATTTGGCCAGCTGGAAAAGTGGTTTCCCTCAGTTTTCAGGGGACTTCTAGTGGCATTGTTTGTCTTTGGGACCCAAAAGAGGTAGTTATTCACCATATTTTTGGCAGTTGGGATCTTTTGGCTATAGCTATTCAAAGTAGACATTCCAACCAAATTATGCTCTACATTACTATTTATGCTCCGACTTCTTTGGAGGAAAAAACAAGACAGTGGAAGGATATAACTCATATTATCTCTCATTTTTTTGAATCTTGGATCTTGATCGGAGGAGATTTCAATACCATCCTCTCTTTGGATGAGAAAATGAGGGGAAATAGAAATTTGGACAAAAGCACTAACCTCATGAGCGAATATATTGCAAACCTCCATCTTGTGGACATCCAACCAAATAATGGCCTTATGACTTGGTCTAATAGAAGGCAAGGCTTAGCTTGTATAATGGAGAGATTGGATAGTTTTTTGCTCTCTAAAAATTTCTTAATCCATGGTCACATTCCTAAAGTGAAGACTCTTAACAATGCTAGTTCGGATCATTTTCCAGTCATGATGGAAATGTGGAAAACCAATTTGAGTTTCTCTCATTTTCATTTTCAATCAATGTGGCTTAGAGACATTTCCTTTAGACCTCGTGTGCAACAATGGTGGAAGGAAGGTAAACCTAGGCATGGGACTAAGATGTTCTATTTTGCCAAAATACTGCAATACATTAAATCCAAAATCAAGACTTGGAACTGGAAAGAGTTTGGGGATGCTCATAAAAAAAACATGAAGTTATTGCTCATCTTGAAAATTTGAATAAGAAAATCCATTTAGATGGCATCATAGACAAGAGAATTACAGATGAATTTAAACTCACAACTCAGTTAGAGGAATGGGAAAAAAGGGAAGAAATCTTATGGAAGCAAAAATCTAGAATTCAATGGCTCAAAGAAGGAGATCAAAACACAAATCTCTTCTAGCTCGAAGATCTCACAACTTTATTTCTTCCTTGAAATCATATTCTGGAGATGTTGTTTATACTTGGGATGGCATGAACTCTATTGTTGTTGATTACTTTTCCAATATTTTTGTTGTTACTCCTCTTGACTCAGCTTCTCAACAAAATGTTCTTCAAGCAATCCCTTCTCTTATAACTTTTGAGGAGAACTCTATTTTGAATGCTCCTATTACTGTCAATGAGCTTCAATAGGTAGTTTTTAAAATGCAAAAATAAAAAACCCCAGGTCCTGATGGTTTTCCCATCGAGTTCTACCAAGAGTTCTGGGATATCTTTCATGTTGATTTATCAGAGGTGGTCGAAGAAGCCAGGAAAGCTAAAGAAATTTTGAAGGTTATCAATAAAAATTATATTACTCTTGTTCCAAAAGCTCAAGAGGTTGATCATATCTCAGATTTTACACCTATTGCTTTATGTAATGTTCTTCTCAAAATCATTACTAAAATCATGGCAGAAAGGTTGAAGCCTCTTTTGCATGAGATTATTTCCCCAGAGCAAGGGGGTTATGTGGAAGGGCATAAAATAGTAGATGAGATAGTTCTTGCTTAGGAAGCCATCCATTTCATAAATATGCAAAAATATCCATCCACGTTCATTCGGTTAGACTTATCCAAAGCTTATGACAGAGTGGATTGGCACTTCCTTATCAAAGTTTTGAGAAAATTTGGTTTCTCTAAGGATTGGATGGATTGGATTATGGAATGTATCTCTTCAGTTTTCTACTTAGTTCTTATCAATGGCAGGCCTTCTCAGTCGTTCCCAGATTCTAGAGGTATTAGGAAAGGTGACCTGCTATCCCCTTATTTATTCATCATTCTTGTTGAATGCTTGGGTAGGACTATAACCAAAAATATGGAAAACAAAACCCTTGAGGGAGTTACCATTGATCATGGATCCAGACCTATCTCTCATATTAAATTTGTGGATGACTCTACTCATTTAGGTAAAGCTGCAGTTAAGGAAGCTTCTAATATTAAGAAAAATATTAGCTATTTTTCTAAGGCTACTGGGCAGTTGATCAATGAAGACAAATCTAAAGTTATTTTCTTTCACTACTCTACTAGACAGGAATCCATGGTCTTGGATAAATTAGGATATAAGAAAACCTCCCTTCCAATCACTTATTTAGGTATTCCCATAAATATTAAAAGGCAAAAAATAAATATTGGAATTGGTTGTTGGACAAAGTCAAGAAGAAAATTAGAAAATGGACCAACAGGTGGCTTTCTTCTGGGGCTAGAATCACCTTGGTAAAATCAATCCTTAAAGCTATTCCTATTTATGTACATTTCGTGTTGAATATCCCAAAGGCTATTCTTTGAGAACTGGATCAAATCAGTCATCGTTTCCTTTAGAGTGGTACTAAGGAGAAAAGAAAATGGGCCTTGGTGAAATGGGACACTTTATGTCTTCCTAAGAATGAAGGGGGTTAGGATTCCAGTCTTCTATTAATAACAACAAAGCTTTAGCTGCTAAATTATATTGGAGGATGTTGCATAACCCCAATGCTCTTTTGGCCAATAATCTCCATGCTAAATATGCTGAGAACAAAAGTCCTGAAGACCTTGTTCGCTATTAACTTCCTACCAAAGGTTCTCCCATTTTAGCAGTTCTTAAGACTGGTGAAGATTTCATAAAGAAAAATTTATTTTGGATCATTCATAATGGTCAACATAAATTTTTTTGGACAGATTCTTGGGATGGTCACAAGCCTTTGATAACTCAGTTTCTCGATTGGAGGCCTTGGATGGAGGAGCTTCATTGAGCTAACTGGATAAAGGTGGCTAATTACTATCGGTACCATACTGGTAATTCAAAGGTTGGTAGATATTGTATCCCTATTGAGGACTATCTTATTGAAATCCCAAAAAGGCAAAGACAAGATATCCAAGGCATCCTTCATATGAGATCTCTCTCTTGGTCTATGAAAAATATTTTTTTGGATGGAACAACACTACTAAGGGTGAGTATTTAGTTGCTCAAGGTTATTTGACCTTATGCCATAATAATCCCAACCATTCTTCTGACATTTTTTTTGAATTGTGGGCTCAAAAGCTCTAGTCTAAGGTGAGGTTATTTAATTGGATTTTATTGCATCGTAGGGTGCTTACTAGTGAACAACTTATGAAGAATGGTTTTCATGGCCCTTTTAGATGTGAAATGTGTGAAAAGAATGTAGAAACTCTCAACCATATTTTTATTGAGTGTACTTTAGCCTCTGAGCTATGGAGGAGAATGGCCACTTTACTTGGCTTATAGTGGTCCAATTTTTTTACTTTTGAACATCTTTGGAGGGATTGGCCTAATCAAGAGGGTGTTGATCATTTTATTAGGCAGTTAGTTTGGATGGGTTCTACCATTCTTATTTGGAATATTTGGAATGAAAGGAATAGCCAAATTTTTAATCAAGATAGGAAGGATATTCACTATATTTGGCAAAATACCATAGCCAACTTAGTTGAATCAGTCCATCAACTCCTTAATCACCCCCAAAACTCCCACCCTCCTAGATGGGATTTTTGAAAGTTGATTACAATCATGTGGTCGGAGATCAAAACAAGAGTGTTGATGCTTTAGCTAATTGGGCTTTGGACAAAGGTGATCTTACTTGTTATGGCCACCCTCCTAGATGGTGGGCTTCACAAATTAGGGAAGCTCTTCTTTCTATCATTTCTTTGGATGACTCTAATTCTAAATGTACCTAGTTTCTTCTTGCTTTATTTTTGCTTCTCTTTGGTTCATTTAGATTATTTTAGTTCCCTAGCTCAAACTATTCTTTTTTTTTTTTCCTCTGTTGATTCTTGCCTTAAAAGTCTTATGGTCTAGATAGGTCATTGTTATGTTCAATTTTTTTTCTTTTTTCTTTTTTGATTTTTTGTTTAGTTTTTTAAGGTGTGTGTTCTTTTGTTTTGTTTTGTTTTGTGTTCTTTGTGTTGTTTTTTGTTGTTCTTGTGTTTTTGTTGTTTTGTGTTTTTTAATGTTTTTTATTATTTTTCTTGTGTTTTTGTCATTCTTGTTCTTGTGTTTCTCTTTATTTATGTTAATTTATGTTTTTATGTGTGAGTGTTTTCTATTTTTTTATTTATTTTTATTGTATGTTGTTGGTTGTTTTTTATTTTTATTTTTTATTTTATTTTATTTAATATTTTAGGTTTTGATTGTGTTTATTTTTCATATTTTTTTGGGTTAGGTCTTTGTAGTGTTCTGTTTTTTTTGTCACGTTTGTGTTTTGTTAAGTGGTTCTTGTGTTTTTCTATGTGGTTCATGTTGTGGTTTCTTTTATCTTTTTGTGTGTGTGTTTGGTTGTGCTTTTTTTTTTGACACACTCAAGGAACATGTTTTTTATTTTTATTTTATTATTTTTTTTGTTATTTATTTATTTATTTACTTATTTGTAAATTGGTTTTGTGTATTAATAATAAAATAAATTTTATTATTAATTAAACCTTTGATAATTTTTTTATTTTTGCAATAAGAAGACTTGCACAATTGCCTAAGAGGTAATCTTTATAATAAGCCCAAAAGGCTTTATAGGTGCCAATTTTGTGAACTAAGGGGGAATCATCTATTAAGATCAATGGCAACAAATAAAAATATTTCTATTCCTGAGTTTAACGGGATATATTACGAGTATTGGTCCATCAAGATAAGGACCTTACTCATTGGAAAATGACTATGGGATATAGTCGAAGAAGGTTATGCAGAACCTTTAGATTGGACTACCTTGAGTGCAGCAGATAAAAAGAACAATAAAGATACCCAAAATAGCAAGTCTTCTGCCCTCTACCATCTCCAAGCGACTTTGGAGAAGAGCATATTTCCAAGGATTGCTTCCTGTTTATCAATCAAAGAAGCATGGAAAGCCTTGAAGGATAGTTATCAAGGTAGTGATGAGGTGAAGCAAGTGAGGCTTTAAACCTTGAAGAGGGATTTTGAAAACTTAAAGATGTAAAATGATGAAAATATTGGTGATTATTGTATTAGAGCAAAATCCATTGTAAACAAAATGCAAACCCTTGGATATGACATCAAAACTGAAGTAGTGGTGAATAAAGTGTTGAGAACACTTCTTCCTAAATGGAACCATATAGTTATCATTATTGAAGAGTCTAAAGATTTATCTACTTTATATTTTGATGCTCTAATTGGTTCCTTAATGTCTCATGAAGAAATATTACAAGGATCTACTTCAAAAATCTATGGAGGTGATGAGAAAGCCTTCTCATCTAAAGAAGGTAATAATGCGCAAGGAAGAGGAAGAGGCCAAGAAAGAGGCCAAGGAAAAGGACAAGGAAGAGAACAAAGGAGAGGCAAAGGAAGAGGTAGCTCAAGAGGTGGCAACTAAGGAAGAGGAAGAGGAGGTGATAAATCAAATAAAGCTTGTTACAATTATGGTAAGCTTGGTCACTTTAAAAAATATTGTTGGTCCAAAGCTTCTCAAGAAGGGAGAGGTCAATATGGAAACTATGGATAAGAGGAAATAAATTCAAATTTGTTTCTTTCTTATGGAAAATCAAATTCCAATCTCAATGAAACTTGAATTTTGGATACTGGTTGTTCCAATCACATGAGTGGCAAAGAAGAGCTCTTTGCTACAATGAATTCCTTCTACAAATCAAAGATCAAATTGGGAGATGACAAAACACTACAAGTTGAAGGTGTAGACACCAAAACAACACCAATCCGATTAAGTGACTACAAACACTGATCGCATTGACATACACAGCTTTCAGGGTAGCCCTCAGAGGTCTTACAGTGGTCCTAGCCACTTACATAGCAGTTCAGAAGGTCGAAAAGTAAACAAAGCCTTTATCAAAACAAAGTCTTAATAAAAGTCAAAACAAGTCTTAAATTCAAAGCAAAACTTAAGCAAGCAAGCCTTAAGCAAATGGGAACCTTGGCCTTAGGTGTCGCGAAATTGCAACGTCACGATTTTGTGATGTCGTGAAATCGTGACACCTAAGGCCCAAAGGGGAACCTTGGCCTTAGATGTCACGAAATCGCGACGTCACGATTTCACAATGTCGCAAAATCGCGATGTCGCGATTTTACGATGTCGCAAAATCGCGACACCTAATGCCAAGGGTTGATAGCCTATCTGGCAATGGTGGTATCCTACCCGCATGACGATATGTTTGTCACATTCGCTTTGCATATGTGCAAACCAATGTTTGCATAAGGATGAGCTAGCTTATGGTATCCTGGATAACACCGCAGATTAATCTAACTAAATACAACAAAGGAGTTAGTGGAGCTAATTAGGTGATCCTCAGTACAGGTTCGGTTGAAAGCCCATCTGGAACTGGCGGTATCCTGACAAATACCACATAAATGAACTCAATTACACACATAGGGATGTGAAATAGCTTGGTCAAAAACAAGTCCAATTCATACCTTGTTCAAAAGTCTTGTAAGATAAAGTACAATCATGGCTAGTAAGTTAAAATCGTCTGAGTCTCAGAAAACCTTAGCTACATTTCTAAACCAACTGCGCTACTTTTCATCCTTACAATACCATCAAAAAATACAAAAAATAAAAACCACATGTATACATACAAATTCATCCACTACAGCAATCACCTAAAAGACAAAATAACAAAGTCATAAACAGTCTATGGTGCCATAGCCAAACATCACAAAGTCCATCCATCCATTTCATTTCCGCATATCACATATAAATAAAAAACATTTGCATTCATCACAACATATGCATCCATCAAAAATCAACATACAACAATCACATTTATCATATCATATGCATCCATCAATATAAAGTAGCATGCATCCATCAACATCAATCATTATGCATAACATAATATCATGACATATACACAAAGAAAGAAAATCAAAACAACAAAAACATCACAAAAATGCAACACAAAAACATAAGCAATAAGCATTTCCGGACACAAGTGCTCTCGCACTTAACCTCTTGGCATATAAAAATCGATGTCGGGGTTCAAATTGTCACTCTCCTACTTCCCCAAAAAGGCTACCATAGCTGGACCGCTCCACGGGAAGACGAGTTTTTGATGACTTCACCCCATTATGGCATCACCAAAAGGGTTAACACCTACCAAAAATAGGTCCAAATGTCAAGAAATTGCACATGCTTAAACGGTAAAACACCTAAAGGCACCCTTGCACAAGTCATCTTGGGTCAAGCGACTCGTCGCTTTTCTCATGAAGGTCATTCCCTCATCGATTCGTCGCTTGAGGGGGTAGTCACACTTAGTCACCAATCAACAAGCACACACCCAATCAAGGCAATGACATGCATTCAGAGAATCATTGACAAAGACAATCACGCTCCTGCTTGGGGCAGTAAACAAGCAATCATTAAATTGATCAAATGCTTGGCATTTCGTGAATCATGAACACAAGGTTCCCCCATGGACAAAAGGTTGCGCCCTTTGCCTAATCATGACTGATCAATGTCCAAGCTCAAGTCACACCTCACCAAAATAGGTTAACACTTGAAATCAAATTCCTTAGCTCGTCAGAAGCAAGGATTCAAGAATGCATGCCATTTCCATACTTGGGGCATCAAAAGTTGGTTAGGTTACCAAGAAACCCTAATCATTAGTGCTTTGGTTATCTATTTTTGCTCAGCACTGCATCACCCACAGCGCTTCCCAAAAAGGGGCATCTGTAGACACCAAAACAACATCAATCCAATTAAGTGACTACAAACACTGATCGCATTGACATACACAGATTTCAAGGCAGCCCTCAGAGGTCTTACAGTGGTCCTAGCCACTTACATAGCAGTTCAGAAGGTCGAAAAGTAAACAAAGCCTTTATCAAAACAAAGTCTTAATCAAAGTAAAAAACAAGCCTTAAATTCAAAGAAAAACTTAAGCAAGCAAGCCTTAAGCAAAGGGGAACCTTGGCCTTAGGTGTCGTGAAATCGCGACACCTAAGGCCCAAAGGGGAACCTTGGCCTTAGATGTCACGAAATCGCGACGTCGCGAAATCGTGACACCTAAGGCCCAAAGGGGAACCTTGGCCTTAGGTGTCGCGAAATCGCGACACCTAAGGCCCGAAGGGGAGCTTCGGCCGAGGGTGTCGCGATTTCGCGACGTCGCGAAATCGCGACACCTAAGGCCCGAAAGGGAGCTTCGGCCGAGGGTGTCATGATTTCACGACGTCACGAAATCGCGACACCTAAGGCCCAAAAGGGAGCTTCGACCGAGGGTGTCGCGATTTCATGATGTCACGAAATTGTGACACCTAAGGCCCGAAAGGGAGCTTCGACCGAGGGTGTCGCGATTTCACGACGTCGCGAAATCGCGACACCTAAGGCCCGAAGGGAGCTTCGGCCGAGGATGTCACGATTTCGCGACGTCGTGAAATCGCGACACCTAAGGCCCGAAGGGGAGCTTTGGCCGAGGGTGTCACGATTTCGCGACGTCGCGAAATCGTGACACCTAAGGCCTGAAGGGGAGATTCGGTCGAGGGTCGTCGCAAAATCGTGAAACCTAAGGCCCGAAAGGGAGCCTCGGCTGAAGTGTCGCGATATCACGACACTTTGGCATTTGCGACTGGGCAGATTTTTAGGCATTCGAAGGCAGAATTCAACCCGTTAAAAAGTAGACATTAAACAAATTAAAAGAGCACGTTAACCAACAAAGGCGAACTTTAAACAAATACAGGCATTTTGACAAAGATATGAGAATGGGCATTAAACAACTGGCAGTGAAAGACAATCAGTTACATGGGCCGTTGGAGGACTGTCACAGTGGCATTAACGAAATCCCGAGTCGTGGAGGACTTTCCTCTCTCGTGGAGACACGACCGCCACATGGCACCTTTGACCAACACGTGGCGCTTATGCACGCCTATTCAAAGAGACCCCCTAGGTCTATAAAATGGTGGATTTTTCCACCCAAAAAACAAGTTAGGAAGCATTTGAAAGGAACGAAGTGCTGTCAGACCAAACATTCGATTGCGCTCCTTTTCGATTCATCCCTTCTACACCCATAATCTCTTTCGCAGGAGAGGTTATCGGTGGCTGCTAGAAGGTGAATCCGAACCTTCAAACCCGACATTTTGGCCACTTGAATCAACCAATTTGCTGACAACCCCTTCTCTGAGGTTTTGGGCCCATCCCTAGTGGATTGGCGTCAAAGTCGAGCTTCAACGGGGGCGGCCCGCTTGGGCACCCCACACTTTTGTTTGTTGCATGATTAATTTATTCTATCATTACGAATATATCTTGTATTACCATATCTATCAAATATTATCATGCATTATGCTTTATCGAATATTATCATGCATTATGCTTTATCGAATATTATCATGCTCTCGCGGTATTTGCTATCCCACTAACCTGCAGGCAGCGACGTTTAATTCGACAGCAGATCGGCCGACTGTTTCAATGGCAGTGGCCATCTGGTGACGTTTTCTGTGAGAGTTGTAGGTTGCGTAGAGTTATTTTATTCACGTATTTAATCAATCTTTGCACGTATTTCTCATTGATTTTTAAAATTCAGACATTCTATCTTTTGTTGCAGGTGCTACTAATGTCTCTGTGTTTCTTTGATCACAAGAGAAACAGCAGAAAGCAAGGATTCATCAGCATAAGCGGTGGCAGCACTTTGGCCCACCCGTTTCACATGTGGGCATGCAAAAAGAAGATTACTAATCATGATTGTAACTGAAAATATGTAACTGAGGAGATGTATTGTAACCGAGTTGGAATTAATATAAAAGGGCTGTGCTCCTACTTTCTCTTTATATTTTGTCTCGATTTGATTACGTTCTTCCTATTTCATGCATCGAGTTAGTTTTTGTTTTCATTGCATCTTAGTATTTCTTTTTTACTTTCGGAATCTCATGCTTTCAATGGCGATCACGGTGGGACCCTGTCCCATGAATTTTGAGATCACAGGAACTGATTAAAACTTGTGTTTTTGTGCTTACAGGTACCTTTTTAATTTTTGACTGTTATTCGTCTTTGCTTGGACAAATTTCTGTCTGTGAATTTTAGAGCCGAAGATCAGAAACAACAAGTCTGGACAGAGAAAGGTAAGGGTTTTAAAACTATTCCCGTTGTTTTTTTTTTTTTTGTTGTTTATGTTTACTTTCATTCGTTTATGTTTAAAAATTTCATTAAAGTAAAAAATTCAAAGAAAATGAATTTTCTTTAATTGTTTAAAGAAGGGTAGGAAAAGATTCCGTCAATTTTCTTACTTTATTTAATTGTTTAAAAAAAAAAAAAAAAAAAATCATTTTATTTGTTTATTTTTTTTACTTTCATTTTTTTTCTTTAATTGTTAAAGAAGGGTAGAGAAAGTTGTAGTCAATTTTCATGCTTTATTTATTTAATTGAAAAAAAAAAAAAATTCGTCCAATTTCTATTTACTGTTTTTCGGTTTGTAGTGTTTGCATGGCTTAGGGAAAGTTTCTTTTTTGCTGCCTGTTTCATTTTTATTAAATAAAATGAACTCCACACACATCACGTGGTAAATTAAACCAAGGAGCTGGTCACAAAACCCCAGCCCTTGAGCAAGACCAACGGTGGGTTCATCACCACCTTGGCTTACCTTTGCATCCATTTCCCTCGATTGTCACTGTTGTTAGGCGTAGATCCTGACGAAAGCTGATCGAGTGTTGCTGGGGTGATTCCCATGCACGTGAGGATAAGTCTTCTATGGTAGGTGTCATTAATAGGACAATCCCCCCTTTCGTACCGCCTATGTTCCACGTACCATCTGCTCTCACGTACCTATAGTTTCCCTCTCGTAAGGGCGGGTATATAGAGAGGTTGGTATATCGGTCCGACAATGGTATATTGAAGGGGCGACCATTTATGGGAGTCATATGAGCCAACATTATGCATTTAAATGTTCTTCAAAACTTGCAAAAACAAAACAAAACATCAAAATGCACTAAACCAATTTAGGACACACTATTTAATCCTTAAAAGAGATAATCACGGTTTGTGTATGTGTGTGTTCATTTTTGCTTAGTGTAAACAAAAAACAAAAATCATCATAAACAAGATAAAAATCTGTTTAGATAGTAGAGAAGCACCACAATGGTGTACACCCGTAGCCAAGCCCAATCAAGGGCAGAAGCTCCGGAAGGTACACAAGAAGCAGGCACAAGTCGCCTTCGCTTTAGTCTTGAAGACTTGGTCATACCGCCTTGGCGGTCTGGGCCACAAGAGAATCCACATCATTCCATGTCTAAAAAGAATTATTGGGACCCTCCTCATTGGAGTATACCCATTCAACACAGCCCCTTTCAAGAAGAAGCTTTACATGTAGATCTCAATGTAAGTAGACAACCGCCTTTAGAGGCTAGAGATGAGTGGCTACAGCACGATGAAGCGCTAGAGAGGCATAGTGTCCATGAGGAGAGACAACGTGAATACGGTACCTCTTCTTTGCCTCCCATTAGAACAGAAAGACAAAATCCAGAGCGTAGGGCTCTTTACACAGGACGAGCTAACTTTGCTCGCCCCTTTCACACTCATGAAAGGGAGAACTAGGAATATCATCGCATTCCTTGAGAGCAATGTACAGCGTGGGAGCCTTGTGCTTCCGCACCTACTAGATATAATGATCACCCATTAAGGCCGGAGCCTCAAGTAAATGCCGCTAATCTCGACAGAGGGAAGCGCCACATAGAAGTCCCGGATCCTCAAAACCAAGATAGATATGTCGAAAAGGTAGCTAGGCCTCTTAGAATTAAAACAACAGAGAAAATTAGGGAAGAAAGTAGAGAGGGGAGGGCTCTGGTCCCTCCCCTGCTCCCCCTCCCATGGCTCCTTGCTCCTGCCCAGTTCCTGGCTCAACCCAGGTCATCCCTCCCGGGGAGTGGTTGTTTGCAGATGATCTCCGGGGGAGATCCTTCTCCACTATCTCGTGCCCCTCCCGCCGGCTAGGGTTTCCTTGGTTGTTTTTTCGGATCGGTGCTTCCCGGGGATCCTCGTTTGGTTGGGGATCCCTTCCCTTTTTCCCTCAGGCTTCCCCCTGGGGTTTTTTGTAGGTTATTCGCATGGATCTGGTCCCTTGCATTTCTTGGTGCGGTGGAGGTGATGGTTTAGGGTTTGGACAGCTTCCCCTTTTTCTTGTGAATCCTCGGCGGGCTCTGTGCTTGGATGGGATTCTTGGTCCCTGCTGCTGGGATCCTCTTCTGTTTTCTCGAGGCGGGTTCTTTGTGGTGCAACTCTTTGGTCACTTCCTGATGGGCTGGATCCTCTCTGTGCTGGCTGTCGGCTTCCTGCAGGATGGCTCTCGCCGAACGGAATGTTTTCCCGGTGGGCGGGATGGTTTCTCCACGGGGCGGGATCCGCCAAATCCGCCGCTTTCCCGCGAGGCGGATCCTTTCTTTTCTCGCTGGTTTCCGGATGGCGAGATTTCCTCGTTGCTTCCCGCTAGGCGGGACTCGTTTGTGGTGGTTTTGACTACTTCCCGCGAGGCGGGATTTTATTGTAACGGTTTTTCTTTGCTTCCTGCTGGGCGGGATCTTCTCGATGGTGGTTTTTGGCTACTCCCCGTTGGGCGGGATCTCCAAAACTACTTCCTTTCTTATTTGTCTGTTTCCCGCTGACAAGGATTGTTTCATGCTTACTGTTACCGCTGGGCGGGATTTCTGTTTTGGTGTTCAGTTTCAAGGGATTGATGCCCTAGGCCCATTGCTTATGTAATCAGGTTTTTTTTAGGGGTTACGTTTTCTGTAATAGGCTTATACATAAAGCCAGGGGGCATGATGCAAGGCTGATTTTGTACATAAGGTTTTGGGATCCTCTATAAAAACCCTTTTTTAATCTACTATAATAATTACCAAAAAAAAAACAACAGAGCAAATTGACCTATCATTTGCTAGACATGCCGCCCGCCAAGCGTAGATCAAGCAGCTTGAGCAGGATCAGCAACAACTAGAATAATTATATCACCTTAATAAAGAGCGCATTCGACGCCAAACAAATGAGCTGCTCTGCATCACTGTGCCTGAAAGGGTTCAGACCCCCCAAACGCAGAGGGCAGAAAGGTACGATAGGCACAACCTCATAGTGCATGATAGGTCCCCAAGACCTTGCCAAGAGGTGCCTTTAAGACACCCAAGACATGAGCAGGAGGCCACTCCCAAGAATGACGATGGGCACCCTTCGCGAGCGCCCACTCCTATTCATCGAGCTCGCCCAATAACTCCTCGGGAAGCTTATGAGGAGTATGAAGAAGAAGAATGGGCCAAAACACCATATCAAGGCAGAGGAGGTGCTATCCATCCACCCCTCCACAGGCCCCTAGTTGCCCAACGGGAATGAGTTACGAAAGAAGAGATTAAATATTCCAATGCATATAAAGCGCTATTAGAGCGTTTGGAGTCTGTGGAGACAAAATCTTCTGGGCATCAAAAGCCCACGTTACGTCAACTCCACAGTCATCTAGTGCATCCCTCAGTGCCCACACCTCTTTACCCCGAACATTTCAAGTTGCCTCAATTGGCGGTCTTTAAAGGTGAAGAGGACGCACAAGAACATGTCACAATATTCCTAAGCCAATGCTTCGGCATCCAAGATAATGACGCATTGTTGCTTAGGACATTCATAACCACATTCGTAGGCCCTGCCTCGGATTGGTTCACACAGTTACCAAAACATAGCATAAACAACCTAGATCAATTAGTAGATGCGTTTCTTGAACGCTTTGCTTTCAACACAAGGAAGAAGGCATCACTGAGTGATCTAGCCAGCCTCAAGCAATATGAGGAAGAAACAATGGCAGCATACGGGAATCGATGGAGGGCTTTGCTTTCTAAGCTACCCTACCGTCCCCCTATGTCTGATCTCACACAGATGTTTGCACGGAGTTGCTTAAAATCAATCTCTGGGCTATTGTTGCTGCAGCAATACGATAGTTTAGAAGAAGCTTTGGCGCAAGCCAGAGTTATAGAAGAGATCAAAATAGGCGAGGGCACAATCGCCAAGCCTAAAAATAAAGAGTGGAACAAAAACACCAAGACTGGGACTACGCAACCAAAACCCGCTGTAGTTAATCAAGTCACGATAAATGTCCCTAAGCCTGTGCAAGAAATACAGCCTCAAAAGGCTAATTACCAGGCAGTGCCTCCTAGTTATGAAAGAGATAATAAGAAACAGGAGCAGAATCAGCAATGTCGCCCTAGGCGACAATTCACCCCTTATACGGAGTCTAGGGACTCCTTATTTGACCGCTTGTCAATGGCAAATTTAGTCACCCTTCCAGAGATCCAGAATGTAGACCCTAACGCTCCCAAGCCTAAGGGATACAGAGAGGAATTATATTGTAGATTCCATAGGCGAAGGGGACATGACTTGAATGGATGTTGGAAATTCAAAGGACTGATACAAGATTTAATTGATAATCAAACATTGGTAGTGGACAACCCCATAGCACCAAATAATCAACAGATGGGGATATTCAAGGACCCTTTGCCTGCCCATGAGGCATAGGCAAAACCTCTTCAGATTAATGAGGTGCGACAAAATCTCCCCATGCAAGGATATGTGGGAATGATCAGCATAGTAACGAGGAACAAAAAGTACCCAGCAGCTGCCCCGGAGGTAGCTACAAGAGAAGTTCCTTCAACATCGCAACCTCAACAACCCATTGTGCAATTGCCTCCGCCTAGACCCGAGGTCACGATACGGACCAAACTCACGTAGAGTTTGCGGACCACATCGGCTAGGCTTTCCATTTATGAGCTTATACAACAGTCACCGCCCCATCGAGAAGCTCTCATGGAAATTTTGAAAGCCATCGAATTACAGCCTCACGAAGCAAATTCCTTCAATAACTTTGTAGGACATGTAAAATGATGTACAAATCCAGTCATTACCTTCAGAGAGGATGAAGTTAAAGCAGTATCGAATGACATGGCAGATCCACCCCTGCACGTTATCGCGCGGGTCAACGGGATCCCGTACAAGAGAGTGTTGGTAGATACTGGCTCATCCAGTACCATCATTACCACTACAGCATTAAAACATCTGAAGCTACCAGCCTCTCATATCACGGCCTCAACATACACACTGCGAGCATTCAATGATGCAATATGCTCAACAGTCGGCACAATTGTTCTACCCGTCCAGGTAGGACAAAAGACGATACCTACATTGTGCCACATTCTGGAAGGCGAGATGGCATACAACATACTGCTAGGGCGACCATGGATCAGGGACATGAAGTGTGTCCCTTTGATAGCTCACCAGTGTTTCGAAGTATGCATTTGAAGGAGAAATACATGTAGTCCCGATGGACTTAGAACCCTTCAAATATTGCAATGCAGTGCATTTGATGCCGCAATCGACCCTCCCGTCGACGCACTTGGATTTCCAGTTAAATCCATCTAGACAGGGTCCGATACCACAGACACCATAGATGACTAATCCATCGAAACCCCAACCAGGTGCATCTACATCATCGGCTCCTTCATTACCAATGCCACTTGTCATGGCTAAACAGAAGGACAAAGGAAAAAAGATCTTGGAAGAGGCTCAACCCCTAGAAGACGTGTTGCCAATGATATCAACTGTCTCAACAAAAGAAATACTTAGCACAATGGAAGCTGAGATTCCTAATCCACCCAACATGGAATGGACTCAGGAAGGCCTTCCATTTCCTCCCTCTCAATCATCAACAATTATTGTTGAAATGGCCAGTACGGGCCTGGGAGAATATCTGGTGCAAAATGTTGTAGCAACGCCCGCGCTAGAAACAGTGCAGGACATGGGGAGACCTCGCCTTCCCATAGGGACAATTGTTCCTTTAGGTTACCCACCAAACCAGACAAATTTTGTGTATGGGGGCCTTGATCATGGTGTAGAACCATGCAAGCAAAAGGACGAGGACGAAGAGCCTTTTGTCGAAAATATCAATTATTTGTCGAACCCGAACTTCGCTCTGAGATATCTAGGCCAATGCAATTGGCACGGATACGGGTTAGGCAGGTATGAGCAAGGGGTGCATGTCCTTTGCCATCCAAGATATCAAATGCCTTATGATAAGTCGGGAGTAGGGTTCAACCACCCCCTGCCCTTAGACATCTTGGTAGAAAACATGCAAGGCCTAGAAATAGGCAAGCAAGGGTGGATTGGCATTAGATCCTTATGCCAACCCAAATACAGAATATACATTGGGAGATTACCTCCCATGGTCAACAAACACCCTTGGCAACAGCAGTAATTCCCCTCCTTTGCAAGAGAGAGGTGAAAGTTCGGATAGTAATCCCCAAAGAGAACATAAACGGTGTTCGGACATCTTTTTGAAGTTGTTCCCCTTAGAGGTTCCAGTTGAGTCAATACAGTGTCAAGAGAATCAGGTCCCTCCACCAAGAGTGGAACAACCGCAATGGGACCAGATTAATTTGCTGGAACAAGGAGAACCCTCAATGTCGCAAATAGTTGCTGAAGAGAATGAACATTTTTGGATCTCCAAAAGTGATTCAGAAGATGAGACTGAGATGATCTATCTCAGACATGCACGATGGAATAATCGCCCTTTAACTCATGAAGATCTAATGGGACAGATGGGCATAAGGTTAGGGCATGAATGGTGGGTAGACCCAACAGGGTGGGACCAAGTGTTGGATCCATGGCTCCAAATTCACGATGAGCACCGTCCACCCCGAGACCCTATAATGACATCAGTGCCGAGGGAAGACCCCGTCTTCCTATCAACACATAGGGACGATCCGTTCATGCCCGTACCTACAGAACCAGATCCAGAGCATAGGGAGCATCCAGAATGTTCGAGTTATCACACCCATGGTAATGGAGACCAAATTCATTTCATCCACATGATCTCCATTGATTTGACCGCACCCATCCACAATCCGGCCGATCCAAGCATGGTCATTGCATCTAGACATAGATGCCATCGACTGGGATCGCGTCAATTCACCGCTCTCCCCATCAGAGTATTGGCCTTTCGGTGAAATGCCTCATTTTACCCCAGGGACAACTCAAGATATTTTTCAAGTCGAAGAGGGACCCGAGGTTCCAAACGTAGATCTAAACTCGGCTAATGATATCCATTTGATCCCAACTCCACATCAGTTGGAGGACGGATCCCACATGTCAGTCGAGGAAACGACTGACATAGACATCGGCTTAGACTCAATGAATCCACAGATTATCAAGTTGGGGGTAAGCTTATCCCCCGAAGAGCAAGCCGACTACATTGCCCTTCTCAAAGCGAAGAAGGAGGTTTTTGCATGGTCATACAGAGACATGCCGGGACTAGATCCATAGCTAGTCACGCATAATCTAACGCTTGACCCGACAATCAAGCCGCTTAAGCAAAAACTATGAAAGATGCACCCAACAAGTGGCCTTGATGGTCAAAGATGAATTGCAAAAGCTGTTGGATGCACAGTTTGTCATCTGCATGGACTATCCGCCATGGCTGTCCAACATGGTGCCCGTCAAAAAGCCCGACGGGAGGATTCGCATATGCACTAATTTTTGAGATCTAAACAAAGCGAGTCCTAAGGATGATTTCCCCTTTCCAAGCATCGACGCATTGGTAGACGCTACAACAGGTCACGAAATGCTATCCCTCATGGATGGTTTCTCAGGATACAATCAGATTCGTATCAATCCTGAGGATCAACTCAAAACGGTGTTCACAACGCCTTGGGGGACATTTTGTTATAAGGTCATGCCTTTTGGCCTTAAAAATGCTGGTGCCACCTACCAACGTGCCATGACGTACATCTTCCATGATTACATGCATAAAACTTTGGAAGATTACATGGATGATTTGTTAGCCAAGTCTCTTTTGCGCTCAGATCATCTCGGTGACTTAAGCAAGATTCTCGATCGCCTCATAGAGCATAAGGTCGATCGAATCCCAAGAAGTGCGTATTCGGCATCACATCTGGAAAACTCTTGGGTTTTATAGTCTCAAAGCGAGGCATCGAAGTGGACCCAAAGAAAGTCAAGGCAATCCTCGAAATGGCTCCCCCAACCACTATCAAGCAACTCAGAAGTCTGCAAGGAAAGGTCGCGTCGATTAAGCGCTTCATAGCATAGTTATCTGACAAGTGTCGACCCATGAACAAATTATTGCACAAAGGGGTTACATTTCACTGGGATGACGAGTGCCAGTCAGCCTTTGATGAAATCAAATGATACTTGGCTTCGCCACCGTATTGGCACCACCTAGACCAGGAGTGCCGTTCTACTTATACATCTCAGCTCATGAGGTGGCATTGGGCGCCATGCTGGCCCAAAAGAATGAACTTCACAAAGAATAGGCTACTTACTATCTTAGCCGCACCTCGGTCGGGCTACTGAACTTAACTATGCATACGTTGAAAAACTCTGCTTGGCAGTGGTGTTTGCTACCAAGAGGCTACGCCACTACATGCCGAGCAACACTACGTATGTTGTGTCTAAGGAGAATCCATTGCGATACATGATGAGTCGTACCTATCATAGTAGTCGCACGACGAAATGGATCATGTTGTTGACGGAATTTGACATAGAATTTATTGGACAGAAATCTATCAAAGGACAAGTCATAGCCGATCAACTAGCAGAGGCTCCTCTTGAAGACGATCAGCCTCTAGTCATAGAACTACCCGATGATGGGGTCTTCCATGTCTCAGAATCGCCAGATTCTGATGAGCCTGAGTCACAAGCCGACATAACCTTATTTTTTGATGGTTCTAAATGTGAGCAAGGTGGTGGCATGGGAATTGTATTCTTCACACCGCAGGGCGCTCCAATGCCCCTGTCATTTAAATTAAACTTCCCGTGCACCAACAATAATGCAGAGTATGAAGCCTTGCTCCTAGGTCTTCAGACAACAATCGCCATGAACATCAAACGACTAAACATCTTTGGTGATTCGCTGTTAATCGTCAATCAAGTAAAAGGGGAATACAAATGCAAATGCCCAGTTTTGCAGGCTTATAAAGCCCTTGTGGACAAATTCCTGGCAAAACTTGAATGGTACGACATCGAGGCACTCCCTCGGTCATCGAATCATTTTGCGGACACAATGGCCTCCTTGGGGTCACTAATCCCGCAAGACCTTTCTGGTGATATGACAACCATTCAAGTCAAAACCTTATCGCAATCCATGATGGAGCGTGCAAGCTCTGACTTGACGTCAGGAATCCACATGATCCAGATTGAACCATCCTCGGATAAGTTCTCTCAAATCCGTGATCGTCTGAAACATGCCAACTGGGGGTCCTTATTCTCCCCTACTCCCATCAATAGCAACACAACGCTGTTCTTACAAGTTCTATCCCGCTCAGCATTTGTTAGGGAGGAACTTCAAAAGGGATTGGCTGTTCATACTGTCGAGGTTTCCGATCAACAGGACTGGTATTTACCCATTAGAGACTACCTCAAGTTAGGTAATCTTCCCCTTGGATTGACGCACGTCGCAAAATGAACATTCAAGCAGAAAGCGGCTAAGTATGTCTTGATAGGAGACATTTTGTATCGTCGTAGCTATGAAGGAATCCTTCTTCGTTGCTTGGACCAAGAAGAGTCCACTTGGGCAGTCGCCCAAGCGCACGATGGTACATGTGGTGGCCACTTTAGTGGTATGGCCATTGCAAAGCGCATTCTTCGCATGGGATATTATTGGCCATATTTAGAGCGAGATTGTTGCGCATATGTCAAGAAGTGCATGAAGTGTCAACATCATGCCAATTTGATGCACGTACCTTCCCAGGCCTTGCAGACAGTCTAGTCTGCTTGGCCATTTTTGCAGTGGGGCTTCGATCTAATTGGAAAAATCTCCCCTGCATCGTCAGGCCGTCACACGTTTATCATAACGGCCACAGAATATTTTACCAAATGGGTGGAAGCAATTCCGCTAACCTCTACGATAGGACCCCGCATTGTGGAGTTCATTTTGCATAACATCATATGTCGTTTTGGTATTCCATCCAAAATAATCTCGGATAATGGGCCATCATTCAAGAACAAAGACGTGCGTGCTTTGACCACAAAGTACAAAATCCAACATAGTTTTTCGACACCCTATTATCCGTAGGCAAATGGGCAAGCAGAGGCGTCAAACAAAATGCTAGTTGCCATCCTTAAAAATACGGTCACAGACAGTCATAAGGATTGGCACATCCAAATCCCACTTGCCCTTTGGGCTTATCGCACCAGCATTCGGACGCCAACTGGGGCCACTCCGTTTTCCTCGTGTATGGCTCGGAGGCGTAATGCCTCTAGAGTTGGAAATTCCTTCCCTCCGCATATCAATGCAGGAGTTCATCGATGATGACACTGCGCAATAGGACCAACTTACGTTGCTTGACGAACGACGCGTTAATGCTCTCGAGCACTTACGTATCTATCAAGAGCGGCTTAAGAAAGCTTACAACATGAAAGTTCACCTAAGGGACTTTCGGGTTGGTGATTTGGTTTTGAAGGAAAACCAACAGAACTCTAATTTGCCGTCCCACCTAAGGGACAAGTTCACGGCAAATTGGTTAGGTCCATATGTCATTGATAGCAAAATAGGACCCGGGACATACCGGCTAGCTTCTCTCGACGGTATCAAGGAAACAGAACCCTTGAATATCAGTCATTTGCGACCATTCTATATCTAAGAGAGCCATATCCCAAAAATGCTCCAAGGATTCCTGAAATCGCTTGGTCAATCCCAAAAATGCTCCAAGGATTATCGCAATCGCTTGGTCAAATCCAAAAAATGCTCCAAGGATTATCGCAATCGCTTGGTCAAATCCCAAAAAAAAAAATGCTCCAAGGATTATCGCAATCGCTTGGTCAAATCCAAACAAAAGGCTCCAAGGATTATGCAATCGCTTGGTCAAATCCAAAAAAAGGCTCCAAGGATCCATAAAATCGCTTGGTCAATTCCAAAAAGGCCCCAAGGATTCTTAAAATCGCTTGGTCAAACCCAAAAATGCTCCAAGGATTATCGCAATCGCTTGGTCAAATCCCAAAAATGCTCCAAGGATTCTTGCAATCGCTTGGTCAATCCCAAAAATGCTCCAAAGGATTTCCACAATCACTTGGTCAAAAATCAAGAAAATTCAAAAACAACAAAAATCATCAAAAACAACAAAAATTTTTGCATTTCATTTCTAGGCATACTCAAATTCATCAATAGAGAGCTCTTCTCGCACCTCATCTTCATATTCACCAAAATCAATCCATCAAAAATACAAAAATACATAGTTGCATTAAAGCATTGCATCCATACATTGCATATTTATGGTCGTACGGGTCAAAGGCACCATAGGCTGTAATTGCTCTGCTAGTCCATCTTGTTCCACACTGTTCCATTTTACAAAAACAACAAGACACCATGCATTGCTTTTTACCACACTAGAGTCAGTGGTCTTTTAATGTATCAAGGATTTCGTGATTCAGTCATCATTTTGCTCTTTAGCCATGTAATGTATCAAGTCGGACAGATTTTACGAAGGTAGAGTTACACTTGAAATACACCTTGTTACGTAACATCCCAACACAAATTAAAACACATAAAAATTCCCAAGTTGTGTGAACGAAAGATGAAACCTGCGCAGTAATCCAGGTCACCATAAGTGAAACGGTTATCTTGCTCATCCCCCCATGCGAATGGTCCCAGAATGCTGAGAATTGACAAAAGGACAAGCTCTTTCCTATCCATTCACCTCCATATACAAGTGGTTTTCACCACTACCAAATTCCAATCATAGTTGGTTCCCAAAGTTGTAAGGATTTGTACTACACGTCCCTGCCAAGGATGGGTAGTCATCCCCAAGACCTAAAGGGATCAACACCATTCACAAACAAAATTCCAACAAATCATCATCCTAAAACTTTCCATTCACCTTTGATCTCCAAGTTGTAAGGATTCGTACTATCCGCCCCTAATCAGGATGGGTAGTCATCCCCAAGGCCTAACAGATCAATGCCCTTGCTCCATAATCTCCATCACCCCCTTGGTTCCCAACGTCGTAAGGATTCGTACTACACGCCCCTAACCAGGATGGGTAGTCGTCCCCAAGGCCACAAGGATCAAGACCACTCACAAGCCCAAACTCACAATACTCAAAATACAAAATCAAATAACAAGTGGTTATCACCACTATTCAAAATCCTTGCTCAAAAAGAATTAATAGAAAATAAACAGTGATTTTCATCACTATATAGACGAGCAACTTTCTAAATCATTCAGCCAACAAATATCCTGAACTTGAATCCCCGGAATTCTCAGCATTCGAAAACCATCTAGGTGATCCTCATTACAGGTTTGGTTGATAGCCTATCTGGCAATGGTGGTATCCTACCCGCATGACGATATGTCTGTCACATTCGCTTTGCGTATGTGCAGACCAATGTTTGCATAAGGATGAGCTAGCTTATGGTATCCTGGATAACACCGCAGATTAATCTAACTAAATACAACAAAGGAGTTAGTGGAGCTAATTAGGTGATCCTCAATACAGAGTTCGGTTGAAAGCCCATCTGCACTCGGCGGTATCCCGACAAATACCACATAAATGAACTCAATTGCACACACAGGGATGTGAAATAGCTTGGTCAAAAACAAGTCCGATTCATACCTTGTTCAAAAGTCTTGTAAGATAAAGTACAGTCATGGCTAGTAAGTTAAAAACGTCTGAGTCTCATAAAACCTTAGCTACATTTCTAAACCAATTGCACTACTTTTCATCCTTACAATACCATCAAAAAATACAAAAAAAGAAAAAACCACATGTATACATACAAAGTCATCCACCACAGGAATCGCCTAAAAGACAAAATAACAAAGTCATAAACAGTCTATGGTGCCATAGCCAAACATCACAAATTCTATCCATCCATTTCATTTCCGCATATCACATATAAATCAAAAACATTTGCATTCATCACAACATATGCATCCATCAAAATAAATCAACATACAACAATCGCATTTATCATATCATATGCATCCATCAATATAAAGTAGCATGCATCCATCAACATCAATCATTATGCATAACATAAAATCATGACATATACACAAAGAAAGAAAATCAAAACAACAAAAACATCACAAAAATGCAACACAAAAACATAAGCAATAAGCATTGCCGGACACAAGTGCTCTCGCACTTAACCTCTTGGCATATAAAAATCGATGTCGGGGTTCAAATTGTCACTCTCCTACTTCCCCAAAAAGGCTACCATAGCTGGACCGCTCCACGGGAAGACGAGTTTTTGATGACTTCACCCCATTATGGCATCACCAAAAGGGTTAACACCCACCAAAAATAGGTCCAAATGTCGAGAAATTGCACGTGCTTAAACGGTAAAACATCTAAAGGCACCCTTGCACAAGTCATCTTGGGTCAAGCGACTCGTCGCTTTTCTCATGAAGGTCATTCCCTCATCGATTCGTCGCTTGAGGGGGTAGTCACACTTAGTCACCAATCAACAAGCACACACCCAATCAAGGCAATGACATGCATTCAAAGAATCATTGACAAAGACAATCACGCTCCTGCTTGGGGTAAGAAACAAGCAATCATTAAATTGATCAAACACTTGGCATTTCGTGAATCATGAACACAAGGTTCCCCCGTGGACAAAAGGTTACGCCCTTTGCCTAATCATGACTGATCAATGTCCAAGCTCAAGTCACACCTCACCAAAATAGGTTAACACTTGAAATCAAATTCCTTAGCTCGTCAAAAGCAAGGATTCAAGAATGCATGCCCTTTCCATACTTGGGGCATCAAAAGTTGGTTAGGTTACCAAGAAACCCTAATCATTAGTGCTTTGGTTATCTATTTTTGCTCAGCACTGCATCACCCGCAGCGCTTCCCAAAAAGGGGCATCTGTAGACACCAAAACAGCACCAATCCGATTATGTGACTACAAACACTGATCGCATTGACATACACAGCTTTCAGGGCAGCCCTCAGAGGTCAAACAATGGTCCTAGCCACTTACATAGCAGTTCAGAAGGTCGAAAAGTAAACAAAGCCTTTATCAAAACAAAGTCTTAATCAAAGTAAAAAACAAGCCTTAAATTCAAAGCAAAACTTAAGCAAGCAAGCCTTAAGCAAAGGGGAACCTTGGCCTTAGGTGTCGTGAAATCGCGACACCTAAGGCCCAAAGGGGAACCTTGGCCTTAGAGTGTCGCGAAATCGTGATGTCGCGATTTCGCGACGTCGTCGATATCGTGACACCTAAGGCCCAAAGGGAACCTTGGCTTAGGTGTCACGATATCGCGACACTTAAGGCCCGAAGGAGCTTGGCCGAGGGTGTCACGATATCGTGACGTCGTGATATCGTGACACCTAAGGCCCAAAGGGAGCTCGCGAGGGTGTCACGATTTCGTGACGTCGCGAAATCGTGACACCTAAGGCCCAAAGGGAGCTTCGGCCAAGGGTGTCACGATTTCGCGACGTCGCGATATCGCGACACCTAAGGCCCAAAAGGGAACCTCGACCGAAGTGTCGCGATATCGCGACACTTCGGCATTTGCGACTGGGCAGATTTTTAGGCATTCGAAGGCAGAATTCAACCCGTTAAAAGCAGACATTAAACAAATTAAAAGAGCATGTTAACCAACAAAGGTGGACTTTAAACAAATACAAGCATTTTGACAAAGATACGAGAATGGGCATTAAACAACTGGCAGTGAAAGACAGTCAGTTACGTGGGCCGTTGGAGGACTGTCACAGTGGCATTAACGAAAGCCCGAGTCGTGGAGGACTTTCCTCTCTCGTGGAGACACGACCGCCACATGGCACCTTTGACCAACACGTGGCGCTTATGCACGCCTATTCAAAGAGACCCCCTGGGTCTATAAAATGGTGGATTTTTCCACCCAAAAGACAAGTTAGGAAGCATTTTGAAATCAACGAAGTGCTGTCAAACTAAACACCCGATTGCACTCCTTTCCGATTCATCCCTTCTACACCCGTAATCTCTTTCGCAGGAGAGGTTATTGGTGGCTGCTAGAAGGTGAATCCGAACCTTCAAACCCGACATTTTGGCCACTTGAATCAACCAATTTGCTGACAACCCCTTCTCTGAGGTTTTGGGCCCATCCCTAGTGGATTGGCGTCAAAGTCGAGCTTCAACGGGGGCGGCCCGCTTGGGCACCCCACACTTTTGTTTGTTGCATGATTAATTTATTCTGTCATTGCGAATATATCTTGTATTACCATATCTATCGAATATTATCATGCATTATGCTTTATCGAATATTATCATGCATTATGCTTTATCGAATATTATCATGCTCTCGCGGTATTTGCTATCCCACTAACCTGTAGGCAGCGACGTTTAATTCGACAACAGATTGGCCGACTGTTTCAATGGCAGTGGCCATCTGGTGACGTTTTCTGTCAGAGTTGCAAGTTGCATAGAGTTATTTTGGTTGCACGTATTTAGTCAATCTCTCGCACGTATTTCTCATCGATTTTTAAAAGTCGAACATTCTACCTTTTGTTGCAAGTGCTACTAAATAGTCTACTGTTTTCTTTGATCGCAGGAGAAACAACAGAGGAGCAAGGATTCATCAGCATAAGCGATGGCAAGCACTTTGGCCCGCCCGTTTCAAATGTGGGCATGCGGAAAGAAGATCACTAATCATGATTGTAACTCGAAAATATGTAATCGAGGAGATGTATTGTAACCGAGTTGGAATTAATATAAAAGGGTTGTGCTCTCGCTTTCTCTTTTTTTTGTCTCGATTTGATTATGTTCTTCCTATTTCATGCATCGAGTTAGTTTTTGTTTTCATTGCATCTTAGTATTTCTTTTTTACTTCCGGAATCTCATGCTTTCAGAAGGCATGGGAGCCATGGAGGTTCGAACAAAAGAAGGCACCAAGAAGGTAAATGACATCTATTACACCCCCAAATTTCAACATAATTTGCTTAGTGTTGGAAAAATAATGGAAAAGAATAATAAGCTTATTTTTGAAGATGGAAAATGTATTATTTTTGACAAAAACAATTGTAATAGAGTTGTTACACAAGTACCTATGACAAAGAATAGGTTGTTTTCTCTTAAGTTTGGGGAACAAAGATCAGTAAGTTCTTCACCAATGGATATTGATTCTCCATATAGAGGTAAGAGAACACTTCAGCATCATCCATATTTTCAAATGTTGGATAAGAATTTCTTGAAAAGATACATTAGAAGTCAAGCTAGTGAAATGAATGCAGTTTTGAAAAGACTTGAAAATCTGCATATGTATGGTGATGATGATTCTCAAGAACCTAAGGGTGATGTTATAAATTATGCTTTAATGACTAGTGTTGAGCTAGAGCCATCTAGTTATGAAAAAACATGTAATTTTGATGTATGGAAACAAGCCATGAAAGAGGAAATGACCTCTATAAAAAAGAATGATACTTGAGATCTAGTGAAGCTTCCTATGGGGAAGAAATATGTTGGATGCAAATGGGTCTACAAGACCAAATTCAATGCTGATGGAAGCATTGAAAGACACAAGGCAAGACTAGTAGCAAAAGGGTTCACTCATAAGTATGTGATTGACTATGAGGAGACCTTTTCTCCTATTGCTATACAGGAGACAGTCAGATCAGTACTTTCTTTGGCTGCCCACAAAGGGTGGAAAATTTAGCACATGGATGTTAAAAGTGCCTTTCTCAATGGGTACTTGAATGAAGAGGTTTTTGTGCAAAAACCTCAAGGATTTGAAGAACAAGGTAAGGAGAACCTTGTCTACAAACTAAAGAAAGCATTGTATAGCCTCAAGCAAGCATGAAGGGCATGGTACTCACACATTGATGGCTAATTTCAAATGTATGGATTCACTCGAAGCAAAAGTGAACCTACTCTCTACTACATGAAACAAATTTAAGACATTCTCATTATATGTTTATATGTGGATGATCTAATCTTCATGGGTAGTAGTGCTAAGATGAATAAGGAGTTCAAAAACTCCATGATGAAATAATTTGAAATGAAATATCTAGGCTTGATGCATTACTTTGTAGGCATGGAAGTACATCAAATAGGTAAAGGGATCTTCATATGTCAACACAAATATGCTCAAGATATGATAAAAAAAAATTGCTATGGAGCAATGCAAGTCTGTTGCAACTCCAATGGGTCATGGAATCCAATTGAGCAAAGATGATGGAGCACCAAAAGTTGACATGACCACTTACAAGAGCATGGCTGGGAGTCTAATGTTCCTCACCAACAAAATGCCCGATATTCAATATGTTATTTCTCTAGTTTCAAGGTATATGGTTGATCCATCTGAAATTCATTTAAAAGCAACTAAAATAATTTTGAGATATGTAAAGGGTACATTGGATTTTGGGATCCATTACCACAAATGTAATTCTGTAAAGCTAGTTGGCTTTAGTGACAGTGATTGGGACAATAATATAGATGATAGAAAATCTACTTTAGGGAATTGTTTTTGTTTTGGGTCAGGACTAATTACATGGAGTTCCAAAAAGCAGACTATTGTAGCATTGTCATCTACTGAGGTTGAGTATATAGCAATCACAAATGCTAGTACTCAAGCTTTATGTTTGAGAAAAGTCCTTAAAGAAATTGGAGAGCAACAAAGTGGTCCTACAAGATTGTACTGTGAAAATATGAGTGCCATCCAATTGACACATAATCCTATCCACTATAGCAGGTCCAAGCATTTTGACATGAAGTATCACTTCATTAGAGACATGGTGGAGAAACAAGTGGTTGAGCTTCGACATTGCAACACTTTGGACAACATGGCAGACATCTTCACCAAAGGGGTTGCTAAAGCTCAATATATAAAGCTGAGAGACTATCTTGTTAGTCCTCTCAACTTTAAGGGGGAGAATGTTGGAAATACCCCTCCAAAGATTCGAGATTAATTTGTTAGGCATCATTTATGTTTGGCATCTTATAGTTAGAGATCTTATTGGTTAGAATTATTTTCGCACATAGGCTATGTTAGCGTTGATTTAGGCTGCTAAAGCCTATATAATCATTGTAAGTCTTGATTATAAGTTAATTCGATGAGCGTTTTATCCCTGTATGCATATATAAATAAACTTGTATAAAAAAAAATAAAGACCTACTCAGATAAAGGCTTGTTAAACCTTGTTCGAACTTCTTAAATGGAAGTACATCAATATGTGAGCACATTAATAGGCTTCCTTTAGTTAATTAAAGTTGGCATGCCTTATTAGCTCTAGAGAAAGAGAAAAAAAAAATGCCTTCAAAATGTTTGTATAACACTAAATGATAATCCAAATATGCTTTGAGAAGAGACGGATTCATATTGTTTCTCAGAGCAATCTGGTAAAGAAGCTCACGATCATTATATGAAGGAGAAGTACAAGCAGAGATGTGTGTGGGTGCCCGATTCTATAATTGTTGGGGCAGGTCCTTCGGGGATGGCCACGGCTGCGTGCTTGCAAGCGAAAGGAGTGACCAGCGTCATATGGAAGAGGTCGGACTGCATAGCTCCTTTGTGGCAGCACAAGACTTACGATAGGCTCAAGCTTCATCTGCCCAGGCAGTTTTGCGAGCTACCGCTAATGCCGTTTCCCAAGGAGTTCCCCACTTACCCGGACAAATACCAGTTCATTGACTACTTGGAGGGCTACGCTCATTTCAACCTTTTTCACGGTGTTCAACGAATGCGTGGAATCTGCTTCCTACGACACCGCCTGTGGGCTCTGGAGAGTAAGAACCGGCAATAGGAAGACCACGACGGAAGTGGAGTATATTTGCCAGTGGCTCATCGTCGCCACCGGGAAGAAAGCGGAGCCCTTACTATATAGGCTTAGTATGATGTCACCATGAGCCCTGGGGCCATCGCAACGATGTTGCTTTCCTTCTATTATATGTTATGTCTCTTTGGAGAGAAGTGCTCCACTTTGGAGCTAGGAGCTCGCAATTTCTATGTCAACGTGTGGGACCTCAATCCAAAAACTTCCATTCATCTTTGTTGTTTTTTTTCCACGACACAAATTGCTTACTTAGCTTAAGATAATTCCGTCTTGATATTAAGACGTGGACCATCATGGTATTAGCCACTTGATTGTGTTATCTCAAACATACTCATAGAGGCCTGACATTTCATCCGTGTGACTAAAACGTGTGGCCTCCTCTACACGTCATAAATTGGTTTAAAAGTTGAAGAGTTGTGCTTAAATCCATGGCAATATAAAAATTGGATTAAAAGTTGAAGAGTTGTGCTTAAATCCATGGCAATATCAATGCCATGTGCATAGTGTGCGAAAGCGCCATGACAATTCTTGTTAGATGTACACGATTCACATAGGTCAACTTTGTCGGTCCCTGCTTCTGTTGGCTGTTTGCTTGTAAAATATATAATAGGCCTACTCAGGGACACAAGGAATGTAATAGCGGACAACCAACCAACCCTTGGAAATTCAACTTAATTTAATATAAAAAAATTGGTTGAAGTAATACTAAGTATAAAGTATTACGTTTTTAAATTCAATAAAATTTTATTTTTATATTATTTTTTATTTTAAACATCTAAAATACAAGTTGATTGCATATAGGGTTTATAAAGAATCAGTTTCCTAATAATAACTATAAAAAATAAATTTTAAGAGGTAATATCGGACAATTATCTACTATATCATTTTTTTTTGTCTAATATATAATTATTCAACTAAACTTTGGTTATATAAAACTTTACCTTTTTAGATTTGAACCTTAATCTTCTATATAAAACATACTAAGAAAAAGCAGTAAACCTAACCACTTTTAAAATACTTACATTTTTTTTAGGATATTGTTTATTTTGTTTTCTCCAATATCCTTTTTATATATATATATATATATATATATATATATATATATAAACATGTAAACTTTAAAACTTTAATGTTATTATTATAATTTAGAGAATAGAGAGGGAAGAAGATTTAATCTAGAATTAGATCATATAATATCAAAACTTAATGATTATTAGATTTGTTCTATATTAATAAGGTATATATTTAATGTATATAATTTTAAATTTTATTTATTATAATTAATTTTTTTAATGTTTTTAAAAATATTTTATTTTAAAAAATAAGGGTATTTCTTTTTAAATGAATTAAAACTTAGATCAAGGTCTATAACCCACACGCAGGATATAAAGGTTATGGATTTCGTTCAAACGAAAAGCAAGCAAGCAAATATTGTTAATAAATATGTTTATCAACAATGTTAATGTAATACTTATTAATTATTGCATGTAAGAGAGATTTGTTCTTCGTCTCCTTGCACTTAAACCTTAATTACAACCTAAATTTGTATGTCTTCCCTATATTCTCCTTTAGATAAAGGTATCGATGCATGCAACGCCTTCCCTTAAGGCTAATACTAAAAAGAAAAAACAAAGCATATGTTAAACTAACACAGAATAAAAACTACAAGCATAAATATGAACAACAGATAAAATGAGGACTCAATAAACATATATTTATTCAGAGGATATTAGCAATGCTATGTTACATACATATAACTCTTTTTATAATCACAAAATGGGAGGGTTTTCTAGTTTTCCCACCCAAACAAACTTCTCAAATTTTCTAGGGCTTACTAGTCTTCTAGAATATTCAAGGTCATACCAAAAAACATAAAGTCTCCAAAAAGGGTTTCCGTGAACCTTCCAGAAGATTCTCCAAAAAAGAGATTTTTGTGAACTTTCCAAAATATTCCTTCATTAAATAGGAAGATCATGCAGCTGCACATTATAACAAACTTCGAATTGATGCAAAAATTTTTTGCAATCATTTATCCCAATCTAATTGCTGCAAAATTGATGCTTTTGAGTTGTGACAACCTTAGTAAGTGCATTCGCTGGATTCTCTTGGGTTTTACATTTGATCAGGTTGATCATTCCACTCTCCACCATATCACACACAAAATGATATTTCATCGCAATGTGTTTTATCATTTCATAGAATGATGAAGAATATGCAAGTTCTATTGCACTTTGGATGTCACATTTTATTCCAACATATTCTTGGTTTAAATGCAAACCTTTGCACAACCTCATCAACTGGATAAATTCTTTTGCAGTATCAATGAAAATAATATATTTTGTTTCAGTACTTGAAAAAGCTACAATAATTTACTTTTTACTCCTTCAGCTCATTGCACCACCATACAAAGTGAATATATATCCTCTTGTTGACTTACGATTATCCAATTCACTTGTCCAATCTGCTCCTACATATCCTTGCAAAAAAAATTCTTCATTCTTCATGGGTTGAAAACACAAAATATGATCTTTAGTACCCTGTAAATATCTAGAAAAAAATTTACAACAGTCCAATATTCCTTTCCAGGATTAGACATATATCTGCTAACCATATCAACAACATGAGCAGTATGAGTCCTAGTACATACCATTGCATACATCAATGAGCCCACAACCTTTGCATATGGAATTTTCTTCATCCTCTCATTTTTTTTAGTTGTAGTTGGACACATTTTTGTAGATAATTTAACTCTAGGCTACAAAGGAGTTTTGGTAGGTTTACTATCTTGCATTTCAAATTCTTTCAAAATCTGATTAATGTAATCCTTTTGCTACCTAGACAAGGTTTTCCATATATTCACTCTTCCTCTTATTACTAACTAGGCCATCCATACTTCCAACCAGGCCATTTTTACTTTTAGGAAGGACTTTCAAAAATGATTTTCTTGTCATTTAGATTTTCTTCAGATGAATCCTTTAAATTTTCTCCTAAGATATGGAACAAGAAGTGATAAATGTTCCTTGATTTTACTTTATTTTTTAAATCCTACTTCCTACTCACGCTTCCTCACACCTGCTCTTAACTCACATTCAAAATCTTATAATCAAGGTTATGCATAAGGGTTTGGACTCGAAATGTAATTGTAAAAAAATGGTGAATCCTAATCAAAATCAAGGTAAATATTAAGAAAATCAAATCAATCATCTTCACACCAAAATTTGTGGCATTTGAATCCCTAAAAACTAAGATCATATTTGAGATAACGTTTGAACTATTAAATCACCTTATAACTTCATAAAAAACACCACCATTAGATCAGGCTTGAAAAGAGCTTTCCAACGAGTACAAATATGCCTATGTTTGGATATATATTGTGGTGAATTGACCTTAAAAAATAATTTATCCCCAATAAATTAGGCGATTACGCAGACGTTGAGGATCCTCATATTCATCAAATTTCAATTATGAAAATCCTAATATTCACCCAATTTACCAATATTTGCTACTGTACATAACTCTGCATATTAATTATTAAATATATATAAATAATTTTTCATATAATCTAATTAAAACAAAATAAATAAATAAATAATTTTAAATATATTTTTAAGGTAACAACAAAATATTAAGTCAGCTTGAAGTTTGAATGTTGCAAATAATTGACGTTTTAAAACCTTAGCAGAGCTCGAATTTTCTTAACTATAAACGAAGTTGATTTTAATTGAAGGATGATTTTAAGGATAGAAAGTTTTAACCAATAATGTGTGCATTTTTATCATTAATTAGTTTTTTAAGATTTTGGAACTTTGAGGGTTAGGTGGATTGTTAAATGTTTGTTTTGTTAGGTACTTATCAAGAAGATATTTAGGTTTAAACTTCGTGGGCAGCCTGTTTGAAAAGGTAGAGTCTGATTTGAATCTCTAGAGTGCGCATCAGACCAATGATAACGATATCAATCTACCAATCTTGAGCGATCAAATGGTCTCTTTCACATAAATCAACAATAACGAAGGAAAACAAGTTTAATAAAACAAACCTTTATAATTTAAACCTCCTCTTATCAATTACTAAAATAGTATAATTGTAACTAAAACAAAAAAAATTAGAAATTTATTTGATGCGAAAGTTTCAACTTAATAGACCTTTTGCATTATAAGTAGGGATTAGGGGAACAAGGAAACACCTTTTTTATGCAAAAGTATGAATAGTCCAATATTTTATGTTAATGGAATATAATTTGGTTTAAAAATATTTTATTTTTTATTTTTAATAATAATAAAAAATATTTTTAATATTTGATTTAACTGAAATTTGTTTACATGTGTATCCATAAGGTGGAGTGTGATTATTGGTGTATTTAAACAAGGATAGGTTGTAGATAATGTATCGGTACAATGTTTATTATAATGCTAAAGATTAGGGTCAATTATTTGGAGTCTTCCTTGTCTTGTCAATTCTAAAGATTAGGTTGTAGATAATGTATTGATACACTATTTAACGTAATGTTAAAGTTAAAGTTTTTATTATTTGGAATAAAATATTGTTTCTTTTTTTTTGTCTTAAAAGTGTTATTATTTTTTATTATGATTTTTTTGGTTACATAGAAGAGTTGGTTATAATCATTATTTTTAGTAAATTGCAACCACAAAACCTATCTGTCTCCTTAATTGTTGATCCAGCGTGAGATGAGGACCGCCGATCGCTCGAGGTTTGTACTGTTGTTGTCGGTCTCGTCGGTTTGACGCACACTCAAAATTTTCAGAGCAGACTACTACCTTTGCAAACTGGCACCACCAAGGTTTGAACCCATGTATTTTCTTAGCAAATGCTCATCCAAACTAACACTTAACAATCCACCCAATCCTTAAAAATAACCTGTGATTCCGCTTATAGTTTTTTCTATGTCTATTTTCAATTCATCGTTGCCCTAACATGTGAGTAAGCATTGTAACATGTTGCTTTCCTCCTGTGCATGTGATCCTATATATTGCCTGACTTGTTTAAGATATAAGAAGAATAACTATATAAGTGCATATTTTTTATTATTTATTAATATTTTTTCTAATTAATTTATTTATTTATAGATTTGGTTAGTATGAGAAACTTTTATGATACATATATTTAGGGTTGGATATCTTCGTTTTACCATATTTTTTTTATAAGAAAAGTTGAGCTTATCAATAGGAAATTTAATACATAGTCACATACACGACACGGTTTGAATCTTGGACATTCTGAAAAAATCTACAGTTTCACCCTATCCCTTTGGGATTTTTTTTTTTTTTTTTTCCATAACCTCTCATAAAGGGAAGAGCTGAGCTTAAAAAATTTAACACACAATCATACATTTTATTGTTTAAACTTTGGACCTCTCTAAGAAAAACCAAAACTCGATCTCTTGCATTATCTACGAAAATCAACAATCTTGATTGCATGTACACATTTAAACTTTAGACCTTTCTGGAAAAAAAAACCAAAACACAACCAAAACCTGATCTCTTACCTTTTCTGAAAAATGAAAGCCAAAATCTACGAAAGTCAACAATCTTGATTGCATGTACACATTTAAACTTTAGACCTTTCTGGAAAAAAAACCAAAACCCAACCAAAACCCGATCTCTTACCTTTTCTGAAAAACGAAAGCCAACAATCTGGATTGCATGTACACACTTGAATAACCTTAAATATGTCTCATATTAATTACGTTAAATATGTTTGATATTTTTAGTTTTGTGTAAAGGCATTCCAACCTAATTTAATTTTTTTAAATTATAAAATTTGGAAGTTTTAATCCATCTTTGTTTAGACTGTTTATAATTGTATATATTTGATTCATCATTTCTTTTGTTTTTTCTCTTTCAACAATATTTATAAGCAACGTTATTTGTAACATACTTTTTAAATATATAAACTCAACCCACTTTTCAATATAGTTTGTCTACTTTTATTTCGTTCATTTGATGAACATGTTTAAATGATCAAAATCTCAAAATATTCTCATCCTTCCCATTTTATGATATAAAGTAATCTTATCACCTGCATGACTTTGTGCTGCTCAACCTCATAACAATTTTTTATATAATTTAATACTTTATACTATGGGTTTTTTCGATGCACAAATATCTATGTTGTGTGCCAGCGTTCACGTGCGCTTGTCCAACACGTCACAAAAAGGAACTTTGATACTATCAGATGAGCCACATGATAGTTAACAACCTTTATGGAACAATCTCTTTAATTTTGTTTTATTTAAAAAATAATAATATACCATAAGTCAAATACCATATACATTTCTGACACAAGGGATATCCATGTATGCGGAGTGTAGTATATAATTGTTAAGGTGGACCAAATCTTCCCCACAAAACCCGGTATAGAATATGGGATTGGAAATATCTTGGGTCGAGGGTATAATTGGAAGACAAGAATCTTACACTAATAATCCTCGTGCTAGCAAAAAGCTGTCTCATTCCTCCTATATGGAAATGTGTGCACCTCCAATTCCCAAAGAGCAGTATCCTATTTCTTTATCCACCAATACCACATGTATCCCATTGAACAGTAAACCAATTTTTAACGATTATTAACTGTTCACAGCCTTTAATTTCAGCGAATAAGGTGGAAGCGTTGCATCTCAAAGAGAACAGCAGCAAAGTTGCCATCACGACGGTGCAGACTCTCCACAGTCGTTGGAGCACCTGACGTGTATAAAACTATTTACAGGTGGGCACTTTGTACCGCCATCTCTAATGGACGGCTCACATTTTCCCAACTTGGCCACCTTCGCGAAAGCCAATAAAACACCGATGCCAGATCCGATTCATTTCTGTGTGCGGTAGCAATATTACATAAATCCAAATACTGCCCACAGGTTTGCGGGCTCCTGTTTCTCGCCACAAAGTCACAAGGTCGATGTTATAAACGGAGGGCAATCGTCGAGAAGAAGAATACATGTTATCCATCTCATTATTGAATTTAGACCATTCTATTTACTTACACGGCGGTGTGGTGTAGAAGGACAGTAAGAAATGTGTAGGGGATCTATCGTCTCGGAGTATGTAGGCAGAAGAGACATGAACGCGAGGGATTTCTGGTCCATCTTCAATAGCATTTCCAATATGAACTCCCATGAAAATTCATGTGCATATAGTCGGCCAAACAAGGGGGACTTTCCTCTAAAACACGGTAAGTCCATTTTTATCATGCGTAACATTTGTATAATAAGATTTGAAAACTCTCTGCTCTTGCTTTTTGTTTTTTTCATTCTGTTTTGATTTCATTGTTCATTTTGGAGGTACAGATCCCTGTCCTGAGGCGGTGGGTGAGGGCGAGGGTGAGAACAAGGTGGGAGGGAGAAAGAGGAAGAATATTTATAGAGGGATAAATCAACGGCCGTGGGGAAAATGGGCGGCGGAGATAAGGGATCCCACCAAGAGTGTCAGGGTTTTCCTTGTACATTCTCTACTGCTGAAGACGCCGCCAGAGCTTACGATGCTGCTGCTCGAAAAATCCGAGGAAAAGAAGCGAGGCTTAATTTTGCAGAGGAAGTTCCCGCTGCTTCCTGCTCAAAGATTGTGCAGGTAAAGTTTGCTAGCAAGTGAGAGATGGCCGTCAAAATTCTGAATGGGAAGCAGGTAAGGTATTCGGTGATAAAACTTCTTATTTGATCCGAGGGCTGTGTATTTGTATTTGATCAAAATCTATTTATTATTTTATAAAAATCTCACTCACCACTCTATCAAAAAAAAAACCTCGACATCTAAACACTCTTATCACTTTCTTGCCAGCCTCTCTCAAACAGTGTGTTCAAACTTCAAAGAGCATTCTTTCTACACACGACTCGACATTGTGAGCATGGCTTTGTAATGCAGAATATTGAATTTCTGCAGGCAGATGTCCTTGAAGTTAAGGTCCGTTTGGTTGAAATCTTCTATATTGAATCATTTGAAGAAATCTCGAGAGCATGTTGCTGCATGTAGTTTTTCCTTTAAAACTATATTGAGTAGTGGATTTATTTTTAAGATTTTGCTTGGACATATATTTTGGGTATCTTTATAATAAAAGTTTAGACATGGATAATGGATATGTATACCTCGCCTACAAAGAAGTAGATGCCCTGTCTATCTTACTTTAATAATAATATTTTTAAAAACTTCATTGGTTTAATGGTCGAAATCGGTTGGTTTCTTTCAACAGAAAATTAGTGCTTGTATATGGTCTAAGAATCAATTTTTTTGCTGTTAAGGTAGTCAATGGAGCTCAATATTCTCCATGGAATGAGTTGGCTGGAGAAAGAGAGTCAATGTGTCAAATCCTTACCGTTTCTAAGCATTACTTTTTAAAAGAATATGATTTTGCCTTCGGTATTTGTGCATTACTTTTTAGAAGAATATGATTTTGCCTTCAGTATTTGTGTTTGTAGGTTGTAGGTGCAGGATGTCAAACAAAAAGGTAGGTTGTAGGTGCAGGATGTCAAACGAAAAGAAACCAACTCTTGGCAGAGGCAATGGTTTGGGACGTCAGGTAAGGTGGGGTATGATGTCTTGTCACATGCATCTTGTTTTATGGGTACACGGATCGTAGGAATTTGGTTCATGGGTACACGGAAGCCCACCCACCGTAAGAATTTGTATATGCCTGCATTCTGCATGATTATATTTAATGTTGAAAGTTTTGTTCGTAGTCTATTTTTTTAAAAAATTAATAAATAAATATAGATTGCTGGTAGTCTATTTTTTAAAAAAATTAATAAATAAATATAAAAAAATCTATATATGCATCGCATTCTGCCTGACAATGCATGATTGTATTTAATGTTGAAAGCTAATTGTTGAAGTTTTGCTGGTAATCTATTTTTAAAAAAAATTAATAAATAAATATAAAAAAGATTATAATAAATATGTAAGTATAAATATATTTATATATATATTAAAAAATAAAAAAATAAAATAATAAATATTAAATAAAAATTAAAAAAAATATTTAATTTAAAATTATTACCTATAGCTTGTAAAGGAACTCGTCTTTTTCTAAAAGATTTATCAAAACTTTATAAAATACATTGTGGATAGAACACATTATAAAATTAAACTTTATAAAGTATGTTCGTAAGAAATCTACAAGCTAAGTAAATGAACTATATATATATATATATATATATATATATATATATATAAATAAATAAATAAATAAAAAAAAAAACAATAAATAATAAAACATCATGATAAATATTGGGATTAAGAAGAAGTTTAACTTGAATTAAAAAAATTAAATCTTCCACTATGCGGAAGAGAAAGACACTACCACCTATCCGTATACAATCTAAAAGGTGTCAAACCATTAACAAGTAAGTTTCAAACACAATCTAAAAGGTGTCAAACCATTAACAAGTAAGTTTCAAACATTGCGGAAGGTGTGTGGTTTTTTCGAAAGGTTTTTCTGAAAAAATTGTTCTAAAGTCTGCATTTTATGCTTAACTTTCGAGGAGTTATGGGCCATACTGGACTGGATTTGGATATCGAACTACTCCAAGGAAAAGGTTGGTTTTTTTTAAGAGAATGAATATTACAAGCTTAAAATGTTGTCTTCATGTATTGTATGACATGGGTAAACTGTGAACATGCTTGTATAATAGGATTTTCGTAGACCTTTGATTAAGGTTTTATTTAAAAATATGAATCCTTAAGGTTACCTTAAGGGAAATGCTGCGTATCGTGTGTTTATTATTATTTGTTTAGTAGTTGTATGTTAACCTGATGAAGAGCCATTGTATTATAGAGTAGCTGGATGACATGTATGTGGATATCAGCTTTGTTTTTGTGTCAGGATATCTTAATAATTTTCAAGTTAAGATAGCGCTATTGTTGAGGAAGCACTGCGTATTGTTATTATAACTTTAATCAAAAGAATGCAAATCTTTTAACTAAGTTGTGTAACTACATTGCAGTATGGAATTGTTACTGAAATAGCAATTTTTCCAAGCTTGATTTCGCTGCACGTTATGTTTGCTTTCAGTATGTAGATTTTGTTTGGCTCCCAGGTTTACTATTCTTTTCCTTGCATGTTTGCCTGTTTCATGTAGACATTATAGTGGCCATGTTGACCCTGTAAAAAAAAAAAACTCCCTTCTCCGTCTCTGCTAGCGTGTGGGGAAAGAGGTCAGAAGCGTTTACGCTATCAGAGGACCAATGTGGAAGGGCTGCATCGGTGCAAATTTGGCATGGTACACACACACTACCACCTGTAGAGCGGATTGGCAAACAACGTTGGTTGATGTAATAAATGTGGCAATACCTTTTATTTTATGGATATCGGAGGGAAAATCGTGTGTACTCTTCCAAACGCTGTGGTATGTAAATAATCAACCGTAAGAAGTGTAAATGTTCTAGCTATACAGTATAAAATAGTTAGGAACTCATAATTCATGTATGATATTTGGCTCTCTCGTTTTCTTAGAAACATTATGTTTACAAGAAAAGCGTCGTTATGAAAATAGAAGCTTGAAATAAATAATTTTAATGTTTTAGATTGCTGGAATACTTTTGTTTAGGCTCACGGTTCACCAGAATAGAATGTGGGCAAAGAGTAATGGAATTCTTAGTATAAGAGTAACCTTTAGGGTAAAGGAACCTACTTTATATAATATGAAAGGTAATTCGTTATTTTGGACTTAGAACTTAAATTCTTTTAGGTAATGTTCCGCGATATGGAAAAAATGGTTGAGATTAATTATTAGTAAAAACCCTGGGAGAAGGGATATTTTAGCCTGAAGATAATTATATGACAAGTTTATGTTCCATAGGTTAGTTATGACGTTCGTTTTCAAATACTTCTCTTTTATATAATGGTGGGAAGCTCGTCATTTGCTTTAAAGTATCTTTAATGTCTTTAATTCTTAGAAACTTAGATATTATGTTATTAAAATAACTTTAGACTTTTGGTTAGTTATTTAAAGAGTATCTTTTTCGTTAGTTATTTAAAGAGTATATTTTTTTATGGAAAATGTATTGCAAGATTTTCATTTAGTGTTGATACGAATCATAAAATTAATAGTTTAAAATAAAATAAGTGACTAAAAAAAAAAGAAAACTTAAACTTCAAACAAGAACTTCAATGACATATATGCATACTTGAAGGAAAGGATGCCGGGTTGGGCGTTATACTATTTCCACTACATTCTGCTGAGTAAGGGCAAAGAAAATAAAGCCGAGTAGGGCTACTCACCCATCAACGTCAATTGCAGAGGCAACTAACATAAATGGTGTTAACTGATCTCCAGCTTATAAAGTAGAGGCTTACGACTGTGGAGAGAATACGGGTGATGGTATGGGATGCCACCCTAGGTTAACAGCCAACCAGTACGTGAGGAACTTCCCTACTCTACTTCGGATAAGGAATAACCAATTAAGCCTTGGTTGAGGTAACCTCGGTTGGTTTACTCCAACGATAGATGGTATGGGCAGCTTTACCGTTATCCGAAGTAGGGAGCGAAGGTTTCAGTCCATATAGCCATGCGATGGTGGACCCTGGCCATTCCTTAGAAGAAGGATACAACCAGGAACTGGCATAACAACGCTAAATCCGAAGCATTATGGCTTAAGATTTGCCAGAGAGAGAAATTAAAGGAATGTGAAACCACATGCTTTGAACAGGGAAACTCAGTGTTCATCCTTTTAGGTGTTATGGGCCCTGAAAGGACAACCCCATGCCAGAATAAAAAAGGCTCGCGCTAAAAGTAGATTCTAATTGGCAAACACTTGCAAGAAATGGCCGATCCCGAGCACTTAAGTCACCAGCTGCAGTGGTGAATAAACTTGAAGTGCAAAGAAATTTTATGCCTTGTACCAATATTTCAATGGGTGAATCCGTGATTATATTTCTCATGCAAGGATTACTTTTGAATGTGTATGTGTTTGGGTTGTTACACAATGGAGCTCAATATTTTCCATGGAATGAGTTGGCTGGAGTAAGACAATCAATGGAGCTCAATATTTTCCATGGAATGAGTTGGCTGGAAAAAGGACATCAAGTTAATAAGCTGAGCAGTCTATCAAACAGATTTATTACAAAATTTGTCCATGGAATGAGTTAGCTAGACAAAGGACATCAGGCTAAGCTGAGCAGTCTATAAAACAGATTTATTACGGAAATCAAAATGACTTGGTGGTTATGGGAACATGGACAACTGTGAGTCAAATATAATGAATGGAAATCCAATAATTTTCAAACTATGAGTATGTTAGCTCCTAAAATGAATGGCAAAAATAGCCCATCACCAAAAGGACTGTCAAGTATCATAATGACAAGTGGCTTTATAAAAGTCAACCATGGCGGATAGGATGTGCTTGTTGTACCTAACGGAGCTTTTACGTAATAAGATGCCATAATGTCTTTTCAGCCCCCACTAAAAAGGTAAATAATTTTGGATTAAAGAATAAGTAAGATTTGATTTAAAGATATATTCATCTCTTATATATATAAATATAAATAATATCAAGTAGTATTAGTTTAATTGGTTAGATTTTTCAACATTTAAGGAGATTAAGGTTCAAATCTTGCTAAATGATATATGGATAATATTCAAGCTTTTTTTTCAATACTACTAGGTGATGATCTAAAGCTTTTTTTGTAATACCACTATGTGGTGATGATCTAAAGCTTTTTTATAATATCACTGGTAATGATCTAAAGTTTTTTGGTAATACCACTATATGGTGATGATCTAATATAGGTGGTCTCTTTCAATTCTATATAACTAGTTGAAAAAATTATGAAAAATAAGATATGACTTCCTATAAAGTGGTATTAGCTCAACTAGTTAGATTCCTCAACATTTAAGGAAACAAGGTTGAAATCTTACCAAACAATACATGGATAATATTCAAGATTTTTTTAATACCACTATGTGGTGATAATATAATATGGATGAAATCAGTTTCAATCCTCTATAATTAATTAAAAAAAATATTTAAAGTGACATTCCTATCAATATTAGAAATCACAATTAAAAATTTTCATTTAAAAAAATTAAATTGACAGTAAAACCAAGCTTATCTTTTAAATATACCATAAGATTTAATAAAGAGTAAATAAATTTGATAATCTCTTGTATTGCCTTTTCAACTTTTAAGATGCTTTTGAAGATTTTGAATTGTTGCAGAACAGGTTCTTTAGAGCATCCCATCAAATGAAACCAAAGATTCAAAAGGGTAAGGTTTCCTTTGTCCAAAGCTGATATTTACTTAGAGAGAACCTTATTTTTGTCTTTATTCAAATTCTATTCTTATAAAAAAAACCTTATTTTATCTTTATTCAAATTCTTATCTTAGGAAGAATGACATATAATGGTTGTAAAGGCTAATATTTATTTTCTTCAAACTTATCATTGCACAAGAGAAGCTAAGCTAAACTTGCAAAGAATCAAGTCACTTGTCTAAAGTTGGACCTAGAGAAAGGCTTGTTAAACCTTTTTCGAACTTCTTAAATGGGAAGTACATCAATATGCGAGCACATTAATAGGCTTCCTTTAGTTAATCAAACTTGGCATGCCTTATTAGCTCTAGAGAAAGAGAAAAAAATGCCTTCAAAATGTTTGTATAACACTTAATGATAATCTAAATATGCTTTGAGACTAGACGGATTCATATTGTTTCTCAGAGAAATCTGGTAAAGAAGCTCACGATCATTATATGAAGGGGAAGCAGAAGCAGAGGTGTGTGTGGGTGCCGGGGCTGGCCACGGCTGCGTGCTTGCAAGCGAAAGGAGTGACCAGCCTCATATTGGAGAGGTCGGACTGCATAGCTTCCTTGTGGCAGCACAAGACTTACAATAGGCTCAAGCTTCATCTGCCCGGACAGTTTTGCGAGCTACCGCTAATGCCGTTTCCCAAGGAGTTCCCCACTTACCCGGACAAATACCAGTTCATTGACTACTTGGAGGGCTACGCCCGCCATTTCAACCATTTTCCCGGTGTTCAACGAATGCGTGGAATCTGCTTCCTACGACACCGCCTGTGCGCTCTGGAGAGTAAGAATCGCCAACAGGAAGACCGCAACGGAAGCGGAGTATATTTGCCGGTGGCTCATCGTCGCTACTGGGGAGAACGCGGAGCTCGTACTTCCCGACTTTCCCGGAAGCGAAAGTTTCCAGGGACCCATCATCCACGCGAGCAACTACAAGACAAATATGTGGGTCAGTGGCCCTGGGCATTGGATGTACGAATAAACTATTTTTACCATTGTTTTGTAGAGCTTTAGTTAAAAAGTTTTATAGGTAATTTGGCCGTGGAAAAAATCTAGAGCCCTAGGTGCTAGCCAACAAAAATCTGAGAAATTAATTATGATGTTTGATATATTTTTTTATAGCCAACTATGTGGTGTTGGATTTTTTATAAGTAATTTGGGTGAGAATGTGATACTAGATCCTTGTGCATTAGCCAACAAAAGTCTTTTTTGCTTTTTTTGAATTAAGATCCAATTGAAGAGCATGCGATCATTATATCCTTGGTCATTAGCCAGAAAAGACTTACTAGCCAACACAAGGTTTTTTTAATTTAATTTTATTTTATTTTATTTTGAATAAAGATCCAATTGAAGAGCATGTAATCATTATATCTTTGGGCATTAGCCAGAAAAAAATTAAAATATCTCCTAGAGCCTTAGGTTCTAGCCAACAACAGTCTTTTTATTTCTTTTATTTATTTATTTATTTTGGCTTTTTTAATTAAGATCCAATTGAAGAGATGCAATCATCATACCTCGAGCACTAGCCTATAGATTTTTCTAAGGTTTTATATATATATTTATTCCAGTTATATGCATTTTTGCCAATCATGCTACATACAAGCAAGGTCAATTCATTAAAACAAAAAAAACTTAATCAAAGTGAAGGTATAGTAAGTCAAACTAAATCTGGACACATTGTAGGTGAAATAGAACAAATTATAGAGGATTTGGAGCACTACTCTATAAGCGGCCCACTATTCTATAAGTCTTCTTTTATTGGAGCATGGACAGAGAAGTTAAACAAGATAGGCTATAGCCTGGGGACCCTACTACATATGAATACCTTATATGAATAACATTTTCCCTTCCATTCTACAATTTTTTAGGGATTATTCCAAAATATCCAAATCAATTTCTTTTCAAATTTGACATATTATGTGATACATATGACTATACTACTAATGAGTAAATGGTGTGGTTGTTCTCATCCATATTACAGGATGGAGATTTATTGTGGTTTAACTTTACCTTGATCTGGCCTTCTCTAATCTTTGCTAGAGTCCCGACGTAAGCACAGGTGTTTTTCCACACTTATTCTTGAGCTCCAGAGGACCCACCGCGGCTGGTATCGCCCAGCATCACCCAAGCCAGCAACAACAGCAAAAGATCCACTATCCGCAACGGCAGCCATTTTAGAAGCCGCATGGTCGGTCCGAATGTCGATCTTCCAAGGATTTCTCTTGGCAGCACATGGACCTGAATAATCCGCAATGAATTAATTGCTCCTTACAGATGCTAAAGTAGTCATAATAAGAAGAGGATGTATTAGAGTGGAACGAAAATCCATAAAGAATAGAACAGCTACCAAATTCTTTATTAATGTGGACATGCATACTTACAGTGTTGCGGACGACCATGGAAGGTTTGGCATTGTAGTTGGCGAAGAGCCACCGGAAAATATACTCCGCTTCCGTCGCGGTCTTCCTTCCTGTTGAGCGGTTTTCACTCTCCAGAGCCCACAGACGGTGTCGCAGGAAGCAGATTCAACGCATTCCTTGAACACCGGGAAAAAGGTTGAAATGACGGGCGTAGCCCTCCAAGTAGTCAATGAACTGCTATATTTTCCGGGTAATTGGGGAACTCCTTGGGAATTGGCATTAGCGGTAAGCTCGCAAAACTGCCTGGGCAGATGAAGCTTGAGCCTATCGTAAGTCCTGTGCTGCCACAAGGGAGCTATGCAGTCCGACCTCTCCAATATGACTCTGGTCACTCCTTTCGTTTGCAAGCACGCAGCCGTGGCCAGCCCCGAAGGACCTGCCCCAACAATTATAGGCCCGGGCACCCACACTCACCTCTGCTTCTCCTTCCCCTTCATATAATGATCGTGAGCTTCTTTACCAGATTGCTCTGAGAAACAATATGAATCCGTCTCTTCCTCTACTAACGGGAAAAATGGTCTTCTTATAACAATAGGGATATACGAGACAATAACATCAACGTTAGGGGAAGAAATGGGGTGAGGGAAGGAACGAAGGGAGAGGTGGAACGAGACGGACAATGACGGCTCACGCGTGCACCGCCAGAAGGTTGCCGTGGCTGACCCGACGGGCTTGAGACGCGGTTGCTTTTGTGGATTTCTGAGGCGAACTTAAGACCTCCCACCTCCACCTAGTCCTTCCTTTTGTAAAAGCTAGTGGGCACCCTGCCGCATCCCCGGACCCACCTGGACCCATGCCCTTTGCATTCTCGAGGCCTCTTAAATATATATATGATACCTTTGCCTATTGCAAATGAGGGTCGAGCGAATAAAAAGTGGTGGGGGATGAATGAGGTGATGGTTTTCTAGCAAATGTCAAAGGGAGGAGGAAAGGATCTCACAAGTGTGAGAGGGGATGTTGGTGGCCTCTTGTTCCTCATATGGTTTAAGCCAAGTCTGGCACCGACGAAAAGGGCTCCGGAAGCTCATTGGAAAGCAAAAGACCGGATTTAGGTTATGATGGGATTTTATAGTTTATAAGTCCCGAAAGTTTTTGAGAAGCTCATGGATTTTTAGCGCATAAAGCAGGAGTATCTGTCTGAATACTATGATTATTTTAAGGGCAATTTTTAAATATGGGTGAATCGATCGGATCCCACTACAGGCTTAGTATGATGTCACCATGAGCCCTGGGGCCATCGCAACGATGCTGCTTTCCTTCTTTTATATGTTATCTCTCTTTGGAGAGAAGTGCTGCACTTTGGCACTAGGAGCTCGCCATTTCTATGTCAACGAGTGGGACCTCAAAAACTTCCATACATCTTTATTTATTTATTTATTTTTTAACTCCACGGCTAAAATTGCTTAATTTGCTTAAGATAAGTAAAATTTCCTCTTGATATTAAGACGTGGACACTTGGACATTCATAAGTATGACCATCATGGTATTAGCCACTTGAATGTGTTATCTCAAACATACTCATACGTGGCCTCCTCTACATGTCATAAATTGATTACAAATTGAAGAGTTGTGCTTAAATCCATGACAATATCAATGCCAAGTGCATATTGTGCGAAAGCGCCATGACAATTCTTGTTAGATGTACATTATTCACATAGGTCAACTTTGTCGGTCCCTGCTTCTGTTGGCATGTTTGCTTGTAAAATATATAATAGGCCTACTCTGGGACACAAGGAATGTAATAGCCGGACAACCAACCAACTGTGTATAATTCAATATAAAAAAATTGGTTGAAGTAATAAAAGTATAGAGTATCACATTTTTAAAATCAATAAAATTTTATTTTTATATTATTTTTTATTTCATACATCTTATTAGTATTTTAGGAATTTGATTTCATATAAGGTTTATGAAGAATCAGTTTCCTAATAATAACTATAAAAAGATAAGTTTTAAGAGTAATATCAGACAATTGTAGTATATCATTTTATTTTTCTAATATATAATTATTCAACTATGATATAGAACTCTACCTTTTTCAATTTGAACCTTAACCTTCTATATAAAACATTGTGAAGAAAAAACAGTAAACCTAATCACTTTTAAAATACTTACATATTTTTTAGGATATTGTTTATTTTGTTTTCTCCAATATATATATATATATATATATATATATATATATATATATATATATATTCTCACAGGTAAACCTTAAAAATAATCATTTTATTATTATAACTAGGGAAGAAGATTTAATCTAGAATTAGATCATATAATATCAAAATTAAATGATCATTAATTTTGTTCTATATTAAAAATTTATATATATAATATACATAATTTTAAATTTTATTTATTATAATTAATTTTTTTAATGCTTTTAAAAATATATTATTTAAAAAAAATAAGGGTATTTCTTTTTAAATGAATTAAAACTTAGATCAAGGTCTATAACCCACATGTAAGGTATAAAGGTTATGGAGTTTCGTTCAAAGGAAAAACAAGCAAGCAAAGATTGTTATTAAACATGCTTATCAACGCAGTCTCAAAAATGAATTTTAGGGATGCCCTTTGTGGTGAACAACCTCAGCCCAATGCTAATTCAATATTAGGGCTTCCCATAAACCTCTAAGAATGCCTAAGATTGATCCCAGGAAAACGGAGTCAGGATGTCTTAAAGCAGTGATGGAACTCCTATTGTTAAGCTTGATATGGATAACATTCGGACCGGCATTGAAGATTTGGAAAAAAGAGGACTAATTTGTCGGTTCGTGGGTTTTCTTTCGAGTCTATCTGCTTTCAAAGTCTGGGCTGCAAAAATCTGGAAAACTAAAGGTGAGTTACAAATCTCTATTTATCCAAATGGTTATTTTCTTGTTTTATTTTCTAATAATGAAGATAGAGAGAAAACTTTTCAAGGGGGGCCTTGGTTTTTTGGAAGGGAAGGGCTTTTCATGAAGCCCTGGCATACTAAATTTAAAGCCGAAGAAGATATGCCTTCTATTGCTCCCGTGTGGGTAAGACTCTTTGGCCTCCCTATTGAATTTTGGAATCCTACTATTTTTTCTTCAATTGGAAACTCTTTAGGAAATTTTATGATGACTGTTGATTGTACTCAAAATTTTGAACATATTATTTATGCTCGGATGTGTGTTTTAATGGATTTTGACAAACCCATACCTAAAAATATCACATTACAATTTGGGGAAGACACTTGGGAGCAAGTAGTGGACTATGAGAACATTCCTTTTCGTTGTAGAATTTGCCATGAATATGGTCATTTGGCCGGTGCTTGCCCAAATAAAATTCCCGATCAAAAGAAAGAAGATATAAACTTAGCAAGTTTCCAAATACCTAAGAAGAAGAACACTCAGAAAAAACTAGTTATGAAGGATCAATCAAAGTCATCTGCTAATATGTTTGAAATCCTTTCCACAAATGATGTCCCAAGTGAGGAAGAGGAAATAATGGAAACTGAAATCTTAGAAACACAATTTAAATATGAAGGGAAGAACTCAGAGACAAACCAACAAATCAAAGGTTTTCAACAAAAAAAAAGGAGAAAATTTACACAAGAAAAACAATATTTCAAATTTCAAAACTTCAAATAATGCAGGTCCCAATATAGACTCTATTGAACCATCTAGTAAAATTTTAGTTGTGTACGAGCATTCTTCAAGGTTAGAAGCCATCTCAGATTCAATTGGAATAATTCAAGAAACAGGGAAAAAAAAATTGAAGATGGATTCTAATAAAAATGTAGGTCGCAAGACCAATCAATATCATATGGTAAAAGAAGGTGAAAAGCTTGTAGAGGAAGGTAAGATTAATGCCCTTCCCAAATTTTTTATCCCCGGTATTAATGAAGATCATCACTTGGAATATTAGAGGACTCAAAGGGAGTCTTTCAAAACAAAATGAAATTAGAAGAATGATTCTGGTAAATCATCCACATCTTGTTTTACTTCAAGAAACTAAGATGTCAATGGAGGATATGGAATTAATTGCCGATAGAAATTTGGCCAGGTGGAAAAGTGGTTTCCCTCAATTCCCAAGGGACTTCGGGTGGCATTGCTTGTCTTTGGGATCCAAAAGAGGTAGTTATTCACCATATGGTTGGCAGTTGGGGTTTGTTGGCTATAGTTATTCAAAGTAGACATTCCAACCAGTTTATGCTCTGCATTACTATTTATGCTCCGACTTCTTTGGAGGAAAAAATAAGATAGTGGAAGGATATTACTCATATTATCTCTAATTTTCCTAAAGTTTGGATCTTGATCGGAGGAGATTTCAATACCATCCTCTCTCTGGATGAGAAAAGGGGGGAAAATAAAAATTTGGACAAAAACACTGACCTCATGAGCGAATATATTGCAAACCTCCATCTTGTGGATATCCAACCAGATAATGGCCTTATGACTTGGTCTAACGAAGGCAAGGCTTAGCTTGTATAATGGAGAGATTGGATAGGTTTTTGCTCTCCGAAAAATTCTTAATCCATGGTCACATTCCTAAAGTGAAGACTCTTAATAATGTCTGGTTCGGATCATTGGCCGACCATGGTGGAAATGTGGAAAACCAATGTGAGTTTCTCTCCTTTTCGTTTTCAATTAATGTGTCTTAGAGACATTTCCTTCAGACCTCATGTGCAACAATGGTGGAAGGAAGGTAAACCTAGGCATGGGACTAAGATGTTATGTTTTGTCAAAAGACTGCAATACATTAAATCCAAAATCAAGACTTGGAACTAGAAAGAGTTTGGGGATGTTCATAAAAAAAAACATGAAGTTATTGCTCATCTTGAAAATTTGAATAAGAAAATCTGTTTAGATGGCCTCATAGAGAAGAGAAGTGTAGATGAAATTAAACTCACAACTCAATTAGAGGAATGGGAAAAAAGAGAAGAAATCTTATGGAAGCAAAAATCTAGAATTCAATGGCTCAAAGAAGGATATCGAAACACAAATTTTTTCCACAAATATCTTCTAGCTCGAAGATCTCACAACTTTATTTCTTCCTTAAAATCAGATTCTGGAGATGTTGTTTATACTTGGGATGGCATGAACTCTATTGTTGTTGATTACTTTTCCAATATTTTTGTCGCTACTCCCCTTGACTCACCTTCACAATATAATGTTCTTCAAGCAATCCCTTCTCTTATCACTTCCGAGGAGAACTCTATTTTGACTCGCTCCGTTACTATCAATGAGCTTCAACAAGTAGTTTTTAAAATGCAAAAGGGAAAACCCCGTGTCCCGATGGTTTTCCTATTGAGTTCTACCAAGATTTCTGGGATATCCTTCATGTTGATTTATTAGAGGTGGTGGAAGAAGCCAGGAAAGCCAAAGAAATTTTGAAGGTTATCAATAAAACTTATATTACTCTTGTTCCAAAAGCTCAGGAGGTTGATCATATCTCAGCTTTTAGACCTATTGCTTTATGTAATGTTCTTCTCAAAATAATTACTAAAATCATGGCAGAAAGGTTGAAGCCTCTTTTGCATAAGATTATTTCCCCAGAGCAAGGGGGTTATGTGGAAGGACGTCAAATAGTAGATGAGATAGTTCTTGCTCAAGAAGCCATCCATTCCATGGATATGTAAAATTCTCCTTCCATGTTCATTCGGTTAGACTTATCCAAATCTTATGACAGAGTGGATTGGCACTTCCTTATCAAAGTTTTGAGGCAATTTGGTTTCTCTAAGGATTGGATGGATTGGATTATGGGATGTATCTCTTCAGTTTCCTACTTAGTTCTTATCAATGGCAGGCCTTCTCGGTCTTTCCCAGCTTCCAGAGGTATTAGGCAAGGTGACCCGCTATCCCCTTATTTATTCATCATTCTTGCTGAATGTTTGGGTAGGACTATAACCAAAAAGAGGGAAAAAAACCCTTGAGGGAGTTACCATTGCTCATGGAGCTAGAACTATCTCTCATCTTCAATTTGTGGATGACTCTACTATTTTAGGTAAAGCTACAGTTAAGGAAGCTTCTAATATTAAGCAAATCATTAGCTATTTTTCTAAGGCTACTGGGCAGTTGATCAATGAACACAAATCTGAAGTTATTTTCTTTCACTGCTCTACTAGACAGGAATCCATGGTCTTGGATAAGCTAAAATATAAGAGGACCTCTCTTCCAATCACTTATTTAGGTATTCCCATAAATATTCAAAGGCAGACAAATAAATATTGGAATTGGTTGTTGGACAAAGTCAAGAAGAAAATTGGAAAGTGGACCAACAAGTGGCTTTCTTATGGGGGTAGAATCACCTTGGTAAAATCAGTCCTTCAAGCTATTCCTATTTATGTTTCTTTCGTTTTGAATATTCCAAAGGTCGTTCTTCGAGAATTGGATCAAATCAGTCATCGTTTCCTTTGGAGTGGTACTAAGGAGAAAATAAAATGGGCCTTGGTGAAATGGGATACTTTATGTCTTCCTAAGAGTGAAGGGGGGTTAGGTTTACGGTCTGCAATTAATAACAATAAATCTTTAGTTGCTAAATTATATTGGAGGATGTTGCATAACCCCAATGCTCTTTGGGCCAATAATCTCCGTGCTAAATATGCTGAGAACAAAAGTCCTGAAGACCTTGTTCGCTATCAAATTCCTTCCAAAGGTTCTCCCATTTTAGCGGTTCTTAAGACTGGTGAGGATTTGATTAAGAAAAAATTATTTTGGATCATTCATAATGGTCAACATGCAAATTTTTGGACAGATTCTTGGGATGGTCACAAGCCTTTGATAACTCGGCTTCCGATCGGAGGCCTTGGATGGAGGAGCTTCACCGAGCTAATTGTAAAGGTGGCTAATTACCTGTCGGTACCATATTGGTAATTCAAAGGTTGGTAGATATTGGATCCCTATTGAGGACTGGCCTATTCAAATCCCAGAAAGGCAAAGACAAGATATCCAAGGCATCCTTCATATGATATCCCTCTCTTGGTCCCATGAAAAAGATTGTTTTCGATGGAACAACACTACTAAGGGTGAGTATTCAGATGCTCAAGGTTATTTGACCTTATGCCATAATAATCCCAACCATTCTTCTGACATATTTTCTCAATTGTGGGCTCAAAAGCTCTGGCCTAAGGTGAGGTTCTTTAATTAGATTTTATTGCATCGTAGGGTGCTTATTGGTGAGCAACTTATGAAGCGTGGTTTTCATGGCCCTTTAATATGTGAAATGTGTGAAGAGAATGTAGAAAATATCAACCATATTTTTATTGAGTGTACTTTAGCCTCTGAGCTGTGGAGGAGAATGGCCACTTTACTTGGCTTATAGTGGTCCAATTTTTTTACTTTTGAACGACTTTGGAGGGATTGGCCTAATCAAGAGGGTGTTGATCATTTTATTAAGCAACTAGTTTGGATGGGTTCTACTATCCTTCTTTGGAATATTTGGAATGAAAGAACAACCAAATTTTTAATCAAGATAGGAAGGATATTCACTATATTTGGCAAAAGACCATAGCCAACTTAGTTGAATCAGTCCATCATCTCCTTAATCACCCCCAAAACTCCCACCAAATATGGGATCAAGTGATGCAAAGATTGAAGATTAAAACTTCTAAGGGCAACCATCTTAAAGGGAATGTGAGTATTAGTAAATTGGATAGGAATAGAAATTAGCAACCTCCTCCTAAGGATTTTGGAAAAGTCAATACTGATGGAGCCTCTAGAGGGAACCCTAGAAAAGCCAGTGTGGGAGGAATTGGTATACTTTTAGATGGCTCCCTAGTTTTTACTTTTGCTGATAATTTGGGTATTCTTTCCAATAACCTTGTTGAGGGGTATGGTATCCTCGGAGGTCTTCAGGGAGGCTACTAAGGTTGGATGGGAAAAGGTGTTAGTTGAGTCTGACTCTCAACTTATGATTAATCTCTTGAAGAATCCTTCTAAGAATAATAATGTGGATTGGAGAATAAAAAGAATTATTGAGAAGATTCAGTTAATCTAGATGAGATTTTTGAAAGTTGATTACAATCATGTGGTCAGAAATCAAAACAAGAGTGATGATGCTTTAGCTAATTGGGCTTTGGACAAAGGTGATCTTACTTGTTATGGCCACCCTCCTATATGGTGGGCTTCTCAAATTAGGGAAGCTCTTCTTTCTATCATTTCTTTGGATGGCTCCAGTTTCGAAGGTACCTAGTTTCTTCTTGTTCTTTTTTTTTTTGCTTCTCTTTGGTTCATTCAGTTTTTTTTAGTTCCCTAGCTCATTCTATTCTTTATTTTGTTTCCTCTGTTGATTCTTGCCTTAATGGTCTTATGGTCTAGATAGGTCTTTGTTTTGTTATTTTTTAATTTATTTTTTCCTTTTTGTTTTTTTTGTTTAGTTTTTTAAGGTGGGTGGGTTTTTTTATTTTGTTTTGTTTTTGTGTTCTTTGTGTTGTTTTTTGTTGTTCTTGTGTTTTTGTTGTTTTGTTTTCTTTTTTATGTTTTTTTTTATTGTTCTTGTGTTTTTTTCGTTTTTGTTTTTGGGTTTCTCTTTGTTTGTGTTATTTCGTGTTTTTATGGGTGAGTGTTTTCTATATTTTTTGTTTTTTTATTGGCTGTTGTTGGTTGTTTTTATTTTTATTTTTGTTTTATTTTTTAATTTTTAAGGTTTTGATTGTGTTTATTTTTCTTGTTTTTTTTTTGGGTTATGTCTTTGTAGTGTTCTGTTGTTTTTGTCTTGTCTGTGTTTTGTTATGTATTTATTGTGTTTTTCTATGTGGTTTGTGTTGTGGTTTCTTTTATCTTATTGTGCATGTTTGGTTGTGTTTTTTTTTTGACACACTCAAGGAGCATGTTTTTTATTTTATATTATTATTTTTGTTGTTATTTGCTTATTTTTAATTGGGTTTATGTGTTTGTTTGCTCCTTGAGTGTGTCAAAGGTGGTAGGACAGGTCCGAGTCTTGGGAATTTTTGGCGGAATGGATACCCCTGCCTCCTTGGGTATTACCCGAAAGTGGCATCCCTTTTGGGATGTTTTCCACACAAAAAAAAAACATGCTTATCAATAATGTTAATGTAATAATTATCAATTATTGCATGTAAGAGAGATTTGTTCTTTGTCTCCTTGCACTTAAACCTTAATTACAACCTAAATTTGTATGTCTTCCCTTTCTTATCATTTAGATAAAGGGATCGATGCATGCAACGCCTTCCCTTAAGGCTAATACTAAAAAGAAAAAAACAAAGCATATGTTAAGCTAACATAAAATAAAAACTACAAGCAGAAATATGAACAACAGATAAAATGAAGACTCAATAAACATATATTTATTTAGAGGATCTTTGCAATGCTATGTTACATACATATAACTCTTTTTATAATCACAAAATGGGAGGGTTTTCTAGTTTTCCCACCCAAACAAACTTCTCAAATTTTCTAGGGCTTACTAGTCTTCTAGAATCTTCCAGGTCATACCAAAAAACATAAAGTCTAAAAAAAAAGGGTTTCTATGAAATTTCCAGAAGATTCTCCAAAAAAGAGATTTTTGTGAACTTTTCAAAATATTCCATCATTAAATAGGAAAATCATGCAGCACTTGCACATTATAAAAAACTCCCACTTGATGCAAGATTTTTTTGCAATCTTTTATCCCAATCTCATTGCTTCAAAATTGGTGCTTTTGAGTTGTGACAACCTTATTAAGTGCATCCATTGCATTCTCTTGGGTTTTACATTTTATCAGGTTGATCATTCTACTCTCCATCATATCACGCACAAAATGATATTTCACTGCAATGTTTTTCATCCTTTCATGGAATGATGAAGAATATGCAAGTGCTATTACACTTTGGATGTCACATTTTATTCCAACATATTCTTGGTTTAAATGCAAACCTTTGCACAACCTCATCAACTAGATAAATTCTTTTGCAGTATCAATGAAAACAATATATTTTGCTTCGACACTTGACAAAGCTACAATAATTTGATTTTTACTCTTCCAGCTCATTGCACAACCATATAAAGTGAATATATATCCTTATGTTTACTTATGATTGTCGAATTCACTTGCCCAATATGTATCTACATATCCTTGCAAACAAAATTTTTCATTCTTTGTCGGTTGATAACACAAAATATGATCTTTAGTACCCTATAAATATCTAGAAATTTTTTTACAACAGTCCAATATTCCTTTCCAAGATTGGATATATATCTGCTGACCATATCAACAACATGAGAAATATCAATCCTGGTACATACCATTGCATACATCAATGAGCCCACAACCTCTACATATAGAATTTTCTTCATCCTCTCATTTTTTCTAGTTGTAGTTTGGAAACATTTTTGTAAATAATTTAACTCCAAGCTACAAAGGAGTTTTGGTAGGTTTACTATCTTGCATTCCAAATTATTTCAAAATCTGGTTAATGTAATCCTTTTAGGAAAGCCATAATTATCTACTCTTATGATCTCTGATAATGTCAATGCCTAATAAATTGCGTTCCTGACCCAAATCCTTCATATCAAAGTTCTTTGACAATAACTCCTTAGTTTTTGAAATAAAATGCTTATTATTTCCAATCTGGAGGATGTCATCCACATACAAAACCAAAATTATAAAAAAATTACTTTTTGTTTTGTAATACACACATGGATCTGCAGGGTTACAAAAAAATCCAATTTGCAATACATAACTGTCAAAATTTTGGTACCATTCTCTTGGAGACTGCTTCAATCCATAGAGGTATTTATTCAAATTGCATACAACATCTGCACCTCCTACTTCAAAACCTTTGGGCTACTACATGTATATTTCCTCTTTCAAATATGTATGCAAGAATGTAGTTTTAACATCCATTTTTTCAACTTCTAAATCAAAAGCAACAACATATGTAAGTAGATAACTTCACAATGGGAGCATAAGTTTAATGAAAATCAATACTTGGGATCTGAGAGAACCCTTTTGCAACTTATATGGCCTTGTGTATTTCCACAAACCCATAAAAACTTAACTTATTTTTAAACACCCATATGCTACCTACAATATTTCTTATAGCAAGTTGTTGAACTAAATCCCATGCATGGTTCTTCATTGAATCTATTTCTTGGCCTTCTTCCAATTTTATTTCTTTGGGCTGTTCATGGCATCTTCAAATGTGAGAGGATCATCACCAGTAGATATAAATCCACAAAAATAATAGTGAAACCTATTGGGAAGATGTCTCTCTCTTCTAGTTATTCAAGACTGCTCCACTAATTCTTGGACCACTTCTATGCAAGGTGGAGAATCAAGCTATAAAATTTATTGATTCTCTTGATGCACCTCTTTAGGTACATAAGAAGGCAAATCTTCACCAGATATTTGTATGCGGGAAAATCTATATAAAATATAAAAATATATTGTTTCTTAAGGCTAATAGGGTTTAGCATGTGCTTAATTTGAAGGTTGACCTGACATAGTGCATTCATGCACACTAACCTTCTCTTTCAATTGTTGTTGTAATTCTTTTTGTTGAATATCTCCAACTATCTTAATTTATTTGAAAATCACATCTCTAATGAAAACACTTATATGGTAATCCAGAATTCATAATTCATATCCTTTTGTTCAAACATCTTCTCCATAACCAACAAGAATGCATTTCTTAGATTTTTCATCCAAATTTTTTCTCTTTTTAGTAGGAATGTGCATAAAGGCCTCACAACCAAAAACCCTCAGGTGAGAGATGAATGGTTTTCTCCCACTCTAGGCATATTCTAGTGTCTTGTCATTGAAAATAATGCATGGTGATAAATTAACCAAATAGTTGGTAGTTAAAATTACTTTAGCAAAAATTCTTTTACTAAGCTTTGCATCTGACAACATGCTCCTCGTCTTCTTTAGCAGTTTTCTATTCATTCTCTCTGCTACTCTATTATGTTGAGGGAAATAAGATGTAGTCTTTTGTCTAGAGATATCTTTCTACCTACAAAACTCTTCAAATTTAGCATAACAATATTCTCCTCCATTGTCACTACACAATATCTTAAGTTGCCTACATGTCTGCCTTTCTACATTAACAACAAATATTTTTAAATGATCAAGTATGTCACTTTTTTTCTTCAAAAATATAGTCCATAATTTTTTGCTATGATCATCAATAAAAGTGGTAAAATACAAAGCACCACCAATAGATGGAGTATCCATAGGACCATAAGTATTTGAATGAACAAGATCTAGAGCAAATTTAGCTCTATGTGGGTGATAAGAGGAGCTTACCCTTTTTTTTTTTCCTATCACACATGATTCACAAAATATAAGAGTGCTAGAGTTGATATCCTTGAGGTCATGCACCATGTCTTTATTGACCAACTACTTCAAGCTAGTTTCTCCCAAATGGGTAAGTCTTCTATGTCAAACAAGACAATATCCAACATATGCTTCTTTATTTTTCTCAACTACATTAGCTTCCTTTACAGAAGAAACATTGCAATGATTTTTTTCACAAGGGCTGACATCCAATTTTAACAAAGTGCATTTCTTCTTTCCTTTTGCAAGCACTAGTGTACCTCTAATCAGCTTGCATCCTTCATCTGAGAATGTAATTGTTACTCCTTTTTCAGCCAATTATCCAACAGAGAGAAGATTTCTTCTCAACTAAGAGACATCTAACTTTTTGAAAATACTTGAATTTTCCAACTAAATCCTTCATATGTATTGTACCTTCTCCTTCTACATTACAAAATTCATTATAACCCATATAAACTATTAGATTTTGAGGTAGATCATAATGGGATATGGAAATCACAAGATGCAAAAATATGAGAGAAAGTAAATTTATGAGATTGTAGAAATATGCTATAAATAGAAATTATGGAAATGAATACAATGTTGCTATGGAGGAAATGGACACTCCATGCAAGAAGCTACAAGACTACATTGTACTCCATCACTAATGGAGTTACACAATAGTACTACTACTACCTACTGTATTATAAATCTCTTAAAATGAGGCCCTTTTATAATGGAAGATAGATTCCTTGGCCAACACTCTACCTAGTTGTACAAGGGACACCTTGCACATTTACAACTTGCACATTGACACTTGTGCATTTATTACATTACATAAAGTAACTAGATAACTTCCCCCTAAAGTAATATAATGTCCTAAGTATGTACCTAGAAAGGTACATTTACATGACCCAAATGATGTAATAGAATCTAACTCTAACACCCCCTTGTATTACATTATTTGGGTATTGAAGACTTTAGTCTTCAATATGAATCTTCTTCCATTGGATAATGGAACTTGTATTATTATTTATTGCTTACTGTGATCAGATTCAGCCAGTAATTTGTTTCTTTAGTTGATGCAAAGTAAGCTAATGTTGTAGGTTCCTCTTTAAATTGACCTTGCATTGTATTCCTCCTTCATTGGATTCATATTCTTTTCTTCTTTAGATTTGCCTTTGAATCTAGTCTTTGTGCTTTCATAGGTGGTTGTACTACAACTTGGTTCCTGCTGAGATGTTTCTCCTTCTCTATTTTTACTCTGTACAAAAGCTTCTGAACAACCACTTAGAGCATCATGATAATATTTTGAATTAGTAGAACTTGAAGTATCAATGTTGCATGAAGATTGAAAAATCTCTTCAAGATATGATTCACTTAATTCTATCTTCTTTTTTAGTAGTTCTATCAATATATTTTGTTCTACATTCTCATCTTTGTAATGTTTATGTGTGAGCAATACCATGTATAATATGCTCACAAAATCTAGAGGAAGTGAAATATCACTTTTCTTATTGGCTATTGCTTCATTGAGACGTTCTTGAAGATAGCATTCCATAGAGTCAAAATTATCGTCTAATGCTTCACTTTGAAATATTTTGAAGGTAGGTCTAATCTTCCTTCATATTTCATGAGTAAATTCATGATACCAAGTTTTATAGCACTGGTTTTTTATTTTTTAGAAAGGATTATTTCTGTTAATGCTTGATGAGTCATTTGAAGTAGACATCCTTATGACTCCCTTAGTTTAAGATATAGAAAGCTTCTTATCTTATGGCTTCCAAAATAAAATATATAAGCTTGATTTGATGAGACCTTTATCAATTCTTAGGTTTTGTAGACTTCCTTATATCTCCCTAATGATGAGAGTTCACAAACCTAATAAGTTTTTAGGTTTTGTAGAAAGCTTACATCTATCCAATGAATTTAGAACTTGATAATTTTTTATGGATGCTAATATTACCAAGTTTTTTAGAATGCCTTATGACTCCCTAGGGTGTTTTGGATAGGATATATGATCAATATAGTGCTTTTTGTAAATTGTAGTTCAATTTTGGGTTGATTTTGTGAAATTTTGTAAACACCAAAATCAACTTTTCTAACTATTTAAAAATTTTAAGAGGTTTTGATGTTGGATTTATTTTACCTCCTTTAAGTGTTTTTGAGACAACACTATTTTAAAAAATTCCAAACTTTGAAAATCTTTAATAAACCTCTTTAAATACCCCTTATGGTTGATTTTTAATGTTTTCTAATTTCCAATTCCTAATTTTATGTTGTATTCCTTATAACTCCCAAATTTGGAAAAAATTAGAAAATAATATTTGCAAATAATTTAAATTTCAATAATAACCCTTATTCCTCCTCGGTTACCTTTTGCAAATATTAATAATTCTGAAATATTCTTGCTTAATAAATCACTAATGTTGAATATTGCAATAGTAGATATAATGTACCCTTATAACTCTAAAAACCTTAGGTTTAAAGCAAGCAAATAATAAAATTAAACCTTTACCTTAATAATCCTTCAATGCTATGAGGTGGCGAATTTGTATCTTTGTGGAGTATAGCGCTCATGGGTAGTCAAAGACCTCTTTTATTGGCATTGTTTTTCTCCTAGGTTTGCGTTCCTCTTCCACAAATGGTGCTAAAAACTCCTTGAAATACACTTATGATAAAGCTCCTCCAAATGCAAGCGTTGGTTTGCTAGTTTTATGACAGTGTCTTAAATGCTTCTCTTACACATTTGAATGGTGTATGGCTTGAATTAGCCTTTTCCTCCAAGTGAGCTTCAATGCATAAAATTCTTGACTTCATTTGAATTCATTTTTCTCCTTTTCTAGGATAGGTGCCTTAAATAGGATGAACTTCTTGCAAGTCGTGACAAGTGTCACTTGAAACGTTACAAGGTAGGTGTCTTCAACGTACCTTTGGAAATGATGAGGTTGGTGGTAACCTCCAAATATTCTTAACTCCCTCCAAACATATGTAACTCCCTTTTAGGTGAGCGCTTAGATCTTCATGAATGTTGGGATGCTTAGAGAATTTTTGCCAAGTGGCACTCAAGGCTTGTGCATGTAAGACTTTTTTATAACGCTTCAAAGATGATCTTGCAACCCTAATTATTCTTTTATCTTTACATCCTATGTGATCTTGCTAAATTTCTTAATATGCAAGCTTTTGTTTGCACACTGGCTTGGTGAGGATGATAGATGGCTACAACTGGATTGCTCCACGGTTCTATGACACACTTTTGAGATCCTTTTTGGTGGTTGTTTGCTTCAATGGATGCCTTAGGTATAGCTCATTTCTCTTCACCTATTTGCAGGTTTCATAGCTTGTTCTAATGTTGATTTGTGCCCTTATTTAGTGCTTGAAAGATAGTGTTGTCTGTAACAACCAATAGGTAGCCCTTTTTCTTGGCCTTTTATGTAGATAACCTATCACTGAATGCTTCCCTTTTTTCTATGTAAATACAAGTGATAATACCTTATTTCAATGGCTCCAATGTTGCAGGTGACATGTTGCTTATAGGGCTGGATTGGATGGAGGAAAATGGTGTTTTTAAACACCTCGATTCTTGGATGTGTGAGCTCTTTGGTGGCTCCTTCCTCTTACCAAATATTTTTTGGATATAATGCCCCTAATACCCCCTATAAATAGTAATACTTTTGTCCTTTCAAAGGAACAAAATAGGTGCTTTTGTAATAGATAGATCTTGCACCAAAATGAAGAATTTTTACATAATCCTTCTTGATTCTTCTTCTTTGGATGATAGTAAATCCAAGCTAATGAAATGTTATTTTTGAATAAGGATTCCTACACTCTATACTAAAATGAAACCCTTATATTCTCCTTGAATATTGAGACTTCCAAGGTCTTGATTTGAGGCTTCCTTCAAGGACTTCAATGGTGGCTTTCTTCTCCACCTTTTTGCTTGTAATGGTGGCTTCTTTTGGCCATGAAAGTGCTACAGATTTTGTGCTAGTTTTTGTGCTTTTAACAACACAAACTAATTGAGAATAACTAGTTAAAAAATCAACTAGTATAGTGCTTAATAGATGCACTTTTAATGGTAACAATAATATCACCTTATTGCTCCACTAATTTCTCAAACATGCACTTAACAATTCCACTACAACCTTTCAAGCATTAATCTAGAATGAACCCTTGAAAATTTCACTACAAACATAGTTGTAGGATCTAGTCTTCTTTTTCACTTCAAAGTTAAAGATAGGTAGTTGATAGATAATTGTAACTCTAAAATCTAATCAACTCCTAATGTGCAAATGATCCTTAAAATGATTTTTTCTCTTTTTGCACTTTTGAAGACTACAATTCAATTTTACTCTTTATAACTTTGATCCAATATAAGGTGCTTTAACAAATCTGATAAGTAATCCAATTAATGAATCTACTTGCACCAATAGTTTCTTACCTTTTTGAAAGATTTTTGTAGAGGATGTAGATCAAGCTTATTTCTTTAGATAGAGTCATACAAATTTTGTTAGATTTTTTAAAAATCTCTTCTATCACCAAAAAGTGGTCTCAAACTTTTTTTCACAAGCCTAGGGTTTGGTGACTTGTTCTTCTATAGTAATATTATCCTTTCTGCTGTAAATTTGGATAAATATTTATGCCTTCTTATTGTGAAAGGTAATAGCCAAATCTTTTGGATTTGGCAAGCTTCTTCTATCTTCAAGTATTTTTGTCAAATTCTAACTTCAAGCAGGATCTTCTTCTCAAGACTCTAAATGTCTTGAGGTCTTATGTATCTTCTTTGGCACTCCTTTTCAATTCTTCTTCTCCTTTTTGGGCTTGTTGTCAGATGGTGATAATTATCCCAATTCTTTCCCTTATCAGAAACTTTCTCCTTAATGGAATAGTTTTCCAATGAGTTCTTCTAGGAACTCTTTTTATGATCTTACTTCAACAACAAGGCTCTCCAAGCATTTTTCCTTGAGACCTCTCTTAGGTATTTGATTTTGTAGCTTCTTTGGTCTTCCTTGAGACCTTCTTCTTCAAATTATAGAATTGAGATCTCCTTCTTGGATCTCTTGATTCTATTGCTTCTAGATTTGAATAGGACTCTCCTAGTCCTTCTTGTTCTTCCAAGAATGGAAGTTTTTTTCAATGAGATCTTCACTTTGTATCTTCACCTTCATGTTTGATTCAAGTGATGGATTGATTCTGAAGAAGATACTCTTCCTAAATTTCTTGTAGGAAGTTTCCCAACTCACTGAATCTCCTTTCCCTACAATAAGTTATTAGTACTAAAATCTAAATTTGCTTTTGAATCAGGTACTCTCTTCTAGAGTCTTCTTTAGGATCAAGGCTTCTGTGGCCTTTTCTTCTGTGAAGTTGAATCTATCGATGGAGATATTCAATCTCTAAACTTCACCATGACTCTTTCTCCTAGAGTCTCTTCTGTAGTATTCTTCTCTTTCAACAACTAATATATGCACTATGAAGGTACTCCGAAATTTGGGTAATGAAGTTGAAATATCCTAGATTTCTGTTGTAGGAGGTGTCCCAATCATCTAAGAGTTAGTTCCTTGCAATAAAAGAAACTTCAAGTAATAGTAAACTTTTCATATTTCTTAGATGAACTTCACTAGTTGATTCATAAAAATAGTGGATCAAATGTTGAGTCCTCATCTTCATGAGTTTTCTCTCAAATTTATGAGAAGACTTTGAGACAAATGAATCTTACAATCTCTCTTTCCATTCTATTCTACCAATAAATCTTAAGGTAATGAAATTTACATGCAACGGGTCCAAAGGCACATCTAGTTTGCAAAAATTGAAGCTATGGTGACTGGCCCAATTTTTAACAATAGTACTTTATCGAAGCTCTCCCTACCACCTTGATTCTTCTAAAGATTTTTTCAAGAGCTTGTGCACTTTGGTGAATCAATTTTACAAATATTTAGGCTCAATAATAATGGTGGTTCTCCTCTCAATCTACAGTAGATATATATATTGCAACTAGATCTACTATGGCTCTGATACAACTGTTAGCTTTTAGGTAGATCGTAATGGGAGACAATCACAAGATGCAAAAATATATGAAAAATAAGAGCATATGCTAAAATAACATAGAATAAATACTGTGGGTGCTAGAAAAGTTTGTAAAAACTAGCATGTTGACTGGTGAAAGGTGTGTTGTAGTTTGGCTTTAGATATGGTAGCTTCGGGGGGTAGTAGTGACCCTTGATATTTGTATTTTAAAGATTTTATTTTGAATAAGAATACCTCTTCTTCTGATCATGCAAATGCCATGATTTTTTTTCTGCATGTAACCCTTTATCCTATTTCTAATTCCTATTCGACTTTGAAGCCAAAGAATAATGGATGTTTGGAGAAAATGAAAGATCGTTCTATATTTATTACCAGTCTTGATTTTGTTGCGGATGATGTTTTATATTTGTCTGAGCATGCGCTTATCTGCAAATTCATGGGTCTCAAAATTTCTATGCCTTTTTTAGAAAACTGGGTTAGGAGAAATTGGAGCTTTGAAGGTGATTTAGAGATTATTATTGCAGCTAATGGGTATTTTATTATGGTTTTCTCCCATATGGAAAATCATAGTAAAGTTTTCGAGGGGAATCCTTACTTTCACAATCAATATGGATTATTTATAAAACCTTGGAATTTAGGATTTGATCCGATGGAGGAGAGGCCTTCTAGGATTCCTGTGTGGGTTCATTTTCCATGACTTCCTATGGAATATTGGAGGACGAATATTCTTCATTCTATTGTAGATATTATTGGGAAACTGGTTGGTCCATATCACCAAAATTTGTATAGGAAATTTGCTTCTTTTGCATGGCTCTATGTTGAAGTACATATGAATAGTATGTTGCCTGAATCATTGGAGATTAAATTGGAAAACATGTCTTTGGTCCAAAAATTAGATTATGAAGCTCTCCCATTTCAATGCCGCATATGCCATGAATATGGTCATATTCAGAGAAAATGTAAGAAAGTGAATTCTCAACCTTCATCCTCTTCATATTAATTTCAAGATGCATCTACAAAGGCAAAATAAAAATATTCTATGGTTAATGAGATGCTCGGTTCTGATGGATTTATTCTTGTTATATCTCGTTCAAGATCTAGGTCTTTTTTTCATTAGAAGAAAGGTGTTGGGAAGGGAGGTTTTGGTAACATATTTGATGTGCTTGAGAATTTTGAGGAGCCACATGTTGTGGAGCAAGTCTGGAATGGAGATGATATGGATGCTTGTATTCAAGTGATAGGGAATTAGGTGTGTGTTTTAATAAATTGTAGTTGTTTATTTTTAATTGTTGGTTGTTATAAGGATTAAGGTGCATAGTTGTCATTAAATGCGACCTTATCCGTAACATGTGATGTATCTGGAATGGAGGTGATATGGATGCTTGTATTCAAGAGCCGGGTACTTGTTCTTTCCTAAATCCTTCTTTTGAAATGTAAACTTTTGATAAGGAAGGGGTGGTGCCTAATAACCCTATTGTAGGAAATGAAGATAAATCCAAAGAGGTGTCGGATTATTTTGATAAATTTCTTGATCATTCCCATTTGGATGAAAACTTGATTGAGGGAAATGAGGATGAGACTAGATTTGAACCCTCCCAGGATAGGATTTTCAAAGAGGAAGGGAAAAATAAAGTTTCTTATGTGTTAGGTATTCACCCAAAAACTATCAAAAAGGTGGGGTGGAGAAGTTGGTAAAAGCAAGAAGAAATAATGATCAAGAAAAATTAAAATTTATATGGGAATCCTTAGTTGAGTCTGGTGTTGTTAAGAAATTAGATTCTCACTTCTTTCTTCCCCAAAATAAAAGTGATATCTTGGAATGTTAGGGGTTTGGGTAGAAGCCCTATACAAAAAGCTACTCAGAATTTGATCAAAGATCATAAACCTGATATTATTTTCATCCAAGAAATAAAATTATCTTGTGAAGATATGGTTAGAATTACTTCTAAGATATGGAAAGGTGGTCACTGTCTTGCTATTGGAGTCTAGGGTTCGGAGGGTGGTGTTGCATATTTGTAGAATCCATGAAGTTTAACTCCCTCTTGGTGGGTGAGTAGCAAGAACTATCTCTCTATGGTTACTACCTTCTTTTCGTTTGGATATTATATTCTTCTATCTAATGTGTATGCCCCCAATGATTTATTAGGTAAAATCCTCTTATGGAATCATCTTAGATTCATTTGATCTCTTGATCCCAATTATCCTTGGATTGTGGATGGGGATTTTAATTCTATCGTGTCCCTAGAGGAGAAGAAGGGTGGTGTGGAGTGTTTGGGTCCTTCTTATACTTTTATGTGGGACAATATTTCTTTCCTTAATCTTGTTGATGTGAAGCCTCAAAATGGGCTCTTTACTTGGATAAATGGAATATGTGGAACGGATTTTATTTCTAAAAGAATGGATCAGTTCCTTACTTTAGATAGTTGGTTTGATGATAGCTGGACTTTGTTCTAAGAGATTATAAGCTGGAGGGGCTCTGATCACTGGCCCATTCTCTTTTAGTCCTAGAGATTCTCATTGCCAAGAAATCTACCTTTCAAATTTCAACTTATGTGGCTCAGGGATAAGGATTTGTATGAATGTGTGAAGAGGTGGTGGGTCGAAGGGAAACCCAAATTTGGCACTGCTATGTTTACTTTTTCAAAAGCCTCCAGTTTTTCAAATTCAAACTCGAGCAATGGAACAAATTTTATTTTGGAAATATCTTTCAGAAGAAAAACCAAGTACAGGATAGTCTGAGGAGATCACTTTTTAAATTAAATATTAAGGATTGAAAAAGGATCTATTGGAAATGGAAGCTTCTCTTTCTAGTCATCTTGTTGAATGGGAGCATACATCTCGAATTGACTAGTTTTGGAAGGGGATGGAAACACCTATTTTTTCACAATTCAGTTAAAGACCGCAGGAATGGTAATGCTATAGTCTCGCTTACTTATGATCAGGGGAAACTCTCTCATCCTTTGATGATATCTCTAATAAAGTGGTCAAGTTGTTCTCCTCTCTTTTATCTAAGTAGGGTCCTCATGAAGCTGTTAATATGAGGCTTATTTTATATTGTATTCCTAGGATGGTCTCTAATGATATGAATAAAATACTAATGGACCCCATCTCGATGGAGGAACTTAAAGAGGTGGTTTTTAAAATGAAAAAAGGTAAAGCACATGAACCTGATGGTTTACCTATAGATTTTTTCCTAGAATTTTGTGAAGTGTTATCTTTTGATATGCTAAAAGTTGTTCAGGAATCCCAAGTTAATAAGCAAATGCTTAAAGTTGTTGATTCAACCTTCCTTGCTCTTATTTCCAAATATGAAAATGCTAGCTCGTTGGGGTCTTTCCATCCTATTTTTCTATGTAATGTTACTTAAAAAATTATTACCAAGATTATTGCAGATCGACTGAAGAAATTTCTTGCTTTTCTTATTTCTCCTGAGTAAGGTGGGTTTGTTAAGGGTCATCAGATTTTAGATGGTGTGGTGGTTACTGCTGAAGCTATTAAATTTATGGATATCTCTAAGGAAAGGGCTATGTTCATTAAGCTTGATATGTCCAAGGCTTATGACAGGGTTAACTGGCCTTTTTTATAGAACATCCTTCAATATTTTGGGTTCTCATATAATTGGTTTGAATGGATCATGAGTTGTGTGACAATGGCCTCCTTTGCAGTTTTAATCAATGGTTTATCATTTGCTTTCTTCTTGGCCTCCAGGGGGATTTGTTAACATAAATTTGACTAAGTCATAAAGTTTTCATTTCGCTCTGGAACTGGGTTGATAATATAAGTCCACTCAATAGTTATTCAATTTTGCAATATTTGAAGTGATTCCGAGTAATTGCATTCTGGGTCCGAAATGATGATAGATCTCAAATCCATAAAAATTCTTGAGATATGGTGATGTCAGCAATGAAAAAGTGCAGAATAGACTCTTTGCATATATATGATTCCAAAAAAGTCTTTTTGTTTCCCACTCTGGATTGGTGCTATCTTCAAATCCATAAAAATCTCAAGGAAATGATGACTTCAGTGGCAGAAAAGTACGAAATGGTGATCCATGGAATGAACAAGTATTTTATTTCCAGAATGAAGATAAAGCGAAACGACTGAATAATGATGAGGTGGAAGATAAAAATCTCAGAGTAGATTCAAGGTTCAGATACTCCGGATCTGGATTGGAGATTCTACTACTAAGAAAGATGATGTCATAAGCAAAATGGCATTTATATTATTTCGGATTGAATCTGAACCATGTGATGAAGAAGATCGACGGTTGAGGTTAGTCTTCTAGGTTTTGTCTATTTAAAATATGTTTCTACATCATAACTGTAACAGTCGGTTGAAATATGAAGCGTCGAAGGTTTCCAAGAAGATCATATCAGAGGCAGTTACAGATCGACAGTGGCAATCTATTCCCAAGAAGGATCGATAGAAACATATGATCTAGAATGTTCTGAACTACAGTTCTACCGAGTGACCAGTAAGTTGTAGAGATCCCGTGCTATCATGGTGGACTCCCTTCCAACAGATTTCTCGGAGGATGAACCAATGAGCTAATGCCAGCTAAAATATTTACTGAGTTGTTGTAACAAGATTTTGTGTATTGTTTCTTGATTATTGTAATATGAAAAACTATAAGTAGAGGTCGAACCCTCATTTTTAAGGGTAGGTTGTAGCGTGTTTGCCTGTACCACTATAAATATTCTTGAAGAATTGAATGAAAGGAACAATACATTGATCTTCACCTCAAGTCCGCATTCTCATGCTTGATATCAGAGGTTGTGAATACTTATATGGTTAGTTTGTGCCTATTTTGGATTACTAGCTATTATAAGTAATTGAAATTTGCTTTGAGTTTGTTCTATGTTATTGGCAATCATATTTTTGTGAAATCTAGGTTCTGGTGAATTATGTTATTTGGATTATCATTCCCTAGGTATTGAAATTGCTTGCCATAACTTTTCTCTGTTATGCTTTAATATATGAAATAGTCTATTTTGATATAAAGGTTGATCTAAATGTATATCCTTAGTATGGTTTTTTAGGAGCTTTTTATGGTGATGCAATGTTGTTAACATATTCGTCCAATGTTATCTACATCTCTCTAACCCTAACCTTTTCTTACCCTAAACTCCAAACCCTAAATAAGCATAATTGTATCAACAACCTGTTACGTTGACAAGGAACCAACCTACTCTGGAGGTTGGATTGGAAACCCCTGTTTTGGTCCATCCCATGTTGAGTGCTGAGTTGTCGCTATCAGGTGTAAGCCTAAACAAAAAATAGGAAGATAGACAACTATAGTATCGAGTGAAAACTTGGTGTAATTCAGTTCCCAACAGTACCTTGAGCTGATCAGGCAGATTATCACAGTACACTAATTCATTGGAGATATTGCAATGAGATCAGATAGTATGGAGGCCTTACTTTGATTTTACTCATTATACTAAGGTGACAACATATTTAGCTTGGGTGAGGCAAGGGAGGTGGCTGATTGGGTGGCATGGGATCAAGCGTGAGTATTTCCACTACTCTCAAATGACATGGTAGTTTAGGATTTACTAGGATGTCCCAAAAGAGTCAGTCCTCTATCATCACTACAGCAATGAGACATAGTTGGAGATGCCTTGAGTGGAGACACTTGTAGAGGAGGAGGATCCAGTAGTGGCAGAGACTAGATTAGCTAACCTAGGGACCAACATAGAGTATGCCACCTAGTGGGTTACCCAATTATGGTAGGGTAGCGATCTTATGGGTAGGCCTATAGATATGGTAGTAGAGGAGGGTGGCAATGGGGATTAGCGATGAGTACATCATAGTATCGAGGGTGAATGGGATAGGTTGGTGAGTAGGTAGAGGAGCCCCAAGATAATGAGAAGGGTGAGGTGGATATCTTAATAGATGAGGTGGCCTAGCTATGAGCACAACTAAAGACTGCACAAGAGTAGTTGGCTGAGTAGGATATGACTATCACTATTATCTAGAGTCAAATGAGTAGAAAAAAATAGTAGTGGAGGGGCTATTATGAGGAGAGAGATCTCCTCAAAGTCCAGGTAACTACATATCAAGCAAATATTGATCAGGTTACTACTAAGAGGGATAGGACCCTAATAGAGTGAGACACTTTGTGATCATAGATAGCAATCGATACAATATAGCTAGATGTGAGGATAGTAGAATGAGATGCTCTACAGGCCCGGGTGGATGCTTTGACTATAGCATAGGGGTAGATAGTGATAGGTGGATAGGCCATGGGTGATGTGACAACTTTGCAGGTGCAGGTGGCTCAGTATTCTACTTATTGGTGATCATATTGGGCTTATATCAGTAGCTTAGAGGATGAGGTAGAGTGATGCATGGGTATATTACTAACACAATCCTTTTCAAGGGCTTCACATCAGAGCAGATGGGTTGAGTCAGGGTAGTATTCAGTGAGGTAGCAGGTGCCTAGATTTTGAGATCACTCGTAAAGGTCATAGGCTAGTGGTTCTTCTTAGCCTCTTCAAAGGTCATAGGTCATAGGCTGTAGGCCCAACTGGACTTATCTATGTATGATCTATAGTTTGAGAGTGTGAGGTCCAAGGACCCACTCTATTGTAGCCTACGAGAATTTTGTATCATGATGTACTTTATATTACCATATATATATGAGATCTTCATTTTATGACTCATCATGTGTTTATGGTTTTTGTTTTATGTTTATGGATGTATTTATGTATTTAGTGCTTATATGATGATATATTGTTTTATACTTGTGATGTCCTAATGACATGCAATAGTTATATGATTTATGTATGATTAAATTTTGTAATCTAGATGTATGAATGTAGTACTATATATGTGTATATGGATGCAGTATTTAATGTTAAATGCATGTGTTTAGATATTTTTAATTGGTTATGCATTTAATTTCTATTATATGATATAGTGGATGTATTGTGTATGTAATGCATTACTTTCATGTGGATGGTATAATGCAAATGTACATGTATGCTTTAATCATTTAAAACATAATAAATGAATCTAATTTGTTTTTAACATAGTAGATACCACAACATGTATGAAAAGCATGAATTAAAATGCTAACCCTTATCATAATAATTAAACATTTAAACATGCATATGTGAAATGAAATGATGTAAAATATAGGAGTTTTTCCTATAATCTTTTACAAACTAAAATGTATGCATAAAATAGTCAATGGCCATCTAAATATCATTTTTGATATCCATCTGGTATCTATCCTATTTTACAAGGACCCCTTAATAAACAAAAGTTCATAAAGAAAATTGTGCACGTTGATGAGATGATTTGTTGCTATGAGGGGATTTTTGAGGTTTTATGTGAGACTCAAACACCCTAGTTGATTGATCAAAAGTTGTATACTGACTACTTAAGACTCCTAAAATATACAAGCCTATTAATAAGATCCAGATATTCATTGTTCCTGTGTGTGTAAAGTGCATATAGTATATGAGGCATAAGACTACCTCATTTCTAGGCGGGTTTCATTCAACCAATTTATATAATGAGTATCACCCTATGGTCATCCCAATCCTTAGTTTAGACACAATTAGACTAGATTACTACGCAATAAAATTCGCCAAAAGCTAGCTCATCCATAACATGACATTGGTATATACAAAAGAAGGTCGTTAATATAACAGACATATCACCATGTTTAAGGTTACTCCATTTCCAGGTGGATTTCATTCAACCCATTATTGTAATGGAGATCACCCCATGGCTTTTGCATACTAAATATTCTAGGTATTTAAGTTCGTTAGCCCTTATTTTATTTTGATTGCTTGGGATACTTGCTCATGCTTAGTGGTAAAAATACTATTTTATTTTTAGCAAGGGATTTGTTTAGTGATAAAAAACACTATTTATTTTCCATTACTTTGCGAGTTTTGCTTATTTTTTGTAAGAGCAAGGGGATCGTTTGGGTTAGGGGAAGCTTGTCCTTTTTCCAATGCATTCTAGACCATGTGCATAATAAGATGAGCAAGGAAAAACCTTTCGTTTAAGGTGACAAGGACCACTTTGTAGTGTCATCCTTTATTGTTCAAACTCGAATTGTTAATGTGTATAATTGTGTTGGGATTTTGAGATATGTAAGGTACTATCAAAACTAGTCTTACCTTCTAAAAGCCAAGATAGATTTCTACAAAATCTAAAAAGATAACCAGGTATGGCTAAATAATTGGAAAATCCTAGTATACACCCTATAGCAACTCATAAGTTGTGTTGAAAAACACAATTACCTACAAAGGAAATATGAATGATAATGGTATGTAGATTCAGGATTGACATACAAACATGGTGTTATTCATAAGAATGTAAACATGACTTGTTCTAGTGCAAATGCAATGAATGAATATGCCTAATGCAATGCAACTAATTAGTGCATATAATGAAATGCATGATAATATAATGTAAATGTTTTTGTATTTTAATGTTTTGTATTATTTTTGTGTTTTTATATTTTCTTATTTGTTTGGTATTTTTGATGTCTTTTGTTGTTTTTGTAATTTTGATTATTTTATGATTTTTAGGAGGAAGGTACAAATACCTTATGTACCCCTAGGATGTTGGGTGATCAATGAAAGTAGGGAAGGTGTGATACCTTCATAATACCCAATTTGATTCATCAATTGTGATGTGGATGGTGGGGAAGATGTGACACCTTGAAGACCCTTAGTGGGCACTTTATCCATTGTAATGTGATTGGCCTAGCTAGGAGGAGTGATAGAAACCAACTCCCCCTATTGTGACATAAAATGTTATGCAGTATCAATGTCTTGATGGGGTAAAATGAGTGACCTATTTGTGGATAAAGCCTCCTTATCAATAAGGTCTTGGACTATGTTTTTAAAAGTATAATAAATGTTAATGTCATGACCCACACCCTTTATCTGATGATAAATGCAAAAGTGATCCTCCTTGTAACCTTTAGGCTTGGGCTTGTTTGGGTCGAAAGAGGATATGTCTAGTAAGACAATTGCTTTTGTTTCTCGGAGCTTCTAAAAAATGGTTGACATGGGCTCAGATAACGAAGTCCAAGTACAAAATTGGTATTTTCAACAAGGAGGATGTAGTGGCTGAGTTCGATGAGGTGGTTAGGATACATATATCTTATTCACCTACTTAGGTTGCTTTTCTTATTTTTCTAGCGTAGGTACTAGATCATTAACTATGATTACTTGTTGATTTTAGGTAGTGAGAAGGTTGTCAATTCGAAGTTGATTCTTCTCAAGCATATCTTGTATTTTGTTCTTGAATTTTTAGCATGATTAAATATCATGACCATCCTATCGTTGGTACACACACTGTAAATCTTCTTTATATTTCTTAGGCTTCTTAAAATTTGGATTTGGGATGCAAATTTTAGGTAAAGTGTTGGTATTCACATCACATAATCAATTGAAGAGTGATGCCAAAGGTTTGGGTAGTGGCATATAAATATGAGGTTGACGGTGTGGCCGACTCTATGTCTGATCCTATTGGGGTTTTTCTTATGGTTGAAAAGGAAGCAATTTTGCATCAGATGAGATTTTATTCTATAGCTTCATGTTCATGAGTTGGTGCATGATTTTTTGCAAATCATCATTTTGATAATTGATTTGTATCTCTATTTTATCTAGGTAGTCTAGAATATGTTGTAGGATTGATGGTGATAATTGATTACTTTTGGTAGGTGATTGAAAGGATTTTACTATTGTAGAAATTATAGGTGGAGTTTCAGGACTCTTGTCCTTTGTTACCAAACTGATCATTCCAATGAATTCTTCATCTAGATGAGGTATGTATACCTCATCAATCTGTTTAACAGGCTCTTAAAAAGAGTGTTATTCTCCATTTTTATGTAACGAATCAGGAATGGTATCCATGGATGAATATTTTATGGGAGGTAAAATTAGGTCTTTTACTAACTCGATTATAGGTGTGAATATCCCATTTTGTGTTATATGTTCGTCGAGCTCGAGACTAGTTAGCTTAGCTATAGCCTGAGGTAGGATGGATGACGATAGTATAGGGTGTTCTGATTTAGTTTTTATGACTACATTTTCCTCTTCATCCATAGGGGTGATGATATCTTGTGTTAAATTGATGGGAATATATGGTGGAATCTCCTCAATTGGCCCCTTCAATTTTTCTCCACCTAGGTATTTTGACAATGTAGACATAGAATTGGAAGGAATGAATGATGATAATGGAGATGAAATAGGTGATGATAGTTTAATAGATGGTCTTAATGATAGAGCCAAGCATTTTACGATATCCTATAAATAGATATCTAGGTGGCTAGGTGGCGAAGGAGGTTCTTGCAGTTCATCGATCACTTTGTAATATTTGAAGGGTTCTAGATCGTTGTAAACCACATGTACTTGACCTTGATGTATAAATTTTAGACATTTATGTACTATGGATGGGATACATTTCATATCTCTCATACAAGGTATTCCTAGTAGTATATTATACTATTGTTCACCCTCCAAGATGTGGCACAACGTAGGCATAATCTTTATTCCAACCTGAATAGGTAGGACTATTATACCAATAGTAGGGTATAAAGCATCATTAAAGGCCCACAAGGTGAACGTAGATGTGGTGACATGTGAGAGTGAAAGGTTAAGATGTTTTAGTGTAGTGGTAGTGATGATATTAATAGATGAATTGGTATCAATTAAAACTCACTTGTACGGATTTCGATTCACACTAGCTATAATATGTAATGGAGGATCAGGTTTGCTAATGGGGTTTGTCTTAATATCTTGTTTACAAAATGTAATTATAGGGTCCTTATATGGTTGGATGGGACTTAATTTTTGTGAATATATTGATGTACGATAAGTGTTTTTTGGATTCACAAATGATGCAGATCGATTAGGGTGTTTCCTGATCTTCATTGTGATATTTATCATGTCGATAAAACCCTCATTGGGTGGGACTATATGCACTTTATTTACAGGACTTTATTTTTGTGAATATATTGATGTACGATAAGTGTTTGTTGGATTCACAAATGATGCAAATCGATTAGGGTGTTTCCTGATCTTCGTTGTGATATTTATCATGTCGATAAAACCCTCATTGGGTGGGACTATATGCACTTTATTTACTTGCTCTATTTGATCTTTCTTAACCTCATGCTTGAGTAATATATCTTTAAATATACCAATTTTTTTATTGTCAATAGTAAGAGGATTATCGATTTGAAGTTATTTTCTATCAAGCATGTTCTGTACCAGGTTCTTGAATGAATAGCAATCCTAGATATCATGGTCATGTTATCGATGATATGTGCAATACAGGTCCTCCCTGTGCTCCTTATATTTTGGGTTATTAGGATCAAGGGGATGAATATCAAGTAGGGTAATAGCCTTATCCTTACATAATCAGTTGAACAGTGATGCTAAAGATTTAGGTAATGGTATGTAAATGTGAGGTATGTGGTATGGCCATTTTTGTACCTAAGTATGTTGTAGCTTATTATTATTTTATGATGGAGGAGGTTGAGCTTGATAGTTAGGCTACTGGGGTGATTTCTCCATTTTAGAAATATTTAACATAATCTAATTTACCAATTCTGGTTTTGTTTTATGGTGATTATTATAGGGATGTTTATTCCACTCCTTACAAAGTTTTATGTCTCCCTCCTAGATTTCAATGTCTCAATAACTTTAGCATGTACCAAAGCCTCTTTAAATATTTCATACTATTGTAATTGTAAAATTTATATGTGCTTAGAGCATATTTTTGTAAACATCCATGTTAGTTTTGAAACAAGAACGGTGAAAAGTAATTTTGACATTATATTTTGCCATCTATTTCCATAGTCCATAATTGGCTCATCATCAAATTATCGTAAGTTTGATAAGTTATTTAGGTTTACATTCTTCTTGACTCCAAAGAAGTGTTCTAAGAAGGCATTCTCTAGTTGTTTAAAGTTAGAGATGTTATATCAGGGTTATTGGTGGTACCACTCTAAAGTTGCACGAGATACTGTTATCACAAATATTCTTAACAACAAAGCATCATTGTCTTGTAACTGAAAACACAAGTTTATAAAACTTGTGATATGCTCTTGGGCATCATCCTCCCCTCTAAATTTTTCAATCTTAGGCATTTTGAAATGCTCTAGGTAATAAGAACAAGAAATTTATGGGTCAAGAGGTTGATTGTACAATTTGTGCAATGTTGGTTTTTGGTAACCTGCTCCTTGCTTCTTTGGTGATTGAATTTGCTCTATGAGGATTTTATATGCCTGATATGAGATGATCTCATTATATTAAAGTGACCTCTTGGGAGGATGAGGTGGAAGGTTCCTATTTGATCGAGGTGGCAGATTGTAATCATCTACCACATCCTCACAAAATGACTCAGGATATGTTTGATCTTGGTCTTCTGCTTCTATCTCTTTGTATACCTCATATTTTTGAATATTTGGCACTTGGTTTTGTCTTGGTCAAGACTTATGAATAGAGAAATGAGGAGGATAGTTGTTGGTTGGCCTAGATATTAACTCCTTACTATGTAGTGTACCTTGTGTGAAGTTGTTATCGGTAAGTCCTAGGCATGGGAATTTCATCATGAGCTATCCTATGTGATTTTTCCTCATGCAATATCTATTCTAGGATTGTCTCCTCACACAACCTATACTCATACAATCATTGGTAGTGTAGCCTCTATTGTTCTGCATGTTCATGATCTAGGCACTTGCATGTATGGCATAAATTATATAATTGGGATTGGATCAATTGCTCTCTTTGACTGGTGTTAGGCCTAGGTAGTCAACTTTTTTTATCTATTGCATGTGGAATATGACTTCTCATCTCAATACGAGGGTTTTTGGCTATTTTAGTTCATGCAGTAGGGATGGATACCTTCTTAACTTGATCAATTAAAGTTGCATTAACTCTATGCTCAACCCTAGGGGTGTTTTTCTCATGTAAGGAAGAAGCAGGACTATGGCGTGTTCATGTAGAACACTCTCCATGCATATGGATAGGATGGACTAAATCTTCATCATGCCTATCCTTAGAATGAGTGCATACAAAATAAGGTTCTCTACGGGTTATATTAGGGTCATACCTATCTAGATGATTTAGTTTATGACTCAATCAAGGATGATCAGGAGGAGTATGTCCCCCATCTAACCCAAGCAAAGGCATATATTCTATACCAATATTGGATGGGTTTGTAGATCGATTGGATACACAAATGCGTGCGACCCCTCTACTTGGAACCTCAATGGGTGGATCTTGTCTAGAAGTGGCATGAGATGGACGAGGTCTAAGAAGATCCCCTTCTCGATCATGGGTAGGCCCCATAGGAGTCCTCCTAGAAGGGATGTCTCAATAATAAGATCCCCCATGAGTGGAATTATCTCTGCGATGGCTGCTAGGATGTCATTCATGTAAGAGTAAATTTGTTGGGCTATAACAAAGGTGTTATGGGTCTTCTTATGCATTCCTGTAGCCTTAGTCTATGACTGGTCATGGATATGTGTTGTGACTATTTTATATTGATTATGGATATAGTAAGGAAACAAATAAAGCATACAGGATGATTATCTCATTTAAATATTCTTTATATTTCCCAAATTGGCTTATGTATTTTGATTCATTATTTTATTGTATTTTGATTCTTTATTTTATTGTATTTCTCTTGTTTGAGTTTTTTATTTTGTTGATGTAATACTTAGTTAAATGGATTTCACTTGTATCCTCTCACACATAAGCATGGTGATGAAGTCCAGGTCATGAAACCCATCGATATTTAGTGATGAAGTCCAAATATATTGAGGGAGTCCAGGTCCTACCAGTCCTCACCCAGTTCACATCTATTAGTGATACACCTCTTCAAAAAGAGATGTGTACTATATTCCTTAGCTATGATAGTTCTTGAACTGGCCTTGGCCAAAATGGGGTATGAATAACCACAAGCAAGCTAACAAGGTGGTGATGAAGGCCACTATTTTCAACAAGTGCAAGGGTTTAAAAAGCAAGCAAGCTATTTTGAACTCTTTAAAGTGTATATAATAGATATACTCAATGAATAAGGCATTTTGGGATCTCCTTTAATATAATATGGGGGTGCCCCCCTAGCCAGGCCAATTCTAGGAACATTATTATAAGCACTTTCATATATAATGTTGTTCTCTTTTAAAACCTTGCCCTCTTAATATCTTGTCCTCTTAAAAGCTTACCTTGAAAGAGAGAAACCTTGCCCTTCCATATAGAAATATAGAAACAAACCATGCTTCTATTTCCATTGTGGTCCACCTCATGGGAATAAAACCCACCTTGTCATGTGGGAATTTGATCATATTGAAGTCTCCACATAGAAACCAAATATTAGGGGGGAGAGATAGCATTGCCCATCACCAAAGTAAACAGTGGTCATTGGCATCATTAGGTGCATATATTTTTAGCACACCAAGAAGAAGGTCATGAATCTCCATCACAACCTAGATGACATGATTAGAAGGGTCACAACCCCAAGAGATTAGTCTAGAATGATAAGGTTCTGAAAGGTAGATGATTTCCCTCCTTTACCTATGTCATGCATAGTATGAAATGTGTGGCCTCGAGGCCAGAGAAAGGAGCAAGTGCTTGATAAAATAAAGTTAGTGACTTTGACTTCTTGAAGATAAAAAATATCAATACTACCAAATTTGGTCTTGAATTTATCCAAAACCCAATGCACTATGTACTTTTGCATAGGATCTATCAAACCCCTGACATTCCAAGACATGCACTTCATGAGATACGATCGAGGAGCATATTTTCTTTGATGACCTTAGAGTCCTCAAAATCTACCAAATATTCAAAGGTGTTTGTGAGAAACCTATTATGGTTTTCACAAAAAAAATGTTTGTCACTTCTCTAGAGGGATGCATGTGGCCTCCCTAACTGGACTGCAAGAGTGATGAGGGTTTCATGAGATAACTTCACTAGGCATATTAGATGGAGATACAAGGCATCCACTTGAAGGTATGGACTCTAGAATAGCTAATGGCTTAGTCGAGTTGGAGGCTTGAATAGTTGAGGAAATATTTTTGTTATTACCACCAGAGGTACCTATAAGAAGAAAAATAAAAGTTCCTTTTGTAGAGGTTGCATGAGAGCTCCCTGATTGAGAGCTCAGTTGATACTCCTTTTTACCAGCTCCCACAAAAGGTTGCATCTACTTTCCTTTACCATTATTCTCAGTGATAGATGTCCATTCCTCCCTTCCATTAGCAGGAGGGATAAATTTAATTATGTTCAAAGGTATTAGCGTCTCTACTACAACTCAATTTTTGAATCGATCCTCTATAAGAGGATAGTATTTTATCTTGTGAGCTACAGACTGACATCGATAATAGGTATTAGGGATATTGATATAAACCACCCGTTGTTGGAAATGGGTCTCACCAACTTGAATATCAATAGAATCCTTAAGGTCCTTTGAGAGATCAATTTCAACATAGATGTGTTTGTATGGCCACACAACATAGAATTTATGTGGCTTCATGTAGATAAACTTGACAATGGGTGTGATAAGCTATGACAAGAACAACCAAAGGGGAAAAGGAAGACCCGAGAATTCCAACCAAACTAGAACATGTAGGGTAGCATCAATAGAAACTATAAAATTATGATGCCAGGGTTGAATAATTAAAAGGGTATTTCTAACATGCCAAGGACCTTTGCTCATAACTGCAACATATGCTATGAATTGATAAACTAAAAATAAAAAATCCTTTAGTAGGGTTTTGAATATGGTCAAATTTTATACCATATGGATGCCAGACTTGCTAAATCCATTGAAAATTTAGTGAGTCACTTGGAATCCTCCCCAGAAAGTACCCAACCAAGGTGTGACTCTCAAGCCAGTTGTAGGCTTTATCAAAATCCTGCATGGGAAGGACTATGTCCAACATAGAGGAACTACCTTCAAGATAAAATTCCTATGTCATTTTACTGGTGTCATGGCCCTCCGTAACTACAATTTCACTAACCAATGAAATAGCGGCCTGAGAGGCGATCATCAAAAGGGAAGTATCCCCCCACCCGAGGTGAAGTAGTTACATAAAATGGTACAATGTGTGTAGATCCTGTAAGAGCACTAGCGATATGGCGGTCGATGAAAGAGAAAACAAGAAACAACAACATGCAAACGAAAAATCCTAGTAGAGCCTCCACAAGAAACCATAGCCTCTAGCTAATTTTAAAAGATTAATGAAAATACTATTATGAGACCAAGCTGAAAATCATTAGACCTATTAAAAGGTTTTAGTTTAATAGGTTATATTTTCAACTTTTAAGAAGAATATTAAGGTTTGAATCTTGTAAAATGATACATGTATAGTTTTTAATTCATTTTAGTGTTATTATGTAGTCATGTCATAATATGGGTGAGAGTGATTTCAATATCATATATCTTATTAAGTAAAAAATGCAAAGTAGTTTCTAATCTAACCTAATGAAAAAAAAAAGCAAACTATTTTTAAATATCCATGAGACCATAGGTTATATGAATCAATCATCATAAAGGATGCTAGTTACCTATATATTTTTATTTAACTAAATTTTAATTATTGAAGTATGGCATACAACTCTATATCAATTAGATTTAAACCTTAAATCTCTTATTCAAATTTTTAAAATCTTACCGCTAAGCCTACTCCAATGATACATATTCAAATTAATCTATTAAATGTTTAAAATATTTATGAAAATAGAACTATGAGAGCAAGTTGAGAATCATTCAACTTGTATAATATATAAAATTTATAAGCCTTTTATTTAAGGGCCACATTGGCCCATAAGAAATAGTTAAAAAAAAGAATAATATAATGAGGTAAAAGAAGATGTTAAATAAATAAATAAAGAGAGAATGAATATAAGTAAAGGAAGAATAGGAAGGGGGAACAAGAAAGACAAAAAACAAAAGAAAATGAAGAGAGCAGAGGAAAAAAATTTGAAAGAAATAAGAGGAAAAATATGAAAAAAACTAAGAGAAATGAAGAATAAAGAAAATTATAAAAAATATTGAAATAAAAATTATGATAAATAGTTTTTTGTTAGTTAATTAATTTTTTGGAATCTTTAAGATGGGAGAGTATAGAGGAGCTTGGGAGTAGAAATTATAGAGAAGTCAACTACTAGGGATAAGGAAGACTTGAACCTCTAAATATTGAGGGTAAGTATTGGATAGAGTTCATAGAGAACATGGAATTGGATCTATAATATAGGTGCACTTGACCTAGGTTCATACATAGTTATAAGTTCAAAAAAAATTAATTATTTTCTATTTATCTTAATGTGAAGATGAATTGGACTTAAAAGTCATGGAAAAGGTTAAAAATATTAATCTTTTTATTTATATTTATGGTTTTATTTTTAAATAGGGTTTTGAAAGGGTTGTCCTTTCTCTATTTTGTGCCACCAAGATTTGAACCTTGGTGTGGGTACATCATTCATATGGATCAACCATTGAATCAAGTATTCATTGGCTATTTGTATTTATGATGTTACCTAGTTGATATATTTTAAAATATAATTTATTTCATGTTATATTATGATATTATATTATTTTGATAAACAATTTTCAACCACTTTTTTCCTTGTAGTTTTTATAGTATGGGCATGGTTCAAATTCGAAAACCTATCACTATAACCTATTGAGTGAATATTTTTCCCTATTGCAAAATGATCACCACAAATAGAGTATTAAGTTGAAAACTCTCTTTTGCAAATAATGTAGGTGGAATCACACATTTCTCCAAGGTTATGGTAAGCAAACATTTGTGAGTATATATAATTAATGAAAATTGAAATAGCAACAAATGTATACTAGAATGAACTTAAATCTGCAAGTGACAGTCAACAAGGGGCCTTGAATGGTTCAAATAATGCTTAGCAATTATGATCTTTAAAACATTCAAAATGCAAAATATTGATTCCTTTTAGTGCTGTTGATATTAATATGATCTACCCTGAATCCTAGTCAGTAAGCTCCTTTTACCTTCATATTAAAAAGTTCCAAATGCAAAAGTGCATGGAATAATCCACTTCATTTTAAAATCCATGCCTTTAATGTGTGGTTCATTTTAAAGTTAGTGGATTCATTTTATCTTCATTGTAAGTTTTCCACTATCCCTATGTTAAAATTTGGTGTTAGTAAAAGTTAGTAGGTTAGCATGTCATCGTTCATTTGCTTTATCTGCCTTAGTGTGAATTTGGCGTTAATAGCCCCTCCTTAAAAAAATGTTTTATTTGAAAAGTAGATTAATGTAACCTGGAGGTGCAAAAATTTTGGATAAGGACTAGAATAAAAGTAAATGAACAATAAATGTAAAAATTAAATTATGGAAAATGAACCAGAATGAATATTAAAACTAAAGCAAACAGAACTTCTGACAGAATGGAAAAGAAATAACATAAATTTTGGAAGGACCAGAATGGAAAAGAAATAACAAAAATTCTGGAAGGACCTGAATGGAAAAGAAATAACATAAATTCTAGAAATGACCATAATGTAAAAATGAAAAAGCAAAAATTTTGGAAATGACCAGAATCATAAAATGACACCCTTAAATGGAAAACAGATTAATCTAAAATGCCAAAAATAAACAACAAAAAATTATCTACAAGGTTAGCTGGAAACATAAAAAAAATGACATCAAATTTTGGTTAGCAATCCCCTCCCTGCAAAACCCCAATTTATGAGATAAATCTAAGACAACCTGACCTAACAGACCTACAAAACAAGTACAATCAGATTAGACCAAGTACAAGACTCAAAAGGTAAAACGTATTTGCATTATATTTGACATTCACCTATTGTAATCCATTTAATGGCATCATCAAATAGATACAAGCCAAAAATAATGTAGAAAAGATACACAGTGAAAGTAGCAGTCCTAGACGTATTCTCCTTTTAGTTTTGTTCACAAAGGTTGCTCTTGCCAAAATGGAAGCGTTATATTTCCAAAATATTCTTGTTACACAGATTTCCAGCCCCCCATACAATGGTCTCATTGGGCTTTTAAAAGACACAAAGTCCCTCCGTTTCCTCTTCTCATACTTGGTAATGTTAAAATAAATAACGAAAAAACAATAAAACAAATTACATTATTTTGTCATCTTTTATAACTCTTCTTTAACATCAACAAATGTTTTATTTTTTTTTACCCCTTATAACTCTCATAGATCTCTTTAACCTAAAGTTTAAAGAACTTTATTAAAATTTAATAAAGAACCTTAATACTTATATTATATAATATAAATTTTAAAGAACTTTATTAAAATCTAATAAAGAACCTTAATAAAAATATTATATAATATAAAGTTTAAAAAACTTTATTAAAAATTTATAAAAACTTTTAAACTTTACATTATACTTATATTTTTATTTATATCCAGACCTTATATTTCCCCCGCTTCCCTATACTATAATATGTATTAAAATAAAAGAAGTTTATTACCATCCATATGCCATATACACGAATGACATGAAGCTCCTGCGGATGATATTATACAATCAAACTTATCATTAACACACAAAATTTTCACCTCTAGTTTCATGCACACGGCCGCCATGTCGATTGAACACATGCCGCCTCCTGTTGCCTTTAACGATTTCCACTAGCAAACACAGAATAATTCGTCTATACCACTCGATATTTGAATTTTGTTTCCTCCGAGCATGATTCAGCACGAAAAAAAATCTCTGCTCTGTTACTCGCTGCTTTATGGGTAATTATTAGGGTTAGGGTTTTTTTTCGCTACCACATCATGGCCCTTCTCTTTCGGCATGTAGTTGTACATCTTAGCAGATTTTCTGCCTTTGCATACCATCCTGGTTGTATTTCTTAGTGCCAGGGTTGCTGCTAAAGAGTAATATCGTCCATGTAGGCACCGTTAAATGGGTGCCTCACTATTTTATTGGTGGCTATACCTCTTATTGGTTCGTTGTTAGTTTTGTTACTCAATGTTTGTTAGCCACGTAGCCAATCACCCAAAATTGTCGTCTAAATTCACTCGACACTGCACTGTAAACTTCAAAAATTGTCGTTATAATATACTCTACGTGGGTTGTGCTATCCATCCGGGTAAGCCATGGGATCCTCTAAGTTTTGCACCAATGTCGCGATCGTGTGACATGGCACTGCTACCGTTCTATTCATGCTCATCCAGAGCTGTCCAATTCTATCAAAGGTGGGCCCTCATCGTTGCCGATAATTTCTCTAAACCACCATCGTCGTCAAAGCATGTAATCGTTTACTGTTCAAGGGACTATCAATGTTGGCTTCGTATTCGCTATATGTAGCTAGCCTGGCATCCGATATGGTAAAGCTACCATTTTTTCTTATTATAGTAAACTTTCATTTTTATTTAGAACCCGATCCATGTCATCTTTAACACAGCCAAAATATTCGTCTGATACGTATCTCTGATGTCCAATTTACCGGTAAGTGCGACGATGTTCTATGGGTGTATTCTCCTATGGTCTGCAACCTTGCACATTTTTGCCCGGCTATAGAAAATTGCCACTGATTTTTGTCGAAACTCAGTTATCTCTATTCCCCGACGTCCATTTGTGTCGATCATGGTTCATAAACTACCAGTTCATTTGACTAGACCAACTCGGCATTGTGTTTTCCCTGTATTCACGCCCACGTAGGGTACACTAGTGTAATCTACGATGTATGTGGGATCCACATAGACGTACACAATCTTTGTCGGGGCCCATGGGGATCTTGCGTTTGATACGTCCTCTATGCCGTAGTATGGCATAAATTCCTCTGTCATGGTTTGTCCTCTTTCCAACTACTGTCGAATCCCATTTGATCATAGATGATATACCTGGTTCTCAAAATGTGGATAAACTCCATAATTCCACGTGGTCTAGTCAGCATTTACGTTTACCACGTTTTCATAAACCACACTACCATGTCGTCGAAGAAGATAGTGCTCAGCTTTGATGCTTCGTAAATGTCCAAACAATGCCACATTTTGAAGCATGTTCGATTATTTGGCGTCCACGGTGTTCCATCTGACAACTGAAGGAGATCCATTTCACCCTTGCGTGTCACCTCCCAACACCGTTGTCATTGATTATCACCTACGCTCATGACCGATGATTCGCTGTCTCCATCACCAATCCTCTAATCCATCCAACACCATGACCGTAGACTCCGTTGTTGGCTACCGTATACGATGCGACGGGGACAATGTCTTTCGCCCATGCGACCGTCGAATCATGTTGTCACCGCCACGTATGCCTTCGAACTTCTGGGTCTCATTCCCGTATAAGTCACGCGTTCTACCTCACCTCCGTGTATCCATGAAAATCCTTCCTATGCCACTCTGTCATGACATGTCATTACTGAAGGTTAAACCACATTAGTATTTAAAATGAAGCCTTTTTTTTTTTTTTTAACTAATCAATCCTGCATTAAACATTATAAAGGGCAAGCCTTTAGGATATACTTACAAAGTAAATATATAAATATAGTCTATTTTGCTCTCTTTTTTTTTTATTTTTTATTATTATATATATATATATATATGATATAAACATAAACTATATATATATATATATATATATATATATATATATATATATTTGTTTATAGTTTTATTATTATTTTTAGAATTATATATATATATATATATATAGTTTATAGTGAAAATACCACTCAACAGATTGGCGCTAGAAGGAGGGCTTGAACTGGTTTACTATATTCGATTTTGATTTATTGTTCTAACGCTATTTGATTGTTCATACAGAAATAATGTGTTTTGATTTAATGTTATTATTTCAATCTCAGTAACGGATATAACTGCAGCGTTTTTGTTGTGTTGCAGATTCTCTTGGAGGTACCGGGAGTTTCGTCAGGCAAGCTGGACCCACCGCGTCGGATCGCAACTAGGTCCAGAACAAATGGGAAAACCATATTTCATGACCTTACACTCACTTGTAAGACTCCAAGAAATAAAACCAAGCAAGCTGTGAACCCATCAGACAGCCTTGTCACAGAAGACCTCTTTGTTTCAAAAACACTGAGCGGACCTACACCGATGGTATCAATTGCCACCAATGTACCTATTGTCAGTACCATTTCCACCGTGCTTGTAGGGTTATCCTCATCAATCTTAAATCATATGGCCCAACCTCCGACAGCTCCTTGGTACGGAGCTAATAATATTCCTTTGAATATTGCAGGGGATATCCATGAAATCCCTAAGAACATAGAAATATTCTTGCCCAAATATAAACCAGATGGCCCAAGGACCGCAGAGAAGCATATCCAGGCCTATAGGGACGTTCTGATAAGATTGCAAGTTCAACATGAAGATGTGGCTTGCAGACTTTTTCCCATGAGCCTAGACCCAGTGGCCTATGAATGGTATATTTGCCTACCTACTGGCTCGATCACTTCATGGACACAAATGGAGAACGCCTTTGTCAATCAGTTTAGGTCACCTTTGGATCCCACAACCATCTACAATCAACTCATTACTTGCAAAAGGGGCCAAGGTGAGCCAATCAGAACCTTTAATCAGAGATTCCAAAACTGCTATAACAGAGCAGCTCGGCATTTTGCCATAGATCCCGCAGTGGCCTTGCAAATATATTTTTGGGCATTGGATCCCATGACAGCAATGTTTGCAAGACGAAATCCTCAAGTCACCATGCTCACCTTAGCATACAACGAAGCTATGACCATCGAGCAACAAATGACGCCACAAGGTTATGGGTTTCCCCAAAGGCCTATGATTGGGCAATGTGGTATATATGGCCAAGCTACTATGACCAACCAAATCATGGCACCACAAATGCCAAACATGAATGCTTTCCCATATCAGCAACCATATCCACCAGCACCTGCCTATGCACCCATTCCGATCCAACCGATCACATCCATTCCACCCGTTCCTGCATTTTTGCAGAATAATCAACCGACCATGCAAGGAGCTAGCCCAATTAATTCTCAGGCTATAGTTCCTTTCCCAAATCCAATGCCGATACAAAGTGTGAATCCATATACGAATCAAGTTCCTCAAAACCCGACGCAAATGTTAAATCAAGTTCTCACCAATTACGCAAACCCCACGGGAACTAACAACAATGTAGCTCCACCGAAAGAGATTTATTCGAAGGTTGAAGAGCTCAAGAAGATAGTTCACAAGCAGAGTAACGACATGGTTCACAAACAAAAGTATGAGTCTCATGCCCCTCACCCAAGTCAAAATTTTAACAATAGAGGGAGGAACATGAAGCCAAACAATGGAGGCATACCTGCCCCTATTGCCAATCAACTAGATACTTCTGCAGGACCCAATCAATCCAGTTCCCTTCTGAATCTTTCTGATTTTGCGTGGGAAAAGGGGTGCAAATTGCACAATACAAAGGAGCACAATGAGAGGAATTGTCCTGAAATCGCAAGATACACTCATTGTCTCCAAGCCCAAGTAGATGACCTGGAACTTGTGCCAAATGATGGTCCACCCCAACATCAAGATGACAACATTATGGTGGTGGAAACTTTATACCGTCAAGAAGGTGAGAGTGAGGAAGAGGAAGATGAAATTTTGGAATAGGAGGTGCAAGCTTTTCGAGAGTTTAGAAAGGGGAATCATGGATATCATTTGAGAAGTAAATTCAAAGCCCCTAAAACATCATCAACTCCATCCAACAACTCTATCCTTCCTCTAGATACTAAGGCGGATAATAATCCTCCTCCTCCACTTAGAAGAGAAACGTCTAATGACACGCAAAAGATAGTTAAACTTGAGAGGTCAAAATATGACATAGTGGAGGATTTAAGGAAATCTAAGTCGAGCCTTTCATTTTTAGAGGCGGCCAGGTTGCTTGGCCAAAAAGAAGCATTGATAAAGGCTCTGGACTCACCTAATCAAGTATGGAAGGGAAAGGAAGTTGAGTCTCATTTGATTTTACGAAAGGAGAGACGGGATGTCCCGCAATTTTTATTGACTCTGAGAATTGCTGGTAAGAATTTGCATAATTGTTTGGTAGACATGGGTGCCACGAGCAATCTCATGCCTTCAGAGATATGTCAAATTCTAGGCCAACAGCCTGTTTCGTCCAAATGCAAGGTTTTGCAATTGGACCGATTTGAGGTAAATGTGGTAGGGACCCTATATGATGTCAAAATTCAACTAAATTTTGAACCCAGGGTCCAACAAGTGGTCGACATTCTGGTTGTTAATATCCCAAGTAGATATGGAATGCTACTTGCAAGGGATTGGATGAAAACTTTGAATGGCTATTTTTCAACCGATTGCTCACATATGTGGCTACCCTGGAAAGGAATCGCGAATCAAATCAGAGTAGAAAATGAACCGAGGCTTAAGGAAATCATAACAGAATTTAATAAGCCAAATGAAGTTCAATTTTTTGAACCAGAGTTGGGGGTTTATGCATTTGATGTTGAAGAAGCTACCGAAGAGCCTAAAAGGGAAACATTTCATGGTAGCTCTCTTGAGGGAAATAATTTCATATGGTTGCTTAGGTTTGATGGATCCAAATCCAAACAGGGAGCAGGAGCCGGAGTCGAGCTCACTTGCCCGAGAAGTAAACCATTATTGGCTACTTATAGACTACAATTTCCTTGCACGAACAACATGGCAGAATATGAAGCACTGATTTTTGGTTTACAACTGGCGTTGAGCAAAAAGGTTAAATGCTTGAAAGTATTGGGAGATTTCGAACTGGTAGTCAAACAGATTAAAGGACAATATACATGCCGCGATAAGAGACTGAGCCTTTATAGAACTAGGGTAATGGACCTCATTGAGGAATTCGATGCTTTCAATATAGCCCTTATTTCTAGAAAAGGAAATCGCATAGCAGATTCTCTTGTAGTCGTCGCAGGCATGTTAAATCCAGTTGATATAAAAAGATGTAAAAAGTTCTCCATCGAATTTATTCCTTGTCCATTGATACCTGATAATGTCAAGAATTTCCAATTTTTTGAAAACGACAGACACATATTCAAATTTGTCATGAACTCAGGTATTTTTGAAAACCAGGTGATTGATGAGGAGCAAAGATGGCAAGAAGAAGCAGAAAACAAAAGTGAAACTACATGTCAATCCAACAAAATACCTAAAGACATAGTTTCATTGGAGAAAATGTTCGATATGGGATACAAGGTGAGAAAAGAAAAAAAGGTTCCACTCCCCAAAGATGCATGTGATCTAATTAATCTAGGGAGTGCAAACAATCCACGGGAAGTGTACATCGCAAAGGCATGTACAACTGAAGAAAGAGAATATAATACATGCACTAAAACACTATGTGGATTGCATTGCTTGGAATTATAACGAATTGAAAACATACAACCAAAACGTCATTACACATACCATCCCTCTAAAGTCGGACTCAAGCCTTTCAGACAAAGACAACAAGTTGTTAACCCGCTATTGGAGCCCTTAATAGAAAATGAGGTCAAGAGATTATTGGAAGCAAAGATTATTTTTCCTGTTAGGCACTCAACCTAGGTTGCTAACCTCGTTCCAGTAAGAAAGAAGAGCGGAGATATTAGGCTATGTATAGATTTTTGAAATCTTAACAAGGCCTCTCAAAAGGATAACTATCCATTGCCATCCATTGATGAAATTTTACAAACAATGAATGGATCTGAAATGATGTATTTTCTTGATGGATATTCTGGATATAACCAAATTTTTATTCATCCCAATGACAGGATGAAAATAGCCTTCACAACCAAATGGGGGACATTTGCCTACAGAAGAATGTCGTTTGGACTGTTAAATGCTGGTGCAACATTTCAACGCACCATGGACTATGCATTCAAAGGGCTTATAGGCAAGTGTATCATTGTGTATGTGGATGATATTCCAATATTTTCAAAGAAAAGAGAAGACCATGTCAAGGATTTGAAAAAGGTTCTTCAAAGATGTAGAGAGCATGGAATTTCTTTAAATCTCAAAAAATGCATCTTTGGAGTAACGGAAGGAAGACTACTTGGTCACATCATTTCAAAAGAAGGTATATCCATTGACCCAGAAAGGATAGAAGCTATCCAAAACTTGCCTCTCCCGAGTAGTAAAAAGGAGTTGAGATCTTTCTTCGAGAAAATTAATTTTGTGAGGAAGTTTATTTCAAGCTTCGCTGAGATAGCCAAACCGTTGAACAAGATGCTCAAGAAGGATGTAGATGTCATATGGAACAAGGAAAGTAGGGTGGCCTTTCAAAACATTAAGGATGCCATTTCCAGAGCCCCTGCCCTCATAAGTCCAAACTATGCTAAACCTTTCTATATTTATGCTTTCGCATCGGAACACTCTTTTACGAGTGTCTTGACCCAAAAAGGTGAGGATAGCACAGAAAATACCATAGCGTTTTTAAGTTCTCCTTTAAAAGATGCTCAATTGAGGTATTCTATCCTCGATAAGTAGATGTACACACTCTTTAAAATGGTAAAAAAATTCTGACGTTACATTGTGCACAGTAGAGTTTTTGCCATTGTTTCTGACCCTGCTATCAAAACTATGTTTTTACAGAACGAGCTAGGTGAGAAAAGAGGTAAATGGATTTCTACTATCCAAGAATTTGATCTTGAAATCCAACCCATGAAACTAGTTCGAGGACAAGGACTTGTGAAGACGATTGCTGAGAATAATCCGCAAACGACATGCCAATATTCAAATGCAGAATACATTTGTAAATATGAGTCGGTATGTTGACATTGTACATTTTCTATTAAATGGTAAGTGCCCATCCAATTTGAATTCCACTCAAAGAAGGGCTTTAAGACTTAAATCTATTAATTATCTGATTAGATCTGGTGTTCTTTACAGAAAAAACCACGAGGGGATTTACTTGATATGCCTGAATAAAGAAGAAGCTGCCAAGGTTCTACAGGAATTTCATAGGAAATATGGAACCGGCCATGGTGCGGCAAATGCAACAGCGCATCAAATATTGAGAGCAGGGTACTATTGGCCCCATATTTTTAAAGATGTGCATGCTCATGTACGATCATGCCACATTTGTCAAGTAGCCGCCAACGAGAGAAAGAAACGCAGCCATGCCATTACAACTCTCGTAGTTCATATGAGACCATTCGCACAATGGGGATTAGATTTCATTGGGGTTATTAACCCAAATTCTTTAGATTCCCATAAATTCATACTAACAACTACTGATTATTGTACAAGGTGGACGAAACAGTTCCTACAAAACATGCCACTACAGATGTTGTAATAAAATTCCTCGAGGATCACATCATAACAAGATTCGAAATGCCCGATTCTATTGTTAGTGATAATGGTAAAGCTTTTGTATCTACTCAATTTGCAAATTGGGCATATGACAATAGGGTAAATTTAAAATTTGCATCTAACTATTACCCGCAAGGAAATGGTTTGGCAGAATCCTCAAACAAAAATTTGTTGAATATCATTAAGAAATTACTTGGAAGAGAACCCTCGAGATTGGCACAGCCGAGTTAAAGTTTGCTCTTTGGGCGAGATAGGACCAGAATAAAAGACTCAATAGGAAATACACCCTATCATTTGGTCTATGGACAAGACCCAATCTTTCCCGCAAACTTGAAGCTGCAAACCCCGCATTTCATGCAAGAATACTTGGGAACAGATAACCACACTCGAGCCGGACTAAGTCATTTATCGTACCTCGATGAAAAAAGGGAGGAAGCCATGATTCACATGAGTAAACACCAAGAGGTTGTTAAAAGATGGTTTGACAGAAGAGCTAAAATTAAGTCCTTCAGAATTTCGGATTTGGTCCTACTATGGGATAAAAGACATGAAGAAAAGGGGAATCATCAAAAATTTGATTGTCTTTGGTTAGGCCCTTATCAAGTTTCAAAAATCCTAGGGAAAAATACCTTCAGATTAAGATCTTTAGACGGGAAGGATCTGACGTTACCAGTTAATGGGCATGTTTTAAAGCACTATTTTAGCCCTTAAGTCGTAGGAAATTGGTATTATATTTTTTCATTTTTGGTATGGATTTTCAAATTTTGTTTTTTTTGTAGGATTGCTAGTTTAGTTAGGATTTAAGTTGTGTGTTTGATTTCATTTGACATGTTTGGTTTGTTTATATATATAAAAAAAATAAAAAATGATGAAAAAGTTGTTTTTTTTTTTTGAGATGTTAACTTATGCTTTAGATCAGGAAAATATGAAACATTGGAATTGTGTGGTAGAAAGCTCCGCAAGAAACATAAATAGTTTAAATAATATCATTTGAAACTTGTGATGCATGAAGTAGCCGATTTTACAGATTATGGCAATACTCCATCTGCAATTCACAAGAAAAGCCGTCACGATATCGCAAGTTTAAAAGAAGATGACGTCAGCAAGTTTAAAAATGTCACGATATCGTGACAAGTCACAAGAAAAGCCGTTGCAATTCGAAAGCGTCGTGATTTCGCGACATCTTTAAAGATGATTTCAGCAAGTCTAAAAATGTCACGATATCGCAACAAGTTTCCAGAGAAGCCTCAGCAAGCCAGAAATGTCACGATTTCGTGACAACATGGAGGATGACGTCAGCAAAAGCGAAATGTGTCGCGATTTCGTGACATGTATCAATTTCGTGGAGGTAAGCGAAGGAAAGTGCAATAAAGCAGAAAACGTCGCGATATCGCGATAGGTAACTATTTTTTGCGGGAAAAAGTCAAAAATACATGCAAAGTGACAAGTGTCGAATAAGCATGCAACCAGTTACAGTAAATTTAACTTGGGTCAGATCTGCAGTTCCAAGTGACAGGTGTTGGCAAAAGATTAGAGAATACACTGTAAGAGTCGACTGGAGTTTCAAGTGGAAGTTTCAAGGCAATGCATTTAAGAAAAAGAACAATCATTGCGAGGCCGTAATGCGACTTGAGCGAGAAAAGGTGACAACTTCACAGGGGAGCTACGAAACACAACATTAAAGACAGAACATAACAGCTGGATGGTTGTATCGAGAACTGATTGCAGAAGCATTGTTCTGTTGCGTATATCAAAAGTCATAGTTGATCGTAGAAGATAAAGGATACACAGTTTTCAAAAGATCAAAAAGAAGAACATCAGTGATCCGAGATACGCAAAAATACTGTCAAGATACCAGTCAGAATGTGCAGAGAAAAAGGTTGTCAGAATGTCAGAGTGAGTCAGAAAGAAAGCGGCTAAAAGGCAGAACTTGTCAGAAAGGATCGACACGTTGTTTACAGCCAAGAATGCATGAGAAATTGGAGGGAAACTTTGAGCCGTTTGAAATTGATCCGTTCGAGAAAAACAAATAAATGGACTCGAATGAGCGCAGAAGAGGGTAACTGCACTGTGCATTATTGAATACATAAAAAGGGCGTAGTGTGGAAAATAGTGCTGAATGAACAACAGCAAGAGAACAAAAAACCTGCATATTTTTTGTAAAAATAACAGAGAGGTTTTTGAATTGATTAGAAGATATTGAGTCTCTAACAAGTCTCTTTATGCTTCTGTAAGATAGATTGTTTGAGCCTTAGACCAGTGAGGGTCTTGTAAAAGAGAAGGCATTTTTATGTCATTATTTTGTTAAAAATTTGAAATCCAAGTGGGTGCCTGGTAAAAGGGGTTGGTGCTCCTTTCTGTTGCAGCAGAAAAAAATTAGGGGTTGGTGCTCCTTCCAGTGGGTGCTGGAGAATTATTTGTAAAGAGAGAATCCTTGCAAAGACTGGATTTGGATTGAAGTCCAAATAGTCATTACTTGAGGAGTAGCCACATCGGTGAACCTCGTAAAATCCTGTGTTGTGTGATGCTCTTGTGTGATACTTGCATTATCTATTTTTAAGCTTGCACTATTAGTTTTAAAAGTTGCAGATTTAAGTTTTTAAATAGTTACACCGATTCACCCCCCCTCTCAGTGTCATTGTAATAATATCAATTGGTATCAGAGCGAGGCACCTGCACAAGCTTAATCAGCTAAGGTGTTCTTGGGAGATATACAATGGCCGGTGGTGAAGGTTTTTCTTCTAACAAAGCTCCTATGTTCGATGGAACAAACTATTCTTTCTGGAGGCTCAAGATGCAGACCTATCTATGTGCATTGGGTTATGACATTTGGGAATCTGTTGAAAATGGATACACCACTCCCACTTGTTCCTCCAACGAGATGCGGCTGAGAAGAAAAAGTTTGAGAACAACTCGAAAGCCAAGAATGCTATTATGTGTGGATTGGTCGACAATGAGTTGATACGAATCATGAACTGCAAATCTGCTAAAGACATATGGGACAAACTGCAAAGCATTCATGAAGGAGATAACAAAATCAAGGAAGCTAAGCTGCAAACACATCGTGCCCAGTTCGAAGCATTAAATATGACCGATGATGAGAACATTGAAGCCTATCTGCTAAGAGTAAATGGAATCATCAATGCAATAAGAGGACTCGGGGAAGAAATGGAAGATGCAGTTGTTGTAAAGAAGGTACTAAGAACCCTCAATAAAAGGTTTGATGCAAAGGTTTCTGCCATAGAAGAAGCAAAAGATTTAAATTTTTTTAGTATGGATGAAATGCATGGTTCTCTAACAAAGATATGAAATGAGGATTGGTCAAACTAAGCCCTCAGATAGAGAAGCAGCTTTCCAAGCACAGAAAATTATAAAATCTAAACAGGAATCTAAGGAAGAAGAATCTGCAGATGAGACTAAAGCAAACTTTGTTAGGAAGTTAGTAAAGGGAAAAGGAAAGTACAGAGGTAAGCTGCCGTTCAAATGTTTTAACTGTGGAGGCATCGGGCACTTTGCAGCAAAATGCCCAATGAAGGAGAAAAATAAAAATTATGAAGGAACACATCCGAAAAGAAATGTCCTGGAAAAAGAAACCACATTTTAGAAAAAGGAACTTCAAGAAGAAAAGTTTCATTTCTCGTAACATTGATTCTTCGAAGACAGGTTCCAGTGAGGACTCGAAGAAGAAAGCGGTGAAGCCTTGTTCATGGCCTTCGAAGAACAAAGAACTGAAGAAACCCAGGAGTGTGAAGAAAAATTAGACGATGAGGCCGAGGTAGATCTGGAAGGTGAGTTGGTGGCTGCTCTTGAAGAGTTAAGTGCAGAAAGGAAAAGAAATAAAAAGATTACAAGAAAATTTGAGGAGGCCAACAATTTAATAATCAGTTTGAAAGTACAAACTGAAGAGCATAAGAAAAAGTCTGAAGATTTTGAAGCACAGCTAATCGTGAAAATAAATGAGTGCAACAAGCTAGAAGAAGATATAGTTGGATTAAGGTTGCAGCTAGAAGGGATGAATCGAAAACTGAGTTGTCATCAAAAATTTGAAGACAGTTCTGAGAAACTGAATAAAATGTTGAATAATCAAAGGCCCACAGGTATCAAGTTTGGTTTGGGCTTTGATGAAGGAGAAACCTCAAAGAACTCAAAGGTCATGTAACTGTAGAACCAATAAATATTAAAGACAAGATTAAATTTGACCAAGATAAGCCGTATCATGCAAAAGAAAACAACAAGTCCAAGCTTGAAAGGAGTGCTGCAAATGATAGATTCATCAAAGTCACTCATCAAAGAAGAAGAAGACCCAGGGCTCCTACCTCCACCTGGAAACAACCACTTCCCAGGTACACTCGTTCCTTTTCTAGTTATTGTTTTAAGTGCAATGCATATGGTCATAAAATTTCAAGCTGTAGATATAATGTAGAACAAAGAAATTTTACTAGTAGAAATATTTTTTCTCCCTTGATAGATTATGCTGTAGAATGTTATAACTGCCATAACTTCGGTCATATTGCAAGGAATTGTCGTAGCTCTTTTGCAGGAAATAAATACCAGGAAAGAAAATATCACTCAGCTGGATCAAAACAGTACAAAAAATTTCTCGAAAAACTGTCACAAGCCAATGAAAGGGAGAAAGTAAAACAAGTGACCAGATCTGCTATTAAATCTCAGTGGAAAGAAAAGGAACAACCAATGAAAGACAAGGAATCTCTGATTGTTCAAACAGCTCTCAAAGCACAGAATAAATCTGCTCCTTGGATTCTGGATAGTGGATGCTCCAGTCACATGACAAGAGACAAACAGAAGTTTGACAAGCTACAGACATACGAAGGTGGTTCTGTAAAATTTGAAAACAATGATGGAGCAAAAATAGTGGGTAAAGGATCTGTTAAGTTAAGTGACGGTAAAATCAACTCTAAGGAAGTTCTTTTTGTGGTAGGATTGAAGCACAACTTACTGAGTGTAAGTCGGATTTGTGACGAGAGGTCATGAAGTAATTTTCAAGAAGGAGGGCTGTGAAGTAAGAAAGACAAGAAATGAAAAGTTAATAGCCACTGGACTGAGAACTTCTAGAAATTTGTACACTCTCTCTGAGACTTCTGAAGGAGCCTGCTTGGTTGGTCAAGAAGAAGAAAACTGGCTGTGGCACAAAAGACTCGGTCACATAAGCTTTGATAATCTGGTAAAAATCAGCTCGAAAAGAGTTGTAAGAGACATACCCACTATTGGTAAACCATCAAATAGTATATGTGAGTCATGCCAAAAAGGGAAGCAAACCAGATCTACTTTCAAAGCAAAAGAATATTTCTCTAGCAAGCCATTAGAACTAATTCACACTGATTTGTGTGGACCCATGAGGATAGAAAGCATAAATGGATACAAATATTTTATGCTTGTGTATAGATGATTTTTCCAGAATGACATGGGTACTCTTTCTAAAACAGAAATCTGAAGCCTTTGAGATGTTTAAAACTTTCAAAAATCTTGTTGAGAATCAATCTGGAAAAAGAATTAAATGTTTGAGATCAGATAGAGGAGGAGAGTTTATTTCAAATGAGTTTGCTGAATTCTATGAAAAACATGGAATAAGAAGACAGTTCTCAGCAGCAAGAACACCTCAGCAGAATGGAGTAGTTGAAAGAAAGAACAGAACTGTACAGGAAATGGCAAGGACCATGTTAACAGAGAGCAAAATTGCTGACAGGTTCTGGAAAGAGGCAGTCCATACTATAGTCTATATTCATAATAGGTGTATGTTAAGGCCGCATGAAAGCAAAACACCTTATGAACTGTGGTTTGGCAAAAGGGCTACAGCAAAATACTTCAAAGTGTTCGACAGACAAGTGTTACATTAAATGGACTGAAGCCAATCTTGGCAAATTCAAAGATAGAGCTGATGAAGGTATCTTTCTTGGTTACTCAACAAAAAGTAAAGCTTACACATGCTACAACAAAAGACTAAAGAAAATTGTGGAGAGTGCGGATGTGAAGGTTGATGAAGGCAGGAAACAAGAAATCAACAATAATGAAAACTACCCAACCTATGAAGAATTTATTGAAGAAGATGAAGATCAAGAAAAGGAAGAGAGACAAAATCAGATTCAGATGATTTGGAAAGAGAAGAAAACAGGAAATTCAGAACAGTGCAGTGGCAGAAAAATCATCCCAAAGAGCAGATTATTGGGGACCCTACGGTTGGCATTCAGACAAGAAGAAGAGTAGTAAATAACTATTCTCTGTTATCCAGTATTGAGCCCAAGAATATTATTGAAGCAAGCACGGATGAAAGCTGGATGGAAGCAGTAAATGAAGAACTAGATCAAATTGAGAAAAACAAAACCTGGGAATTAGTACCAAGGCCTGAAAATAAAAACATAATTGGTACTAAATGGATATTTAGAAACAAACTGAATGAAGATGGACAGAGTTGTAAGGAATAAAGCAAGATTAGTCTGCAAGGGATATGCCCAAGTTGAGGGGATTGATTTTGAAGAGACTTTTGCACCTGTGGCTAGACTTGAAGCAATAAGACTGTTTTTGGCTTTAGTTGTTCATAAGAATTTCAAGGTTTATCAGATGGATGTAAAATCAGCATTTCTGAATGGAAATCTTGAAGAAGAAGTATATATTGAACAGCTTGATGGTTTTCAACTTTGTGATAATCCTAACTTTGTTTGCAAGCTGAAGAAAGCATTGTATGGCTTGAAACAAGCACCTAGAGCTTGGTATGCAAGATTGGACAGCTATCTCACTAAGCAAGGATTCAAGAAAGGTATGGTGGATAGCAATTTATATGTGAAAACTGAAAATGGCAATTTCATTGTTCTAGTTGTTTATGTAGATGATATAATTTTTGGGAGTAGCAATGATGAATCATGCAAAGACATAGCAAACAAAATGCAGAAAGAGTTTGAAATGTCTATGATAGGTGAACTTTCTTATTTCCTTGGATTACAAGTTAATCAAACTGAAAAGGGGATCTTTATTTCTCAAATTAAATATGTGAAAGAAATGCTGAAAAAGTTCACTATGGAAGATAGTAAGCTAGTGAGCACCCCTATGACAACAAGTCGCAAGTTGAGCAAGGATGATAAATCTCCGGATGTTGATCAAACAATGTACGGATCAATGATTGGGAGCTTGTTGTATTTGACGACAACTGGACCGGATATCTTACAAGTCGTTTGCATGGTTGCAAGATTTCGAGGCTAGTCCAAAAGAGACTCATGTAACAATTGTGAAAAGGATCTTTAGGTACCTCAAGGGTACTATGGAGTATGGGCTGTGGTATCCAAAAGGAAAAGACTTCACTCTCTTTGCATATTCCGATGCAGATTGGGCCGGATGCATTGATGACAGAAAAAGTACAAGTGGAGGAGCATTTTTCCTTGGAGATAAATTGGTAGCATGGCACAGTAAGAAGCAAGAATCAGTCTCTCTATCCACAGCTGAGGTAGAATACATTGCAGCAACAACATGCTGCACACAAATACTATGGATGAGACAAACATTGAAAGATCTAGGAATTCACTTCAATGAGCCCATTTCAATCAAATGTGACAACACTAGTGCAATCAACATTTCAAAGAATCCGGTAATGCATTCCCGCACCAAACATATTGCAATCCGGTATCACTTCTTGAAGGATAAGGTTGCAGAAGGAGAGGTCATATTGGAGTTTGTTCCCACTACAGAGCAAGTAGCAGACATATTCACCAAACCTTTACCAAAGGAAGTATTTGAATACCTTCGGAAGAAGTTGGGAGTAGTCACACTTCCCAAGCACTGACTAGCTATGGGAAATACATTCTCGTGGGGAGCATTCAAGTTATTTATGCTCGAGAATGTTGTGCATAGACTCGGGGAGTCTGCAGCAGCCCTTTGGCATTATTGGCAAAGGGGGAGAAGAATTTGAGCAAGGCTACAAAGTGTTGCCAACAATTCCAAAGGGGGAGATTGTTGAGCAAGGTGTAGCAAAAGCAGTGCAAAAATATTGTAATTGTTGTCAACACAGACAAATTGATGCAGTTGATGCAGTTCCGAGGTCAGTAAGATCAAGTGAAAAAAATTTCAAGAAAAACAGAGGGGACCCAGATCCAAAAATTTGCAGAAAAATACAAGGAAGAAAACTGTCGCGATATCGCGACATGTTTTCTGTCGCGATTTCGCGACACATCGGAGGAGAGAGAAAATGCTTTGAGAAATTGTCGCGATTTCGCGACACATCGAAGGAGAGAGAAAATTCATGAGAGAATGTCGCGATTTCGCGACATGCTGAAGGCAAAGCAGCAAAGTGAAGAAAGCGTAGCGATTTCGCTACATGTCAGATTTTCATGGGACGAAGAAGACTTCAGATGCCAGTGCAAAGAGTGGTAGCGATTTCGCTACAAGGATAGAGGGCGAGAGGGGGGGGGGGAGCTCTCTCCGGCGGAAGAAAAAGGGGAGGGAGGGGGGGGGGGTTTCGCTACAGTTTGAAAAGCAAAGTGAAATGGTGCAACGACTTTGCTACAGGTTTGAAAAACAAGGGGCATAGGTGTAGCGATTTCGCTACAAATGCATAACATAGAACAAGTTGGTGTAGCGATTTCGCTACAAGCCTAAGTTTAACAAGACGTAGCTTTCGAAAGATGAAGCAACAAAAAATGCAAGTCGAAAGAGTCACGATTTCGCGACATCTTTGAGGATGACGTCAGCAAATTTAAAAATGTCGCGATATCGCGACAATTTGCCAGAAAAGCCGATGCAAGTCGGAAGAGTCGCGATTTCACGACATCTTTGAGGATGACGTCAGAAAATTTAAAAATGTCGCGATATCGCGACAATTTGCCAGAAAATCCGATGCAAGTCGGAAGAGTCGCGATTTCGCGACATCTTTGAGGATGACGTCAGCAAATTTAAAAATGTCGCGATATCGCGACAATTTGCCAGAAAAGCCGTTGGAAGTCGGAAGCGTCGCGATTTCGTGACAACATTGAGGATGACGTCAGCAAATTCAAAAATGTCGCGATATCGCGACAATTTGCCAGAAAAGCCGTTGGAAGTCGGAAGCGTCGCGATTTCACGACAACATTGAGGATGACGTCGAGAAGTCTAAAAATGTCGTGATATCGCGACAAGTTTCAGAAGCCTGAAAGAAATGTCGCGATTTCGTGACAACATGGAGGATGACGTCAGCAAAAGCGAAATGTGTCACGATTTCATGACATGTATCAATTTCACGGAGGTAAGCGAAGGAAAGTGCAGTAAAGCAGAAAACGTCGCGATATCGCGACAGGTAACTATTTTTGGCGGGAAAAAGTCAAAAATACATGCAAAGTGACAGGTGTCGAATAAGCATGCAGCCAGTTCAGTAAAGTTAACTTGGGTCAGATCTGCAGTTCCAAGTGACAGGTGTTAGCATAAGATTAGAGAATACACTGCAAGAGTCGACTGGAGTTTCAAGTGTTAGTTTCAAAGCAATGCATTTAAGAGAAAAACGGCTGTTGCAGGGCCGTAATGCAGTTGGCAGGAAAAGGTGACAGCTTCACAGGGGAGCTACGAAACACAGCATTAAAGACAGAATAGAACAGTTGGACGGTTGTATCGAGAACTGATTGCAGAAGCATTGTTCTGTTGCGTATATCAAAAGTCATAGTTGATCGTAGAAGATAAAGGATACACAGTTTTCAAAAGATCAGAAAGAAGAACATCAGTGATCCGAGATACGCAAAAATACTGTCAGGATACCAGTCAGAATGTGCAGAGAAAAATGCTGTCAGAATGTCAGAGTGAGTCAGAAAGAAAGCGGCTAAAAGGCAGAACTTGTCAGAAAGGATCGACACGTTGTTTACAGCCAAGAATGCATGAGAAATTGGAGGGAAACTTTGAGCCGTTTGAAATTGATCCATTCGAGAAAAACAAATAAATGGACTCGAATGAGTGCAGAAGAGGGTAACTGCACTGTGCATTATTGAATACATAAAAAGGGCGTAGTGTGGTAAATAGTGCTGGATTAACAACAACAAGAGAACAAAAACCTGCATATTTATTGTAAAAATAACAGAGAGGTTTTTGAATTGATCAGAAGATATTGAGTCTCTAACAAGTCTCTTTATGCTTCTATAAGATAGATTGTTTGAGCCTTAGACCAGTGAGGGTCTTGTAAAAGAGAAGGCATTTTTATGTCATTATTTTGTTAAAAATTTGAAATCCAAGTGGGTGCCTGGTAAAAGGGGTTGGTGCTCCTTTCTGTTGCAGCAGAAAAAATCAGGGGTTGGTGCTCCTTCCAGTGGGTGCTGGAGAATTATTTGTAAAGAGAGAATCCTTGCAAAGACTGGATTTGGATTGAAGTCCAAACAGTCATTACTTGAGGAGTAGCCACATCGGTGAACCTCGTAAAATCCTGTGTTGTGTGATGCTCTTGTGTGATACTTGCATTATCTATTTTTAAGCTTGCACTATTAGTTTTAAAAGTTGCAAATTTAAGTTTTTAAATAGTTACACTGATTCACCCCCCCCTCTCAGTGTCATTGTAAGAATATCACAAAAATGAAAAAACATCGCGATATCGCGACATGTTGCTCTGTTGCGGTTAAGAAAAATAAAGTGTTGCGATATCGTGACATGTCGTGTTTTCGCGGTTCAAAATAACAAAAGTACAGCGAAAAGAAAAATGTCGCGATATCGCGACATGTCGCATTTTCGCGGCTCAGACAAGTGAAGTACAGTGGAACGAAAGAGCGTCGCGATGTCGCGACATGTCACGTTTTTGCAGCTAAGAGCAACAGAATGTAGTATGAAAAGAAAATGTCGCGATATCACGACATGTCATGAAATCACAGTTCATAGAGGAGAGAGAAAGACAAAGTGAAAAATGTCGCGATATCACGACATGTCATGAAATCGTGGCTCATAGAGGAGAGAGAAAGATAAAGTGAAAAATGTCGCAATATCGCGACATGTCATGAAATCACGATCAAAATAGTCAAACAGAGCAATATGTCGCGTTGTCGCGATGTCGCGACATGTGTTTTCATGATCTGAAGACGAGATGAAGGGCAAACAAGAAAAATGTCGCGATATCGCAACATGTTGGAGTTTCGCGACCTGAAGCAACCAAAGTGGATGTAGAAGAAAAGTGTCATGATTTCACGACAGAAAGCAAGAAGATGATGCAGAATGAAAGGGTGTCGCGATTTCGCAACATGTCACGTTTTCACGGACAAGTGCAGCGGGATAGAGCGAAAGAGAAAAACGTCGCGATTTCGCGACAGGTTGCATCTACGCAGCTCGAAAGAGAAAAATGTCGCAATATCGTGACATGTCTCATTTTTGCGATGCATGAATATGAACAAGGCTGCTGACAGAAAAATGTCGCGATATCGCGACATGTCTCTTTTTAGTGATACAGGTAGAGGAGCAAAGCTGCATACATAAAAACGTCATGATATCGCGACATGCTATTTTTTGTCACGATTTACAGGGGGCCGTTACAAAACATGTAGGGAAGCACTGAACACGTGGCACAGAGGCGTAGAGGATATGATAACGCTTCAATATTGACGGTTATAGTTAGCAGAGTAGACCAAGCATTTCACACTCGAGCAAGAAGCCAAAACAACAAAGAGGCGAGAAGACAAAATGAAGCAATTTGGGGAGACAAAACGATTGGACCTGGGAAATGAAACGAAGCGTCGCAGAGTGAAACAAAGGGCCATACCAAAAATATTAAAAGCAAAAGCCAATGACAGATACAGGGGTGGGAAACAGCTACGAGCAGAGTTGTAGAGCTGAAGGCGATAGGCCATTTTGGGCCTGCATAGGACCATTTTCCTTCATTTGTTTTGGTTTTGATAAACTGGAAGCTTCTGTTGTTGTAAACTGACATATTTTTAATACAGAAATTACAGAGAGTTGCATCTCATTGGCAAGAAAGAAGGAGTTATTCTCTGCATGCAAGATTGAATGTTTATCTTTCCCCTTTCTGGTTTTAGGCTTATAGATGGAGTTTAATGCAAGTTGTCTTGGTTGCTTCATGCAAATGTCTAAATCTGGAAATCGTAGTTAAAACCCTAGAAACCAGCACTTAGCTTATCTGGATTGTGCATGTTTGCAGGTTCAATAGGTTAGGTTGTATGCAAAAAACCTCATATCTTCGGTTTTGTCGAATAGGATTGCCACATTCTGAATGTATTTTAGTTCCATTCTCTTTGCATTTTATTTTCACTTCTTTATTTTTCTGCATTTTTATTTCATAGGAAATTTAATTTTATTTTAATTACAGTCATTCAAATAAACAATTGAAAATCTACCAAAATCTGAAAACAAAATAGTTTTATCATTAATATTGATTCACATCGAATTCATTCGGATCAAACGAACAATCATTGAAGTGTCAAATAAAATAAACTAGTTGTGCCCCTTGTTTACAGTTACTTGCAATCACTAAGGTATTCCAAGCATTCAAATTGAACAATATTATTTGTGCAAAATGCTAACATACGGGAGACCTTGGAGAAGTTACTTGTTTAATTTCTTTGCAAGAGGGGATTTGGAGCCCAAATCCTATTGGAGAGTGTGTTTTCACAATCGGGTGAAAATACCACTCAACGGAAAGCATGGCTATTTACAGGGTTTTTATGAAAACCAAGGCAGGCAAAATAAAAGGTTTTATTTAAAACCATGGTGGGCTTATGTGGAAAGGGATTTTCTTAAAAGGCAAGGTGGAATTTTGTTTCATCGAAAAAGGACCTCCGGTGATGAAGATATTAAAGTTTAAAGTTTAAGTTTAAATTAATGGAGAGCCAACCTATGTGCAATTAATGGAGGTTGGCATATATATATATATATATATATATATATATATATATATATATATATATATATAAGTTTAAATTTATTTCGAAAAGGGGGTATATTATATATCGCCGGAAAGCTTATTTTGAGGGCTATTGGACTAACTTATTTAGAAGGAGAAATAAGGTGTATGTAAAGAGATATTTTTGATTTTGCAAAGGGGTTCCAAAAGTGAAGTTTGCCTTGTTCTTTTACAAGAGGATTAATTCTTTCATGAGGTGACAAGGTATGCAATATTATGATTTATTTTATTTTATGGTACAAGTGGTTTTTGGAGTGAAAAGGTTATGCAATGTTTTGATTTATTTTATTTATGGTACAAGTGGTTTTAGGAGAGATAAGGAAGTTGTGCAATTAAAGGCCTTGGTGATGATTATTGAAAATTGGAGTAATTTTGATTATTTTGTGATCTACTAATCCTTGTGAAGATTGGTAAAATAATTTTGTGATTGTGGCAGATTTATAGAGGTTTTTTCTCATATTCATAAAAGGTATGGGCACATTCTCCTATTAATTGTTTATGGTGGTTGATTTCTGAAATATCATTGGAGGTAAAATGATTGTTTGTGGTTTCCTTTTCGAAAGTGGATAGTTGAATGCTTCAAGTTTTTTTGAATTGAGAGTTGTGTCTAAACCTTGTTTGATAAGCATAATTTTTGAAGCCCATTGGTTGTGAAATAACTTGAGTTAGAAAATAATATGAGTATCATTGTTATGTGAGATTTGTGGTTGAGCATTGTTGGAAACATTTGAGTTGGTTGATACATACTTGCACTAGGGTTGTGAGAGAGAGAGTTATCCCTTGTGGTGATTATTTGAGTTGAGTTGATTGAGCCTAGTCAAGTGATGTGTGAAGTGATTGTTCAAGTCCTATGAAATAAACTATTCCATTATTCTGATTTGAGTTGAGAGTAAGATTAGAACATATTGAGTCTCTAACAATTCTCTTTATGCTTCTATGATATTGACTTGAGTTGAGTTGAGGTTGATTTGAGTTAAGATTGAGATTAAAACATATTGACTCTCTAACAATTCTATTTATGCTTCTATGAGTTGATATTGATATTAGAACATATTGAGTCTCTAATAATTCTCTTTATGTTTTTATGAGTTGAGTTGAGTTGAGATCATTGTGGATCATCGTTGTCATCCATTGAAGAGTACATTGCCATTAATTGTTGAGTTTATTTTGATTAATACTTGAGCATGAGTGATTGAGCCTTTGAGAAGGCCTTTGGGACAGATTTGAGGATAGTGTTGAGACAAATTTGAGGATGGTGTTGGAACAGATTTGTGGATAATTTTGGGCAAGTTCTTGGTGAGCTTTCTAGAGCAGATTTGGGCAATTTCTTGGTGAGCTTGTTAGAGCATATTTGGACAAGTTCTTGCTGAGCTTGCTAGAGAAGATTTGGGCAAGTTCTTGGTGAGCTTTCTAGAGAAGATTTGGACAAGTTCTATGTGAGATTTTTATTCAGCATTTGACAAGTTTTGTGTGAGCTTGTTAAGCAGGTTCTATGTGAGCCTATTGAGTAGGTTCTTAGTGAGCCTATTGATAGATATTTAGAGGTGACAGAGTATAGAGGACAAAGTCTTAGTGGATAGAGATCCAGAAGCCAACATAGTTGAAGATATATCTGAGTGAGGAGTCTTCAAGTGGAGAGAGGTCCACTAGTCAATGCAGCAGAGAGACAGAGTCTTCTAGAAGATCACATAACCAGAGCAGAAGGGGAAAGAGTTCTCATGTGGAATAGATCCATGAAATTAAGATTAAGGGATCAACATATCCTTTGGACAGAGATCCGTAATGGGAGTGATTTCCAAAGATATTTATTGAGAAAGTTTTAGTAAAAGATATTCTCCATAGAGAAAGTTTTAGTAAAATTTTTAGTAAATATTGTAAAGTTTGATTGATTTGATTTGATTTAAGTTGATATTGAGATTATAACATGTTGATTCTCTAAAAATTATCTTTATGCTTCTATGAGTTGATTTGAGATTGAGATTAGAACATATTGAGTCTCTAACAATTCTCTTTATGCTTCTATGAGTTTATTTGAGTTGAGATCATTGTGGATCATTGTTGTCATCCATTGAAGAGTACATTGTCATTCATTATTGAGTTTATTTTGAGTACTACTTGAGCATGAGTGATTGTGCCTTTGAGAAGGCCTTTGGGATAGATTTGAGGACAGTGTTGAGACAGATTTGAGGACGATGTTGGGACAAATTTGTGGATAATTTTGGAAAAGTTCTTAGTGAGATTGCTAAAGTAGATTTGGGAAAGTTCTTGGTGAGCTTGCTAGAGCATATTGGACAAGTTATTTGTGATCTTGCTAGAGCATATTTGGGCAAGTTCTTGGTGAGCTTGCTATAGCAGATTTGGAAAAGTTCTATGTGAGCTTGTTATTCAGCATTTGACAAGTTCTGTGTGAGCTTGTTAAGCAGGTTCTGTGTGAGCCTATTGAGTAAGTTCTTAGTGAGACTATTGACAGATCTTTGGAGGTGATAGAGTATAGAGGACAAAGTCTTAGTGGATAGATATCTAGTAGCCAACATAGTGGAAGACAGATCTGAGTGAGGAGTCTTCAAGTGGAGAGAGGTCCACCAGTCAATGCAATAGAGAGACAGTCTTCTAGAATATCACATAGCTAGAACAGAAGGGGAAAGAGTTCTAAAATGGAAGAGATCCATGAACTTGAGATTAGGGGATCAGGATATCCTTTGGACATAGATCCATAAACATTGTAATTGAGAGTGATTCCCAAATATATTGATTGAGAAATTTTTAGTAAAATATTTTCTCCGTGGAGTACCTCACATTGAGAGAACCACATTAAATCTTGTGTCTCAATTGTGTGTGGTGACTTGTGCTCTTGCTTACTACTGTTATCTGAGTTATTAATGGACAATGCTATATTTGGTTATTGCAATTAAGGACACAAATTGATATTGGTTTGGAAAAAAAGTAATAAATGGTTTTATATTGTTCACCCCCATATCAGTATAAGCTTGTGTTCTTCACATTAATCTGAATAAGGACATCATTCAAAATTCCAACCACATCAACCATCGATCTAACCAATTTGACCACTTCACTGTTAGAGGGAATAGGTGTGAATCCTAACTTTTGGCTAATCTTGAGGGGCATGATGTTAGCCGAGGAACTTGAATCTATCAAATAATTATGCATATTTTTACCTGCGATTCTAATGGTTATGAGGAAATGAGACAACTCTCATTTTTCTTTTCTCAAAACTAATTGGGGCTTGGTAGCTTTGACTTCATGAATTTGACTAGGAGGATTCAGTATTTTCCCAAGACTTTCTCTTGTCCCATCAATTGAGCTACCTCAAACATCGAGATGTTAGCCTTGGTATTTTCATATCCTATTCTAAATCATAAGTGGACCTTTTAGAATCTAGCATCTTTTGTGTTGGTTTGGATACTTCAATAACAGGAGGTAGAGGTGGATTAGCATCACATTTCATGTCAAGAGGAAGTAAGGGGTTGTTTGGAGGAGTAGAGAAATTTTTGGGATCTTTAGAACTCTTTGTGTAATACCTATGATTTCCTTTCCCAAAATTTTTAATGGCTTGGAATTCCAAAGTTTCATCATCTTCTTCTCCAAATACCTCTATGTCATCCTCCATTTCATCATTCTCTTGATAGTGAATCACTTCAGTCACCAAAGCATCTTGCTTCCCTTGGAAACAATGGGTCAATTCATCATCACAAGGTTCCAAAACACCATAATCTTCCAAAGCATCTGCCTGATTGGCTACGAGGTTAGGTATGCACCCATTATTGGGTTGAGTATTATATGGTCATGTCCTCCTATGATTATGATTCTGATTCAGTATAGGAGTTTGGTAAATTTGTTTCTGTAGACGGACTATGGCATTGCCTTCTTTGATAGCGATTTTATTTAATTCTTCTAATTCAGAATTAGATCCTTACGGTTGGGGCATCACCATGTCGGATCCACTAGCATTTACTACATTGGAAACCTCTGGACTAGCTATGATGACTTGATTATGAGAATTTAGGTTCCACCAAGGACCTCAAATTTTAAAACATGTGATCATAGGATAAGTCATTGAGGTTTGAGCATTAATCGCCTCGAATTCTAGAATATTTATCTGATTATTTGCCATCATTGGTGTGGTGGGTGGAATGGTTGCGTTAGGATAAGTTGGAAAAGATGAATGTGCGAGCATGGGAGGGTATGATTGATGATATGGTAATGTGTTCATCATCGACATTTGTGATGTCATCATTTGATTCATCATGGTAAACTGAATGTAGGGGCCATATTGTCCCATCATTGGGAATTGAGGCATCCCTCTGCCTTGCGATGTCATTTTTTATTCAATTGTCATGGCTTCCGCGTATGCTAGGGCAAGTGTTGTAACCTAAGGGTTTCTCCTAGTGAACATGGCTATCATGAGATCTAGAGCTACAAAGTATAATTGCAAAGCCACAATGACATCTACCATAAAGTGACGAGTTACATTTGCATAAATATTTTGAAACCTCATGTTAAATGTCGTAATTAGCTCATTCAGATACCTTTTGTAGGACATAAATGATTGTATATGATTTTAGAATCTAAAAATGACCTAAACTGATTGAGAAAGGCTACCTCTAGCTGGGTCCACGAAGTGATGGACCCTACGGGAAGATTCCTATACCACTCATGAGCCATTTGGTCAAAAAATTTAGAAAAAAGTCGATAAGAGACGTCTTCATGATTAAATCCTTGTCTAATAATATGGTATTTGTAAATTTGGACATGTTCCTCAGCTGTAATGGGACCATCGTGCACAAATTTGGGTATCGACCTCTCAAGATGTCTAGGTATGTCATGGACATCCCCAGGTATATTCAAGGGAGAACTTTGTGCACCATACCAGGGAACTGGTGGTTGGGCCATGTTATTCAATGGTAATGACCCTATGGGAATAGTAGAAACTATCACAATGATGGGTATAGATACACTTGGTGTAGCTGCCACAATAGAAACAATGGGTGAAGACCCACTAGATGTACTTGAACCTAAATGTGATCCTAGATCAAGTATGTCAGGTGGGATTTCAATCTCTTGAGTTTTACTTTTCGACTTCCTATTATTAGGAGTAAGACTTTGAAAGATAGTTTCCCCAGTAGTTTTAGACCTAGTAGAAATATGCTTAAATGGGTCCAGTTTGGGAAACTTAACTATTCTATCAAGGCTTCTCACAAACCCCTAAAAGTAAATATTAATAATGATGTACCTGCAAGCACAATAAGGTGGAAATAAAACCAACCACGTTAACCGTTAGAAATATCTAAATCACAAAGCAATAAAGAAGGCCCTTCTTCTAGTGCCAAAATGTTGAGTGAATATTTTCCCTATTGTAAAATGATCACCACAAATAGAGTATTCAGTTGAAACTCTCTCTTGCAAAGAAATTAAGTGGAATCACCCATTTCTCCAAGGTTCTGGTAAGCAAACATTTGTGAGTATATATAACTAATGAAAATTGAAATAGCAACAAATGTATACCAGAATGAACTCAAATCTGCAAGTGATAATCAACAAGGGGCCTTGACTGGTTCAAAAAATGCTTAGAAATTATTATCTTTAAAACCTTCAAAATGTAAAATATTGATTCCTTTTAGTGCTCTTGATAATAATATGATCTACCCTGAATCCCAATCGGTAAGCTCCTTTATCTTCAGATTAAAAATTTCCAAATGCGAAAGTGCATGTAATAATCCACTTCATTTTAAAATTTGTGCCTTTAATGTGTGGTTCATTTTAAAGTTAGTGGATTCATTTTATCTTCATTGTAAGTGTTCCACTATCCCTATGTTAAAATTTGGTGTTAGTAAAATTTAGTAAGTTAGCATGTCAACGTTTATTTGCTTTATCTACCTTAGTGTGAATTTGGCGTTAGTATCCCCTCCTAAATATATATATATATATATATATATATATATATATATATATATATATATATATATATATATATATATATATAAATATTCCGAATATTAGATTAATGTAACTTGGAGGTGCAGAAATTCTAGATAAGGACCAGAATAAAAGTAAATGAACAAGAAATGCAAAAATGAAATTCTGGAAAATGGACCAGAATGAATATTAAAACTAAAGCAAATAGAAATTCTGGAAGGACCAGAATGGAAAAGAAATAACAAAAATTCGGAAATGACCAGAATGTAAAAATGAAAAGCAAAAATTTTGGAAATGACCAAAATCAAAAAATGACACTCTGAAATGGAAAACAGATTAATCTAAAATACCAAAAATAAACAATAGAAAATTATCTACAAGGTTAGTTGGAAACATAAAAAAAATGACATCAAATTTTGGTTAGCAATCCCCTCCCTGCAAAACCCCAAGTTATGAGATAAATCTAAGACAACCTCACCTAACAAACCTACAAAACAAGCACAATCAGATTAGACCAAGTGCAAGACTCAAAGGATAAAATGTATTTGCATTATATTTGACATTCACCTATTGTAACCCATTTAATGGCATAAACAAATAGATACAAGCCAAAAATAATGCAAAAAAGATACACAGTAAAAGCAGTAGTCCTAGACGTATTCTCCTTTTAGTTTTGCTCACAAAGGTTGCTCTTGCCAAAATGGAAGCATTATATTTCCAAAATGTTCTTGTTACACAAATTTCCAGCCCCGCATACAATGGCCTCATTGGGATTTTAAAAGACACGAAGTCCCTTCGTTTCCTCTTCTCATACTTGGTGATGTTAAAATAAATAATGACAAAACAATAAAACAAATTACATTATTTTGTCATCTTCTATAACTCTTCAATAACATCAACAAATATTTTTTTTTCACCCCTTATAACTCCCATAGATCTCTTTATTAAAATTTAATAAAGAACCTTAATACTTATATTATATAATATAAATTTTAAAGAACTTTATTAAAATCTAATATAGAACCTTAACAAAAATATTATATAATGTAAATTTTAAAGGATTTTATTAAAACTTTATAAAAACTTTAAAACTTTACATTATATTTATATCCAGGCCTTATATTTCGCCCGCTTCCATATACTATAATATGTATTAAAATCAAAGAAGTTTGTTACCATCCCATATGCCATATAAAATAATAGCATGAAGCTCTCGCGGATGATATTATACAATCAAACTTATTGTTAACACAAAAAAATTTCACCTCTAGTTTCATGTGCACGGCTGCCATGTCGATTCCACTAGTTTCATGTGCACGGCTGCCATGTCGATTCCACACATGTCGCCTGTTGCCTTTAATGGTTTCCACTAGCAAATACAGAAAAATTCGTCTACCATTCGATGTTTGAATTCTGCTTCCTCCGAGCATCAGTCAGCACAAAAAAAAATCTCTGCTCCGTTACTCGCTGCTTTATGAATAATTGTTAGGGTTAGGATTTTTTTTTGCTGCCACATCATTGCTCTTCTTTTTCGACATGTAGTTGTACGTCCTAGAAAATTCTCTGCCCTTTGCATATCATCCTAGTTGTATTTCTGGGTGCCAGAGTTGTCGCTGTAGAGTAACGTCATCCATGTAGGCACCGTTAAATGGGTGCCTCGTTGTTTTATTGGTGGTCATAGATCTTGTTGGTTCGTTGTTAGTTCCGTTACTCAGCGCCTGTTAGCCACGTAGCCAATCACCCGAAATTATCATCTGAATTCACTCCACACTACACTACAAACTTCGAAAATTACCGTTATAAAATACTCCATGTGGGCTGTGCTCTCCATCCGGGAAAGCTATGGGATCCGCTGTGTTTTGCGCTAATACTCATGGCGTTGTTGTCGTTTTGTTCATGCTCATCCAACGCTGTCCAACTTTGTCAAAGGTAGGTCCTCATCGTTATCGGTAATTTCTCTAAACCACCATCATCATCAAAGCATGTAATCGTTTACTGTTCAAGGGACTATCAATGTTGGCTTCGTATTCGCTATTTGTAGCTAGCCTGGCGTCCGATATGGTGAAGCTGGTGTTTTTTTCTTATTATAAGAAACTTTCCTTTTTATTTAGAACCTGGTCCATGTCATCTTTAACACAACCAAAATGTCTGTTCGACATGTATCTCTGGCGTCCAATTTCCCGGTAAGTGCGACGATGTTCTGTGGGTGTATTCTCCTATGGACTGCGACCCTGCACATTTCTGCCCGGCTATAAAAAATTGTCGCTGATTTTCATCGAAATTCAGTTATTTCGATTTCCCAACGTCCATTTGTGTCGATCATGGTTCATAAACTATTAGTTCGTTTGACTAGACCAACCCGACATCATGTTTTCCCTGTGTTCACGCCCACGTAGGGTACACTAGTGTAATATGTGCTATCTATGGGGTCCACATAGACGTACACAATCGTTGTCAGGGTCTATGGGGCTCCTGAGTTCGATACGTCCTCTGTGCCGTAGTATGGCATAAATGCCTCCGCCATGGTTTGTCCTCTTTACAACTCTCGTTGAATCCCTTTTGATCATAGATGATATGTTTGGTTCTCAAAATATGGATCAACTCCATAATGTCATGCGGTCTAGTCAACATAGAAGTTTTCCGTGTTTTCATAAGCCATGCTACCATGTCGTCGAAGAAGATAGTGCTTAGCTTGGATGCTCTGTAAACCTCCAAATAATGCCATGTTTTAAATCGTGTTTAATTATTTAGCATCCACGGTGTTCCATATGACAACTGACAGAGATCCATTTCACTCTTGTGTGTCGCCCCCCAACACCGATGTCGTTGATTACTGCTTCCGCTCATGACCGGCGATTCTCTGTCTCTATCGCCAATCCTCTAATCCATCCAACATCATGGCCTTAGACTCCGCTGTTATCTACCGTATACGATGTCACGGGGTCCATGTCTTTCGCCCATGCAATCGTCGAATCATGTTGTTACCGCCACGTATGCCTTCGAATGTTCGGGTCTCATTCCCGTCTAAGTCGCACGTTCTACCTCACCACCGTGTATCCGCGGAAACCCTCCCTTTGCCACTCTGTCGCGACCTGTCAGGACTCAAGGTTAAACCAAATTAGTATTAAAAATGAAGCCTCTTTTTTTTAAACTAATCAATCCTGCCTTTATTAAATACAAGTCTCATCTCATCATGAATTGCATTAAAACATTATAAAGGGTAAGCCTTTAGCCTATAGTAAATATATAAATATAGTTTATTTTGTTTTTTTTTTAATATATAATATATATATATATGATATAAACATAAACTATATATATATATATATATATATATATATATATATATATAAGTTTATAGTTTTATTTTTATTTTTATTTTTGATTTAGAATTATATATATATATTTTTTAAATATAAATACATATATATAATTTCATATATATATATATATATATATATTTCTTTTTTATTTAATCAAGTCATTAATATTTCCTTTAATACTTTATTTTAATTTAATTAAAGGAAATTAAACACCACCACTAAAACAAAACACAAGGTTAAATAAAACTATGACATGGAAAGAAAGCGAATGCATAAGACACTCAAAACAAGGCAAAATACCGACATAAGCAAACCAAAAGAAATCGATGAAAGCAAGGGTTTGAAGAACTAAGGTGACCCCATCCACCGCCATCATCATGAAATCATGATCTGAGAAAATTATTTCAAAGCTAAGGCTTGCATGCAAAGGATATCAATCAAGAAGCCCTTATGAGGTATGCGGAGGACACCTGTGAACCGTCAATCAAACCAACACTTCAACCAAACTAAAGCAAAAAGGTGGGTCCCCAATTTTAGGCCTAGTTGTGGAGCAGACACAACATAACCGTGGTCCCACCTCAATAAAATTTTATGCCAAGTGAGGGGGACCTCGAAGGGGCTCAAGATTGGAACCGTCGACTTCAAGCTAGAAAAAACTTGATGAAAATCGGTCAGTCTACTACCTTCACTTAAAATTTGTGATAGTTAAATAAAATTTATTTTTTTTTAATATATTTTTCAATGAGTTTACATAGGGTTTTATGGGAGGTCTTGGTCCCTAAAACTAAGTAGGGTTTGAACCTTAGACCTCTCAAAGAGAAACCAAAGCCCTTACTATTGCAGTATATTAAGATATACATTAAAATACATTGGACAAGTTATAGTACATAAGAGTATTAATAAATTATTATACAATATTTTTCCTTAAACAATAAGGTTGCATATAATACAATAAATTATTTCAAGATTAATTATTTATTAATTTTTATTTTTAAAGGTTTGGCAATGTGGTGGGTATAGCAACAAATAAAAGATGATTACTCTAAGGCATGGTGAATCAATAGTAAATGGAAAGTAGTTGTATAAGTGTCACCCAAGTACAAATCTTCATATTATGATACATGCTTTTACTATTGTGGTTTGTTGAAATATCCTTATAATAGTATCATGATGTAATAATGGTGGATTCAAATAACCATTTATTTAAAATAATATTTTCAAAATATTTGTACAACTTGATTTTAAAATAAATATATATTTTTTAAATATACCAAATAATTATATAATATATTTACCTTAGAATAAAATTTTGGTTTGATGATTTATTAAATCATTATATTTGTTTATGATCCAAAATGGAAACCACTGATTTAAAACTCTTTATCTTATAGAGGTTCAAAAGTCACAAATTATATTAATGTGAAGAACAATTCTAGATCTTGGATTTCTATCATTAACTTGGTTGAGAAAGAGGACTTTAAATTGATGAGCTCCAAAATATACTTAAAGGATTATAATTAAAAAAAAAAAATCGAAGGAGGAGTTGGTTTAGAATATACCAAAAGATGGCAATACTTGATTATTATGGGATATGAGGATTTAGAACAACTAAAAGGCCCTACTCTCAAAGATATTTATAGAAAGAATGGTTGTTCATTTGAGACCCTCCATAATGCCTCAAGATTCTTTGGTTTGTAGTTCAAAGTAAAATTATTATAGGTGATATTCTACATATAAGAGAGTAGTATGTTCCTTTTAAGTGCCTTGTTAGGATGGAAAGAGGAAACTGTTTCTTGGAGCTCTTCCATAGATACCTTCTTCATCAAGCTTTTGTTTTTCCCCTGCATGATAATTGATGGAATATTTTACAAAAGCTTATCTTGTACCTCCTAATATTACCTAGTATCGAAAAATATATCCTTGAAATTATTAACTACTTCCTTTCTTATAGCTTCTTCATCCTCAATATTTCTCCTATATGGAGTTAAAATAATTTTATTGTGACGAAAAGAAAAAATTGTTTTTGTTGTAACATGATTTTTTTTTGTATTTCTATCTCTTTTATTGAGCCATTTATCTCTAGATTTTTGGAACCAATATGATTCCTCCTTTTCAATGCATTATGATAATAAGAAAGTGATTTTTTATTTCACATAAGAATCATGATCCATTCCATTAATTTCTACTATCTCTTGTATATTTTTGAGCTTGGATTTAATTTCTTTCTTTTCTTTAAAATACTACCAAAATATTTGGCATTCCAAATCTTCATTTTCTCCTTTAAATATTTCATCTTTCGAACAAACCTATATATATAATATACTGCAAATTTTGATTCATCCCACCATAATATTGTCATCTAGAAACAATCATGGTCTTACAACCACATAGACTGGAAACCAAATGGCTTTGGATGACCATTATTAGGTAAATCAAAAGTAAAAAAAGTTTTGTGATATGATCTTTCTCACAATAAAATAGTTTGTATACTTTATTTGCAACTATTTATTGGATAATAAAAATCTATCCAATCTTTCTACTATATGAGTTTACCCAATGCATATATAATACCATGTATATTGAAAACTTGAAGGACTAACATCAATGAAGCAAAATATTGCATTGATTTAGTCCATCCTATAATACCATCTTTTCCAAAGGAGATAGAAGAATGTTAAAATCACACCCAAGAATCTATAGATCACAATGAATCATCATTGATTTTAATAAAAATATGCTAAGGTCCTTCCAGCATCTTTCATGAGGAGTAAATATAGTTCGAATATATACATTTATAACTCCAACTTTGATGTTGTCTCCTTTCCTATAAAGTAATCCAACAACCCAAATATTGTTTGATTCTAATAATTGTCCACCCCATTTGCATTTGTCTCATATTATTGCAATACTGCTTGAATCTCCTATAGAATAAATTGCTAGACAATCACCCATTTTCAAAATCTTCTTTAAAGCATCATTACATTTTTCACTACTTAATTTTATTTCTTTTATTAAAATAAACTTAGGACTATAAAAATTTATAACTCCCTTAATAACATTGTTTTAGGGGTCTTATTCATACCCATAATATTTCATGATATCATTTTCATCATCAACACTTTTTATTTTTATTAGTGGGTTTAGCCCCACTTCTTGTTAACACCTATGATATTTTTATTTCTCTTCCTTGATCAATATCCTTTTGAGTTTCCTTTTATCTTTGTTTATGTTTTGATGGACTTCCTCTCCTTTTTCTATTCCTACTAATACTTTCATCTTCATCAGACTCTTTTATTTTTCATATTGTTCGTCATGAGATTTACCTTCTAAATATTTATGTTACACTAAAGAATCTAAAGTGCAAGGAATAACCTCATTAGAATTTTCTTCTTTATGTTACCCTAAACACCCTAAATTGTATAGATGATCCTCCATAGTCATTACTTTCTTATGTTGGCCTGAAAACCCTAAAGTTCCTTGGAGATCCTCCATATGATTTTCTTTATTATATTGCTCTTGAAGCCCTAAGTACTACTTTATTTTTTATTGTAACGAGAAGTTTCATACTACCTAAGGAAAATAAAGATAATTTACCTAGATTAAATTTGACCTCCTTCACCTCATTTGCTTTAAAAGTATCCTTCCTATCTTCCTTTGCTTTAAAATTTATCTTTCATTCTTCCTTCGCACCTTTAGATCCTTCTATTTTTGAACTTGTGCATTGTGCTTCCTCATCCCTCATATCATATTTTCCTTCTATTGGTTGATTCAAGTGAACTATAATGGACTTTGTCATCTGATGATGTAGAGAGGTTCTTCTTACCACTTTATTAGGAGTGAAAAATCCTTGTTTTGACCTACCTTCTCCTATGATATGGTCTCCTTGTTTCATATTGAAGTTTCCCTCATACCCAAAACTTTCTATCTCTTTCTCCATCAATTTCACTTTATAATATCTTGCCATGTGCTTGATTTCATGGTATTTGGGACATTGGAATGGAATGATTTCATAATCCATTTGTTGATCCCATTCTCTTTATTTAGATTTAATTCTTATGGATTGTAGTAAAGGTTTTGAAATATTCATGGCAACACATTCGAGTGTATACAACATATCTTCTCTCCTTAGAAGTTGGTTTGTCATAGATGAATTCACCTAGAGTATTATTGATATTCTTCAAAATATTCTCATTGACGAGTTGATTAGGTAGTCCAAAAATTCTAACCCATACTTAAAGCCTATTAATAGTATCTATCTCCACAAAAAAATCCTCACTCCAAGGTCTTAAATATAACGCATATTTGCCCCTAAACTAGGGGCCTCCATCCATTATTTTATCCCTTATTTTTAAATTGGAGAAAATAATGAGGAAAAATCCTTTTGGAAGAAAAGTCATGGAGTAATTTGAATTCAATCCCATTTCCACTTGATCCAATTTTGAATCTCATAAAAACCTGGCCAATATCCATGAAACTTACATATTAACCTTCTAGTTTTAAGAACCATCATATCATGCTCAATCATCTCATCCTTGATAATAACTTTTGGTGTAGTATTTGTTACATGGTTTACCATATATTTGCTCTTCCTCTTATTACTAATTAGACCATCCATACTTCCAACTAGGCCATCCTTACTTTTAGTAAGAAGCACTTTCAAAAATGACTTTCTTGTCATGTTATTTAGATTTTTTTACATGAATCCTTTAAATTTTCTCCTAAGATATGGAACAAGAAGTGATACTTGTTCCATGATTGCACTCTATTTTTTAAATCCTACTTCCTACTTACGCTTCCTCACAGTTACTCTTAACTCATATTCAAAATCATATAATATATTAAATATATATAAATGATTTTTCATATAATCTAATTAATACAATATTAATAATATTAAATTTATATTTATTAATTAAAAATACATTAATAATTTTAATAACAAAAAAATATTAATTCACCAAATTGAAGTTTGAATGTTGCAAAGAATTAACGTTTTAAAACCTATGAGGGCTCGACTTTTCTTAAGTATAAAAGAAGTTGATTTAATTGAAGGATGATTTTGATGGATATAAATTTTTAACCAATAATCTGGGCACTTTTATCATTAATTAGTTTTTAAGATTTTATGAGTCTGAGGGTTAGGTGAATTGTTAAATGTTTGGCTAGTTAGACATTTATCAAGAAGACACTTAGGTTCAAACCTCGAAATCAACTTGTTTGAAAAGGTAATAGTCTGATTTTAATATTGTGAGTGCATGTAGACTAATGTTGATGATACCAATCTCGAGCAATCGATGGTCTCCTTCACAATGCGTGTCAGACCAACGTTGACAATATTAACCTCGAACGATCGATGATCTCCTTCACACTAATCAACAATCACAAACATAATATATTTGGTAGGAGCAACCCCTTAAATCTACGCATATCAATTACTAAAAATAATATAATTGTGACTATCTTTTTTGTAACTGTATCGCTCCAAATTTTTCGCATCCCTACCTTCAGGCTATTGGATCCGCGCCCGGAAGGAGGATGGGAAAAGGATGGTGCGGTACCTCGGACGAGAGGACTTTACGAAGGTCCCGCCTCTCAAGGGAGGTGTGTTTTGGTGATTTTTCGACGGATGGTGGGTTCACCAGGAAACATTTGGCGGTAGCTTCCACGCCTAGGTTTTTGGAATGTGTTTTGATGAGTTCGTTTTATCCTTAAGCATTCATCCTAGGTTTGGCCGAATGAATCTAACTTAATCTATAGGAAAATGCAATTTAAATGAATACAAAAAACAGAGTAGAAAGCAGAAAACAGAGAATTTGCAGGAGGCCAATGGAGATTACCTGATCCGGAAGTCTAAAGAAGTTTCTGATGCTTGAAGCAGTCTGGATCGCCTGAGATTCGACAGAATCGCCTGCAATCTGACAAAATCGTCCAAACTGACAGGATCGTCTGCAATCTGACGAATTCGTCAGAGACCTGCAAAACAGAAAATAGGTGCAAAATGCAAGGAATTCTACTGTGCAAACAGAGGCAAACTACATGAAATTGCAATATGAATACTGAACGATATTAAAAAAATGGAATTTAAAGCAAATTACGGTACTTTAATGGCAGAATATGATCTTAACATGCAATCTAGACTAGATGGGTGAACTCCAGATGCATACTAACATAAAAACTGAGTAACTGATCTAATTTATAGCAGAAAATGACAAATAAAAGGTCGAGAAAAGCAAACTCTAGGCACTGATTGCCTCGATGTGGACTACAGTCGAGATCGTCTCGCATCAGTACGAAATCGTCTCGAATTGTACGGGATCGCCTCCGATCTTGACAGGTTCGTCGACGGCGATAGGTGCTGGCTCCGGTTGAAAATTGGTGATGTACCTGCAATAAAAATACTATGGAACTAGTGTAGAAGCAACATTCAGATGTCTTGACGCAGAGGGATTCAACTTGCAGATAAAATTCAGCCAGGGGTTGGGGAGGGAATGTCCTAGAGTTTAAATAGGCATAGGGGAGTTGTTGGGGGGTTGGAGATCATCCCAATTTGGGAGATCTCCAACGGGGAAGGGTCCCAACGGCGCAGACACGCTTCTGCCCGAATTGGAGACCCGTTGGAACAGAGTCTATCTATGCAAATTCAGCTTTGCGACAAAATCGTCTGGACGTTCTAGTCCGTACGAAATCGTCAAATCTGGGGCGATATCGTCTGATCGGCGACGATATCGTCCAACGGTCAAAACAACCTCTAAAAATGGCGTAAAAAAGGGGAAACGGGTTTCTCGACGGTTAACGAGCGGTTTGGGAGGTTAAATTTGAATTTAAATTTATTTACTAAGGTGAATGTAATTATTCCAATTTGACTGCGCCAATTTTAGGGTGCTACATTTTGCCCCCTCTTTAGCGAATTTTCCGAAGAAAATGCGTTAAAGAAGATTTCTTCTCGATCTACGAGAAAGCAAAAATTATTCCCATTTTTAGGCGACGATTCTTGGTCGAATCGTACGACAACTTACTATGGTGCCCCCTCCGTGTTTTTACCCAAATCGAACGTTTGAGGTAAAAACGCGAAAAAGCAAAATTAATTATTGTTGAATAAAATTAAGAAAAATAGGGTAAAACCCTAATTCATTGTTACTGTTCATTTTACTGTTTTAGAGCTCTGGAGCAAAAAATGGTTGAGACAGCGCACAGATCTGCAGAGGTCCGACGCGGTCTACGGGTAAGGGTCTAAACTCAATTTAGATTGATTTAAGTTGCTTTTACATGCTTTTTAAGTGATTTTTTAGATGAATTTTGAGCATCGCGGCCGTTTTTGGCCGTCGACGTCGTCGGGACGAAATCGTCCCGATTTCGACGAAATCGTCTCAATTTCGGCAATTTCGCCCGAGGGCGAAATCGTCGAAAGGGGGACGATTTCGTCAAATTAGAGACGATTTCGAACTACGAAATCGGAGACGATTATGCTCAAATTTGGGACGATATCGTCCAATAGTGGGCGATATCATCAATTGCAAAAAATTGATCTTTAAGTTGCATTATTGATTACTGGAATTGTTTATTAATGATTGTTTGTTGTTTTGTTGTTTATGTTTGCAGAGAGGATTACTAAAAAGCAGAGAGTGGAAGTACGACGGACTGAGAGACGACTTGGCCGCTCTCACCCAGGCAGAGCGGGATCTACTGGCACAGGCTGGATTGCAGCATGTGGCAGAGATGCCGCAGGTTTCCACAGACATGGGGCTACTGACAGCCCTAGCAGAGAGATGGTATCCGGGGTCTTCATGCTTTCGGCTACCGACAGGGGAGATGACTCCCACACTAGAGGATGTATGGAGGATTTTGAGAATCCCCATACAAGGACGGATGATCACACCTACGGCCAATCAGGGCCACGCGATGGGACGGCTGTGCGGTGACCCGAGCTTCGCCCTGGAGAAGGGCGAAGTTAATATCGAGGCACTGCGCCAGATGCCTGGGGCATCTAGACTGACACGGGTTCTGGCTGGAGTAGTTGGTGGACTTCTGCTGTGCCACCAGAGCGGGTGCAGGGTGCCGTGGATGCTCGCAGATGTGATCTGCGACATGCGGGACCACGGCTACAGGTTTGCTTGGGGCAGCTTTGTACTATGTCGGCTGTACAGGATCCTTTACGGGGTCGTGTACAAGGGCGGGCGATGTCTGGTGATGACATCGCTACTACAGGTTTGGTGCTGGGAGCACATTGCGGTGCGGAGGCCGGTAGGGCTTCCACTGACAGGGGTAGACGGGGAGAGGCCCCGGAGTCTCCTACCGGTGGCTCCGAAGAGGGTCACAACGGCGGATCGACCCTCCGATGTCCCGGAGACTACCGGATGACCTTGTCCCGGACCGCATCACCCGGAGGCCGTGGAGGCGCAGATCCGGGGTGGGCAGAGGATGGACAGGAGCCGGCTCGCATCAGGTGAGTCTCCTGGCTGAGGATGGAGAGGGGAGAGGTGGAGCTCCACCGCTACGACCGAGTTTTGCGATAGTTCGGTCTACAGCAAGGGATCCCATCTCTCAGGGATTACGAGTTTTCCCGGACCGTCCGGGATAACACCACTATTAGCGGGGCTCCAGACATGCAGCGATTCTGGAGCCAAGACTCAGATGATGCCCCCATCCAGCCAGTGGATGGAGACGACGCAGGAGTAGCCGACGGCTACGATGCCTGGTATGCAGGCATCCGCCCTCCTCGGATGACGAGGGCACAGGGTCCGATCCACGCAGTCATGCGTCGGATAGGGAGGCAGCGCCAGGCGACGATAGAGGCAGCCCAGGGTCACGGCGGGAGAGATCAGAGGAGGCCACAGGCACAGGAGCGGCAGAGAGAGAGGGAGAGGAGGGAGGCGAGACCCCCATCTCCACAGAGGCCACCATCGCCTGATAAGGGCAAGGGCATGGACACAGGAGAGAGTAGCGAGATGGCTACTCTCTGGGCAGAGAGAGATCGTCTGCAGACTCAGGTGCAGACACTACAGGATGCGGCCGCACAACACCAGGCTGAGGTGTCACAGCTGCGAGACGAGAATGGGGGTGGAGGGGTGAGCACTCAGGAGCTACTGCGGTCGGTTTCTCAGACCGCATTCTATCAGGCGCTATACTACTAGGCAGTGCCGGAGGGCCAGAGGGTACAACTGCCGACTGCCATAGCAGATCCGATCAGGACAGGGTCATCGAGGAGCTCATCCCGATCGACGACGAGGACTCGCAGCACCACACATACCGCGATGGGACCACCTCGTCCTCTCGCAGGCGGGGGAGGAGATGAGGCTGAGAGCTCTAGGGGCTCTCGAGACACTGCTCGGAGGACACTTGATTGAGTATGCCAAGATATCGATTGTGGCATACCAATCTATCTGATATGATGTACATATATATTTTTGAGATATATATATAGATGAGATATATTTTTTTGGTCATATGACTTATGTTATGAGTATATTGATGATGCTTTGATGTTTTGATTGATTGATTTAATAATCGGATGTAATTATGTCGTTGGAAATATTATAATTTAAATGTCATGTCGTAATATTGATGAAATAATCCGATGTAACAAATTGGTTGTTTGTGATGCAATGATTTGATAAAAGAAAAGGGGACTTTTAACAATAATTTCAAAGGACATTGTCGCTATTATAGACCATTTCATGGAGTCGCCGCTCACTCGGTCGTCAAGCTAATCCCATTTATAGAAATATTGTGAAAAGTAAAAGAGTGCTTAAGAGACTGTCTTAAGACTTTGTTGTGATGATGCAAATGATGATGATGATGATGGTTTGTTTTCAGATTTCCATAAAATATTATGCATGAAATATTTGTAAAAAATGATTTTTGCTAGGCATAAATTCCTAAGTGTGATAAAATTGTTGAATAATTCCTTAGGAATTATACCGTCATTGCAAAATTGGAGGTTGACATAATGACATGAAATAATGAAAATGTGCATTCTTTTGAAAAGCAAAATTTGTGTAATAAAATGAAGTCATATGGTTTTTATGAATTTTGATAAATGAGGGAATAAAAATTGTTACAATGGTTTGCGCTAGGCATAGAATATGTAGGTATAGACTTATACCATCATCGCGGAAATCAAAGAAAATAGATAGTTTTATTGCATGATTGATTTTTGATGAACATAAAATATGAAAATGAGGACTTGCGCTAGGCATATAATTCCAATTTTGGTTTTAGAATTATACCATCGTCACGAAAGTTGATATGATATGTATGATATGTTTTGAAAGAAATTTGTGATTTTTCTATTATATAGTTGTCTTTTTAAATAATAATTGTACTTGATTATTCCAAACAAGTTGCAAAAAAATAATATTTCAAAGTATTTTGAAGACAAAAAGTTAGATTTATAAGGAATCCCATGTGCATATGTGCATTCATTTCCGATCTTGATTTATCATAATGATAGACAAAATCTCTCAAATACAAATGTGTGTGCAATTGTATGGTTCAGTTACCAGGTTTGAGCAAGATACTATGATACAAGTGATTTAAAGAAACCAAATAAGTGTTCATTAACCATGATGTAGATGCATATAACCATATTAGACTACTATGTAGATTGGATTATCAAGAGCTAGCTAATCCATAAGCAGACATAGGTTCGTACAAAAGAAGGTCGCTAATGTGATGGACATATCGCCACGCTAGGAGTTACCCAAGGCCAAGCAGAGTTGGGCACAAACCACTCGCTATGGGGCTTACCTCACGCTTTTCGAATAATTGAGAATTCCAGGGATTCAAGCTCATCAACCCTTCTTTTCTTTTAAAAGGGTAGGGAAAGGGATTTTATTGCTTTCTTGCTTTTGCTTTCTCGTATTTCTTTTGCTTGATAATGCTTGGAACATTGCTGAAATAACATTTTTCTTTTCTCTTTTTCTTGAATTTTTTCTTTTCTTTTCCTTTTTCTTTTTCTTTGCTAGGGATACTTGCTCAGATTAGTTGTAGAGCAAGGGATTTTTATTCTGGGTAGGGGTGAGCTTGTCCTTTTGCCAATTCTCAAAGATTCTAGACCATGTGCATGATAGGATAGCAGGGGAAACTTTTCACCCAAGAAATCAGTTCTACTATGTAGCAAAACATGGAAATTACAAATATAATCATTTTATTGTGAAAAGATGTGCTTGGTTTAAGTAAATAACAAGATCAATTCTCTATGCTCAAACTTTATTTAATTGAATTTTGTGGACTTTGATATAAGAGAGATTAGTAATCATGCCAGATAAAATCAAGATATTTATTGTTGTGAGTGTGCAAGTGAGGGATGCCAAATAAATGCTAATTGTATCCAAAATAAGTTGAAACATATAACTGCAATAATTGTAAGAAAATATATATACATGATTTTTTTTAGAAGTTGGGAGAATGTTGACTCTCTCTTTCTTCTGTATATTGTTTTGGTTTCGAAAGAGTCAAGCATATAGCTGTTTTTAGATTTTTATTTAGATTTTTGTTTTTGAGCAAAAAGAACTTAACAAGTGCTTTAAATAAATGCAATAGATAGTTTTGAAGATTTTTGGATGATTATGAATGTTTTTGATGTTTTTGAAATTTGTTTTTATAAATTGAAAGAAATATAAGAGAGTAACTTTGAACAAATATATACATGGATGAAATGACCAAATTCATGCATAGTAACGTTTGAGATGTAAAATATTCATGGGTTCTTTAAGTTCTTTACCATCTAAGGTAGATAATTTATATGCTCCCGATTCAAATTTTGCAAGTAATGATGTATGGTCCGAGCCGCTTGGGCTCAAATTTACCTTTAAGTTCTTTGGTTGCATTTGTATTTTTTTGATTTTCTTTTAGAACAAGGTCGCCAATCTCAAAGGATCGATGACGAACTTTCTTATTATATGCTCTTTTAAGCTTGTTTTGGTATGCACGGAGATGCTCCAAAGCATTGATGCATTTTTCATCTAAGAGTTCCAGCTGACTGAGTCTGCCAGCGCGATATTCATCTCCTACTTCAGTGTCTTGAAGTAGCAGAGCCAAAGAAGGAACTTCCAATTCAAATGGAAAAACTGCTTCGGCACCATATACCAAAACAAATGGTGAAGTGCCCGTGGGAGTCCGAACACTAGTGCGATAAGCCCACAAGGCTGGATATAATTGAATATGCCAGTCGCGGCCAGTTTTATTGACCAATATTTTGAGAATTTTGATTAAAGTTTTGTTAGAAGCTTCTGCTTGACCATTACCTTGAGGATAATAGGGAGTGGACTAAAGGTGTTGAATCTTGTATTTTTGGCATAATTTTTTAACATCTTTATTTTTGAAAGGAGTTCCATTATCAGAGATGAGATTGGCAGGAATTCCGAACCTGCAAATGATTTGATTAAAAATGAATTTAGAGACCTGTGAACCAATGCAAGAAGCTAAAGGCATAGCTTCAACCCACTTCGTGAAATACTCAGTGGCGGTTATGATGAACTTGTGTCCATCAGAAGACACAGGATTGATTTTACCAATAATATCCAAGCCCCATTTAGAAAAGGGCCAAGGAGACGAAATAGCTTGCAGCTCTTGTGCAGGCGCATGGACAAGGTCAGCATGTTTTTGACACTTGTCGCAATGGCGCACATACTCATGTGCATCCGTTTCCATGGTAGGCCAAAAGTATCCTATCCGAAGGAGCTTTTTAGCAATAACACTACCACTAAAGTGTCCTCCACAAGATCCATCGTGGGCTTCACTCAAGGCTGATTTAGATTCTTCTAAATTTAGACATCTTAATAGGATACCTTCAAAAGATCTCCTATACAAAGTATTGCCAATTATTACAAATCGACTTGCTCGCCGACGTAATAACCGACGCTGGTTTCTATTAGAATTAGCAGGGAACGTCCCATTTTGGAGAAAATCAAATATGTCTGTATACCAAGGTTCAGGAGTAGTTTCATTGATTAGAAACACATCCAAAGGCTCTAAGCATGACTTATTTGATGCGGGTTCTTGGAGTCGACGAATGATGATAGTGGCATATTCGTCGCCTAACTCCAAGGGCAAGAGGGATGCAATCTGCGGCCATAGCATCACCGCACAGTTGCTAGTTCGAGGAATGGCTTCCAAAGTAACTTGATCAAACAAAGACATTAGTTGTAAAACATAGGCCTTATATGGGCGAATTTTATCATCTCTGGTCTGATAAACTTCATTAATTTGGTTTATAACCAATTGGGAATCCCCAAAAACTAAGAGGTTTTTGATTTTTAGCGCTAAAGTGCACTCGTAATCCAAGGATTAGAGCTTCATACTCAGCAGTATTGTTGGTGCAAGCAAAGGTCAGTTTGAAGGACAGAGGAATAAGATGTTTTTGTGGAGATATTAAAATAATACCCGCACTCAGCCCCACTCATACATCGGGCTCCATCAAAGTATAAGGACCATTGTTCAGGATGGTCTCGCCTCTAATTGAAGGCATTCATCAGAAACTCGATGATGAGAGGATGAGTAGACTCTAAGGGTGCAGCAGCCTAATTGATCTCGCTATGATTTGACCCTTAACATACTTTTGTCCTATGAAGGTGAGATCAAACTCGCTTAGAGCAAGAACCCACTTGGCTGTGCGACCCGATAAATAAGGTCGACTCATGAGATATCTTAAAGGATCATATTTGGCGATGACATACGTTTTTTGGCTAAGCATGTAATGTCGTAATTTTTGCGTAGCAAACACGACTGCTAGACATAACTTCTCTAACGCTGTATAGCGGGTTTCATAACTGATGAAAGTTCGGCTAATGTAATAATTAGCACGTTCTCGCTTTTCATCATCAAGTTGAGCTAACATAGCCCCTAAGGCGTAATCTGAAGCATAAATATATAGAAGAAATGGGCGATCAGATTTAGGCGGTGAAAGCACCGGAGGATTAAGGAGATATTGCTTGAGAAGTTCAAAAGCTTCTCTACATTCTGTGTCCCAATTGAAAGGGACATCCTTCTTAAGAAGTTTGAGAAAGGGACCAGCTTTGTCCGCCAGCTTATCAATGAAGCGACGGATAGCTTGAAGTTTACCTTGTAAACTTCGTAGTTCAGAGATATTAGTGGGTGCGGGCATATCGCTGATGGCCGCAATTTTAAGAGGGTCAATTTCGATACCACGTAAAGAAACTAAAACCCCTAATAGTTTGCCGGATTTAACTCCGAATATGCATTTTGCTGGATTTAATCGAATGAGATATTCTCGTAATCGATTAAAAACTTTTCTTAAATCATCTAAATGATTATTTTCAATAAGAGAGCGAGCTATAATATCATCTACATAATCATGTAAGATATCATGCATCATATCATGAAAAATGTAGGTCATAGCCCGTTGATAAGTTGCACCGACGTTCTTTAAGCCAAAGGGCATCACTTTCCAGCAAAAGGTACCCCAGGGGGTAATAAAGGCTGTTTTAGCCTCGGTCTTCAGGAGCTATCCTGATCTGATTATAACCGGAGAATCCATCCATTAAGGACATCATCCCACTTCCGGTAGTGAAGTCGATAATTTGATCCATATTTGGAAGAGGAAAGTCATCTTTAGGGCATGCAACGTTAATATCTCTAAAATCGGTGCAAACCCTAACTTTGGTAGCTTCTTTCTTAGTGACTGGAACTACATTTGAGATCCATTCAACATAATCAATAGCTTGTATGAAGATAACATTCAGGAGTTTTTCTAACTCCCCTTTGACTAGCAGAGCCACTTTGGGATGCATTTTTCTAAGTTTTTGTTTAACCGGTTTAGCATCCGGATGGACCACTAGATGGTGCATGACAATAGAAGGGTCTAGACCTGGCATATCTTCATATGTCCAAGCGAAGACATCTTCATACTCTTTAAGGAATGCAATGTATTGTTCTTGTTTGTCTTGACTTAGTTCTGGCTCCAATATTGATTATGTGAGGATTATCCTCAGCTCCAATATTAATTTTAATGACATTTTCTACCTCCATGTGTAGATCTCTTTCAAAATTAGGTGGGGCGGGTGAAACGCCCAACTCTTGTAATTCTTGTAAAGTTAATTTAGATAAGTCATCTTGAGGATTAGTGGTCTCAAGCTGAGCTATGGTTGGTATAGAACCATCAAAATAGAATCCATTGTGCAACATCTCTTCAACAGAGACATCATGGAAGATATCTCCTTCCAATTCTTCATCGGGGTCAGCAATCATTTCAGGGTATGCTATGGATAGCATGTTGCATGAAAATGACTGATTTTTAAGATGCAAATCAACATGCCTATCCAAATAATCTTGATAGCATATGAGGTGATCATCATCCTCAAAAGGAAAGGGTTGTCCTTTACTAGGAAATAAGCCCACACCACAACAGGCATGCCACGGTTCTACCTCGAAAGGTTCTTTCATGCCATTTTGGAAAGGTCCTAAGCCTTTCCCTTTATATCCCATTTTAAGCATCATGGGTTTAGCTTTAACATAATCATTGGTAAAATAACAGTGAGCGTATCCCTCATGATGAGTTTTGATATTCCGAGGGATTCTTCCCTAGTCATATCCTTTATAAATGAAGGCACAACTCCCGACTTGGTAAGTACTTCCCAAAGGTTGTGGGAGGCCCAAAGTACGAGGAGAGGGCGGCAAATTATTTAAAAGGTTTGAATCTTGCATGAAAGCATTCATTTTTTCTGATATTAAGGTTGTAGATAAATCTGGTAAAAGTTCATCAGAAAGGGCATAAGATGTAGAAGGTTTATTACTTATATCTTGAGATGTGGAAGGTATGATGGATGTGTCTAAAGGTTTTGAATTTATAGGAATAATAGTTGAAGGATTAGTTGTAGATTTGAGATCCTTTTGAGATTCTAAAATTTGTTTAGAAGGTTGTTGATCTATATAGGAGGATGAAGTTAATGGAGGGGAACTCGATGAAGTTATGGGTTTATGTTTCACAGTTTTAGATGAAAAAGAAGAACTAGAATGTGTGGATGACAGAGCAGGGAAAAATTGCACTCCAACAGGTTCTGCCAAAGCACACATATCAAAAGGTCTAGGGTCACCATGAATAGTGACCAACCGATTTTTAAACTCAAATTTCACACATTGGTGTAAAGTTGACTGGACTGCTCGCATGGCGTTAATCCAAGGGCGACCCAAAAGTATATTGTACGATGCCGGGCAATGTACAATAAACACGGTTGTTTCTAGGGTTCTAGGACCAACTTGTAATGGGAGGGTAATGACTCCACACGTTTCTTGTGTTTCGTCATTAAAAGCTTTGATAATCATATCAATTTTCTTCATTTCATCACTTCTAAAACCAAATCGTTGGTAGAAGTCAAAGGTGCAAATGTTTAGAGAGGAGCCATTATCAATCAGGACTCGTTTGATGAGCTACATCTCCAATTAGAGCAATAATGTACAAGGGATTATCCTTGTGTAAACCGTGTTGTGGGATATCTTTATCCCGAAAGTCAATACAATCAATCTCTCGAGTGATGATAGTATTGGCCATAGCTTCGAGTTGAATGTTTTGAGGTACCATCATTTGGCTCAATGTAAGCATCAACTCATCCCTATGTGTGGGAGAGGATCTTAATAAATCTAGAAGGGAGATTCTAGCCGTGGTATTAGACAATTGCTCATTAATGCTATAAGGAGGTTTGGGTTGAACAATAGAAGCATGATTTCCTTTATTGGGATTTTTCAGAACGAATGGAGCTGATCCATCATTCTGGTTTAGTTCTTGTTGAGAATTTTGAGCTTGTTGTCGAGTAACGACTCCGATGGTACCTACAATGTTATAGTGACGACGTTGAAACGGTCTCGGTTGAGAATTTATGGCTTGTTCATAGGGAAGGACTACATTAGAAGAAGGTCGAGTAGTGACTCTTCTAGGGAATGGTTCTTCTGGAACATTAGCATCTGTGATAGGTTGAATAGGATCTGATTCATTTTCAGAACTATTCGATTGAATAGTGTCTACTTCACTTTCACTATCTGACTCTATATCACTAGAATCAGAAGTTTGAAAATTATGTAAGGGCCTGGTTGTAACCAGGGATAAGGTTGTGTCAAATGTTTGAGAATCCTGAATAGGTAATTGTCCGCTAATGGTTCCTACATATCGGGTAGGAGGGGGAACATTATGATGTTCGATTTGATTGGCTACCTCTTTACCATGTCGTGGTAAAGGGTGTTGAAATATGTCCAAAGTTTGATTGGCATTTTGATTTTGATTTTGGGGAACAGTCTTTTGAGTATTATTAGGAGGGTTTTGTTTGGGTTGGAAGGCTTGCACTTCCATTTCATTATTGTCAATCAAATCTTGTATTTTATGTTTCAATCTCTTACAAGCGTTGGTAGAATGTCCAGGTCCTCTATGAAAGTCACAGTGCAAATCAGCTCTATATCCGGGTATACTTGGGTCGTTCCCTGATAGCTGGTAATTGGATTAAACCTCTTTCAAGCACTTGAGGTAAAATGGTTGACAAGGGTTGGTTTAATCTAGTGAATTCTCGAGGAGGCTTATCAGAGGTTTCAATATGAATTTTTCTCGTTGTCTTTGTTGCATTGACATTAGCAACATTTCTGCCGTCGATGACTCCGTCACCGACAACCCCGTTTGTTTTTATATTGATTTCTAGATGTTTTCTCATCATCCTTCTTCCTAAGTTGGCCTCTCCTAATGAGGGCATCTTCTACTCTTCGAGCTAAGTCTATAGCTTGATCGAAGGTAGTCAAAGTAGTCGTTGCTAGCTCATAAGAGAGTTGTTCTTGTAAATTATTGATGAAAATGTCTAGCATTTCCCTATAGGGTAGCACAAAGTGCAGCTTTCCTGTCAATTGCCTCCATCTAGCCAAGAAATCAGCAAAACATTCATCTTTATCTTGTTTTAAATTGTATAGGTCTTTAATAGTTACATGTCTCTCGATGTAGGCACTAAATTGATGAACAAATGATTCAATTGCTTTCTTCAAAGTTTCTTAAGGAGTGAGTGGGCAATTGATAGTACCACTCTAATGCCATTCCACCTAAACTTTTGGGGAACATTTTTAGTAATAGCAAGTCGTCATGCGAAATGTCGTGACATGCTATCCTAAACATGCGAAGATGTTCTATGGGATCTTCGGTTCCTTTATATATAGGCAGGACGGGCATGGGAAAGTGTTTAGGGTATGGTTGAGCTACCACTATGGGATCCAATGGTTGGCTACAAATCTCTCGATAATTGTACGAGGGACGGTAGGGATCTATCTCGGTCCATACGTGAAGCCAATTGTTTCACCATAGCTTCCAGATTACTAGTTTGCCCCCCATATTGATTCGGTAGGGCATTGACATGAGTTTTATGGGCATAGGATGGAGGAACATGCAGATTAGATGCCATGTTACTATTGTGTAAAACTTTAGTAGGAAAAATGTTATGGAGGAATTTTGAAGTTGGATTATGTTGTGTTCCAGATTGTTGAAAATTTGTATTTAGCTTTGTTTTAGATTTCTGTTTATTTAAAGCATTTTGTTCAATAGTTTGGCGGAACAAAGTAGTGAAGGGAATTTTCTTTTGTGCAGGAGTGGTTTTAGGTTGAGTAACAGGTTCCTTAGGAGGTTGGGTAACCTGTTGTTTTAACATGGCTTGGGCTATAGTGACCATATCCGTATTGGATGGTCCACCCTTATCACTCTCTTGATCAACAAAAGATAAAGGATTAGTGTGTATATCAAGCGCCCGTTCTATAGCCGCTTGAGCGTCACTAACTTCCCCTCTATCAATACGGATCGCTACATTAAGGATGTCGATATTCCGATTGAGAAATTTTTGAAAATGTTCTGCGTTGTCAAAAGTGATGCCCCCATTGGGAGCTATTCTAGGGGACGAGGATTCATTCTCTTTAACACTTCCTTCTTGTTCCTTATCTTCACCTAAGTCTTCATCCGATTGACCTAGAGTTTCTCCTTCCGGATTTGTATCTCCAAGAAGGATATTTGGGTTTTCAGTTGTATCTTGCAACCAATCTTCTCCTTCCCCTAAAGTTTCTTTACCATTCCTAAGTCTAGTCATGGTGCTAAGTTTTGATTTCAGCAAATATATATATATATATATATATATATATATATATATATATATATATATATGCAACAAATTAAAAGGTATATATTTATATATACCTAATGCAATATTTGAAATGAAATGTTTAAGTTTTTTACTATGTTTTTTTTATTTTTTATTTTTTAGTTTTCTTTAAATTTTTGAAATAATACAATAAAGACAGCAAATGAAACAATAAATGCACGAAATAATAATAAAACTCAAAGTAAATGAACTAATATTCTATGAATAACTTATGAATATCATTAATAGGTTCAAGTTGTTCAGGGGTCATGAAATGTTCTTCTTCAAATTGAAAGTTTTCTTTTAAGAATTTGATGAAAAGGGCTATGGTGATATTGTCTATCTCGGATGTCGGTTGATAGAAGTAAAGCTCATGGCAATACTCTCGATATAGCACAAAGACGCGGAATTCTATTCCATATTTCCCTATCTCGTAAGAACAACCTCTTGGTCTTCTACAAGGCCTAGGAATCGGTGTACAATGTCTGTGTTCTCGAGGTATTCCTCAAAGCTGAACAACTCTGAAGATACTAAAGCTCTCCTATAGGCTAACCATCTATGGCAGGCTCTCTGGAGTTCATGATAGAACACTAATTGATGAGGATCCAGGATTCTATCCAAGACTAGCCTCTTAATCTGTTTAAGTTGTGTGGACCTAGATGAAATAAGCCTAAGTCTCCTAACAAGTTCGTCCCACAAGGATTGATTTCTACTTGTTTCAGTGGATATTAAGGACATAATTAACTTCTATAGCCGCCAATTGGTTTTCTACGTTTATAGTAACTGCTAACCTCTTTTTAGGAGCTACCATCTAAACATGATTTTGAACCTTAAATGTTTTAAAATGCATCTAAATTTTAGTTGTTCTAATTTTTTTTTTTTTTTTGTTTTCGTTTTTCAAAAGGTTATGATGCATTCACGTCGGGTTCACCAAAATGTATCGCTCCAAATTTTTCGCATCCCTACCTTCAGGCTATTGGATCCGCGCCCGAAAGGAGGATGGGAAAAGGATGGTGCGGTACCTCAGACGAGAGGACTTTACGAAGGTCCCGCCTCTCAAGGGAGGTGTGTTTTGGTGATTTTTCGACGGATGGTGGGTTCACCAGGAAACATTTGGAATGTGTTTTGATGAGTTCGTTTTATCCTTAAGCATTCATCCTAGGTTTGGACGAATGAATATAACTTAATCTATATGAAAATGCAATTTAAATGAATACAAAGAAACAGAGTAGAAAGCGTAAAATAGAGAATTTGCAGGAGGCCAATGGAGATTACCTGATCCGGAAGTCTGAAGAAGTTTCTGATGCTTGAAGCAGTCTGGATCGCCTGAGATTCGACGTAATCGCCTGCAATCTGACAAAATCGTCCAAACTGACAGGATCGTCTGTAATCTGACGAATTCGCGAACGAATTCGTCAGAGACCTGCAAAACAAAAAATAGGTGCAAAATGCAAGGAATTCTACTGTGCAAACAGAGGCAAACTACATGAAATTGCAATATGAATACTGAACGATATTAAAAAAATGGAATTTAAAGCAAATTACGGTACTTTAATGGCAGAATATGATCTTAACATGCAATCTAGACTAGATGGGTGAACTCCGGATGCGTACTAACATAAAAACCGAGTAACCGATCTAATTTATAGCAGAAAATGACAAATAAAAGGTCAAGAAAAGCAAACTCCAAGCACTGATTGCCTCGATGTGGACTACAGTCGAGATCGTCTCGCATCAGTACGAAATCGTCTCGAATTGTACGAGATCGCCTCCGATCTTGACAGGTTCATCGACGGCGATAGGTGCTGGCTCCGGTTGAAAATTGGTGATGTACCCGCAATAAAAATACTATGGAACTAGTGTAGAAGCAACATTCAGATGTCTTGACGCAGAGGGATTCAACTTGCAGATAAAATTCAGCCAGGGGTTGGGGAGGGAATGTCCTAGAGTTTAAATAGGCATAGGGGAGTTGTTGGGGGGGTTGGAGATCATCCCAATTTGGGAGATCTCCAACGGGGGAAGGGTCCCAACGGCGCAGACACGCTTCTGCCCGAATTGGAGACCCGTTGGAACAGAGTCTATCTATGCAAATTCAGCTTTGTGACAAAATCGTCTGGACGTTCTAGTCCAGACGAAATCGTCAAATCTGGGGCGATATCGTCTGATCGGCGACGATATCGTCCAACGGTCAAAACAACCTCTAAAAATGGCACGAAAAAAGGGGAAACGGGTTTCTCGACTGTTAACTGGCGGTTTGGGAGGTTAAATTTGAATTTAAATTTATTTACTAAGGTGAATGTAATTATTCCAATTTGACTGCGCCAATTTTAGGGTGCTACAGTAACCAAAAAAATAATAATTTATGTTGTGTAGTAAATTTCATGTTATTAATACTTTTGCCTTATAAGTAGGACTAAAGCAACAAGGAAACACCTCCATTTTTTATGCAACAAGTATGAATAGTCCAATATTTTATGTTAATTGAATATACTTTGATTTTAAAATATTTTATTTTATTTTTTATTATTTTTTTTAATAATACAAAATATATTTTTTAATTTAAATTTAATGTTTGATTTAATCGGTGCATGAATTTATAAAGTTGTGTACCTGGAGTGTGATTATTGGTATAGTTAAACAAAGGATAGGTTGTAGATAGTGTATTGTTACAATGTTTATTATAATGCTAAAGATTAGTGCCTATTATTTTGAAAAGTATTTTTTCGTCTCTTCCTTGACTTGTCAATTCTAAAGATTAGGTTGTAGATAATATATTGATAAACTATTTAACTTAATGTTAAAGTTTAAGTTCCCATTATTTGGGACAAAATATTGTTTCCCTTCCTCGTCTTAAAAGTGCCATTATTGTTCACGGCATGATTTTACCTTGAACCTTTGGTTCCACTTATGGTTCCTTTTCTCCATGTCTATTTTCAACTCATCGTTGAATAAGCATGCAACCTGTTGCTTTCCTCTATTGACTGGCTTGTTTAAGAGACGAGAAGAATACTTATATAAGTGCATATTTTTTTATTATTGGTAAGCAATATTTTTTTTAATAAAAAAATTTATCTATTTATTTTTAGATTTAGTGTGAAAAACTTCTATAATTTTATATTTAGGGTTGGGTATCTTTATTTTACCATGACCATTTTAAAAGAGGAGAGCTAAGCTTGCCAATAGGGAATTTAATACACAACCACATACACGTCCAACTTTGGACTTCCTCAAGAAAACCACAACCTTGCCTTGTTCCCTTGGGTTTTTTTAGCCATGACCTTTCATAAAAAGGAGAGCTCAGCTTAAAAAATTTAACACACAACCATACACATTATTATTTAAACATAAATTTTTGACTTCTCCAAAAAAAACTTACCTTATTGGCCTAAAAGAAAACCCACAATCTTGATTGCATGTACCCACTTGATCAATGTTTGATTTTTTTTTAGTTTTGTGTAAAGGCATTCCAATTTAGTTTTTTTTAAGTTATAAATTTTGAAAGTTTTAATCCATCGTTGTTTAGACTGTTTATGATTGTATATTATTGATTCATCGTTTCTTTTGTTTTTTCTCTTTATAAGAAACTTTATTTGTAACATAGTTTTTTTTTTTTTGGTAAATAAAAGTCGTCATTAATTACTGGGTTTTGCAGGTTAACTCAAAACCTAATACAAAATTTAGCCTTATACTGAAATTGTGGATCCTGGTCATCCTTAGAACAGTCTTTTCAAAAATTGTGTTGGTTATCATACAACACCTTACACTTACTGCAAAAAGACATTCAACATGACAATTAACATTACTTACAACAATAGTCGTTTGAGTTGACTTAGAGAAAAAACTCTATTCTTATCACGAAAAAATTGAGGAAAAAACATCCTTCAACCTTTCTCCTTAATCAATAGTGTGCTTTTCATGTCTAAGAATGTCTTCCACTTCACGTGGTACTCCTTGTGTCCACATCATCAAACTTCTCGCATCAATACCCACATTGGCTAATTCGTCAGCCGCTTAGTTGGCCTCACGAAACACATGGCGAATCCTCCTGTCATGTCTTGCCGTAAAAAGGATCCTTGCCTCATGGATGACGACCTCAATCCTCCATGGATTTTTTCTACCATTGGTTAACAAGTTGATGATATTCATGGAATCACCTTCAATCATCAAATTTCCATGAGTCTCTTGGGCAAATTTTAACCCTCTCAAAAGGGCTCTAGCTTCTACCTCATTATTAGTTCTAATTCCCAATGGTTCAGCGAAGGCCTTAACCAGGTTTCCTTGATGATACCTGATTACTCCTCCAGCTCCTGCTCTTCTCGGGTTCTTAGCTGCACCATCAAAGTTCAATTTGAACCAACCCCTAGAGGGTGGCTCCCAAGAGACACCATTTCTGGGATTGGGTAGAGGGATGAAAGACTTTTCCTCAATGCCTAAGGCTAAAGCAATTTGTCTATAATAGGGAGGGATTATATGGTTCTCCTCAGTATGAAGGGATTATACGGTTCTCCTCAGCAAGGATACTAATGTTTTCTTTTGTAAAGGCAAGGATTCTATTGAGGATTATTTTAAGGTTATGACTAATGTCCTTAAAAGCTCTGTGATTCCTTTCTAACCATATCTGTCGTAGGAAATGGTGCCAACAGATTTTCCAAAGGTACTTAAGTTTCAGACTAACAAAGGGTTGAGTTCATTGTTGGAACACTTCAAAAACTGAATCCGGCTTGACCCACGAGATCCTAAAAGCTTGGAAAAGTTCATCAAGGATGGACGCTGCCACCGGACACTCTAGGAACAAATGTTGGGTTGACTCCCACCCAACCCTGCACATATGACAATGGTTAGCAATAACCATACCTTTGGTCAACATATTATCCATGGTAAGAATTTTTCCTTGGATCACCAACCATGAGAAAAAATATATTTTAGGGATTAAACCCTTGATCCAGACCAAATTCGGTTGAAATTGTTGGTCTTCATTGTTGAGGAGCAAGTTATAGGTAGATTTGACCGTAAAATCTCCACTTTTAGTCTCGGCCCAAGCAATGTGATCCTCATATTATCCAGAGGGAAGAATTTTTTGTGTTAAAATATTATGAAGTTCTTCAGACTCAACTTCAAAACCCTGTACTATGATGTATTTCCACCTAGGGGTGTTCATATCCTACCAGATGTAATCAACCACCCTTTGCACAATCTGCTACTCCATGTGTTCTTGGATCCTAGCCAATCGGGGATTCTAGGATAATTTCTCAACTCTCGCCCACCAATCCTTCCAAAAGTTTATCATTTACCCATTCCCAAGGATCCATCTAATCCATATCTTGACTAGATATCTGCTTGTTAGGATTACCTTCCAGAAAGCTGACCCCCTACTCACCAGATTATCATTGAGGAAATTCGATCCTTGGAGGTATTTCCTCCTGACTATGGCAATCCATTCATTTTTTACCTTGTTTAATAGCCGCAATGCTTGTTTGGCTAGTAGAGCTATATTGAGATTAGCAACTCTCCTCAGCCCTAGCCCCCTTTGTACCTTAGGTTTGCAAACCTTATTCCACCCTACCAAATGGATCATTTTTTTATCCTCGATCCCTAACTATAGAAAGTTCTTTTGAAATTGCTTGATTTTATGATACACCTTGCTTGGAGCTCTGAAAACTGATAAGAAATATATAGGTATACTTTGTAGGGAGGTCATTGTTAAGATTGCTTTGCCCGCTTGAGATAATAAATGTCCTTTCCATCCTGCTAGCTTTTTGTAGATCCTCTCTACCATAATATTCCACATTGACCCTTCCGATTTTCCATAGAAAATGGGAAGGCCTAAGTAGGAGGTAGGAAGGGACGCAATCTAGCATTCTAGAATTCTAGCAATGTTGTTTTGCCTGGGAATGGGGGTATTTATAAAATACAACTTGCTCTTATTAAAATTCACTTTCTGTCCGACCGCCTCCTCATACATCTTAATAATGTGTTTGATACTTCTTGCCTCAACCACTAAAGCCAACATAAGCAACAACGTGTCGTCAATAAAATGTTGATGGGTCACTGGGCTATTAACGAAATTGCCTTTATACCTGATATAAGTCCAACTGCTACGGCTGCCTTGATGGTTATTCCTAAGGCTTCTGCTACAATGATGAAAATCATGGGACTAATGGGATCTCCTTGTCTCAGTCCTCGTTTACTTTGAAAAATCCTACTATAGACCCATTTACCAAGACTAAAAACCAAGCCTTTGAAATACATTCTCTGACCAGCTTGACCCATTGAGTGTGGAAATCAAATTTTACTAAAACTACCTCCAGGAAATCCCAATTTATCCTATCAAAAGCTTTGTTCATATCTAGCTTTAAGGCCATGACTGCCTTCTTAGTCTGGGCAACCGTATGGAGAGCCTCATGAACTGTGATAACTCCATCTAAGATTGATCTCCCCTGAACCGAACTTCCCTGACGTGGATCAATGATAACAAGCAAGACCTTCAAGCGGTTAGCTAAGACTTTGGACAGTATTTTATAGGATATGTTACACAGACTAATCGGCCTAAAATCAGCCATGGTCTTAGGATTGGGGTCTTTGGGTATCAAAGCTATAAACGTTGAATTAAAACCCTTGGGAATGTGATTAGAAGTTTGAAACTCCCTAATGGCAGCGATGACGTCTACACCAACAATATCCCAAAAAACTTGGTAAAAACGAGGTGAGAAACCGTTTGGCCCAGGAGCCTTGTTAGGATCCATGCTAAAAATGGCATCTTTGATCTCTTCATTAGAAAATGCCACTGTGAGGAACTCATTGATCGTCTCATAAATAAGTTGGGGATAAATTGAAGAAGAGAATCCTTTGCTTGGGCATTGCAAGTCGGTCCTTCACCTAACAAGGAGCTAAAAAAATTCATAGCCTCATCCCTGATCTCCTAGATATTCTAGGTTGAGGAGCCATCCTCCTTGGTTAACATTCTAATATTTTTGTTGCTTCTATTCCTCAAAGTTGTAACATGGAAAAATTCAAATTTGAATCGCCTTCCTTCAGCCATAACGCCCTTGATTTTTGTCGACAATACATCTCTTCACAGGCTAGGATATTATGGTACTTACAAAGGGTTTCCTTCTCTTCAATCCTTGTTGTCTCATCATAAGTTCCATGTTGAATTTTGCCTTCTATTATTTTTAGTTTTTCCCCCACTGCTTTCTTGTTCTCAAAAATGTTTTCAAAAACTTCTTTATTCCAGACCCTAAGGTTGTCTTTTCCCATCTTTAGTTTCTGAGAAAGTTTGAAAGAAGCACTGCCGCAGATAGGCTGCTGCCACCATTCCTCAATTTGTTTCCTTAAGTTCGGATGTTTTACCCACATCGACAGAAATATGAACGACTTTTTGAAGGGGTTAGTCTGTATAGCTCCAAAAGAATAGGGTTATGATCTGAAGCACATTTGGGAAGGGCTTGTAATAATGAATCACCAAAAGTTGTTATGGATTCCTTGGATAAAAAGAATATGTCCAATATTTCCTGAATCAGCTGACTCCCTATCCTCCGATTACTCCATGTGAATTTTGCCCCTTTTAGTCTGACATCCATCAACTCATTTGTGTTAATGAATTCAGTGAAGTCCTCCATGCTCCTAGAAGGTAATCCAGATCCTCTTTTTTTATCATACGGGTAAAGGGGAGTATTGAAGTCGCCCCCAATCACCCAAGGAATGTTTATGAACGCTTGATTTAAATGACCCAAATACTCCCATACCTCAAATCGCCCTTGGACAGAGGTGGGGGCATAGACATTTGACATGATCCAAGAATGATTGTTATCGAGATCGTGAAATAACACACTTGGCACACTTTCATTCGCCTGAATAACACTTCCTTCTATTTTAATTGGATCCCACAGGATCATGAGGCCTCTAGATGCTCCTCTCGCCTGCTGAAAAGCCACTTTTCCTTCCTTCCAAATCCTCTTGCAATCAAAGCTGATTGTGATGCATCTGTTTTTGTTTCTTGAAGAAAAATAATGGTAGGATTTCACTCCTTTCTTATTGACTTAACCACCCTTTGTTTTGGTGGGTCGTTTAGGCCTCTCACATTCCATGAGAGAACCTTCATTTTACTTGTTTGTTATTTTTTCCCCGCCCCCTTCCTTGAGCAAAAGGGTGTCTGTCATTTTGCTATCATCCTAGCAAGGAATAGCTTGTTGTAAAAATGTTCTTTGCTTCCCATTTGCAATTTCGTCGTTTATCCTCGGTCTATAATGCTCTATAACAGATATTCTCTCGTTCTTTCTTTCACTGCTATAATCTATGGGAGACTTGGTGGTGCTTCTAGTCTATTTTGGACTAAAATGAGGGGGCATATACTGTGATAATTTGGGGTTGGATCCTCTTTCCTCATTTTGAAGGTTTTCATTTCCCTCTTCATCTTCATCCTTGTTTTGGTTGGCCTCTCCTATATGGTTCTTCTTGATCATATGGCTTTCCTTCAAGGTAACATAATTTTTTTAATATATTTTTTACTTTTCGAATTAAAAAAAATATATACTCATTTATTTTTATTTTATTTATTTAATAAAAAAATTAAATTATCAAAATCTAAAATTATTCTCGTAATCTTATCACGACTTCTGTGCTCCTCAACTTCATAACAATTTTTTATATAATTTAACACCTTTATTTTGGTTTTATTTTTTTTAGTATTTTTATTTCAATTTACAAATATCTATGATGCCAGCGTTCACTTATTGACTTTTGCACTCCTCAACTTCATAACAATTTTTAATATAATTTAATACCTTTACACTATAGGTTTTTTCTTTCTAGCATTTTTATTTCAATTTACAAGTGTGCCAGCGTTCACGTGCGCTTGTCTAACACGTCACAAAAAAATAAACTTTGATACAATAAGACGAGTCACGTGATAGTTAACAATTGCTAGTTTGAGATTTGCAATTCTAAATGAAATGGATCATTGGAAAAAATTATGTATATAAAAAATCAAGAAGATGGACCACGTAATAGTTAACCACCTTTATGGTCTCTTTTCTTTTAGAAACAATCCTGTTAATTTTGTTTTATTAATAATAATATTGAAGGTAAGTTTTTATATTTAACCAAAGGTTAATGATAAATAAGTAATTAGCGGTGGAATCTTTATTCTTGAAAACCTCAGTTTGATTTTTTATAAGATTATTGTCATGATAGAGTGTTTATCTGTTGTCAACTGCAGTTTAATTTCTAATGGTCCACCTATTCAATCTCAGTTTAACTTTTTTATAAGATTAATGTTTCATTTATTTAATTTTTAATGTTTCATTTATTTAATTTCTAATGGTCCACCTATTCAATCTCAGTTTAACTTTTTTATAAGATTAATGTTTCATTTATTTAATGATAAAGTTATCAAATCTCAGTTTAACTTTTTTATAAGATTAATGTTTCATTTAATTAATGATATAGTTATCTGTTGATAACGTCAGTTTGATTTTCACGTCACCTGTTTAATAGTAGGTAGTTAGGAGATTGAGTAAGGATTATAAGGGTAAATGGTAATAATTAAAATTAATTTTTTGATTAGTAATGATAATTATTATAGTAAATGGTAATAATTAAAATTAATTTTTTGATTAGTAATGATAATTATTATAGTAAATGGTAATAATTAAAATTAAACTTTTGATTAGTAATGATAATTATTGATTGTTTTACAATTCTTTGAGAATAATACCCACCACAAAAACTTTGTTACCAGAGTTCGAGAAGATCAAGAGACTACGTCAAATACCATATACATTTCTGACACATGTCTGCTCCGTGCTTATGAGTATACTGTATAAGTGTTAAGGTGATTAAATCTTCCCCACAAAACCCGGTATAGATTAAATATGGCATTGAAATTAAGATAATTTTTAAGGATAGTAGATTGGTAAGATTTTGGGTATTTATTAAGAGGAGATTTAGGTTCAAACTATGGGGCATGTTTAATAAGGGTAAAGGTCGTAGTCTGTCTTGAGTCAGTTGAGTGCATGCCAGTTTGATTACCGCGGTACCAACAGGAGCCACCCGAAGTCTCCCTCACTCAGAGCAGTGTTTACTCTCCTAAATTCAAGGCAGTGTTTACTGAGGAGAGGCAGGGGTTGTAGAGGTAGTTTGAAGAGAAGCAGAGGTTATAAAAGTAGCTTCAATAATTTTACTTATATTCTGGCCGGTGCTTAATTATTAAAAATAAAAAGATATTATCTAAAAGAAAAAAGAAAAAAAAGATTGTGATAGGATAAGAAATGAAGGGAACCGAATCTTACACCGTTAATCCTCGTGCTAGCAAAAATCTGTCTCATTCCTCCTAAATGGAAATGTGTGCACCTCAAATTCCCAAGCAGTATCCTATTTCTTTATCCACTGTTGTATCCCCTTCAACAGTAAACCAATTTTTAACGATTATTAACTGTTCACAGCCTTTGATCTCGGCGGCTAAAGTGGAAGCATTGAATCTCAAAGAGAGCAGCAGTAAAGTCGCCATCACGACGGTGCAGACTCGCCACAGTCGTTGGAGCACCTGACGTGTTTAAAACCATTTACAGGTGGGCACTTGTGCCTAACTACAAATCCATTGAAAAATTACCGTCGTGGGTTCTGAGTCTTTCAAAAAGAAAGTTCGGAATCCTAACTACAAATGTCCCAGGAGAAGGAATAGATTGTATTTTATAATTTTATTTTTAATCTTCCAAACTTTTTTTTATGAATAGATTTTTTTTTTTCAAAAATATATAAAATGCCTTTTACGTTTTTTATGTCCATAGAAAATTTTGGATTAAAGAATAAGATTGATTTGATTTAAAGAGAATGTCTATCTGAAGATTTAAATATTAACAAGCAATACATCATGGATTATATTTAAGTTTTTTTTTTTTTAAACACCACTATGTGGTGATGATGTAATACGGGATCGTTTCAATCCTGTATAACTAATTTAAAAATTTATTAAAAATAACATATGATTTTCTATCAAGCGGTATTAGTTCAACCGGTTAGATTCCTCAACATTTAAGGAGACCAAGGTTCAAATCTTGCTAAGTAATACATGGATAATATTCAAGGTTTTTTTTGTAATACCACAATGTGATGATGATGTAATACGGATGGGGTCGTTTCAATCCTATATAACTTGTTGAAAATTTATTAAAATAACATAACTTTCTATAAGGTATTAAAAATCACAATTAAAAATTTTCATTCAAAAGGATTAAATTGGTGGTGACACCAGGCTTGTTTATTAAGCATACTATCAAGATTGCATCATTATATAGTTAGTGTTTAATAAAGAGTGAATAATTTTGGTAATCTTTTGTATTGCATTTTCAACTCTTAAGGTACTTTTGAAGATTTTGAATTGTTGTACAACAGGTGGCTATTTAGCATCCCATCAAGTGAAGCCAAGGATTCAAAAGGGTAAGGTTTCCTTTGTTAAAGGCTAATGTTTACTTATAGAGAACCGTATTTCACCTTTGTCCAAGTTCTTATCTTAGGAACCAATGACATATAAGCATTTAATGCATGTTTATATGATTGTTGTAAAGGCCAATGTTTATTTTCTTGAACTTATCATTGCACAAGAGAAGCTAAGCTAAACTTGCAAAGAGTTAAGTCACTTGTCTAAAGTTGGACCTACTTAAAGAAGGGTTTTCTTATCCTTGTTCGAACTTCTTAAATGGAAGTACATCAATATGGAACTTCTTAAATGGAAGTACATCAATATGTGACCACATTAATAGACTTCCTTTAGTTAATCGAAGTTGGCACAAAGAAATATTAAAAAAAGGTTATTTGAATTGATAAATGACTAACATCCCAAAGGTTATTTGAATTGATAAATGAAGAAAAATATTGCATTGATTTAGTCCATCCTAGAATATCATCTTTTCCAAAGGAGATAGAACAATGTTAAATCACCCCAAGAATCTACATATCATAATGAATTATCGTTAATTTTGACAAAAATATGCTAAGTTCCTTCCAACATATTTCATGAGGAGTAACTATAGTTGGAATATGTACATTTATAGCCCCAAATTTGATGTTGTTTTCTTCTCTATAAAATAATCCAACTCAAATATTTTTGGCTTCGAATAATTTTCCACCCCATTTGCATTTGTTTCATATTATTGCAATAGTGCCAGAATCTCCTATAGAAGAAATTGCTAGGCAATCACCTATTTTCAAAATCTTTTTAAAGCATCATTACATTTTTCGCTAATTAATTTTATTTTTTGTATTAAAATAAACTTAGGACTATAACAACCTATAAATTCCTTAATAACATTTTTTGTAGGGGTCTTATTCATACCCGTAATATTCCATGATATCATTTTTATCATGAACACTTCTTATTTTTATTAGTGGGCTTATCCCCACTTCTTGTTAACACCTGTGATATTTTTATTTGGCTTCCTTGATCAATATCCTTTTGAGTTTCTTTTTTTATTTGTTTATGCTTAGATGGTCTTCCTCTCCTTTTTTTATTCCCACTAACACTCTCATCTTCATCAATCCCTTTTATTTTTCATAATGTTCATCATGAGACTTATCTTCTAAATATTTATGTTGCACTAAAGAATTAAAGTGCAAGGAATAGCCTCATTAGAATTTTCTTCTTTATGTTGCCCTAAACACCTTAAATTGCATAGATGATCCTCCATAGTCATTATTTTCTTATGTTGGCATGAAAACCCTAAAGTTCCTTGGATATCCTCCATATGATTTTCTTTATTGTATTGCTCTTGAAGCCTTAAGTGCTACCTTTTGTTTTTATTGTAAGGAGAAGATTTCATGCTACCTCAGAAAAATAAAGATAATTTACCTAGATTAAACTTGACTTCCTTCATGTCATTTGCTTTAAAATTTGTCTTCCCTTCTTTCTTCACACCTTTAGCTCCTTCTATTTTTGAACTTGTGCATTGTACTTCCTCATCCCTCATCATATTTTCCTTCTAATAATTGATTCAAGTGAATTGTAATGGTCTTTGTCATATGATGATGTAGAGGGGTTTTTCTTACCACTTCCTTAGGAGTGGAAAATCATTGTTTTGATCTACCTTCTCATATGATATGATATTCGTGTTTCATATTGAAGCCACCCTCATGCCCAAGAATTTTCATCTCTTTCATCATCAATTTCACTTTATAATCTCTTGTCATGTGCTTGGTTTCATGGCATTTGAGACATTGGAATGCAATGATTTCATAATCCATTTGTTGATCCTATTCTCTTGATTTAGATTTAATCCTTATGGATTATAGTAAAAATTTTAAATTATCCATGGCAACACATATTCGAGTGTATACAACATGTCTTCTCTCCTTTGTAGTTGGTTTGTCCTAGATGAATTCACCTAGAGTATTACCAATATTATGTAAAACTTTCTTATTGATGAGTTGATAAGGTGGTCCAATAATTCTAATCCATACCGAAATTCTAGTAATAGTCTCTGTCTCCACAAAAAATCCCTCACTCCAAGGTCTTAAATATAATGCATCTTTGTCCCTAAACTAAGGGTCTCCACCCATTATTTTATCCCTTATTTATAAATTGGAGAAAATAATAAGGAAAAATCCTTTTGGAAGAAAATTCATGGAGTAATTTGAATTCAGTCCCCACTTTCACTTGATCCAATCTTGAATCTCATAAAAACTTGGCTAGTATCGATGAAACTTACATATTAACCCTCTGGTTTTAAAAACCATCATATCATGCTCAATCATATCATTATTGATAATCACATTTGGTGTCATTTGGTATAGTATTTGCTACTTTGACAGGGTTTGGCATATATTCACTCTTCCTCTTATTACTAATTAGGCTATCCATACTTCCAACTAGGCCATCCTTACCCTTAGCAAAGACTTTCAAATTTGACTTTCTTATCATGTTACCTATATTTTCTTCACATGAATCTTTTAAATTGTCTCATAAGATATGGAACAATAAGTGATACTTGTTCCTGGATTGCACTTTGCTTTTTACATCCTACCTCCTACTCACAGTTACTCTTAGCTCACACTCAAAATCATATAATTTATTAAATATATAAATAGTTTTTCATATAATCTAATTAAAACAAAATAAATAAATATTAAAATTATATTTATTAGTTAAAAATACATTAATAATTTTAAAAAATATTTTTAAAGTAATAATAAAATTTTAATTCATCAAATTGAAGTTTGAATGTTGCAAATAATTTACATTTTAAAACCCTAGCAGAGCTCGACTTTTCTTAAATATAAAAGAAGTTGATTTTAATTAAGAATGATTTTAATGGATAAAATTTTTTAACCAATAAAATTTTATCGTTGTAATTAATTTTTTAAGACTTTTAAGCTACAAGCGTATTACATTGGTAAAGGCTTTGGTTTCTCTTTGAGATGTCCAAGGTTCAAACCCAACTCAATGTGAGGGACCATGACCCCTCATAAAACCTGTGTAAACTCATTGAAAAATGTCCTCGAGGGTTAGGTGGATTGGTAATTGTCTGTCTGGCTAGGAACTTACCTAGAAGAGACCTAGGTTCAAACCTTGGGGGTATACTTGTTTACAAAGGTAGTAGCCTAGGTTCAAACCTTAGGGGAATACTTATTTACAAAGGTATTATTCTGCCATGAATCCTCTTAGTGCATGCTAGACTGATGATGATGGTACAAATCCAGAGCAATCGATGGTCTTCTTCACATTGGGTCATAAAATAATGAAATAGTATAAGCTTGTTGAGAGGAGCCCCTATGATTTGAACCCTACACTTGGTAGTTACTAAAAATAGTGTGACAAGGAATTTTTTTTTTAAGACTTTGTATTATCTATAGTAAGTTTTATGTTATTAGTCCTATTGCCTTATAAGAATGGACTAGAGTGACAAGGAAACACCTGTGATTTGAACCCTACATTTAGTAGTTACTAAAAATAATGTGACAGTAAAAAAAAGTTTTTTTTAACTTTGTATTATGTGTAATAGTTTCATGTTATTAGTCCTTTTGCCTTATAAGCATGGCTTAGAGTGAAAGGAAACACCTCCCTTTTCTATGCAAAAACTTTGAATAGTCAAGATTTTATGTTAATCGTATATAATTTGATTTTTTAATATTTTATTTTTTATTTTAAAAGTTAATGTAAATTTAATGTTTGATTTAATCATTGCTTGAATCTATAAATTTTAACTGAAATTTGATGACATGTGCACCCATAAGGTGGAGTGTGATTATTGGTATAGTTATACAAGGATAGGTTGTAGATAGTGTATGTGTACCCATAAGGTGGAGTGTGATTATTGGTATTGTTAAACAATGATAGGTTGTAGATAGTGTATTGGTAAAATTTTTATTATAATGCTAATGATTAGGGCCCATTATTTGGCCTTCATCATATCTTATGGTAATTGTGGCTTGAAAGAAACAATAGGGTTTTCTCTTCCTCCTCTAAGGATTCTATCTTTGTAGTCAACAAAGCTATTTCCTTTGCTGTCAAGAATTCTCAGCTCTTCCCTTGTCTCAAACCACCTGATTCTAGATTGGAGTCTATTTTATTCTCTTCTTGAAATATTCCTTGCAACTCCAGTTCTAGTTTACTAGCCCCCCATCCCAGAGTGGGTGCCCATTGGATTCCTCCCCAAGTGAGTGGCTGAAACTTAACTTTTATGGTGCCTCCAAAGGAAACCCAGGGGATGCTAGTGCAGGTGGCCTACTGAGTATCTGGGGTGCCAAACAAATCATTTTGCTAAAGGTCATGCACTATGGAGATGGCTATATATTCTCAAGGATTATAAAGGCAACCTTTTTGTTGAGGGATATTCTTTGAAAATTATAAATGCTATTAAAAACAACATGGTGTCCTCTTGGAATGTCAGAACTATTGTTCAAGAAGCTAAGAAGTTGTCCCAAAATTTCAATGATATTTCTATCAACCATGTGTACCGAGAAGCTAACAGACCTGTAGATATTCTTACCAATTGGGGAGTTACCCATAAATCTCTGTCCATTTGGAAAGAAAGCTTTCCCCAAGAAGTTTTAAATGCTACTAATAATGATTTGGTTTGAAAGTTGTGGTCATAATTTTTGGCGGGTGAGCTTCTCCAATGTTGACTCTACCCTTTTCAACATGATGTGTTTCTTTGGTTCCAATTCTTATGGCAAATTTTTTTTGATTAGTATGACTCTCTACCTTGCTATCAGTGTTGGAATTTGGTTCTCTTGTTTCCCTTTCATGAAGTATGCAATGTCCCAAGATAGGCCCTATTAGTGGGTTTACCTCGTGGTTGTCTTATCCAAGCATGTCAAGTCCTTGAGTAGGTCTAGGTTGTGCAATTGGATATTATCAAATAATATCAATTTGCATCAAGTCTCGAGATGCTTAATTTTATGTCTTGTAAATTTTGAGATTCATTATTTCAGTCATTTGGCACTCCCAAACCTATCCCAACCCTACCATGTGCGAAGCCTGTCCTGTGCCATGTTTATTTTTTGGTATCGGTTCCCTATGTAGAATTATTACGTGGTCTGCCAATCATACTAACTCAGCTTTCGGAAAGGGTGTCTATTGTACCAAAAATTTCTATATTTACATCCTTGTTCTGTGTTAGTCCATTACCATCTGGTTTTGTTCACCGTTGTGTGTCTTAGGCAGTAAGAAGCTTCTGTTGTCTTCCTTTCTCCTCATTCTTGCCAATATGGCCCTGCTTGAGCCATCTACCCTTCAACTTGATCCCCTATCTCACACCTTTCTAGAAGCTCATGGTCTCATTCCGTTTCTAAGAAAGTTCAAAGGGGTTGAGCAAGATATCACTGAAGCCTTTGTCATTTCATGGAATAATGGTTATGTTGTTGTGTGTAACCTCCATTTCAAAGTTACCGTTAAGTTGATGGCTAAGGTGATAGAACTATTGGTGAAATGGCGAATGGTGCGAAGAGATCGTCATAATTGGGAACTTGAGCTCCAGGGTTTCCCAAATTATTCGAATATTTTCAAGTGGAAGGGTGTTGTTGTTGATTGTGAGTCACTGCCTACGCCTTGGCCCATGGTGTCTATTATAGTTTTTATGGATATTTTGCGAGCTTCCCCTGTGCGGGTTTTTGTCATAGCTCCTTTACAGGTTTTTCATATAGTTACTTCTCTTAAGCAACCCCTACATGGGTATTGCTCGGATTGCATTTTTGTTTTTCTAACGTCAGGCGTCCATCCAGCCTTCTCTGCTATTGTTTGGATCTTTTTCTTTAGGTTTTTGTTGGCCAATATGTAGGCCTGTGTCATATTATGCTATTGATTTAGATACCAGCTTATCTACTTGGGTTTGGGGCCCATTTAAACACCACACTTAATCAATTTTACCTACCAAATTTTTTTTATTTGGAACAAAGTATTTTTTTCGTATATTCCTTATCTTGTCAATTCTTAAGATTACGTTGTAGTTAATGTATTGATACACTCTTAAGGTTTAAGTTCCCATTATTTGGGACAAAATATTGTTTCCCTTCCTCGTCTTAAAAGTGTCATTATTTTTCATTAATATTAGGGGCATGCTTTTACATTGAACCTTTGGTTCCACTTATGGTTACTTTTCTCCATGTCTATTTTCAACTCATCATTGCCCTAACTTTTGAGTAAGCATGTGTATATGCATGTGACCCTTTAAGACGTGAGAAGAATAACTACACAAGTGCATATTTTTTATTATTGAAAGCCAACCATTTTTTTAATTAATTTATTTATTTTAATATTTGGTTAGTATGAGAAATCTTTACGATATATACGTTTAAGGTGGGGTATTTTTATCTCACCATGAATTATCATAAGGGGAGAGCTAAGCTTATTAATAGGGAATTTAACACACAACCACACACGCCACGGTTTGAACCTTGGACCTCTCCAAAAAAGCCATAGCATTACCCTATCTCCTCGAGATTTTTTTTGCCATAACCTCTCATAAAGAGAGAGTTGTGCTTAGGGAATTTAAAACACAACCACACACCATTGTTTAAACTTTGGACCTCTTGAAAAAGAACCAAAACCTGATCTATTACATTATCCACATAAAAAAATCCCACAATCTTGATTGCATGTACGCACTTGATAAATGATAACCTTAAATATGTTTGATTTTTTTTAGTGTAAAGGCATTCCAAACTTGTTTAATTTTTCTTATAAATTTTGAAAGTTTTAATCCATCGTTGTTTAGACTGTTTATGATTGTATATAATTAACTAATCATTTTTTTGTTTTTATTCTTTTCAATAATATGTATAAGCAATATCTCTAAGGGTTAGGTGGATTGGTAAGTGTAAGTGTGGTTGGACACTTACCAAGAAGAGACCTAGGTTCAAACCTTGGGGAAAGCCAACCCTTTGCAAAGGTAGTAGTCTGCTTTGAATCCTCTGAGTGTGTGTCAGATTGATGACGATCGTACAAACCCCGAGCGATCGGTGATCCCTATCTCACACCGAGTCAACAAGAATGAGATGGATAGGTTTGTTGGGAGTAGTTCCTATAGTTTGAACCCTACGCCAACCAATTACTAAAAATAAACTATATATATATATATATATATATATATATATATATATATATATATATATATATATATATATATATAATATATAAACAACGTAATTTGTAACACTTTTTTTAATATAAAAACCCACGTCACTTTTCAATATACTTTGATTACTTTTATTTCGTTCATTTGATGAACATGTTTAAATGATCAAAATCTAAAATTATTCTCATCCTTCACATTAATATCTAGTATTATTTATTTTTATATTTTATAATTTTATCACCTACACAACCTTATAATAATTTTTTATACATTTTAATGCTTTTATATTTTTTTTATGAAAAAAGTAAATTTACATTAACAAAACACAAGTTTACCAATCATGATCATTGATGATCATTACATCAAAGAAAGCATACCATATGGAGTAATGTGCCTTGGCGTGTTGTCCTACATAAACTGATAGTGATTATGGGATGGGAATCCACCCTTCTATATCGCGATTAATGCCTTCACTACCCGCATCGCTCCAACCAACAACTGGCCCATGTGAAACTGGTTGAACATCATATCACCCCCCAACCTCGTGGGACAAACAAGCAATATCAATATTAGGTCGTTTCTTAAGTGGCAAGGGCTGGGACCAATGCCTGTCCGTGAGAGCACTTCTTGCATATGACGAAAGCAGACAATGAGAGTGAGATCAAAAACAATCCTAAGAAGAACGCCCTGGGGATCCATTTGAATGTATAATGAGCATTGGCCCAATGCGCCAAAAGAACTTACAGGTGATCCAACTCCATAGCAACTTTGTTGGCTTGAGTACATATCTATAGTCACATGTCATTAAAAATTTCTAATTTGTCAGCATGAGTAAATGTGACAGAAGTTGTATACTATTTAAAAAAAATTCTGTTACGGGCCTTCCAACTATGAAAGAGCAGGCTAATCCTGAAAACCCACCACACTTCAAAAATCAAGAGAGGCAAAGTAAAAGAGTCCCCAAGAAGAGCTTGGGGTCAAGACACTCTTGCAACTGTAAATGGAAAAAAAAGAAAGAACCCATTCCCAAGCTTGCCTAGATCTTCTGCAATTCCAAAAGAGGTGAGTACAAGACTCGGGTACACCAAAAAAAGAATATTTGGAATCAAGAATTCCAAGGTGCTTCAAACATTCCCCCAAGGGAAGGCCTGTACACAACAAGCTCCACGTAAAAAAAATATTGCTTGGGCTCAACATAAGTAGCCCAAACATTCTAAAATCTAGAATTCCATCTAGTCCTTGTAGAAAATAAGTCCCAACGTTGATTGAGCTTAGGCACTAGAGGAAGATGATATAACCATTTATACCCCAAATGAGCCTTATAATTAAGCAAAGGAGTGTCACCATGCCATCTCCAGTTTGACCACCGAGGACACTGCGAGCGCACACCAATCTTGTGCAACATACGAAAAGGGGTGAGAGTAATAACAACATCATAAGTATCTTTTTCCGCACCATTGAGCCTGAAGGTGCGTTTGAAATCATTCCATAGGATCCAATTCTTGGTATGGCGAGAAAAGAAATCAACTATTATAACAATACCCTTTTTGAAAAACCGCGTAGCATAAATCCATTGCACCCGAGCTAAGGGAGAACCTTGTTGAAGAAACAAAGGGGACCACCAAATATTCATAGAATTGATGGATCAACCTTTATGAAAGCCATATCCTCTCCATCAGAACCAAGGATATCAAAGGAGCTAAAAATCTTAATAAAAATCGAAGCAACAATGAGAGAGGAAAAATCCAACCTTCTCCACGCTCTACGATTTATGAAAAGACTAAAGGAAATAAAATATCGAACCAAAATTTTCCAAGCTTCAGCTCCCCTCAAAACTCTGACCACTTGCTTAACACATAAAACAATACCTTACTATCTACAATCTAGTATACCCATTCCACCATATTCTATAAAAAGACAATAAATATCCTAAACAACTCTATAGAATCCTTTGCTTTAAAAAAATTATTTCAAAAAAAATCTTTGAAAAAGTTTCTCAGCTGCCACTCGTGTGTAATACCTTTATATTATGGATTTTTCCTTTTTAGTATTTTTATTTCAATTTACATATATCTATGTTGTGTGCCAGCGTTCACGTGCGCTTGTCTAACACGTCACAAACAAAAAGGAACTTTGATACAATAAGATGGGTCACGTGATAGCTTTTACAGTTCTAAATGGTGGATTGTTTGGGTTTTTATAAGATAAGATTTAGTTCAAGTTTTGGGTATAGGTAAAAGTAGTAGGCTAACTTAAATTCGTTAAGTACACGGCTAGTTTGAAGATACAAGTACCAATTCTGAGGTTTTGAAAAACAAGAATTATAAAAACAGCTTCAATAATTTAACTTATATTAATAATCTTTATGATCTCTTTTCCTTTGGGAAACAATCCCCTTAATTTTATTTTATTTAAAAAATGATAATACCGAAGGTAAGTTCCTATATTTAACCAGTCCTAAACGTTAATGATAAATAAGTACTTAGTGATGGATATTTAATTTTTAATAGTAATAATTAAAAAATTACGATTGATTGTTCTAGAGTTTTCTTAAAATAATACCCACCACCAAAACTTTGTTACCAGAGTTCCAGAAGATCAGGAGATTAAGTCAAATACCATATACATTTCTGACACGTCTGCTCCGTGGTTATGACTATAATGTAGAATTGTTAAGGTGTCTAAATCTTCCCCACAAAACCCGGTATAGAATATGGCATTGCAAGTATCTTGGGTCGAGGGTATATTTGGAAGATAAGATTGTGATAGGATAAGAAATGAATCCTCGTGATAGGAACCGAATCCTACATTATTAATCCTCGTGCTAGAAAAGCTGTTTCATTCCTCCTATATGGAAACTGTGCACTTCCAATTCCCCAAAGAGCAGTATCCTATTTCTTTATCCACCAATACCACATGTATCCCATTGAACAGTAAACCAATTTTTAACGATTATTAACTGTTCACTGCCTTTGATTTCAGCGAATAAGGTTTAACGATTATTAACTGTTCACTGCCTTTGATTTCAGCGAATAAGGTGGAAGCGTTGCATCTCAAAGAAGGGGAGAGGGGAGAGGTATTAAAGTGGGGGAAATTTTAATATAGGTTTTCAAAATAAACAATTTGTATGGAAGACCAACAACAAAGTTGCCATTATGGAGGACCAGTAACAAAGTTGCCATCACGAAGGTGCAGTCTTTCCACAGTCGTTGGAGCACCTGACGTGTATAAAACCATTTACAGCTGGGCACTTGTACCGCCATTTCCCCAACTCGGCAACCTTAGCGAAAACCAATAAAACACCGATGCCAGATCCGCTTAATTTCTGTGTGCGGTAACAATACTGCGTAAACCCAAATGCTGCCCACAGGTTTGCGGGCTCCTGTTCCTCGCTACAAAGTCACAAGGCCGATGTTTTAAATGGAGGGCAATCGTCAAGAAGAAGAATTCATGTTATCCGTCTCATTATTGAATTTAGACCATTCTACTTACTTACTCTAAAGGGACAGTCTAAGAAATGTGTAGGGGATCTATCGTCTCGGAGTATGTAGCCAGTAGAGACATGAACGCAAGGGATTTCTGGTCTATCTTCAATAGCATTTCCAATATGAACTGCCATGAAAATTCATGTGCACATAGTCGGCCAAACCAGGGGGACTTTCCTCTAAAACACGGTAAGTCCATTTTTATCATACGTAACATGTGTACAATAAGAATTGAAAACTCGCTGTTTTTTCTTTTTCTTTTTTGCATTCTGTTTTGATTTGATTGTTCATTTTGGAGGCACAGATCCCCGTCCTGATGCGGTGGGTGAGGGCGAGGGTGAGAACAAGGCGGGAAGGAGAAATAGGAAGAATATTTATAGAGGGATAAGACAACGGCCGTGGGGAAAATGGGCGGCGGAGATAAGGGATCCTAAGAAGGGTGTTAGGGTTTGGCTCGGTACATTCTCTACTGCTGAAGACGCCGCCAGAGCTTACGATGCTGCTGCTCGAAAAATCCGAGGAAAAAAAGCGAAGCTTAATTTTGCAGAGGAAGTTCCCGCTGCTTTCTGCTCAAAGGAGGTGCAAGTAAAGTTTGCTAGCAAGTGAGAGATGGCCGTGAATATTCTGAATGGGAAGCAGGTATTCGGTGATAGAACTTCTTATTTGATCCGAGGACTGTGTGTTTGTATTGTTCAGTGAAATGACGCGGGTTCTCTTGGTAGGCTTTATTCGTGTAAATTTCTGCAGCCAGATGTTTGCGAAGTTAAAGTCCGTTTGGTTGAAATCTTCTGTATTGAATCATTTAAAGCATATAACTGCATGTAATTTTTTTCCTTCTCATGAAATTAAAAACTATATTGAGTACTGGATTTATTTTTAAGATTTTGCTTGGATATATATTTTGGGTATCTTCATAATAAAAGTTTAGACATGGATAATGGATATGTATACCTCGGATACAAATGAAGTAGCTACCCTGTCTATCTTATTTATTAATAATATTATAAAAAAACTCCATTGGTTTAATGGACGAAATCGGTTGGTGTTGGAATCAAAATTTGCCGTTAAGGCAGTCAATGGAGCTCAATCTTTTCCATGGAATGAGTTAGGCGGAGAAAGACATTAAGCAGTCTTATTAAACAGCTTTATTACGGAAATGAGAACGACTTGGGGGTGGTTATGTGAATATGGACAATTCTCCGTCAAATATAATGGAAGGAAACCCAAGAATGTTCAAGTGACAAGTATGTTAGCACCTAAAATGAATGGCAAAAACAGCACGTCACCAAAAGGACTTTGTCAAGTTCCGCAATGACTAGTGGTTTTATAAAAGTCAACCATGTCAGATAGGATGTGCGTGTTCCTCCTAATGGAGCTTTTAGGTAGTGGAAATACGTTGCTCCTAATGGAGCTTTTACGTAATCGAAAATATATAAAATGGTTTGTTGTTATGTCCATGGAAATATTTAGATTAAATGATAACTACATGGTCATCTTCTAAACGATATATATATACACTCGTGTATATATGTTTTGAATGTGTTAATATAAATAATTTTTTTAAATAATTTTTTTAAAGGTATTTTTTTTTCACTTAAAATAGATTAAAATAGTAATGAAATTAGGCTTATCTATTGAATATATCATCAAGATTACATTATTATATATAGTTAGTCTTTAATCTTTAATAAAGAGTCAATAATTTTGACAATCTTCTACATTGCCTTTTCACGATAAGTTCTTTAGAGCAGTCCATCAAGTGAAGCCAAAGATTCAAAAAACTAAGGTTTACTTTGTCCAAGGTTAATGCTTGCTTATTGAGAGACTCATTCCATCTTTGTCCAAGTTTTTATATTTGGAACCAATGATACATAAGCATTTAATGCATGCTTGTGTGATGGTTGCAAAAGCCAAGGTTTATTTTCTTGAACATATACTCACACAAGAGAAGCCAAACTTGCAAAGAGTTAAGTCACTTGCCTAAAATTGGACCTACTTAGAGAAGGGTTCATTCAACCTAAATTGAACTTCTTAAATGGAAGTGCATCAATATATGAGCACATTGATTAGACTCCCTTTAGTCAATCAAAGTTGACAGAATCAAGGATTCAAATAATAGTTCCACCTAGGCATTTCAAGTTTAGATTTTAGATGATGTCATACTATTTAAAATAGCTATACCCCTAAGATTTACCTTCAGGTTCAAAGCAACATGCTAGCCAAGGGGCACACACATGTCAAGTGTGGCATGGTCCAAGCTCTTAACTTGGGCATCCAAATTGGCCAAAAGATAAAAATGTATTAGGTGTGGTGCTAACCAAGTTTTAAACTTGGGTACCCAAAACAACTACGATTCATATTTAATTATGATTCTGAACTTCGAAGACTTAAAGTTTAAAGTTCAAAATAAAAAAATTTTAAATTCTAAAGTTCATGAATATAAGTGATGGATTTGTTTGTATTATACCCAAGTTCCAAGTTCTAAACTTAGGCACAAACCTTAGACAAACAATCAAACAACCATCATTGATATTATTAACGTTCTAAATTCTAACTAGTTTAAGAAAGACCAAGGGTTTCTTGCATTCCCAAGGCCAACGTACAAGAGAATTGTCATTCCATGGTGACATAATTTCTCAACCAAGGATTTCTTACATTCCCAAGGAAACATACAAGAGAATTGTCGTTCCATGGTGACAACTTGTTGATCTAAATAATTATACCATGACTATTATGGCATGAGAACCAAACATGGTGTTGACTCTACCCTTTGTCCAAACTGCTTTGGTGACATAATGATGTTTTTTTCTAAATGGTTCCAATGGAACCTTGATGCTAGATCCATCATATCTATTTCCATCATTAATGTCAAATCCAATATTGGGGTCAATGCTAATTGACTAAGTGACACCTATAGGTTTGGTGCTAATCTTAGTAGTCTTGGTTCCAACCTCTTGCCTAAATAATCTAGCATCATCCTATATAGTGCCAATGTTAGTTTTAGCACCAATGAACTTAACATCATGGTAGATAATAAAGCACCATTCAAGATCTTTCTATAAATTGGAAAAATACAATAGATTGGTGATTGGATAAGTAATCCTTTAAATTGGTACAATATATGTTGAATTCCTAGTAAAGGATCTTAACTACTCTCTTGTAACATTCAATTCAAATCAATAGAAATATGAATATCCTCTCTTATCCATAAAAGGCTTAGTAGTCAAGAATTAATTTCTTCTAAGATAAAGGAATGCTAGTGAGGGCCTAAATTTGACTATCACTTCACTATTTAAGGGCATGTTACGAAGGTGCACCCCTTTGGATTGGCATCATAGAATATAGGCGGTACCAAAGGCATTAAGCTTGACACCACTAACTGATGTTCGTGCTTTAGCAAACAACTAGATTATAAAACTCCTTTAAGAGAATAACATAATTAGTTTTACTAAGATAATTATTATGTTTGAAACATAACTTATAGTTCCTTTTGATTCATTCATAGGTGTAGTTACAAAGTACACAAAGAACCACCTAACTTCCTTTCTACTACTAACTATTTCTCATGCATATATTATAGTGTAATATTCATCTATTCATTTTAACATAAATGATATTGTTGCTAACAAGACATTCATGCTCCATTTTTAATTCACACAACTAGTCATTAAGATCATACATGTCTTTTCTCCTCCCATACATTATACAAGCACAAAGCTAGTTTTGATCGATAATCTAACCACTAGAGATACATTATGCACACATATTCAATAACTGAATACATAGACAATATTTTTTCAAGGGTAGGTCTTATTGTCATATCACCAATATAACATGTGCACATTTTTTGTGCCATCATCGTATACATCTATCTAGGATAGATCATAATTGAGATAAATATTTATCACCCTACCTTCTTTGAAGCCTCACAAGCATTTCAAAAATAGGATAACATATGAATTTTGTTTACCATCTTATAAGACTAGAACATGGTTAGAGGTAGGCTATAAAGTAACCACATAAGCACATGAGAATCAAAACACCACAATATAGAAACTTATAAACATGAAGACCTACATTTAACAATCCTCATAGTGAAATTGGCACATTTGGATCACCATCTCACTAGGGTAGCATGCAACCATGTAAGAGCATGATGTAATAATTTAAACATAAAATAAAACCATGGTATAACAAACCAGACACATGATTATCACAATGTTGCTATAACATAAGCACATGCAAACATGAGAACTCACAATCGAGTCATCCATCATCATAGCATATTTTATATATATAGATTATATCTATCTTCAATGAAGTCACACTTTCTCTAGAAGTTTTCAAATGTAGGAAATTATCCCTCTTCAAAGAAGTTTCACTCACTTGGATATAAAACACATGATGAGACTTAATTAGAACAAGAACACATACAACCTAGAAGCATTGATAATTGAGCTTCTAACAACCTTATTAGGATAGATCAACAAATATGGATCATGTCCATATTCAAATAATTCACACTTACTCCATATATAAAATTCCTTCTTATCCGACCTTAGATATGTCACACAAACTCTAGATTTAATTATAAGAGGAACTCACCCACACCTATTTTGTGATATATAACATAGATAAACCATCACTTTGTTCCATGCCAATATTTGGTAGCCTTGATATCCTTTACTCCTTTGAAACCCAAATTTCTTATATTTCACATTTTTATAACACAAAAATTAATATGCTGGCATGCAAAATATAGTTGTAATATAGAAGCCATATAGGTTTTTGAATTACTTTATCTTACATACATTATGGCCCGCATCACCTACAAAGTATAAGAGCAATTATTTTTTCCCGCATAATTAATATTTTATATAAAATTATTATAATAAACTCTAATATATTGAAATCATTCATTACAACAGAAAGTATGATACATATAAAGGAGAATCACATTTAGTCTAACAAGATATCATATTACACATTATTCTTTTAACATTTAATAATTTATATCATACTTCACTATTGTATGCATTACCTTAACAATCATCTACAAGTATTAATTTATAAAGGGATCAAGGAGGTAGGCATAACATCCCTCTCCCATTATATGAAATTCCTTATGGAAGTTAGTCAATTAGGTGAGGAAAATTGTTTCAAAATTTTAAAATATAGTATACTATTATTATTCATTCAGTAGTCCAAATAAGTCCTTTAAGACCATTGCTATAATTTCAATATTACTAATATAATCATTATTCTAATCAAATTCAACCAAAACTTATATATATTTTACAATAAAAGCAAATTTACTTAAGCATATACACATGCAAGTGCACCAAAATACTTCCAACTAAATATTATCTTTTTATCACTTGATGTCTTATACAATCTGCCTTGTTACATGCATATAATCCAAATACAGTACCCAAGAATGGGTCATCCTTATTGGCAACTGTCAAACATAACTACTTTGTCATGAACTACAAATAATGACACCAATTCAAACAACTTTGGTGCTAACTAATATTATGTGTCAATACTAATTAACCTATCATGTCAACCAAAAATTATTTAAAACTTGGTGATAAAAAGAAAAACAATTTTGTGGATGTTTTATCCATTACTTCCATAGGAACCTAGGTAACTCTGGTAATTTCACGGTTTAATATTGACCAATAAAACTTGCTTGTATCTTTATATAATAAAATAGTATCTTGATCATATCTTCATGTAGACTATGAGACTTCATCCTATTTTTAGTGGTTGTCAAAGCATCATTCATATCTTGTTTCAAAATATCATGGGTGGCTTGGCTACGCTTTAGTATTTTCTCCTTCAAGGAATTAGCATAGGGATCCATATTATCCATAAAAACCTTTAGGTCCTTTAAAATTTTCTCTTTATCTATTGTGTATTTTTAATGGTATCCATTAGTGTTATCATCTCCTACTTGGTGTCTTTAATGAAAGTATAAGTCCAATTTATAGCCACAATATTCCTTTTGAATTGCTCTTACAGGGCATAGATATCCTAGTTGACCTTTTAAGTAAAGTACACTAATTGGTCCCTTACCCAAACCAAGCCCTCTACATCCTTCTTACAATCATCTAGGGTGTCTAACATCATAACCAACCAATTATGGAATTGTATGATTGTCATCCTTATCTCCTCCATCTACTCTTGCTTTTAAGTCTAACTCCTATCACATTTTATGGTATCATTAGGGTACACCTATGATGGTTTTAAACAACATATACTCTAGAAGAGGATCACTTCCTACTAACACTGATGGATTAATCCCTTGCATGACCATATTATTCCCCACCATAAACAATATCATCATATCCCCAACTAGGTCCTTTTGGGCATTAACTTGCATTACATTGGCAGTTACTATCTTCTCCTTTGTAGTCATATTCCTAATATACATTATAAGCACATTTTTTCTTACCACCATCCTTGTTCATGCAAACTAGTTAGGGTTTGCATAATACTAGAAAGTCCTTATAAATTCATGAGGACTTCATACCACTATTTATCACTCGATAATATGAGGTGATAATGAGATTGATGTGCCTTTACTTGTTGATTTTGAGGGACCCATTCCCTTCAATATATTGTCTAACTTTACTTGTGTTGTAACTATTTCCATAAAATTGCTGGGAGTAGTGAATATACTTATAACTAAAAAAATCTTAGTATCCCTTTTCTCTTTTCCTCCATCTTTGAATGATTCTTTAAACAATTAGAATTTTTCAATTCCTTGGTGACATTCGATCCCATGACTGAATAAATTCTTTAAGCATCAATTCCATGCCTATCGTTGCTATCTTTATTGGTGTCACCTCCTCTTTATCAAATATTTAGTCTAATATTCTCCAACCTGTCCAGTTCATTTTCATGTAGGAAACTCTAAAAATTCAAGTGTTACTGTCTCTTGAGGCTATTCTATTGTAGGAGGATCAGGGTTATGCATAGTGGCGAATATTCGCAAATTGGGTGAACATTAGGATTTCCAAAATTAAAAATTGGTGAATATGAGGACACTCGACGTCGGTCCATTTGCCTAAAATTTTCAAGATAAATTTGTTTTTAGGGTTGATTCGCCATAATATATAGCCAAACATAGGCATATTTGTACTCGTTGGAAAGCTCTTTTCGAGCCTGATCTAATGGTGGTGTTATGAAGTTATAAGGTGATTTTATAGGTCAAAATGTGTCTTAAATATGACCTTACTTTTTAGGACTTCAAATACCCCAAATTTTGGTGTGAAGATAATTGATTTGATATGCTTAGGATTCGCCATGATTTACCTTGATTTCAATTAGGATTAACCATTTTTTTACAAGTATATTTTGAGTCCAACCCCTTATGCATAACCCTAAGGAGGATATTGTATTATGTCCCTTACCTAAAACATTTTATGCTTCTTACCACTAGGAGCAAGAGTTATCATAGATAACGATATCACTATTATAGGTATTATCCATAAAGGCACCCACTTCATAGCTACTTGTGTTTCCCCTAGGGATGCTATCTCTATTGTTGTTGTCTTCTCCTCTTGGCTACTTTCACTTGCATGTTTCTAGTTTCCTTAGCTTCCTTAGGTGAATCCATAATCTCCTTATATATTTTAAATACTTTTAGCTAGTTTTCAAAATTTTAATCCTCCTAGACATTTCAAATCAATGTGTTTGATGGGTTTGTCATTTGTACAAATGAATTCATAGTTGCATAATAAATTTAATCCTCCTACATATAGCTTCTTCAAGTTGTAGGACTTAAATATATATCAATTATCAATGTCATATAGAGTCCATAAGAAATTCTACCTAATGGTATAATCCTAAGCATCAATTAGGGGGAAATGCTCATGTCTAATCACCATGTTTTTTTATCATTATCCCAAGACCACCCATTCAAATTAACTATATCACATCTAAAATGATAAAATGATATTTAACTTGAATTCCCATGCATGACTAGACTGAGTATACATATGTGTCTATTTTTTGAAAAATGGTATTAGTGAAGAACATGGTGCAAAGGATAAAAAGGTGTATACTTAAACTAAAATATTTCCTTCTTTAGATCCACATTTTATCCAAAACTCTTTAAGAAAATATAGTCAACAATATGTTTCCTTTCCTATACCACCATTTATTAAAAACTATTGTTTTCTATTGCCATTATTGAATCTTTGTGGCACTTCATGTAGAACATACAAGCCAAAACATTTATCATAAATTTTTTCGCTAGTGGTTTTATGGCAAGTATTAATGAAACCCTCTATTTGGGTACTATGCTAAATTATATATATACCTCTTTTACTTTAATCACCTTCTTGTTTTAATACTTCATAAGGTTATTCCATCCATGTAGAGACCCAAAAACTTGATTACTACTTCTTCGATATGATAAAAAATTTCCAGCTATAACCCATCAACATGTTAGTGGTTGAGTAGTTGATTGGTTAAGTTTTCAAACTTATATAGGTATGGGATCTTTACCCAATCTAAAAATATCATTTACGTTATAAATTACACCTTGTTTTTATCTTATGTTTCATTCAACTGCCTCATCTCATGTAGCTTATAATTCATCGTGCAATATTTCGACTAGGATGAAATAGAAATTTTATTTTATCCCTTTCTCCATGTAAGTGACATAAATTGGCCCTGAGAATACTGTGCTAAAAATTATGTAAGGAGGATGCATAGCCAATGATGATCCTAGCTATATACTTCTTGCTTGTAGTGATCATGTAATTTTTATATGACTTTTACTTGCTTTCTATTTTCTTTGGACGTGCCATATATCTTTTTCACATTAGAACTATTGCTTCTCTCACTAGATCTTGTATTTTTGCATAGAAAACTCCTTCCTAACTCTTTAAGTATTTAGTCGTACAATCAAAAGTATTTCTTCCATGTTCCTTAATTGTTAAATAAATTTGAATGTGATAGCTTCGATCTCATCAATGCTCTAACCATTTTTCCCATGTCTAGGACTTCTTGGATGACACTCTTCTCATGCTAGTTTTAGCTCACACTTTTGACAACATATCTAGATAACACCACTCATATGGTTTGACTTGTCATGTAAGAAATATTTCAAATCTTTGATTAAATTCCTTTTTAACTACTTGAATTGATTTTATAACATGATACGATTTTATTTTTCCTTAATTTATTTTATTGACATCTTCATTAATTTTATTAATAATCATGGTTGGAACCATCCAACCAATAATTGCTCCATGCTTAGCATCAATATTCCTTTATCTTTTTCCTCTTGGCACTATTGGTCATGAATATGCCTAGTTACAAGATCTATGCCTTGTACACCCTAGACCCATCCAGAATTGAAAGGCTGGAGGAGAGAAATATCCTCCAGGCCAATCTCTAGAGAGGGTTAGCTCCCTTACTAATCCTACACTGGGTATAAGTTTAGAGAAAAAGGAAAGAAATGGGAAATTATGGAAAGATATGGGAAATATGGCTATAAGCTAGCTAAATAGGATGGGGATAGACTAACAGCAGAGCTTTCACCAAGCAACTAGCAGCATTCAATAGAAAACACAAGCAAAGAAACCTCTAACAATCATGCAAGAGAATAACCCTTAGAGTGCATTCCAATGTTTACCCCCACACAAGCAAAGACTAAATTCAAAAGCAAAATTCACTCACAGTAGATAATGGAAATAAAAGCCTTAAGAAATTACACACTCAAAACTATCAAATGCAAAATCGTTCGGAGAACTAGGAGCCAAATTGTTTCTATTAATAAAGAAAACATGGATTATATTTCTGCAGAGTGTCCAACCTTCCATCCTTTACAATGAAAAATGATTAGTATTTTATAGCTATATTTCACCTCTATCATTTAATGCATATACAACAAAATGTTGGTATATCAAAAACTAACTTACATATTTTTCTCCTCGATATCAGTGGCATTCTGGTCAAAACATTCTGTAAAGAAACCACGATCCGACTTTGATGGGAGGAAATCGCACAAAGAAGTCAACAAAAGTAAATACTTGGAGTAACCTTGGACGTTGGTGCATTGCGACACAACAAAATCGCTTGAAGATCAAGCATGAATTTGATTCACATTGTGCCTTGGAAACTCAATTCTGCTAGAAAATTCCACCAAGTATTAAATTTGCTTGGGAAAATTATCATGATTGATAGTCAGTGCATTGGAAATGAGCAAGAATTACCTTTGATAGCTCAACATTGAAGTGGAGACTTGGGAAGTGCTACCTACACTGCTCCCAGAATTAAATGCTACTCTTCCTTGCTTTCCTTCCAAAAAAAATTGTAAAAGCGCACCCCTAGGAGCCAAATATCTATTGAAGAATTGATTTCGCCCAAAGAAGGGATGAAACGGCCTTTTCGAAGCAACAATAGGCGACAACATAGTCGGGTCTGATATTTGAGAACCTTCATATTTTTAATATTCTTCTTATAACTATCTTTTTTGTGAAATTTCACCCTTCTGGAGAGGCAACATCACTTGATTAATATCCCGAAAGAAACTTTGAACTCTATTCACCCTTTGGAAATTCGATGTTACCTGATGCCCCTTTATGGAGGCAACTTCAATTTACTATACTTTTTGAATTTATGCCAGATGCTTCTCTCTTATTTTTGTTTAGTTATGGATGAAATCACCAACTATGTTAGCACAAGCTTTTACATCGTCAACTTACCCTTTTTCTCTTAAAATATTTTGAACTCCTCTTTCGCCCCAAGGAAGGGTGACAATGAGCTTCGCCCCTCTCTTGGGGTGAAAGCGCCATTTTAATTTACCCGAAGTCAGGCCCACAGTGTTCTTCTAAAATTGCGCTTAGGATATGTTTCACCCCAAAGAGGGACGACAAAGAATTTTACCCCTCTCTTGGGGCGATAATGTTTCTTAACACTTTACCTAAAATCATGGGTGCCCACTTACTTATCATTGCTTCCATTTGCTTTTCATTGGATGTTGCCCCAAAGAGGGGCACCAAGGAGTTTTGCCCCTCTATTGGGGCAAAAGCATTTTTAATCCTTTGCGTAGCACCTTTTAATGTTCTTTGTCATAGTTGGCACTTTAAAATAAATTTTGCCCCAAAGATAGGCAATAACAGGTTTCACCCCTCTATCGGGGTGATGGTGCCTTATTTCCTTTAATTCACTTTTATAGTCTTCATTTCTTCGTGTTGGGTGACTTCACTTCAAAAGCATCTTTAAACTCTGTTTTCACCTCCAAGAGGGGCGACATGGACATTCATCCCTCAATTGGGGTGAAAATGCTTCTCCATTCCCTTCTTGAGATCCAAACATGATTTTAATATTTTTTGAGGTGAAACATCTTGGGGCGAAAGCGCCCAACTTTGTCACTCTTCCTCCCGAAGCGCTTCTCCTTTGAAAACAAACTCCTTGCTGGCATTTGTGTTCCTTGGCAGTTTTGAACAAAAAATTTTCTTAAAAGGTTTCAACATATTTATGGTAATACAATATTACGAAAATAAAGAGGTAGAAAATTAAAATTGTAGTAAAACTAGACGCATTAAAAATATAACAATCACAAAATAAAAATGTGGTAAAGTTGTAAAACTACCAACATTCTTGGCAACTCATGGCGTATCTAGCTTGCATGAATGCAATCGACCCCAGGCCTTCATCCATTGGGCTCAAGAGTTAGCTTCATCAGGCACATCAGGTTGCTTGCTACTCGCTCCTGCATCTTGCTCGTCAACCCTTTTTTCTACAGCTTCTTCCTCGAAGAGAAATGCAATTGTAACTTCGTACAGAACAACAACATCAGAGCAGAATTCGATGGCAATTATCTTTGGACCATTAAGCGAGTCCACTAGGTACCTAAAAATTTATACCTGGCCCATATCAATATAGTTTTCCCGTTGACTAAGGTACAGTAAACTAGAATCGATGTGTGTGAGCTTTCTCATTAGTGGCAACACATGGTCTTCAGTAAGTGGCTCCTCCCAATCATCAAATTCGAAGGTGTAATCAACAAAAAATGCCCATGCTGCTTCTAGGTCTACTTTTGATAGAATATGTCCTCTATTATAAGTGAAACTGGGGAAACCATTCTTGAGCACTGCATTGAAATATGTCATGGAAATTCTTCTCTCCTCAAACATATTAAGCAACTTGCGGGCCTCCTTCACCTGATCCAACCTAAATAAGAATTGACGTAGTACAACTTTAGCGCTCACCCAAGCTCGGGCTATATCACTCATGGGGTGAAATCAGAGTGAGACAACCAACCATGGATGAGTTAAGGAAAATGAGTTTGGAGAGTATGATGTCATACCAATAGATGTGAATCATTAGGTCTAGTTGATGTTCTTTGACATAGGCTTGCCAAGAAATTGATGGTCCAAGGGTTGAGTAGGTGACTTTGTGTCCATGGAGAGGCTCGTATAGATGGTTCAAGGATGATTGGGATTTAACTTAGGTGACAAGGATTTTATGGGTAGATGATGGAGGGAAGGAATATGAACTTTATTGGTAATATAGAGTGGCTCTTTAGTTTAGGGAGATGCAACAAATACCTTGGATTAGAGAGATATGGATTTGATAGATCTCATGAGAGATAAGGTTTGATCCTCATAACTTGATTTCATTTATAGAGGAGGATGTAGATGATACTAATATTCCAAATCTAGGCATAGATTATCCTAGAGTGGTGAGAGGCTACATGAGATGGTATGTTGACTTTCACCTAGGTTTAGTGACACGAGAGGATCCTCATAGAGAGCAAGTGTGGAAAACTAAAGAATCGTAAGGATCCTAAAGAGTATTTGATGGATATTAGTTAAGGATGGGGGTGTTTGGAGGGATTATAGGTAGACAACCATATGGGATACTTCAATGTGAGAGGACAAAGGATACCTCATTAGATGTGGATCCTTTAACCATGATGCCCCTAGTACTAGGAGTATTTAGAGGGGTTTGTACCAGTTGGTCAATTGAGGAGGCTACACGAGCCAAGATGGAGGTATTGTTGAGAAATTTAAAGTAGTGAGAGAGTAGCTAGAGGAAGTGGGGGTAGCATGGGAGGAGGAGATAGGCAGATATTAGGAGGATTTAGCTAGGATGGAGAGAGAGTGTGATGCTCTTTTGAGTCAAGTGGATGCAACTATTGTTTAGATACAATCTAATCTAGAGTGGGTTACTTGAGATAAATATGAAACCCTTTCTAGAGTGAGTGGAGGAATTGGTATAGATGTAGTAAATTCACTTATTGGTCTCTCAAAGTGATGAGTGGAGTGGCTAGAGGAGAAACTTGTTAGGATGAGGGTAGAGCTATGAGCAACAGAGGTGAAGGCTGATGTCGAGAACCAGGTGAGGCATTATCAACATCTATACTATGTGGTTGTTCCTATTATTGTTGATAGGCAACCATCACTAGTGCATTCAAGGTCAAGGACTTAGTCTACGAGTTGTTACTTACAATAGTCTATAAGCTTTATGTCTCCACCTCCTCCATCAACACCTAGAGGTAGGGATGCAGGGTCTACCTATGGGTAGGATTAGTATTATGGGTATGAGTGCACTCATTTTATCATGTGGTGCATCATATATGGGTAATATGGTTGAGTGTACCAACATTTTTTATTGTGGTGTACCGGACTCATAGGCATGTATTATTTTGAGTCTTTTATGTAATAATGACATTATATGTTAATCTTTATGTTTTCTTTTGATGTGATAATGATATGATGCGATGTGATTTTTTATTTTATTTGATTCAATGCACATAATTAAGATATAATTTAGATAAAATGGAACAAATTATATAATAAAAATATCAAGAATTAAACACAAGAAGTAAACTTTTATAAATTGTGTCATTCAAGGGGTGGTCTAGGAAACTAGATAATGAAGAAACATTGAGAGCGCTTGGATTTTATTATTGAGTGGTGATATAGAAGTATGATAATGAAAAAACACTCAAAAGATTGAATTTTATTTTACGTATGAGGGATAGTATTTAGACTTGAAAAAATATAAGCACCCATTATGATTCCATTTTGAGCATTAACCTTTGAGGCCAAAATACACTTATGAGATGATATATGCATATTATCTAAGAGGTACATATTTAAGTGATGGCCTAAGAGCCATGATAATGTAAAAGCACTTAAAGATGTGATGATCATGATTCCATTCCTAAGTGGTGGTCTAAGAGCCATGATAATGGATAAGTGCTTAGAAAATGGAATGAAACTCATCATGCTTAAATGGTGGCTTGAGAAGCCACATAAAATACAAGCACTTAAGACATGATGATATACTTGTAATATATACAAGTTATAAATGTATGGTGGTTACTGGTGTTAGTAGTTAGTGATTGTTAGTTATGCTTCATGCTATGAAAGGCATGGTTTGAAGGACTTTACTGATCATAATGTCTCATATTGTGATAAGAATAGTATGAATAGCATTACATTTCCTGAAGGACTTTAATATCTCACATTGTAAGAAGCATGGCCTAAAGGACTTTGATGTCTCATGTTGTGAGAATCATGGCCTAAAATACTTTGTTGAGCATAATGTCTCATGTTGTGATAAGCATAGCCTGAAGTACTTTGATGTCTCACACTGTGAGAAGCATGGCCTAAAGAACTTTACTGAACATAATGCCTCATGTTGTGATAAGCATGTCTTGAAGGACTTTACATGGCCTAAAGGACTTTGATGTCTCATGTTGTAAGAAGCATGGCCCAAAGGACTTTACATGGTCTAGGCTTGAAGGAATTTGATGTTTCACATTGTGAGGAGTGTGTTCTACACGACTTGTATGTGTATAATGTGTTATATAGTGAGAATAAGAGATTTAAGCATGTTATAATAGATGTAAGGTATCGTAGGGGATGTAAATATTTGTAATAAGATGTTTGTATGTGATGATTATCCACGATGTAAGAATGTGTAAAAGAGTAATAATTTGTATGTTTTCTTTAGCATATTCTCCCAAATGGGGAAGACAATATAGGATCATGGATAACAACGGGAAGCAAGTTGCCCCCAATGAAGTGCATAAGTGTATTAATTAAGTGTAAATGATTGTGATGTTTGAAAATGAAATATGTTTGTACGTATGATAAAATGTTGAAGATAATGTATGCAGCATATTGATTTTAAGAAGAATAATGTATATATCTATTTTAGCATGTGCCCCAAAATAGGAGGAAACATGATATTGAGATGATGTAATTTACTAACATAGAATTAGGAGGCATCTTGCCCCAAAGTAAATGCATAAACACATTGATTGTAATGTGATGATATGTATTAATTGATGAATAATATTGATGTGATGAAGATGTCCTAAGTCACTTAATATGTTAGTAGTGGGCTCGGGGTTTCAAATCCATTACCTAATGCATATGAAAATATTTGCAGATGCATGAAGCATGAGACTTGAAGATCTGATCCCTTCACTAATATATAAGGAAAAATAGGACTATGTGAAAATGGCATTGTTGAAGGTGCTAATCATGGTGAATAGAAATTCACATCCATTAACTTGTATGCTCATAACGTAATTATAAGTTTGTAAGAAAAGTGGATATGATATACTAGTCTTCTTGAATGACACATTAGATCTTGCAAACTTGTCGTAAGGATATATGATATAGAGATTCATTTATTGAAGTGTAATTAAGATGTCTTAGATTTCTTAGTACATTAGCAAGAGATTTGAATCTTAGCAACCACTACCAATGCATATGCAAAGATTTATAGACATGTGAGATATGGGTTGTAAGGACTTGATTCTCCTTTTGATAGAGAAGAGATTAAGATATTTTATGAGAAGATTACTGCCAAGTATACCTTCCAAGGAAGTACAAACCTTACCTCCAATGACTGACACTTTCATAAAAAATTATAAACATACAATATAATGGAAACAAGGGAACTACTTTCCTGGATGGCATGTTGGGCCTCACAATTATAGATTTTGGATAGAACATTGTTTGAAAAGGTTTGATTTATATCTTGCTTGTCTATTAAGCCAAACTAGAAATTTTGAAACCATTGATCCCTTGACTGGTAAATGTAAAAAGAATTACATAATTACAAGTCAGAGGATCAACAAGGCCAATCCTCCAATATGATCTAATAGATAAGCTAGAGCATTTATGATATTATCAAATGTAATAACAATTTTATAGGATTTGCACCACAGTATAACATAAACATCCAAGGAAAGATGAAGCCCTTCACATTTTCCCAACGTATATACAAAAATTGTATATGTATAGAACATTGGTAAAAGAAATTATCTTTTCTTAGAGGACTATGCTCTAACATAGCATACATACTAAAAACTTGTTGCTAACAGAATATTTGCAAAAGGATGTATGTGATTATATCAATGATATATGACAATTTTGTAGGATTTGCACAAAGTTATCACATGGATATATGAGGAAATATGAAGTTCTTCACCTTTGCCTAAAGTACATACATAAAATTATATATGCATAGAACATGGATAAAAGTTGTATTTTCATAGAGGTCCTATGATCTACCCTCGCACAGGGCTAAAGAATTGTTGATAACATGAGGTGAAGTCCCCAAGCTTATTAATAGACCATCAAGAAGCACAAATATTTAATGATATACTGCATGGCACATTCATAAGCTTTTATAGGTATGAAAAGTGTTGATCACTAAGCCCCAATGCTCTCAAGGGTCTATAAATAGGTAAGGTAAGTTTGTATAGTTATGGTTAAATATTGATTACTTTAGCATGATCCTAAGTTAATACATAGATCAACTAGGATCATTGGTACTCCATGATCTGCTGCCTAACACACCTACAAATTATTAAATGCATGCAAGGCATTGATCACATAGTCCCAATGCCCTTGTAGGTCTATGAATAGACAAGACAAATTTGTATGCTTATGATTAAGGATTGATTGTCAAAGGCTAATGATGTACAAGAAGCATGTTACATTTAATATTGAGATTATAAGACAGAAATTTGATTGTAATAATTGTTTCTTAAATTGCCTAGTGAATCAACAAGTGGATTCGAGAGTGTCATTTTGTTGCCCAATGCACATACAAAAATTTGTAGATAGAATTAAGAACTCAATTCCCTTGATGATATATAAGGTGACTCAAGAATGTTGTAGTAACTATACTACTTAGTATTTCAATCATGGTGGTAGGGATAATTTATTTTGTACTTGTCCTACTTGAAAGAAATTACAAATATACAATATAGTGAATAAAAGGTCTCGCCTATTGGAATGACATCTTAGGCCTAATGATTGATGACATGTTTAGATATGAATTTATGATCAATTGATTGATATAATGAGAGTGATAGTGTCCTAAATTTCTTAATATATCATCAAATATCTTCGATTGATTGTTTATATTGTCTAACACATATACAAAAATATGCAAAAACACAAAATGTAGGATGTGGATTGTCAAACACATCAATGATATATGAGAGAATTTGGAATTTCATGATAGGAATGTTATTGAATGTGCCACTAATGATGGAATAAGTTCTCTATCCATCAATTAGAATATCTACGAAGGATTTGAAACCAAAAAAAAGATACTACAACCTTCATTCAAAATTATAGAATCCACTACTTTTGTTATTGAAATAAAAAGGAGGTTACAAGAGTGAAATCACTTTCTTTTACAATTCTTGCCTTGAAGGCTACAATTGGATATTCCCTAAGGAAACCCTTTTAGATGTGTCCAAAGGTAGCAAGATCTGTCTTCTTGATGTTCCTTAGTGTAGATGGGCTTCTTGTGCATGGTTAACCACTGGTTTGATGCGATCTTTGTAATTGTTAGACCTATAAAATATTATTAGTGCATTAAGGGGTTTGCATCACTCAAACCCCATGTTTATGTAGACAAAAAGACTCTTAAATCAATTCAAAACATGAAATAACTTGCTAAAACAACATAATACACTAAACTAAACCATACTTAATTATCCGGGTAATTCTATCTTGCTATAGAAGAGGTTCGCATAGGGGGGTGTGAACCTGGTATAAAACGGGAGGTTCGCACGAGGGGTGTGAACCTATTTTTTTCTGACTGAACTTGCAAGATGTGGTTTTTGAGCTTTTTGATGTTATTGCTCCTTGGGAAACTTGGCGAGTCACCTTCAAATTTTGTCTTTGATGATGATAACCTAACTAGATCATAAGGAATGCTATGAAAATGACTAAAATACTATTACAATATGAATGTGATGTATGTGTGATGGATATATGATGTATGCTAAGTGTCTGGAGTAATTTCTACAAAGTTTCCATAAGCTAAGATTTGGTCTCTCTAAAATGGTGGAAATAGCATTCTACTTATATACTTGGCCAAGGTGAGGGGAGGGGATGAGGTGTCCCATTTGAGGTGTATGAGGTGAGGTATCCACCTAAGAGGTGTCGTCTGAGGTGTCCTAGCTCATTGTAGACCCAAATGTTTTGCACCCCTTTCTCCCAAGCTAATGGATCCATGTTTGAAAGGGGGAGGGAAAATGATGAATTTGCATCTCAGACAAGAAGTGCTTCTATTGCACTCTCTTTGGTGTTTATCGACGATTGGGGTGGGTTCACTAGGAAACACTTGTTGTGGTAGTTTCCACGCCTAGGTGAGGTAGTAGTTTTATTTGCTTTTATTTTCTTTGTTTTGAAAGCATACACCTAGGGTTTGGCCAAAATGAAATTTCTACCTAGCTATATGTAATTCAATTTCAAATGAATACAAGGAATACAAATCTATCTAGAAAGAATTATAAAGTTTAGCTAAGATGCAAAGGTTTTTTCTATGCTAACATGTTTTCTTTTTGTGTTTTTATGTTTTTATAAGAAGTATAATAAATTCTATATTTTTGGGAGTTTTCTATTTTTTTATCAAATATAGATGCATACAGGACACAAAATGTAAATATAAGTGAAACCATTTTCTAGGGTATTATCATATTTGTTTCTTCAAAAATAGAAATATCAAAGTTCACATGCACGTTAAAATGTTGTAGGAACGAAAGGATGGGGGAGGGGGAGGGACCTGCTCCCTCTCCCTGCTCCCCTTTCCCTGGTTCTTGCTTAGTACCTGATTCATCCCAAGTCATCCCACTCTGGGAATGGTTTGTAGTAGATGATCTCCTTGGGGGGATATCCTTGCCCACTTTCTGCTCCTTTCCCAGTAGTTTTTGGGGTTTCCTCATTTGAATCCCGGGCCTGGTGCTTCCCAGGGATCCTCTAGGGTTTCCTGCATGTTCTTGGGATCCTGTCCCTGATCTCCCTTAGGCTTTTCCTTGGGGTTTTTTTGCAGGTTGTTATTGGGATCTAGTTCCTAGGGCTTTCTCGGTCTGTGGTGGTTGCAGGTTGGGTTCTCATTCGCTTCCTGGTGCATCCCATGAGGTTCTCTCTTCATCGAGGTTGGTCTAGGGGGGCTAGTTTCCTCTTTGCTTGTGTTTTCTCTCTGGGATGCCATTGGTTATTGGTGGTCTCATCCCTTTGAGTGGGACCATGTTTGTTTTCTTGTTCGAAGGCTTATTTTTGCTGGATCTGCTGCTTGGTGGACGCTTTGAGCATTTGCATGGCCTTGGTGGGGCCTCTTATTGTGCTTGAGTTATTCCCTACCCTAGTCCCAGTTCCCTAAAGTTTTTCATGTGCAAGTATGGGGATTCCTGGTCCTTTCTGCTGGGGTGCTTTGGGTTTTCTACTGCATATCTCGATCTTGGGGGGGATCGATGATCTATTCATGCAAACCCCTGGATCCCTCAGTTTAGGTTTTCATGGATCCCATATTTGTGTCTGATGCTACTTTTTTCCTGGGCTTTGAAGGTTTTTGTTTTAGTTTTTGTTCAAGGGATTCTGATTGGTGGACTCTCAAAGCTTGTTCTTGGCCTTGGGGGGCCTTTTATTGTTCTTGAGTTGTTCCCAATCCCAGTTCCTCTTCCCTAGAACTATTTGTGAGCAAGGATGGTGGGTCCCTGGTCCTTTGTGGCTTTTGAGATCCTTTCTTTGTGCTTGCATTTATTTTCCCTAGATCCTTTTGGCTTCCTTGTACTCCTGTTGGTGGGATTCTAGTGCTGTAGTTTCCCAAACCTGTTCTTCTGCTAGTTCTCCTGTTGGGCGGGATTTTCCATTCCTGCTGGTTTTCCTGCCTGGGCAAGATTTTTCAATCTCATTTTTTTGCTAGTTTTCCTACTGGGCGGGATGGGATTTCCCGCTGGGCGAGATTTTCAAATCTTCTGGTTTTCCCACTGGGCGGGATTTCTAATCCCGCTGGGAATGATTTTTCAATCCCATTTTTTTGTCGGTTTTCCTACTGGGCGGGATTTTCAAATCTTCTGGTTTTCCCGCTGGGCAAGATTTCCAATCTGGTGGTTTTCAACTGCTTCCCGCTGGGCGGGATTTTCAAATTCATCATCCTGCATGTTTTCCCATTAGGCGGGATTTTTCAAAACTAGTGGTTTCCCGCTGGGCAGGATTTTTCAAAATTGGTGGTTTCTCGCTAGGCGGGATTTTTCAATCTATTGGTTTTCCCACTGGTCAAGATTTTCAAACTGGTGGTTTTCGACTGTTTCCTATGGGGCGAGATTTTTCAAAACTAGTGGTTTCCCACTGGGTGGGATTTTTCAAAATTGGTGGTTTCCCGCTAGGCAGGATTTGTGGTTTCCCGCTAGGCGGGATTTTTCAAAATTATCTTTTCCCACTGGGTGGGTTTTTCCAAACTGTCTATTTTTCGCTAGGTGGGATTCTTCAAATTTATTGTTCTTGACCTTTGGTTTGGTCGGTTGACCTATTGTAAAAAGGTTTTGGGGTCCTTTCAAAACCTACTTTTAATATAATTTTTACCTACCAAAAAAAAATGTAAATCTAAGTATGAGAGAATAGATTTTAAGATCTTACCTGAACCGGATATCTGATTTGTGATGAATTCAGTTATGCAGGATAAAATTGAATGTAAACAGAATGAAATCGGTCGTACGATTTCATCAGATGAAATTGGATATGTACAAATTTATTTGAAACCTACAATTACATAGTAGAACACTAAATTTTGAAATTAGGGATGGGGGATCTTCATGGACCACAGTAGATCATGGTCTATGACAATCAAATCCCCTCAATTATTTTAGCCAGCCGTAAAGAAAATAAATAATTGATTATTTTAATATAAAGCATGTGATTCTAGATGCAGTTTATCTAGTAATAATAGTAAGATGTAGCAAATATTAAAATAACAAAAGAAATGTAATGCAAATATAAAGTAATCAATAAGATCAAAGTCAAGATCTTACCCCAATATATTACTGATACAAAATCAGATGCAAATTTTTAATTTCATACACTATGTACGAAATCGTATGCAGTGTATGAAATCATACGCAACTGAAATAATCCAACGGTTAGTTTTGCAAAATAAAATCTTAGATCGAATGCAAAAGGGATAAATTCGAACATAGTCAAATTTATACAAATGATGAAAAACTCAAGTAATAATTAAATAAAAACCATATCTGCATGTATTGAAAGTACTTACATGATTGTATGCTCCTTGGATGATGATCTAACATCAACGTTCTCCACTGTAACCTATAAAAAAAGCTCTAAAATTCCTTCTTCACTCCAAGCCTTCTTGTAAAATATCACCAACTAGACTGATTAATGTGAATTTAAGGGGTTAAATGGTTGCTTCAGTTTGAGGAATCCAATAGGTGGTGAAATCAGGCTAATATGTTAGGCCAAATTAGGTTTTGGCTCGATTTCGATGAAACTGGCTGCATCCGATTTTAGTGGATCATATGATTTTATCCAAAATATAGTGATGCCCATATTAGGTTTAGAATACCAACTAGGCATCTAAATTAGGTGCACGTGGAATTTGGACAAAATTAGACGCATCCAATTTTATCGAATTTGTTTGATATCATCGGGATCATCCGATTTTGTCAAAAAGAGGATAATTAAGTTATTTTTTTATTTTCTTAGCACGAATATTATGGTAGGGATTTTGATGATGAGTTTACATGTTGTTAGGATGATTAGGATTTCTTAAAAACATTAAGAATTTTGAAGTGTGTCCAAGTTTGGTAGCTACATTTTGCCCCCTCTTTGGCACATTTATGAACAATAAATGTGTTAAAGAACGATGTAGCAAAAAGGGATGTTATGTTGCAAAAAATAAAAATAAAAAATAAATTTTTTCTGTTTATGGTTATTATCATGGATACCCCATTTGATTTTTGTAAGAAATTCTCAATTTATTGCAAAACTCAAAATTCTAAGTGAAAAGAGGGGTAAAATGAGGGTATAAAATAGAAATTAGAGCAAAACTTGTAGCATGAGTGGAGTGCAGTATTCCCTAAGGGGGATGTGATGAAATATATTTGACATAATTTCTAACTAATTATACCTAACATGGTCAATTATGTACAGTTGTATGGTTCACAACTGTACAATGCCTAAAATGTACAATTGGAGACTGTACAGTCCCAAAACGTATAGTTGTATGGTTATAACTGAACACTTGTATATTTTCTCTAAGAATCTTGGAATTGATCAAATATCACTCACTCTACCATGATTCAATTGGAAATCACCTAATTTACCTTTAGAATGCTTAAAAGTACAATTTTAGCCCAAAACTCATCAGTTGTATAGAATTACAAACCCTTGTATAGTTTGGTCACACTACTTGTACGGTTTGGTCATTCTGTAAAATCTATTGACTCAAAAAAATACCCATTTGCATTTTATTACCAAACACATTGTTGTGGCTGATCCACAACACACCCCAAAATTGGGGACCCACCTTTTTTGCATGCTTTCAAAGAAGACCGCAGTGACCCAAATGCTAAAAAACTCAAGGAAAAGTTGCGGATATCGGAAATATTCTCCAGCAAAAATGAAGAAGTGTCGCGATATCGCGACATGTTGCTCCGTCGCGGCTAGAAATGAAAAGTTGTCACGATATCGTGACATGTTGCTCCGTCGCGGCTAGAAATGAAAAGTTGTCATGATATCATGACGTGTTGCTCTGTCGCGGCTAAGAAAAATAAAGTGTCACGATATCGTGACGTGTTGCTGCTAAAAAAAGAAAAGTGTCGCGATATCATGACAGGTCACGTTTTTGTGGCTCAGACAAGGGAAGTGCAGCAAAATGGAAAATTGTCGCGATATCGCGACTTGTCATGAAATCACGGTCGAAGGCAACAAGAGAAGAGTCAATGCAGAAGTTGTCGCGATATGTCGCCATTTCGTGACCTGAAGACGAGATGAAGGGCAAAAGATAAAAAAGTCATGATATCGCGACATGTCACGTTTTCACGACCTAGAGCAGCCAAAGTGAACATAGAGAAAAAGCATCGTGATTTTGCGATAGAAAGCAGCGAGATGGTGCCGAAGAGAAAAGTGTCACGATTTCGTGACAGAAAGCAGTGAGACAGCCCGAAAGATAAAAGCATCATGATTTCGTGACAGAAAGCAGTGAGATGGTGCGAAAGAGAAAAGCGTCATGATTTCACGACAGAAAGTAGCGAGATGGTGCCGAAAGAGAAAAGCGTCACGATTTCACGATAGAAAGCAGTGAGATGGTATGAAAGAGAAAAGCGTCATGATTTCATGATAGAAAGCAGCAAGATGGTACGGAATGAAAAGGTGTCATGATTTCGTGACATGTCACGTTTTCACGGCTAAGTGCAACAAAACACAATGAAGGAGAAAAATGTCATGATTTCATGATAGGTTGCATCCACGCGGCCCTAAGGAGAAAAATGTCACGATATCATGACATGTCTCATTTTCACGATGCTTGAGGATGAATGAGGCTGCTGACAAAAAATGTCATGATATCGTGACATGTCTCATTTTTGCGATACAGGTAGAGGAGCAAAGTTGCATACAGAAAAATGTCACGATATCATGACATGTCTCATTTTTGCGATACAGGTAGAGGAGCAAAGTGACATACTTTTTTTTGTCATGATTCATAGCGGGCCATTACAGAGCATGCAGGGAAGTGCTGAACACGTGGCATAAAGATGTAAGGGTTATAGAACGGTTACAGTTAGCAAGAAGATCAAACATTTCGATGCTCGAACAAAAGCCAAAAATAATGCAAAGAGGCGGGAAGATGAAACGAAGAGACCTGGGAGATGAAGCGAAGCGTCACAGGGCGAAATAGAGAACCGTACCAGAGGGTTTAAAAGCAGAAGCCAAAGGCAGATACAGGGGTCGAAAACCACTGCAAGCAGAGTTGCAGAGCCAAAGGAGAGGAAGCCTTTCTGGACTTGTTTGGGGTTGTTTCTCTTCCACAGACTGGTTTGGAAAAACCAGAGATTCTGCTATTGTAACATGACATATTTTTAATGCAGAAGTGTTCAGAAATTTGCATCTTGTGGGCAAGAAAGAAGGAGATCTTCTGTGCATGCTATGGATTTAATGTTTATTCTTTCATTTTTTTAGATTTCGGATTTATAGATAATGTTAGATGCCACTTTTGTGGGTTACATTAGGCGAATATTTGAAATCTGAATTTTATTTCGTACCCTAGGAACCAACACTTAGTCTATGGGGATTATGCATGTCATGCAGGTCCAATAGGTTAGGTTGCATGCATGGAAAACTCACATCTTCGGTTTTGTCGAAACAGGATAGCATCATACTGAGTGCATTTCATTTTTAGTTTTTTCTGCATTTCATTTTCATTGTCTGCATTTTATTTTTTCTAGAAAGTTTAACTTATTTAAAATAAACATTTAAAAATTACAAAATCCAAAAAAAAAGAAAACAATGAACAATCATTAAAGCTTCATGATGAAATAAACCAACATTGCCCCTTGTTTACAGTTACTTGCAATCACTAAGGTATTCCAAGCATTCAAATTGAATATTATTATTTGTGCAAAATGCTAACATAGCGGAGACCTTGGAGAAGTTATTTATTTAATTTCTTTGCAAGAGGGGATTTTGAAATTCAAATCCTATTGGAGAGTGTGTTTTCACAATTGGGTGAAAATACCACTCAACAGATTGGCGCTAGAAGGAGGGCCGAATTGGTTTACTTTATTTTGATTTTCATACAGAAGTAATGTGTTTTTTATTCGATTTTGAAAATTTCTTAAATCTCATTAAAGGCTAAACTGCAACATTTTTTTTGTGTTGCAGGTTTTCTTGGAGATATCGAGAGTTTCGTCAGGCAGGCTGGACCCACCGCGCCGTATCACGACTAGGTCCCAAACAACTGGGGAAACCATATTCCATGACCTTACACTCACTTGTACTCCAAAAAATAAAACCAAGCAAGTTGTAAACCTACCAGTCACAAAAGATCTTTCTGCTTCAGGAACATCGAGCGGACCTACACCGGTGGTATCAATTGCCACTAGCATACCTATCATCAGTACCATTTCCACTACTCTTGTAGGGTTGTCCTCATCAATTCTGAGTCAAATGGCCCAACCTCCAGCAGCTCCTTGGTATGGAGCTAATAATATTCCTTTGAATATTGCAAGGGATATCCATGAAATCCCTAAGAACATAGAAATATTCTTGCCCAAATATAAACCAGATGGCCCAAGGACTGTAGAGGAGCATATCCAGGCCTATAGGGATGTTTTGATAAGGTTGCAAGTCCAACATGAAGATGTGGCTTGCAGACTTTTTCCCATGAGCCTAGATCCAGTAGCCTATGAATGGTATATATGCTTGCCTACTGGTTCAATCACTTCATGGACACAAATGGAGAATGCCTTTGTCAATCAGTTTAGGTCACCTTTGGATCCCGCAACCATCTACAATCAATTTATTACATGCAAAAGGGGCCAGGGTGAACCAATCAGAACCTTTAATCGGAGATTCCAAAAATGTTATAATAGAGCAGTTCGACATTTTGCCATAGACCCCACGAGTAGCTTTACAAATCTATTTTGGGGCATTGGATCCGATGACAGCGATGTTTGCCAGGCGAAATCCTCAAGTCACCATGCTCGCCTTAGCTTACAACGAAGCTATGACCATCGAGCAACAAATGACACCACAGGGCTATGGGTTTCCCCAGATGCCTATGATGGGACAATATGCTCCATATGGTCAAGCTCCCATGGCAAATCAGATCATGGCACCGCAAATGCCAAACATGAATGCTTTCCCATATCAACAACCATATCCACCAGCACCTGCCTATGCACCCATTCCGATCCAACCGATCACATCCATTCCACCCGTTCTCGCATTTTTGCAAAATAGTCAATCGACTATGCAAGGAACCAACCAAGTTAATTCTCAGGCTATAGTTCCTTTCCCAAATCCAACTCCGATCCAAAGTGTAAATCCATATATGAATCAAATTCCTCAAAATCCGATTCAAATGTTAAATCAAGATCCCATGAATTATGCAAACCCAACGGGAACTAACAATGATGTAGCTCCACCGAAAGAGATTTATTCGGATGTTGAAGAGCTCAAGAAGATAGTTCACAAGCTGAGTAATGACATGGTTCACAAACAGAAGTATGAGTCCCATGCCCCTCACCCAAGTCAAAATTTTAACAATAGAGGGAGACATTGGAACACGAAGCCAAACAATGGAGGCGTACCTGCCCCTATTGCCAATCAACTAGATACTTCTGCAGGACCCAGTCAATCTAGTTCCCTTCTGAATATTTTTGATTTTGCATGGGAAAAGGGGTGCAGATTGCACAATACAAAAGAGCACAATGAGAGGAATTGTCCTAAAATCGCTAGATACACTCATTGTCTCCAAGCCCAAGTAGATGACCTGGAACTTGTGCCAAATGAGGGTCCACCCCAACATCAAGATGATAGCATTATGGTGGTGGAAACTTTATACCGCCAAGAAAGTGAGAGTGAGGAAGAAGAAGATGAAATTTTGGAACAGGAGGTGCAAGCTTTTCGAGAGTTTAGAAAGGGGAATCACGGATATCATTTGAGAAGTAAATCTAAAGCCCCTAAAACATCATCAACACCACCAAATAACTCTATCCTTCCTCCGGGATACTAAGGCAGATAATAATCCTCCTCCTCCACTTAGAAAAGAAACGTCTAATGACACGCAGAAGACAGTCAAACTTGAAAAATCAAACTATGACATAGTGGAGGATTTAAGGAAATCTAAGTCGAGCCTTTCATTTTTAGAGGCGGCCAGGTTGCCTGGCCAAAAAGAAGCATTGATAAAGGCTCTGGACTCACCTAATCAAGTATGGAAGGGAAAGGAAGTTGAGTCTCAATTGATTTTATGAAAGGAGAGACGGGATGTCCCACCATTTTTATTGACTCTAAGAATTGTTGGTAAGAATTTGCATAATTGTTTGGTAGACACGGGTGCCACGAGCAATCTCATGCCTTGAGAGATATGTCAAATGCTAGGCCTACAGACTGTTTCATCCAAATGCAAGGTTTTGCAATTGGACCGATCTGAGGTAAATGTGATAGGGACCCTATATGATGTCAAAATTCAACTAAATTTTGAACCCGGGGTCCAACAAGTGGTCGACATTTTGGTTGTTAATATCCCAAGTAGATATGGAATGCTACTTGCAAGGGATTGGATGAAAACTTTGAACGGCTATTTTTCAACCGATTGCTCACATATGTGGCTACCCTGGAAAGGAATTGCAAATCAAATCAGAGTAGAAAATGAACCGAGGCTTAAAGAAATCATAACAAAATTTAATAAGCCAAATGAAGTTCAGTTTTTTGAGCCAGAATTGGGGGTTTATGCATTTGATGTTGAAGAGGCTACTGAAGAGCCTAAAGGGGAAACATTTCATGGTAGCTCTCTTGAGGAAAATGATTTCATATGGTTGCTTAGGTTTGATGGATCCAAATCCAGACAGGGAGCAGGAGCCGAAGTCGAGCTCACTTGTCCAGGAGGTAAACCTTTACTTGTTGCCTATAGGTTACAGTTTCCTTGCACGAATAACATGGCAGAGTATGAAGCACTGATTTTTGGTTTACAACTGGCATTGAGCAAAAAGGTTAAATGCTTGAAAGTATTGGGAGATTCTCAACTGGTAGTCAAACAGATTAAAGGACAATATACATGCCATGATAAGAGACTGAGCCTTTATAGAACTAGGGTAAGGGACCTCATTGAGGAATTCGACGCTTTCAATATAGCCCTTATTTCTAGAAAAGGAAATCGCATAGTAGATTCTCTTGCAGTCATCGTAGGCATGTTAAATCCAGTTGATATAAAAAGGTGTAAAAAGTTCTCCATCGAATTAGTTCCTTGTCCATCGATACCTGATAATGTCAAGAATTTCCAAGTTTTTGAAAATGACAGACACATATTCAAATTTGTCATGAACTCAGGTGTTTTTGAAAACCAGGTGATTGATGAGGAGCAAAGATGGCAAGAAGAAGCAAAAAACGAAAGTAAAACTACATGTCGATCCAACAAAATACCAAAAGACATAGTTTCATTGGAGAAAATGTTCGATATGGGATACAAGGCTAGAAAAGAAAAAAAGGTTCCACTCCCCAAAGATGCATGTGATCTAATTAATCTAGGGAGTGCAGACAATCCACGGGAAGTGTACATCGCAAAGGCATGTACAGCTGAAGAAAGAGAAAATATAATACATGCACTAAAACACTACGTGGATTGCATTGCTTGGAATTATAACGAATTGAAAACATACAACCAAAACGTCATTACACATACCATCCCTCTAAAGCCGGACTCCAAGCCTTTCAGACAAAGACAACGAGTTGTTAACCCGCTATTGGAGCCCTTGATAGAAAAGGAGGTCAAGAGATTATTGGAAGCAAAGATTATTTTTCCTGTTAGGCACTCAACCTGGGTTGCTAACCTCGTTCCAGTAAGAAAGAAGAGCGGAGAGATTAGGCTATGTATAGATTTTCGAAATCTTAACAAGGCCTCTCAAAAGGATAACTATCCATTGCCATCCATTGATGAAATTTTACAAATAGTGAATGGATCTGAAATGATGTCTTTTCTTGATGGATATTCTGGATATAACCAAATTCTTATTCATCCCAATGACAGGATGAAAACAACCTTCACAACCAAATGGGGGACATTTGCCTACAGAAGAATGCCGTTTGGACTATTAAATGCTGGTGCAACATTTCAACGCGCCATGGACTATGCATTCAAAGGGCTTATAGGCAAGTGTATCATTGTGTATGTGGATGATATTCCAGTATTTTCAAAGAAAAGAGAAGACCATGTCAAGGATTTGAAAAAGGTTCTTCAAAGATGCAGAGAGCATGGAATTTCTTTAAATCCCAAAAAATGCATCTTTGGAGTAATAGAAGGAAGACTACTTGGTCACATCATTTCAAAAGAAGGTATATCCATTGACCCGAGAAAGGATAGAAGCTATCCAAAACTTGCCTCTCCCGGGTAGTAAAAAGGAGTTGAGATCTTTCTTCGGGCAAATTAATTTTGTGAGGAAGTTTATTTCAAGCTTCGCTGAGATAGCCAAACCTTTGAACAAGATGCTCAAGAAGGATGTAGATGTCAGATGGAATGAGGAAAGTAGGGTGGCCTTTCAAAACATTAAGGATGCCATTTCTAGAGCCCCTGCCCTCATAAGTCCAAACTATGCTAAACCTTTCTATATTTATGCTTTCGCATCGGAACACTCTTTTGCGAGTGTCTTGACCCAAAAAGGTGAGGATAGCGTAGAAAATCCCATAGCATTTTTAAGTGCTCCTTTAAAAGATGCTCAATTGAGGTATTCTATCATCGATAAGCAGATGTACGCACTCTTTAAAACGGTAAAAAAATTTCGACATTACATTGTGCACAGCAGAGTTTTTGCCATTGTGCCTGACCCTGCTATCAAAACTATGTTTTTACAGAATGAGCTAGGTGAGAAAAGAGGTAAATGGATTTCTACTATCCAAGAATTTGATCTTGAAATCCAACCCATGAAACTAGTTCGAGGACAGGGACTTGTGAAGACGATTGCTGAGAATAATCCACAAACGACATGCCAATATTCAAATGCAAAATACATTTCTAAAGATGACCGGTATGTTGACATTGTACATTTTCTATTAAATGGTAAGTGCCCATCCAATTTGAATTCCACTCAAAGAAGGGCTTTAAGACTTAAATCTATTAATTATCTGATTAGATCTGGTGTTCTGTATAGGAAAAATCATGAGGGGATCTACTTGAGATGCTTGAATAAAGAAGAAGCTGCCAAGGTTCTGCAGGAATTTCATGGGAAATATGGAACTGGCCATGGTGCGGCAAATGCTACAACGCATCAAATCCTGAGAGCAGGATACTATTGGCCTCACATTTTTAAAGATGCACACGCTCATGTACGATCTTGCCACATTTGTCAAGTAGCTGCCAACAGAGAAAGAAATGCAGCCATGCCATTACAACCGGTAGTTGAGATGAGACCATTTGCACAATGGGGATTAGATTTCATTGGGGTTATTAACCCAAATTCTTCTGATTCCCATAAATTCATACTAACAACTACAGATTATTGTACAAGGTGGATAGAAGCAGTTCCTACAAAACATGCCACTACAGACGTTGTAATAAAATTCCTTGAGGATCACATCATAACAAGATTCGGAATGCCCGATTCTATCGTTAGTGATAATGGTAAAGCTTTTGTTTCCATGCAATTTGCAGATTGGGCATACGACAATAAAGTGAGTTTAAAATTTGCATCTAATTATTACCCTCAAGGAAATGGTTTGGCCGAATCCTCAAACAAAAATTTGTTGAATATCATTAAGAAATTATTGGAAAGGAACCCTCGAGATTGGCACAGCCAGTTAAAGTTTGCTCTTTGGGCAGATAGGACCAAAATAAAAGACTCAATAGGAAACACACCCTATCATTTGGTCTATGGACAAGACCCAATATTTCTTGCAAACTTGAAGCTGCAAACCCTACATTTCATGCAAGAATACTTGGGAACAGATAACCACACTGAAGCCAGACTAAGTCATTTACTGCACCTCGATGAAAAAAGGGAGGAAGCCATGATTCACATGAATAAACACCAAGAGGTTGTTAAAAGATGGTTTGATAGAAGAGCTAAAATCAAGTCCTTCAGAATTTCAGATTTGGTCTTACTGTGGGATAAAAGACATGAAGAAAAGGGAAATCATCAAAAATTTGATTGTCTTTGGTTAGGCCCTTATCAGATTTCAGAAATTCTAGGGAAAAATACCTTCAGGTTGAGAACTTTAGAAGGGAAGGATCTGACGTTACCAGTTAATGGGCATGTTTTAAAGCACTATTTTAGCCCTTAAGTCGTAGGAGATTGGTATCATATTTTTTCAGTTTTGGTATGGATTTTCAAATTTTGTTTTTTTTGTAGGATTGCTAGTCTAGTTAGGATTTAAGTTGTGTGTTTGATTTCATTTGACATGTTTGGTTTGTTTATATATAAAAAAAAAGGAGGAAAATTTGAGATGTCAACTTATGCCTAAGATCAGGAGAGTATGAAACATTGGAATTGTGTTGTAGAAAGCTCCACAAGTAACACAAACATTTTAAATAATATCGCTTGAATCTTGTAATGCATGAAGTTGTCGATTTTACACATTATGGTAAAGTAGATGATATATTCCATCCACATTTCAAAAGAAGCAGTGCATTCATATCTCATGTCACATTCCTCATTGCATATACATGTCATCTCAGGTACATTTTCATTTCATGTGCAATCATTGAGAAGGTGTCGAATCCTCTTAGGGTTATTACATAACATATATTAAAAGGATCCTAAGGTTGGGAACTGATGCCCGAACTATCTTGAACCAAGCACGTTCTATGCACATTAAAGAAGATCTTGGGCAAAATGATCAAAACCATGCTTGGAAGAAAAGGTGAGGTGAAAAGAATATTTCATGTCTGTCCTATCATGCAACATTATCCTTAAAACAGTGGTTTTTACCACTCCCATAATGCTTAAAGCCTAAAATCAGAGTAGTAAGGATAGGGTTAAATCCTCATCTCACTTAGGTTGAGGATCCAATTCCCCAAAGCTCTGATTTGACCTTCATGGAGTAGTAAGGATAGGGCATAATTCTCATCTCACCTAGGTTGAGAATCCGATTCCCCAAAGCTTCCATCTTTCATTTTATCATAAAACTTGGATGGGAAGGATTGTACTACATGTCCTCTGCAAAGGATGGGTAGTCATCCCAAAAGTCCAAGAAACAAAAATAAAATTAATATTTTCCATCTTTCATTTTATCATCTTGGATTGGAAGGATCGTACTACATGTCCTCTGCAAAGGATGGGTAGTCATCCCCAAGGTCCAAGAAATAAAAATAAAATTAATATTTTCCATTTCATCTTAATATTGGATTGGAGGGATCGTACTACATGTCCCTAGCAAGGATGGGTAGTCATCCCAAAGGTCCAAGAAATAAGAAAAAAGAAGAAGAGAATGAATGAAGCCAAATCATGGATTATGGGGTTAAGTATGCCCATGCGTGGCAACATGTCTTGTCTAAAACAAGACCACTAATTGCTCAAACGGATAGACTAGCCTGACCATTTCATCCATAACTGGTTAAATCATTTTGCTCAAAGTGAGGTAATGAATTCCAGATCAAAGTAGTAAGGATAGGGTTAGATTCCCATCTCGCTTAGGTTGGGAATCCGATTCCCCAAAGCTCTGATTTCACTTTCACTTGCACATGGGTTCAAGATGGTAGTGACACATAACCAACTTTGGGATCTAGTAAATTAATTCAGTATACATATATTTGGTCCTAAGAGGGTTTGACAGCTTTAATATGTTTGTTCATGATATTAGAAGGTTTGAGCCTTTGTAAAGCAGGTTGTTATATCTCTAGCATCTTCATCATACATCAAATCCTGCACAAATCATTCATAGCCTTGCATACAAATCATAGGTGAAACTGACAATGGAATGTTGATCAAGTTCAAGCGATAGGGAATGAAAACACATTGCACACACCGAGCTGATACTTAATGATTCTGATGTTTCATGTATTTTTGATCTATCGGTATTTGTTTATCTTTTATGTGCTGACGCTTGTATCTAAGCTTGTATATTTCAGGTTGGGTTCTCACCAAAATGCTCAGGAGCATTTGACAATAGAGTCACCATTTGTTGTGGCTGATCCACAACACACCCCAAAATTGGGGACCCACCTTTTTTGCATGCTTTCAAAGAAGACCGCAGTGACCCAGATGCTAAAAAAATCAAGGAAAAAAGCAAAATTTCACAAAAGAGAAGTGTCACGATATCGCGACATGTTGCTCTATCGCGGCTAGAAATGAAAAGTTGTCACGATATCACGACATGTTGCTTCGTCGCGGCCAGAAATGAAAAGTGTCACGATATCACGACATGTTGTGCTCAGAAAAAGTGTCGCGATATTGTGAGAGAAATGAAAAGTGTCATGATTTCATGACGTGTTGCTTGAGCTAAGAAAAAGAAAGTGTCATGATATCGCGATGTGTTGAAATAAGAAAAGAAAAGTGTCACGATATCGTGACATGTCAGTTATCAGTTCATAGAAGAGAGAGGAGAAAATGAAAAATGTCAGATATCGTGACTTGTCATGAAATCGGATCGGAAGACAAAAGAGAAGAGTCAATGTAGAAGTTGTCGTGATATCGTGACATGTCACCATTTTCAGTACCTGAAGACGAGATGAAGGGCAAAAGATAAAAAATTATCGTGATATCGCGACATGTCAGTTTTGTGAAGAAAGAAGGAAAAAAAGAAAAAAAGTCATGATTTCATGATAGAAAGATAAAGAGAAAAGCGTCATGATTTCAGTGACAAAGACGAGAAAGAGAAAAGCGTCATGATTTCATGATAGAAAGCAAAGAAGAAAAGTGTCACGATTTCATCGATAGAAAGTAGCGAAGATAAGCAGAGAAAAGCGTCACGATTTTGATGATAGCAAAGAATGGTATGGAATGAAAAAGTGTCATGATTTCATGACATGTCATGTTTTCATGACCTAAGTGCAACAAAACACAATGAAGGAGAAAAATGTCATGATTTCATGACAGGTTGCATCCATGCGGCCCGAAGGAAAAAAATGTCATGATTTCGTGACATGTCTCATTTTTGGTGCATAGAGGACGAAATCTGGGAAGTAAAATGTCGCGATATCGCGACATGTCTCATTTTCATGATACAGGTAGAGGAGCAAAGTTGCATACTTTTTTTGTCACGATTCACAGCGGGCCATTATAGAGCATGCAGGGAAGCACTGAACACGTGGCATAAAGATGTAAGGGTTACAGAACGGTTACAGTTAGCAAGAAGATCAAACGTTTCGACGCTCGAACAAAAGCCAAAAATAATGCAAAGAGGCGGGAAGATGAAACGAAGAGACCTGGGAGATGAAGCGAAGCGTCACAAGGCAAAATAGAGAATCGTACCAGAGGGTTTAAAAGCAGAAGCCAAAGGCGAGATATAGGGGTCAGAAACCACTGCAAGCAGAGTTGCAGAGCCAAAGGAGAGGAAGCCATTCTAGGACTTGTTTGGGGTTGTTTCTCTTCCACAGACTGGTTTGGAAAAACCAGAGATTCTGCTATTGTAACATGACATATTTTTAATGCAAAGTGTTCAAAAATTTGCATCTTGTGGGCAAGAAAGAAGGAGATCTTCTGTGCATGCTATGGATTTAATGTTTATTCTTTCATTTTTTTTAGATTTCGGATTTATAGATAATGTTAAATGCCACTTTTGTGGGTTACATTAGGCGAATATTTGAAATCTGAATTTTATTTCGTACCCTAGGAACCAGCACTTAGTCTATGGGGATTATGCATGTTTTGCAGGTCCAATAGGTTAGGTTGCATGCATGGAAAACTCACATCTTCGGTTTTGTCGAAACAGGATAGCATCATACTGAGTGCATTTCATTTTCAGTTTTTTTTGCATTTCATTTTCATTGTCTGCATTTTATTTTTTCCAGAAAGTTTAACTTATTTAAAATAAACATTTAAAAATTACAAAATCCAAAAAAAAAAAAAGCAATGAACAATCATTAAAGCTTCATGATAAAATAAACCAGCATTGCCCCTTGTTTACAGTTACTTGCAATCACTAAGGTATTCCAAGCATTCAAATTGAATATTATTATTTGTGCAAAATGCTAACATAGCGGAGACCTTGGAGAAGTTATTTATTTAATTTCTTTGCAAGAGGGGATTTTGAAATTCAAATCCTATTGGAGAGTGTGTTTTCACAATTGGGTGAAAATACCACTCAACACACATCATTCCCAATAATGGATAACAACCATCAATCTTACTTTGTATTTATTCCTCTACTTCACAAAAGAGCACATGGATGTTTGTACGTTTTCTAGGTATGCAACTCTATCATAGATCTGGACTCCACAATTCTTATAATATCAATAAAAATCCACCAATAATATAATTATTGAGATTTCTCTCATATCCACACACATGCATACACAGATCTGGTCTAAATGATAGTTTATATTATTCTAGCATTGTACACAGGTAGTGTACAACATTACACATCAATAAATACAAATTACAACATTAAATCCTTCTCATTCTGTGAATAACCCATGGATAATCTTGAAAATTGCACCTAATAACACAAGCATTACTAAACTAAAACCAACCATAAACCAACAACCCAAAAATTCAAATTGGGGGCTTATAATGGTTGTCCAGACCGTTCCAAACCGGTTCTTAAGACAATTCATTATTTACAACTACCCATACATTAATAACTTTAATTAATGTTTACTAAGATTTAATTTGATTTTCATCAAATTACATTTCATTTCCATGTCTTCACATTTCATTTAATTTCACATGCATTTTACCTTTATTTATTTATTTTTCTAATTGTACAATTCCACCCAATTGTACATTTTGCTTGTCAATTGTACAATTTATACCAAATTGTACATTGTACATTTTTACTTGTCAATTGTACAATTTCACCAATTGTACATTTTACTTGCCAATTGTACAATTTCACCAATTGTACATTTTACTTAAAATTATGCAAATCTAACTTTATTATTGCTTCTTCCTTTCGAGATGTGGATTTGCCTGCCTACAAAACCCTAATTCATTTTTACTTTATGTTTTAGTGAATTTTTCTCTAGAGAAAAATTGGCAAATGGCTACTATAGTGCATCGAGCAGATGGAGTTTGAGTTAGGAGTGATGGAATTGGTGGGAACATCAGGGTAAGTGATTTTATCCTTTCTTTTTTAGATCTTTTTTTTATTGTAGGGATTTTTTAATTTTTGAATGCGGCCTACAGTCGCGCAGTTGCAGCAACGAATTTGGATCATTGCGATAAATTTGGACGTTCAAATTCATCAAAAATTGCATTCGAATTGATAAATTCAGATACTTTTTGATAAATTTGTACGTTTGATTTTGTTCATTATAGATTCGATTTTGCAAATTCAGATGTACGAATTTATCTTCATGCATCCGATTTTGTGTTTTTACTTCGGATTTATACTTTAGGACTAAAGTTGTTAAAAAAAATTTATTATTTATTTTTTATAATTTTTTTGTAAGTGATTTGTTTTTATTTTTAATTTTGCAGGGAGGATCACTCCAAGGTTGTAAGTGGTGACATACTGGTTTTGAGGATCGAGTTAGAGCTCTTAGCTTGAATGAGCGAGATACTCTGATTGTTGTAGGACTTAATCACATGTCTAAAATGCCATGCATAGAGGTATACTATAGTCTACTTACTATCCTAGCTACGAGATGGTATCCAGGTTCATCGACTTTCTAGATACCAATGGGGGAGGTGGCCCTTACTCTGGAGTATGTGTGGAGGATCCTCATAGTACCTATTAGAGGGTAGTTTGTGTACTAGTCTTTGGCCCAGAGTCAAGCCATGCAAAATTTTATGGGAGACCCATATTTTCTCGTTGAGCAGAGTAGAGTTAGTATAGATCGACTCATTGCAGCGGATGGAGTCTCTACCTTGATAGTGGTATTGGTAGAGATAGTGGGAGGACTCTTAATATATCACCATAGTGGTCGACACTTGCCATGGGGATTATATGAGATCATAGTAGATATGTGAGATACTAGCATGTGATTTTCTTGAGGTCCTTATATTATGTGCCACTTGTACCACACCTTGTTTAGGATTGTGTACAAGAAAGGCACTAGTTTGGTGCTTACATTATTTCTCCAGGTATGGTACTAGGAGCATATTGTAGTGAGGAGACCTAGAGGATTTCCTCTTCAGGATGTGGATGATGGATGAACTGCAATATTTTATTGGGGTCCATTGGTTGGGCAATTGAGGAGGAGGGGTGGCCTAGAGGAGGACAAATGAAATATAGATGAGTTGACTATAGCATAGATTTTCTGGAGACCTTGGATAGGGCATTATGGATGGGAGGATGATCAAGCGGAGTTAGCTTGTATGATACGAGTATGATGGCCTCGCATGGATCAAGGAGAGATACAAATCCATCACATTGATTCAGTACTTCATTAGTTTGGCATGGTGTAGGGGATTCTTAAGGTTTACAATTTTTCTAATTCTCAATTTGTACGAGATTTTATGACCACTAGTGGGGTGCCAGATCTCACTAGATTTATTGAGGTAGATGAGGATGATGCAAAGATTTCCTTGGTAGAGGGTGATGATGTAGGGGTGGTAGATGGGTATTCAGCTTGGTATGCTAGCATTTATCCTATGAGTATTACTCATGAGAGAGGCATAGATGGTCAGATACAAGACGTATTTTGAGAGGTATCTAGGTAATGATCAACCAGATCAAGGGAGAATGATAGAGAGAGGGGCCTCAAATGTGAGGAGGATTTTGACCATAGAGGCCTTAGATGTGGGGGGAATTATGGCCATAAGGTTTTACATGGTAGGCTCTCAGGATTGAGGGGGAGAGAGGATAGTACCAGTAGGAGGGAGTCTCATAACAGTATGTTCCTTTGCTAGATCAGATAGTACCCTCTCCATAGTGAGATACCCATACTACCTCAAGACCTGATTCACTTGGAAAGGCCATTACTATAGAGATGGAAGATTTGAGTAGTGTAGGAGAGGTGGCTGCTCTATAGGTAGAGAATAACGGTCTGAGGAGTCAGATCACCATTCAAGCAAGTCACATTCAATAGTTGGAGGGACATCTCAAACATGCATAGACTATTTTGAGATAGGCTCAGACTTAGCTAGCCATAATACAAGGACATGGGTCATCACAGTAGATAGTGTTGTGATTGCATCACACAAGGAGCATGGATTCTGATAAGTCCTTAGGGAGTAGTACATTATAGGGTGCCTTGATGGTATCACAGGTAGAGGCTACCTTGGCGGTATAGTGGATGAATTTTTATTAGATGCTATATTTTTAGGCAATGCTTGAGGGTCAAAGAGCTTTATTACCCTAGAGTTAGCTGATATTGATTGCTCTAGATCAGTTTGAGTATTTAGGGTTCCTCAATTTCGTGAGCCCAAACCACCTCTAGGTGATAAAACCCAAAGTTCTAGGGGTTCTAGGGGATGATACACTGAGCTAGATTGTGTGGTGTACCCCCTAGTAATTGAGTATACCAATTTTATGATTGTGGTATACCAATCGACTAATTTTTTTGTATTCTATTGTATTTTTGACAATATATATATATACATATTTCTATGACTTATCTGATGTGTTGATGGTTTTGATGTATGAATGTGTAATATAATTTATTTGTTATGATCTACATAATCATGCTTTTTAGTTCCTGTTTTTTATGGTTTTTGATGTACATTTTCTCATGCTTTAATCAAGGTATCATTGTAAGGAAGTAGAGTGTAATTTGAAGTAAATGATGTTTTTAATGTAGTGTGATTGAATTGTTTGTAGAAGATGGATAATTGTGTTGGGAAATATACCCTTACGATCTTGATCAATCAACAATAATACCTCAAAGATGTGTGCTTGTCTATGACTATTTATGGAGGTTGTTTGCTTGCTTTAGTCGTGAAGCGGATCTTGTGTGAGGTTTTGATATTATGCTGATAGCGAAGGGTTGTGATCCAAAAGTATTTTGAATTTGTTGATTGAAAGTAATGTAGTTGATGATAAGTAATGTGTGTGTTTTTAAGATTAATTTTATTTTAATCTTAAAAAAGGTTTTGTACAATGATAATAATCAAGCATGATAAATTTGGATAAAGGACTTGCGCTAGGCATAATATTCCTAAAGATATTTTATTAGGGTTGTCTCATGCCATCATCGCAAAGTCAATATGTAGTTGATATGAAAGGGTGATTATGTATGATCAAAATGCAAGTTTTTGATAAATGATAAGTAATCATGAAATATAATAAAATTGACATATTTATGCTAAGTGATAGGTATGAAAATGCAAGATTAATTATTTTTTAGGACCAATTGCATATGCTAATAGTCATACAAATCCATGATGAAATAATGACGTCTGCTAATCAATCTTCAAGGAGAATTTTGGTCATTTCTAGGATGATTTCAAATTTATCAAGAACCAATGTGTGATTTGTGTATTCATTTTCCATCTTGACCTTAATTATGATACAAAATCTCTCAAGGATCAAATGTGTGTGCTTATGAAATTCATTTACCAATTTTGAGTAAGGTAGTGATACAAGCCAACTTTTTAAGAACCAATGTGTGTGCAAAAATGATGTATTCATTTACCATGATTGTATGCATTCAGTTAGACTTAACTACTATGTAATACAAGCTACCAAAAGCTAGCTAATCCACAAGCTGACATTGGTCTGTACAAAATAAGGTTGCTAATGTGACAAACATGTCACCACGCGTAAGGATACCACCATTGCCAAGTAGGCTTGATGCCACCTAACCTGTAATGAGGATCACCCCATGGTGTTCAAATAACTGAGGAATTCCAAGGATTCAAGCTCATTACCCCCTTCTTTTCTTTTGATTTCTTTGAGTAGGGATTCTTGTTCATTTTTTGTTTTGAACAAGGGGATTTTATTGCTTTGTAGTAAAACTATTTTTTTTTTTCAAGGGATACTTGCTCAGATTAGACAAAGAGCAAGGGATTTTATTCGGGTAGGGAGGAGCTTGTCCTTTTTCCAATTCTCAGTATTCTAGACCATGCACATAATAGGATAGCAAGGGAAACCTTTCGCTTAAGGAGCTAGGACTACTATGTAGCATCATCTTCCCTTGTGCAAAATCATTTTTAATATGTGTAAGTGATTTTGGTTCAAAAAGTGGCAAGATCAGTTCCCAAAACTTCAAAATTTATTTAGTGGAATAGTAGTGTTTTTGGTTCAAGAGAGATTTATAATCAATACCAAGAATCAAGATTTTATTAAAATGTGTATTTTGATGAGTGGTTCAAGATAATTTTGAATTTCTCTCGAAGTAAACCAAAATTAACTATGAATTTTGATAACATCGGTCTAATTTATAAGTGGAATAATAAATGGATGTGACCATATGGCATATGTAATTGAGTTCCAATTTTATTTTGATAGATTGATGGATAAATGTAACTAATTGATATAGGATTTTAAATATGATGATTTAAAGTAGATGCAAGAAATATAATTACAAAGTATTTACAACTATGTACAGTGGTGAGATTGCTTGATGTTATGCGTAGTATCATTTTAGGTGCATTATATTCATGGGTTCCTTAAGATCTTTTCCATCTAAAGTTGCCAATCGATATGCACCAGATCCAAATTTAGCAGTGATAATAAATGGTCCTAACCAATTTGGTTGGAATTTTCCTTTTAAATCATTTCAAGCATTTGTATTTTTTTTATTTTCTTTAAGAACTAGATCACCAATCTCAAAATATCGAGTGTGGACTTTTTTAGAATATGATATTTTGAGTTTATCTTGATATGAGTGAAGGTGCTCTAAGGCATTTATACATTTTTCATCTAGTAATTCCAATTGGCTTAATCGTCCAACATGATATTCATCTCCTACTTCAGCATTTTGAAGTAAAAGACCTAAAGAAGGGACTTCAAGCTCAAAAGGAAATACAACTTCAGTGCCATATACTAAGACAAAAGGTGAAGCACCAGTAGGGGTTCAAACACTAGTTCGATAAGCCCATAATGCTGGATATAGTTGGGTATGCCAATCTCGTCCTGATTTATTAACCAACATTTTTAAGATTTTAATTAAAGTTTTATTGGATGCTTCAGCTTGACCATTTCCTTGTGGATAATATGGAGTAGACCATCTGTGCTGGATTTTATATTTTGCACAAAGCTTTTTGATGTCTTTGTTTTTGAAACATGTTCCATTATCTGAAACAAGTGTAGATGGAATCCCAAATCTATAGATGATTTGATTGAAAATAAATTTTGAGACCTGGGTTCCCGTACAAGAAGCCAATGGCATAGCTTCTACCCATTTTGTAAAATACTCCGTTGTTGTAATAATAAATTTATGGCCATCTGAAGAAATTGGATTGATTTTCCCAATGATGTCTAGGCCCCATTTTGAGAAAGGCCAAGGGGAAGAACTAGCTTGAAGCTCTTGGGTAGGAGCATGGACAAGGTTTGCATGCTTCTGACATTTGTCACATTTACGTACATATTCATGAGCATATTTTTCCATGGAGGGCCAAAAGTATCCCATTCGTAGGAGCTTTTTGGCTATGGCATCTCCACTAAAATGACCTCCACAAGATCCATCATGGACCTCGTTTAGAGCTCTTTTGGATTCATTAAGATTGAGGTATCGTAAGAGGATGCCTTCAAAAGATATTTTATATAAAGTACCTCCGATAATTATGAAGTGAACAACTCGCTTGCACAATGATCATCGTTGGTTTCTATCGAAGCCATCTAGGAATGATCCATCTTGGAGAAATTTTAGAATATCTCCATACCATGGTTCTAAAAATGCTTCTTCAATTGTGAATACATCTAAAGGTTCTAGACATGACTCTAATGATGCGGGTTCTCAGAGTTGGTGAATGATAATAGTAGCATGATCATCATCCAACTCCAAAGGGATAAGGGATGCAACTACTGCCATAGCATCCATAGAATGATTACTGGTGCATGGGATAGCTTCTATAGTAACCTTCTCAAATAAAGAAATAAGTTTTAAAATATATTCTTTATAAGGATGGAGTTTCTCATCTCGGGTTTGATAAATGTCATTAACTTGATTCACCACGAGTTGTGAGTCTCCAAAAATTGATAGTACTCTAATATTGAGGGCTAAGGCTACTCGTAATCCAAGGATTAAAGCTTCATATTCTATTGTATTGTTTGTGCAAGTAAATTGGAGTTTAAAGGATAATGGGATAAGTTGCTTTTGTGGGGATACCAATATGATACCTGCACCTGCACCACTCATACAATGGGCTCCATCAAAAAATAGAGACCATGATTCCAAGGAATCATTATCTAGATTAAGACATTCATCAGGGAATTCTATCATCAAAGGGTGAGTAGACTCAAGAGGGGCAGCGACGAGTTGGTCTGCTATGACTTACCCTTTAATGGATTTCTACCCAATAAAGGTTAGGTCAAACTCACTCAAAGTGAGAACCCATTTTGTTGCTCATCCTGATAAATAAGGCCTACTCATTAGATATCACAATGGATCAAATTTTACGATGACATAAGTCTTTTGGCTAAGCATGTAGTGACACAATTTTTGTGTAGAGAATACAACAACTAAATAGAGCTTTTCTAAAGGGGTGTAACGAGTTTCATAACTTATTAAAGTTCTTCTTATGTAGTAAATGGCTCATTATTTCTTATCCTCATCATGTTGTGCTAGCATTGCTCCTAACGCAAGTTCTAAGGCAAAAATATATAAGATAAAAGGGTGCTCTGGTCTAGGTAGAACAAGCACTAGTGGGGTAAGTAAATATGTCTTAAGGGTTTCAAAAGCTTCTTGACATTCCTTATCCCATAAGAAAGGAGTATATTTCTTAAGCAACCTAAGAAAGGGTTTACATTTATCCACCAGTTTATCAATAAAATGATGGATAGACTGGAGCTTACCCTGTAGACTCCTAAGTTCTATTAGGTTTTTAGGTGGTGGCATATCAATGATAGCCTTAATCTTGGTAGGGTCTATTTCTATGCCATGCATAGAAACTATAAACCCTAGTAACTTACCCGATTTTACTCCAAACACACATTTATCTGGATTCAATTGGACTTTATATTCTCGGAGTCTATCAAAGACTCATCGTAAATCAGGGATATGATCTTCTTGTTTTATAGATCGAGCTATGATGTCATCCACATAATCATGCAGGATGTCATACATCATATCATGAAATACATATGTCATGGCTCGTTGGTAAGTTGCCCCTACATTCTTTAGATCGAAGGGCATTACTTTCCAACAGAAAGTCCCCTAGGGTGTAATAAATGCAGTTTTAGGTTGATCTTCTAGTGCTATACGAATTTGATTATATCCTAAAAATCCATCCATAAGTGATAACATTCCACATCCTACCGTGAAATCAATAATCTGATCCATATTAGGAAGGGGAAAGTCATCTTTGGGACATGCAACATTGATGTCCCTAAAATCAGTACAAACTCTGATTTTAGTAGCCTCTTTTTTGGTTACGGGAACAACATTGGATATCCAATCGGAATAATCTATAGCTTGAATGAAGTTTACATCCAAGAGTTTTTGTAATTCATTTTTAACCAATAAGGCTACTTTAGGATGCATTTTCCTAAGTTTTTGTTTGACTAGTTTAGCATCAGGACGAACCACTAAGTGGTGCATAACCACTTAAGGGTCTAGGCTTGGCATATCTGCGTATGTCCAAGCGAAGATATCAGGATATTCTATGAGAAGTTCTGTATATTTAATTTGTTCTTCTTTATTTAAATCAGTCCCGATTTTAACCATACGAGGATTATTTTCTGTTCCGATATTAATTTTTAGAATGGCCTCTATTTCGATACTTAGATCTCTTTCGAAATTGGGAGGAGCGGGTGAAACACCCATTTCTTGAAGTTCTTCTAAGGATAAGTTAGCTAATTCTTCTTGTGTAGTTGTCTGAACGTGGGCTATACATGGGATAGACCCATCGAAGAAGAACCTATTTCTCATAATTTCTTCATGAGAAATGTCATAAAAGATGTCTCCTTCTACACATTCATCTGAATTAGCTATTATTTTTGGGTGTACCACTGATAACATGTTGCAAGAGAACTCGTGAGCTCTCTTACATTTCTTTAGTTGTTCTTGTTTTTCTAAATATTCCCCATATGTGATAAGATGATCATCTTCATCAAAGGGAAAAGGTTGAGTTTTTATGGGGATATAGCCTACGCCACATCGGGCAGGCCATTCCTCTACCTCAAAAGGTTCACGTATCCCATTTTCTAGAGGGCCTAAACCTTTACCTTTGTATCCCATATCACACATCATTTGTTTAGATTTTATATATTTATTAGAAAAGAAGCATTGAGCAAAACCATCCTCATCATATGTAAAGCTCATTCACCTAATATTAATTTTATCAAGAGCACATCCAACAGCAATGAAAGTACAACTTCCAACATGATAGATGCTTCTTTGTTTCTGTGGTAACCCAACTATACATGGAGATGGCGGTAATTGAGATAAGACAAGAGAATCTTGTACATTATAATCATCCTATTTTGTGGGCTCTAATACAATGGATAGATCTTGTAAAACTTCATCTATCAAAGGATATGATGTAGAGGGATTATCCCCATTAGAAGGTTTTGATGATTCAGAAGGAGGTGATGGTTCTGATTTGGTTAAAGAGGTCTTAGAAGATTTAGGTTCTAATGATGACAGAGCAGGACAAAAGGGAACGTTAATAGGTTTCACTATTGCACACATTTCAAATGGCTTGGGATCACCATGGATAGTGACCAACTGATTCTTAAATTCGAATTTAACACATTGATGCAAAGTAGAGGGGACTGCCCTCATTGCATTGATCCAAGGACGTCCCAAAAGGATGTTGTAAGATGTTGGGCAGGGTACAACAAATATGGATGTGTCTAAAATCCTGGGACCAACTTGTAGTGGAATAGATATTACACCACAAGCCTCTTGTGTTTCATCGTTAAAGGCTTTAATGATCATTTTAGTTTGTCTTAAATATTCTTTCCTAAATCCAAATATTTTGAAAAAATCATAAGTGCATATGTTTAGGGATGAACCATTATCAATTAACACTCTTTTAACACAAACATCCCCAATTAAAGTTGTTATATAAAGAGGATTATCTCTATACATACTTTGGGGAGGAATGTCTTTATCATGGAAATCAATGTAGTCTGTTTCATGAGAGACTACAACATTGACTACAATAGTTGGCTCTATATCCTGGGGTACCATCATTTGGCTTAGAGTGTTCATTAGTTCTTCTCTATGGATAGTTGAAGTTCTAAGGAGGTCTAAAAGGGAAATCCTAGTTGTTGTATTAGCTAGTTGTTCATTGATATCAAATGGAGTCTTTTGTTGGGATCTAATTATGTTATTTCCCTTATGAGGTAGTTTTAGAACAACAGGTGATTGATCAACATCATTTGTTTGAGTTTGAGGTTGAGAGTTTTGTGTTTGGGCTTGTTGTCGAGTAATAGCTCCAATTGTACCAACAATGTTATTTGATCGGACAACTTGTGGTCTTGTAGTTGAACTTTGTTCAATAGGAAGAATTTGTTGTGATGAGGGATGAGTGGTCCTCATTCTTGTAAATGGTTCTTCTGGAGTTAGTGAATCGGTAATGGGTAATATTGGCCCTGACTCATCTTCTGAACTATTAGCATGTTGTGAGCTAATATCTATTTCAGATTCTGATTCACTTTCTATTTCATCCAAGGATGACAATTGTGGTTTTCTTCCTTGGAGTTGCTTAATTGTCATGTTGGATTGAGTAGGCACAAAAATATTTTGTGGAGGTTGAGATGGTAAATAATTGTTAATTGTTCCCACATATCTTGTTGGATGAGGTGTATTTTTATAGTCTAGCTGATTTACAACTTCCTTGCCACGATTTGGCAATGGGTTTTGAAAAATATCCAAGTTTTGGTTTACATTTTGTGCCTGTTGTGGTTGTGTATTTGTTTGAGGATTTTTATTAGGTGGAGGGCTTTCCACTTCCAATTTTCCTTCATCAATTAAGTCTTGCACTAAATGTTTTAATTTTCTACAAGTATTTGTTGGATGTCCATCAACTTGGTGGTAGTCACAATGTTGGTCGGGTCTATACCAAGGTTGAGAGGGGTCAGGTTGTCGTATCTCTGGCAATTTTATTAGACCTCTTTCTACTAGTTGTGGTAAGACCATTGTCAAGGGTTGATTCAATCTTGTAAAATTCTATAATGGAGGTTTTTGGGGTGCTTTCAACACAAATTTTTTGTGGTATCTATGGTATTAACATTCTGAGGGGGTCTACTATCCGTGACCCCATCTCCTACCACGTGTTTGTTTTTGTATTGATTTTTAGATGACTTATCTTCATATTTATTTTTAAATTGTCCCCTCCTAATTAGGGCTTCCTCTACCCTTCTTTCTAAATCTATAGCTTGGTCAAAGGATGTCATGGTAGTTGTAGCTAACTCGTAAGACAATTGTTCTTGCAAATTTCCAATAAAAATATCTAGCATTTCTCTTGGAGGTAAAGCAAAATGTAATTTTCCCAAAATTTTCCTCCATCGAGCTAGGAATTCTCCAAAACTCTCTTCTTTTCCTTGTTTAAGGTTGTATAAATCCTTTATTGTAACATGCCTCTCTATGTAAGCACCAAATTGATGTACAAACATTTCTATGGTTTCTTCAAAATTTCTTAAGGAATGTGTTTGCAACTGATAATACCACTCCAATGCCATTCCTCCTAAACTTTTTGGAAATATTTTTAGCAATAGCATATCATCATAAGTGATGTCATGACATGTTGTCCTAAACATGCGAAGATGTTCTATGGGATCTTCTGTTCCCTTATAGATCGGAAGAATCGGCATAGGGAACCATTTAGGGTATGGCCTAGCAGTGACCATAGGATCTAATGGTTGATTGCACATCTCTTTATAGCTATATGTAGGATGATATGGGTCAATTTGATCTAAGCGTGAAGCTAATTGCTTCACTATAGCTTCAAGATGATGTGGTGGCTCATTATTTTTATTTTGGTTTATTATGTTGCCATGTGGTGGATAATAAGTTTGTTGTGCTGCCATATAAGGAGTTGTAATGGGAATACTATTATGCATAGGGTTCGAAGTAGGAGGAGGATATTGAAGTTTATAGGGAATTGTATTTTGTTGAACATTTGGTCGAGGAGAACTTGGAACTTGTGTATTTTTATTTTTTGGGAAGAAGAATTTAGGGCAAATACATGTTGAAAATATTGAGAAAGTAAAGTAGGGTTATTAGAAGAAGATGGTTGCTTTTGATTAGAAGTAGTTGTAGTAGTTGCACCAATGGGTTGTTGTTGTGGTGGTTCAAGTACTTGTTCTTGGGAATTATCTTCTAGAGGAGGCATATTTTTAGTATTATCTAAAGAGATATCATTGTCAGTGGCATGTTGTAATGAAGTGTTCATATATGTTTCAGGTTGTGGGTGAAGTCGAAAGGCTGCTTCTAAAGTTGCTTCCATCGAAAAATCACCCTTTGCAAGTTGATCTTCTATTTCCAACACATTAGTGATGGTTGTTCGATTTTGATTTAAGAAATCACAAAAATCTTGCATGGACAAAAAATGAACGCTTCCTCGAGGTCCTAGTTTTGGGTCCACATCGTTGATGGTTTCATCTTCTTCACTTTGTCCTATTTGATGTTCTTGTTCTTCTAAAACTTCTTCTATTTCAACTTCTGCATTAGGGTCAATATCTAGCTCATCTTCATAGCCATTTGCCACTTGTTTACCACTTCTTAGATGTTTAGGCATCTTTCCTAGCGATGCTAAAAGATTTTATTTTTTTTATTTTTTGTTTTTTTTTTTTTTGTTATTTTATTGTTTTTTGTTTTGTTTTAAGCAAACAATTTATTATGCTTTAACCCAAATATTTACAAGATTTTTGAAAATGATATTAAATGGTTTCAATCTTCTCCAAAGAGCCTGTGGATGTCATTGATGGGCTCTAAATCTTCTGGGCTCATGTAGTGTTCTTCCTCAAAAGAGAAATCATCTACTAAGAGTTGAATGAAGTGAACAAATGTAAATTCCTTAGTCTCTGAGTTAAAAGTTTGGACTTGTAACTCGTAATAATACTCTCAAAATAAGATTGCCCTAGGTGCTTTATGAAATATTTTTCTCTGTTCTAGGGTCACTTCATTATTTTCTAAGTATGCTAAGAATATGTGGATGTTTAAGGCTTCTTCCAAGTAATTATCCCAAGGATAAATGTTTATGTGGACACTAGCTCATTTACCTGCAAGCCAACGCTCACACCCTCTTTTGATTTCAAAGTAAGGAGAGTAGAAGCTAGGTCCTAAGGCTCTAGCAACATCAATTCTCCTAATTTCTCTAATTTCTTGTGATTTATTTTCAATGATGCCAAAGTGTTACCACAAATCTACTTGGCATTTTGTTCCATCGCGTTCATAGAAAATATTAACCTCTTGTTCAATGAGTGTTCTCCTAAGATCTATGAAGAAGGATTCATTAAGTCTATTTTCTACCATTTAATGAGATTTTTTTTGTTTTTTTTTTTATTTTTATTTTTGTAAAGAAAATAAAATTTAATACTAATTATGTAGTTCACGTCGGGTTCACCAAAGAATGTAGGCCTAAAATTTTTGCACCCCTTTCTCCCAAGCTAATGGATCCATGCCTAAAAGGGGAGGGAAAATGAAGGATCTACAACTCGGATGAGAAGTGCTTCTGTTGCACTCTCTTTGGTGTTTGTCGATGAATGGGGTGGGGTTCACCAGGAAACACTTGCTATGGTGGTTTCCACGCCTAGGTGAGGTAGTAGTTTGATGTGTTTTTCTTTTCTTTGTTTTGAAAGCATACACCTAGGGTTTGGCCAAAATGCAATTTCTACCTAGCTATATGCAATTCAATTTCAAATGAAGACAAGGCATACAAATCTATCTAGAAAGCATTGTAAAGTTTAACTAAGATGCAAAGGTTTTATCTATGCTAACATGTTCTCTTTTTGTATTTTTGTGTTTTGTAAAAAGTATAATAAAGTCTATGTTTTTGGGAGTTTTTTGTTTTCTGATTTAATACAGATGCATACATGACAAAAAAATGTAAATCTAAGTATGAGAGAATAAATTTTGAGCACTTACCTAACCCGGATGTCTGATTTTTGATGAATTCGATTATGCAGTATGAAATCGAATGCAGACAGGATGAAATCGGACATACGATTTCATCAGATAAAATTGAACGCGTACGAATTTATCTGAAACCTGCAATTGCACAACAAAACACTAGATTTTGAAATCAGGGAAGGGGGATCTGCATAGGCCATAGTATATCATGGTCTATGATAGTCAAATCCCCTCGGTTCTTTTAGCCAACCATAAAGAAAATGAAAGATTGATTATTTTAATATGCAACATGTGATAATAAAGTAATAGATCTAGCAATAATAGTAAGATGTAGCAAATATTGAAATAACAAAAGAAATATAATGTAAATATAAAGTAATCAATACAATCAAATTTAAGATCTTACCCCCAATGTATTATTGATACAAAATCAGATGCAAATGTTTAATGTACATTGTGCATGAAATCGTACGCAATGTATGAAATCGTACGCAACCAAATTTATCCAACGACTAGTTCTGCAAAACAAAATATCAGATCGGATGCAACAGGGACAAATTTGGATGCAGCCAAATTTATACAAATGATGGAAAACTTAAGTAATAATCAAATAAAAACTAGATCTATGTATACTGAGAGTGATGCCATGGTTGTATGCTCCTTGGATGATGATCTAACAACGACGTTCTCCACTGTAACCTACAAAAAAGCTCCAAAATTCCTTCTTTTCTCTAAGCTCTTCTTGCAAATATCATCAACCAGATTGATTACTGTGAATCTAAGGGGTTAAATGGTTGCTTCAGTTTGAGGAATCAGGTGGGTGGTAAAATTAGACTAGGTTGTTAGGCCAAATTAGGTTTTGGCTTGATTTGGAAGAAATCAGCTGCATCCGATTTTATCGGATCATCCAATTTTATCGAGAATCTGGTGATGCCCAGATTAGGTTCAAAATCCAATTGGGCACCTAAATTAGGTGCACATGTGATTTGGAAAAAATTGGACGCATTCGGTTTTTGAATAACATAAGCTTATACTGAGAGGGGGGTTAATAGTATAAGACCACTTTTTATTTTCTTTCCAAACCAATATCAATTAATGTCCTTAATTGTAATAACCAAATATAGTAGTGTGCATTAATAACTCAAATAGTTGTAGTAAGCAAGAGCACAAGTCACCACACACAATTGAGACACAATATTTAATGTGGTTCCCCCAATGTGAGGTACTCCATGGAAAAAATATTTTACTAAAACTTTCTCAATCAATATCTTTGGGAATAACTCCCAATTACAATGTTTATGGATCTCTATCCAAAGGAGATGTTGATACCCTAATCTCAAGTTTGTGGATCTCTTCCATAGGAGAACTCTTTTCCCTTCTACTCTAGCTATGTGATCTTCTAGAAGACTCGATATCTTTACTGCACTAATAGGTGGACCTCTCTCCACTTGAAGACTCCTCACTTAGATCTATCTTCAACTGTGCTGGATGTTGGAACTCTATCCATTTAGACTTTGTCCTCTGTACTCTGTCACCTCCAAATATCTATCAATAAGCTCACTAATAACCTGCTCAATAGGTTCATACAGAACCTCCTTAACAAGCTCACATAGAACTTTTCAAATCTGCTCAAGCAATCTCACCAAGAACATGCCCAAATTTGCTCTAGCAATCTCACCAAGAACTTGCCCAAATATTCTCTAGAAAGCTCACCAAGAACTTACTCAAATTTGCTCCAACAAGATCACTAAGAACTTGTCCAAACACTATCCTCAAATTTGTCCCAACACCGTCCTCAAATCTATCCCAAAGACCTTCTCAAAGGCTCATTAAATCATGCTCAAGTAGTACTCAAAATGAACTCAACAAGGAATGGAAATATCAACTCAAATTAATGTCATAGAAGCATAAGGAGAATTTTTAGAGACTTAATATGTTCTAATCTTACTCTCAACCCAAATAAATCTCAAATCAACTCATAGAATCATAAAGATAATTGTTAGAGACTCAATATGTTCTAAAATCACTCTCAACCCAAATCAATCTCAACTCAACTCAATCATCACAAGGAACAACTCTTTCTCACACAACCCTAGTCCAAGTATGTATCAACCAACTCAAATGTTTCCAACAATGCTCAACCACAAATCTCACATAACAATGATACTCATGTTATTTTCTAACTCAAGTTATTTTATAACCAATGTGCTTCAACAACTATGCTTATACGACAAAGTTTAAATAGAAATCTCAACTTATAAAACCTGGAAGCATTCAATCAACCACTTTCAAAAATGAAACCACAAACAATCCTTTTTCCTCCAATGATATTTCAAAAATCAACCACCATAAACAATCAATAGAAGAATGTGCCCATACGTTTTATTAATATGAAAAAACCTCTTTGTAAATCTTCCACAATCACAAAATTCTTTTACCAATCTTCACAAGGGTTAGTAGATCACAAAATAATCAACATTAATCCACTTTTCAATAATCATCATCAAGGCCTTTAATTGCACAACTTCCTTATCTCTCCTAAAACCACTTGTACCATAAAATAAAATAAATCAAAACATTGCATAACCTTTTCACTCCCAAAACCACTTATACCATAAAATAAAATAAATCACAATATTGCATACCTTGTCACCTCATGAAAGAATTAATCCTCTTGAAAAAAGAACAAGGCAAACTTTACTTTTGGAACCCCTTTGCAAAATCAGAAATATATCTTTACACACATCTTATTTCTCCTTCTAAATACATTAGTAAAATAGCCCTCAAAATAATCTTTCCGAAGATATATATATATATATATATATATATATGCCAACCTCCATTAATTGCACATAGGTCGGCCCTCCATAAATATAAACTTCAACTTTAAAATTTAATATCTTCATCACCGGAGGTCCTTTTTTAATGAAACAAAATTCCACCTTGGATTTTAAGAAAATCCCTTTCCACATAAGCCCACCATGGTTTTAAATAAAACCTTTTATTTTACCTGCCTTGATTTTCATAAAAACCCTGTATATATCCATGCTCTCCAAAATATCATAGATGATTATCTATGAAGTGCTTTTGCCACCAAAAATCAATATGACATCAATGATTCATGTGATATAAATGACAACATAAAATGCCTCAAATAACCTAAAATTTACAACAATATCCCCCTTTGTCATTGATGGCAAAACCTCTAATGCAAACACCACAATCACTGAAAAAACCATCTTTGAGAATCATAGCTGCTTCCCCTGACTCAATACTCTCTATGGAGGCTACTCCCCATAAATAAATACTCTCTTTGGAGGCTGATCCCCCTAACTAAATGCTCTCTTTGGAGGCTGCTCACCCTAACTCAATGCTCTCCCCCTTACTAAAATCTCTCCCCCTTTTACATCAATGGCAAAAGGGACACCTATGAGGCTAAAAGATACCCTCACCACCTTCTCCATTGAGGTGATTAATTTTGGTGTGGGAGTAACTTTAATCCCATATTACATTGATTTTTTCCTCTATAAAATTCCTTCCATGTTTTTTTGATATCCTTCTCTTGATGAATTACTTGATATTCTTTTCTTGAACCTTTTTGACCTTCTTTCCTTGAACCTATTTGGAATTGAGTCCTACACCATTTTGCAATATGCCCAAATTTATTGCAATTAAAATACTTGATATTGTAGCCTTTGGTTGGTGCCCATGTCCTGAAATGATTATTAAAATAATTCCCATATCCATTCCTTTCCTGAACCCTGTATTGTGAAGCTCTGTTTTCATGACCATTATAACCATGACTTCTGAATTGTGTAGCTCTAAAACCAAAACCATGTTGCTCATTTCCTTTGCACTAAAAATATTTATGACCAATCCTATTACATGAGAAGCAATGTCCCTGAAAACCATACCTTATTCCCTTGAATTTTCTTCTAGCAAAATCAAACTTCTTTGATCCATGGATCCTGCAATGTATAGCCCTGTGTCTAAATCCATTACAAGAAAAACAATGTCCTTGAAAATCCCTGTGTTCATGCCTTGGTTCTTCATACCTTTCTTGATCATTATCCTTATGATCATCTTCAACTTGTGCATTACATCCTTGAATCTTCTTTGTAGCATTTAAAACCTCTTCCTTAGTTTCTTCCTTGCCTTTCTCTTCAAGAATTTATTTTCCTTTTGAACTTGATTCACCTATCTCAAAACAAGAACCAAACTGAATATTTGGATCCATAGGAACTTTGGAACTTTCCTCACAAATCTTAGGTGCTTCCTTGCTTTCATATTTTAGAACTTCCTTTCCTTTTTGAATATTTTCATCTAATGTATCATGTCTTGTCGTTGTTACCCTTAGTTCTTCATTCATCCTCTTTTCTATATTTTTTGCATTTTGAAACTCTTATCTGAGATTACTGATTGTTTGAAGTAGTTCTTTGATTTTGACATCTGTTTGAATCTTGTTTTCAAGATTCCTATATTCTTTTTTTAACATTTTGATTTCTGATTTTTGTTTACTTGGCTCATCCTCTTCCTTTTCTATTACCAAAAATGAGACTTATTTGTTTTCATTGTTACTGGAATTATCACTAGAACTGTTGCTTTATTTTTCAAATGCACTTTCCTTGTTGTAATTGTTGTAGTATGTGCAATCATCATCTATATGCCCAAAATATCCACATATGAAACATTTTAGTAACCTTAGACCTTTCTTGTACCTATATGCTTGCTCAATGGCTATGTTAAGCTCTTCATGTCTTTCTTCAATAGGCACATCCTCTTCTTGAACTTCAATAGTTTGGAGTGAATGTCCTTCTTCTACTTCTCTTATTCCATAGAAAAACCCTTCTTCTTCTTCACTATCACTAAGATCATTATAATCTTCTATAGCAAACAAACTCTCACTATTTCTTTGACCATGCATGTTTCCTTGATGTGTCATCTCATCTTCACTATCACTGAAACCATTGCAATATCCTAATCTGTGATCTCTTTGACCACACACAAAACATTGTTCTCTTTCACCTTTTATTCCTAGGAATAAATGCTCTTCCTTTTAATCATCTGAATTGTATCTATCACTATGATCTGAGCTATCACTTGCTTCTACAATGTAGTAAGATTTCTTTGCCTTACGCAAAATTTTCTTCTTCTCATACCTATTTTTCTTAAATCAAACATCTTTGTCATGCTTATGCTTTCCATCTTCTTTTCTTCTATGACCCTATTTTTCATCATCACTGATTTCTTCATGTGGACACTTATATGCATAGTGACCAAGATAACCACACTTGTAGCACCTAACTTTCCTTATATCTCTAAAATTCTGAGAGTCCTTATTCATTTTGATGAAGTTAGATTCCTCATCATTTTCTAAAAATCTATCTATTTTTTAAACTTTCCCTTTCTCTTTTTCTAAAGACTTGAAATAAATCTCTTTTATTAGATCTTGATGCTTACTTACCCTCATATCATAAGCTATGAGAGTACCTTGCAATTCTTCCATTGTTAACTTATTGATATCCATTGTTTCTTCTATTGTTGAAACCTTTGCATCATATTTTATGGGAAGTGATCTCAAAACATTTTGAGTAACTTCTGATTCTTTCATCTCAAAAACTAGGCCTCTCATAGTGTTAGTAATATCATCAACTTGAAGTAAGAACTTTGCAATATCTTCGTAATCTTCCATTTTCAATTCCTAAAATATTTTTCTGAGTTTGTAGTTTTGCCAAATTTAACTTGGAATCTCCTTCATAAGTATTCCTCAAATTGGTCCACATCTCATTAGTTGAAGTACATACCATGACCTTTGTAAAATCTGTCTCATGAAGCCCACTCAAAATACAATTCATTGCTCTTGCATTGATCTCAACCAATTTCCTAGTAGTCTTATCTTCCTCGGGATCACCTTCAACCCTATACTCTTTTTTAACCATTTGCCATACCTCATATCCTTGTGATATCAAGTAGTTTTCCATCCTCATGCTCTAGAAAGCATAATTATTACCATCGAATAATAAAGCCTTATTTGTAGATAATCCATTCTGTGAAGCCATCTGTGTTCTTCTAGAATCTGCCCTGAAGTTGTTAGCCTTTCTGAAGGAACCCGCTCTGATACCAATTGAATAACACAAGCTTATACTAAGAGGTAGGTCTAGACAATATAAGACCACTTTCTAATTTCTTTCCAAACCAATATCAATTAATGTCCTTAATTGCAATAACCAAATATAGCAGTGTGCATTAATAACTAAGATAGCAGTAGTAAGCAAGAGCACAAGTCACCACACACAATTGAGACACAAGATTTAACGTGGTTCTCCCAATGTGAGGTACTCCACAGAGAAAATATTTTACTAAAACTTTCTCAATCAATCTCTTTGGGAATCACTCCCAATTATAATGTTTATGGATCTCTATCCAAAGGAGATGCTGATCCTCTAATCTCAAGTTTGTGGATCTCTTCCATAGGAGAACTATTTAACCTTATGCTCTGGCTATGTGATCTTCTAGAAGACTTTGTCTCTCTATTACACTAACTGGTGGACCTCTCTCCACTTGAAGACTCCTCACTCAGATCTATCTTCAACCGTGTTGGTTGTTGGATCTCTATCCACTAAGACTCTATCCTTTGTACTTTGTCACCTCCAAAGCTTTGAAAATAGGCTCACTAAAAACCTGCTCAATAGGTTCATACAAAACCTGCTTAACAAGCTCACATAGAACTTGTCAAATCTGTTCAAGCAATATCACCAAGAACTTTCCCAAATCTACTCTAGCAAGCTCACCAAGAACTTGCCCAAATATTCTCTAGCAAGCTCACCAAGAACTTGCCCAAATATTCTCTAGCAAGCTCACCAAGAACTTGCCCAAATCTGCTCCAATAAGCTCACTAAGAACTTGTCCAAACACTGTCCTCAAATCTATCCCAACACTATCCTCAAATATGTCCCAAAGGCCTTCTCAAAGGCTTAATAAATCATGCTCAAGTAGTAGTCAAAATGAACTCAACTATGAATGGCAATCTCAACTCAAATTAAATTCATAGAAGCATAAAGATAATTGTTAGAGACTTAATATGTTCTAATCTCACTCTCAACCCAAATCAATCTCAACTCAACTCATAGAAGCATAAAGAGAATTTTTAGAGACTCAATATGTTCTAAACCCACTCTCAACCCAAATCAATCTCAACTTAACTCAATCATCACAAGGAACATCTCTTTCTCACACAACCCTAGTCTAAGTATGTATCAACCAACTTAAATGTTTCCAACAATGCTCAACCACAAATCTCACATAACAATGATATTCATGTTCTTTTCTAACTCAAGTTATTTCACAACAAATGGGCTTTAGTAACTATGATTATACAACAAATTTTAAACACAACTCTCAACTTATAAAACCTTGAAGCATTCAATTAACCACTTTCGAAAAGGAAACCACAAACAATCATTTTCCCTCCAATGATATTTCATAAATAAACCATCATAAACAATCAATAGAAGAATGTGCCCATACATTTTATGAATATGAAAAAACCTCTTTGTAAATCTGCCACAATCACAAAATTATTTTGCCAATCTTCACAAGGATTAGTAGAACGTAAAATAATCAATATTACTCCACTTTTCAATAATCATCACCAAGGCCTTTAATTGCACAACTTCCTTATCTCTCCTAAAACCACTTGTACCATAAAATAAAATAAATCAAAACATTGCATAACCTTTTCACTTCGAAAACCACTTATACCATAAAATAAAATAAATCACAATATTGCATACATTGTCACCTCATGAAAGAATTAATCCTCTTGAAAAAAAGAACAAGGCAAACTTTACTTTTGAAACCCCTTTGCAAAATCAGAAATATATCTTTACACACATCTTATTTCTCCTTACAAATAAGTTAGTCAGATATCCCTCGAAATAAGCTTTCGACGATATATAATATGCCCCCTTTTCGAAATAAATTGAAACCTTTACATATATATATGCCAACCTCCATTAATTGCACATAGGTCGGCCCTCCATTAATTTAAACTTAAACTTTAAACTTTAATATCTTCATCACCGGAGGTCCTTTTTTGATGAAACAAAATTCCACCTTGGCTTTTAAGAAAAACCCTTTCCACATAAACCCACCATGGTTTTAAATAAAACCTTTTATTTTGCCTGCCTTGGTTTTCATAAAAACCCTGTATATATCCATGCTCTCCAAAATATCATAGATGATTATCTATGAAGTGCTTTTGCCACCAAAACTCAATGTGACATCAATGATCCATGTGACATCAATGACAACATACAATGTCTCAAATTAACTCAAATTTCCAACAGTTTTATCAGATACATCTGATTTTGTCGGGATAATACGATTTTACCAGAAAGAGTATAATTAAGTTATTTTTTATTTTATTGGCACAAATATCAAGGTAGATATTTTTGAGGGTGAATTAAACATTGTTAGGATGATTAGGATGTCTTAATAACATTAAGAATTTTGAAGTGTATCCAAATTTGGTGACTACACTCATAAATGAGATTGGGTGAGAGAATCCCTCACCCATCCACAAGTCATGATGACCTAAATAAAAACCTCCATTTGGAATTTATTAGCACCTTTTTGGAAAAATGTTTTAATTTAAAATCGCTTCTTGTGTGCAAAAGTCTCCATCTTTCATATATGACCCAAGTGAATGTGAGGTGGAGAAATATCTAGGTGAGAGGTGGCAAAGCTAGGCTAGACTAGTCAAAGTAGACTAGGTGAGGTGGCAAGTTTAGCTTAAATCAAGATTAAATCTAATTAAGCATGTGTTTAGTCATAAAGCATACTTTGACCAAAGATGTTGACTTTAGACCATAAAGTGCTTTTTGACCATGGTGGAGAATTCAACCTTAGTTGAGTTATGAATGAGGTCATATGAGGACCTAGAGTTAAGTGTAGGAAGGGGCTTAGTTAGCCCAAGGGGGCTAAGGATGATGAATAGTAATTTTAATAAATGAATAGTATTTTTAGCCAACTTATGCAATTTTTGAGGGTTTTGCAAATTGAATGACCGTGAAAATTAGGAGAGGGACAATGTGCGACTTTTGTGTGTCTATATTTTGCCCCTTTTATACTGGATTGTTTGAAAATATGGTTTAGTACAAAAATTGATGATGTGAATTGATGGGATGATTTGGAAGACAAAAAATTTGTGATTGATGATCATGGATGATTGTGAGAGAGATGCATTGATAAAAAAAATGATTTATTATTGAGTACAATACTTTGTAGTATTATAATGATTGCTTTTTTGGGGAAGGCATAAGATTGCCTTGCATTATGATCAACTTGAAATGTTTCAAAGTGAAATTTTTGCTTTTGATTGATTGATGAGTTATTTTAACAATATTTGACAAATCGTTAGAGCCATAGGGTAGAAATTTTAGGAGCTTCATTCGAAAGTGGTCTTACGACTGCCACAATTTAGAGAGGAATCCATGAGATGTCTACAGTCAGATGCGTTTTTAGGTCTATAAAACATTTATTTATTTTGTATTGGAGTTTTGATTGAGAAGATAAATTTTACTTTTTGTATCTGTCCTAGCATGAGGACTTGAGATAATCTTCAACAAAAACATTCTTAGGCATTTGTTGTATCCATGATTGGATGTTTGATTGTTTGATCATATGCTTGGTAGCTTTTAATGTGTTGGATGACTACCCCCTCAAGCGATGAGTTGGCGATGGAGGAGATGAAAATCAATAGCGAAATGATTGATAATGATGAAAAGAATGGCAAAAATTTGAATGGAAAAATAGCAAAAAATAAGAATTAGGAGGAACCCAAGAGGAATTTGATGTGGGAGTGATGAATTTTATTGGAAAATAGAGTTTCACACAAGGTCATTCGAATGAGGGTGGTTTGTATGGGGGCATGTGAATCTATCGATTTGCACATGTGGGGTGCGAATATGTGCAACACAGATTTTATAAGGTAAAAAATGACATTTTGACATCATTTTCATGTGAAGGACGAAGGAGAAGTGGCAATGGAGGAGAAAAAGTGGAAGCGAAGTGTTACTGAGTTGTGGATCAGATAAGATTTAATGGCAAGTACATTAACGAGTACGAGTGCGGGCGCAATGATGTTAGAGGTAAGAAAATTATGTTTGTGAATTGCTAGGGTAAATAAATGTTGTATGCGCTTGAATTGGAATAGATTATGTGTGTATGTGAGATAAGATTGAAATGCGTATACTTTGTGATAAAAAAACCAAATGGGTATCCCAAAATGCTGCCTATTTTTGTATGTAAGTATTTTTAACCATTGGAAAGTGTGAATGAGATGTGATGTGTGGGTTTTGATGTAAGAATGCATGCATGTGAAATCTAATAGGTGAATTATGCTATTGGACCAAATGAGTATCCAAATTTATGTTTGTTTAACCGTTTTGACTTTTGGTTGATGACCTCATTTTACGTGCATGTGTGGATGAAGTTGTACATGTTTTTTCATGATTGAGCTTGTTTTGAAATTTTTCATATGTGTGAAACATATTTTTTAACTGTGTAATGAGAGGTGAAGATGCATGTGGTAAAATATTTGGAAACGGGAAGTTTGCACGGGGTCATGCAAATTGAGTGGTTTGCATAGAGGCGTGCGAACGGATCGGTTCGCACGGGTTCGTGCAAACACACGTTTTCTATTTTTTTCATGTAAATTTGCACAATTGAAAAATAAAGTGTAATGTATGGAATGAGTTTATTTACAATGTGGTATAGCATTGTAAAAATAGTAAAATTTACCTATGTGAATTAGAAAATAAAATGCATGAATTTATGTTATTTACAATGGTATTTTAGAACCTGTGATTGGTATTTGATATGTGGTATGTGATCTATGGTAGGTGAAGAAGATATTTGCTTGACATCAGTTTTGGAAATTTAGAATGGCACTACAATATGTATGGTGTGCAGAGGATGGGGATTGGATGCATGTTATAGGGCTTTATGGTGTGTGAGAGATGCATGAGGTTTATGTGAACCACGCATATATATCTACACTATGCAAGAGGTAGGATCCTAATAGTAAAACCTTCCACAAACCAATAGGGGAGATGAAAATGACCCTGGAGGATATATATCGCATATATCAGCTATTGATATAAGGGATTACAATGATTACTACGAAGAAAGATGCACGAGATGACATCTTGCAGAGGGTGTTGGGCATAGGTGGAGGAGGGTGGATGCAAAGAGTGGAGTGGACTATGCAAAGTATTGGCTAAAGAAGTTCCTATATAACCGCCATGCAATGCCAATATTGATGATAGCCAGCCATGCATTGCTAGATACTTTAGGGGTGAGATTCCCTTGGAATATGATGGGTATAGTGTGTAACATGGTTGAGCGAAGGATAGTATATATGGATACCCACTTAAATATCATAGGTATATAGAGAGCTCCATGGGGTGGTGAGGAAGGAGCGGACAAGAATCAGTGTTAGTCCACTACTATAGGTATGGACTTGGGAGCATATCACGATTTTATAACCAGTAAATCTATGGCATGATGCACATGGAGTAGATGGTCATGATATGCCTTATGTGATGAGATGGAGGGTAGACATGGAGAAGAAATTGAAGAGAGAGTGTGAGGGTGATTTTATGTATCACCGAGAGGAGCTGGGAGGCTTGAGGATGGATCAGGTGATATGGAGACCTTTGCGATGAGCACCTAAGTGGGTCAAGGATGTATAGTATCTAGTCTGCATCAGATGAGGGTGATGGATGGTGGGTAAATACCTATGGTAGATAGAGCATTTTTCATTCTCACAAGTATTACGATAATTCAAATTATGGTAGGGGTGACCAGATCCACCCGTGGTGATCTATAGAGTGGTAGATGATCTAGGGCTAGAGCCAGTGGTGCCACCACTTGACTAGAAACTTGATGAGCTAGTAGTTGTTCTTTATGTGGACAACATGGGGATCACAGTGGAGTATAATGTATGGTGGTCCAGGTAGTGATGGAAGTCAATGCTCGAGGTGGTGGATGGATAGTGTGAGGCAGTAGGAGTGTTTTTGGTTAGGGTATTTCTAGGTGGAGCAATGGTAGAATCACTAAGACATATGGGAGGATGTAAGGATGATGTATCACCTAAGACTGGTGAGGAGGAGGAGGTAGAGTTGGATCGATTGATTAGGTGGGTGAGGCTACACCGTAATGATCAAGATTTATTGGCAAGTGATAGTGGTGTAGAACCATCGATGGATGGTGGTGAGGGGATGGTAGAGGGAATAATAGTGATGGAGGATGTGCCATTGAGGGATATTACTGTTGATTCATCAGATGAGTCACCCATGATGGAGAAGGGTGATGTTGGAGAGGACACTTTGGCAAATCTAGTGGATTTTGATTTTGTAGTGGGGTTGCAGGAGATAATGGCAGTAGCGGATGAGATGTAGCAGCTATGAGTGGAGGTGAATGAGCTTAAGGATAAGATTCTAGACATAGATTTGGATTGGATGGTGGATCATTCAGCATTAGAGGATAGGCATGAGGTGGAGGTAAATTTGGTGATCACCCTAGGGAAGCAATATGAGGTAAGATTGATATTGGAGCAAGTGATCAAGGAGAGGTATGCATTGAGGAGTGAGCGGGATGCACTCATTGGTGAGTGAGATATGCTCATAGATGAGCGAGATGCTATGAGGATAGAGAGGGATGAGATGATTGAGTTTGCTGACTAGTTGTAAGGGATTTTGGATGTGATGAGGGTAGATATAGAGGTCGTGAAGTCCAATCATATAGTGAGTATTGTGAAGCTAGAGCAGTTTGTGCATGACATACAGGCTATTGAGAGGTGGGTGGCCAGGGAGATTGAGAATTTAAGAGTGACGATGCTACAGGTGGAGCAAGCACGAGTGGAGGTGGGTCATTTGTAGTAGGAAAACATAAGATTAGTATCATCCCATATGAAATAGGCTACAAAGAGGTCAAAGTGTGAGAGGTAAATGATGATGCATGGGATAGATGTTCCTTCATATTCAAGATCAGTGTCATTATCACAAGCTCACTCACATCAAAGCTAGTGGAGTTTACCATCCGTAGTAGGGAGGAGCCAGCAGATGGTGGCACCTACAACATCATAGGTAGTGGGATTGGCACACACGGTGCGGATGGAGGTACCAACAGCACAAGATATGGGGGATACACAGTCAATGCAAGGGGTAGTTGAGCGAGTGCTAGCATATGAAGGGAGTGGAGAGACTCCCATGGGGTAGCACACATTACGAAGTTGTGAGAGTAGTGATGGAGGGCTAATCCACCATTTTATATTTTTATGGATGTATAAATGATGATTTATTTTTATGGTTGTGTACCTGTAGGGGTACACACCTTATTGTAGTTGTATGGCATTTTTTATAGATAGATATATACATGATATGGACATGTGGCAATGTGCCCGCAAGGGCACACACTTTATTGTAGTGTGATGGTGTTTTTGAGATATATACAAATATATACATGTTATTCTATGATATTTGTATGATATTGCATTGATGTGTATGTTTGTTTTTGCTTTTCATTATGTCTGAGTATGAGTGATGTAATTATGGTAGAGTATAGATGTGTATAGGTATGTATGTAGAGTAGGTGATAGATGTGTATATACATGGAATGTTTAATGAGTAAACAAATGATAAATAATGCATGAAATAATGTGAATTAAGTATGCATGATATGAAAACGCAAGTGACAAAAAGTAATGCTTGGATAAAGCATTTGCATCTTTACAAAAATCAAAGAGTGTAATCTATTCCATTTTTTCTAAGAAGTTGGATATGAAGATGTTATTAAAGAGATTCAAACATTACAGTCTTAAGTAATCAAACCTATTGAATATTTGGCAAAATTTATTTGACAAATATAGGCTATCTTGGTAAACAAGACCTCAAGCATGGATTAGCGTGTGTGAAGTGATGTTCATTTGATCATTTTGAAAAAGTATGGTTTCAACTGCATGGTAACTTAGCCTGTAAGAAATCTCATCAATATAGACCTAAGGATCGTATGGATTCAACCTTTTTGATAGTACTCTCAAGGATTTTTATTTTGTTTTCTGCCTCTGTATTGTCTTTTTTTTTGTAACATTTGATAGTTTTCTTTGTGGGCATTGAATTTTATTTTTTGCCCTTTTTTATTTTCTTTTGATCTTATCATTTTGTCAATCCTTAGGTTTGATATAGATCATGTAAATGATATGATGAGTAAGCAAACTTTCACTAGGTGACCAGTATGCATACAATGTTGTCAGTCCTATTCTCAAAATTTTCTTAGTGTGTAGGACGTGCAATTTAATCCATGAATGAGAGCAAGTCAACCAAGGGAAGTATTGAAATGCTTTTGGAATTTGCCAACTTTCTATGGTGGTTGATTAAAATAACTATATATGAGCGAAGCGCTTAAAACATTTCAACAATATCATCTCATGAAAATGGGATTAGGAACCAAAACTGTTGTGCTAGTAGGTGCGTATTTAATTATCCAAATATGGTATTCATAATGACTATGTACATATGCATGCATGAACGTAATTTATGAGTATGAAAAAATGTGTGAAGGTGGGACAAATAATAAAGTGTGAAGTAAATTATGTGATGTTGAAAATGAAGGAAAAGTGGTAATTTATGTACAAGGTTGCTCCAGTATTATGTGCAATGAAATGAGGTAATGAAGTGAATGGGGAGATGAATGGGAAAGAACAGAAAATAAATAATTATAGAAGAATAGGAGAAGGAGGGAAGGAAAAAGAAGAAGAAGAAGAGAAGAGAATAAATGAAACCAATCAAAGGTATGTAGTCACTCGAAGCGTGACCATTCAACTTTGATGAGTAATAATAAGAAAATAAGATAAAGGAGAAGAAGGGAATGAAGAGAAGAAGGAGAATGAAAGGTATGTAGTCGCTCGAAGTGTGACCATACAAAATTTATTACAGAAAAGGGGAGGAGAAAGAGAAAATAAAAGATACAGATGAAGTAGATGTTGATGTAAATGCAATTTGATCTAATGTCACAGAATCCCAAAAAGGTATTGTGTTTATTTTTGGATTTTTTGTTGTTTGTGATTTTGTTTTTTCTTTTTTCTTTTGGTTAATCATGATGATATGTACAAAGAACTATGAGTTGTAATGCCAACACTTACGTGTAAAATACTCGAAGATGAATAATGTTAATGGGCTCAAGGTTAGAAATACCTTCCAATGTGGTAAGGCGATATGCCCCAGATCCAAACTTGTGAATAACCATGTACGGACCTAGCCAATTGGGTGCAAATTTATCGTGGAGATGATGTGGTTGGATAGTAAATTTTTGGTTTTCCTTAAGGACTAAGTCTTTGACTTGAAATTATCATTGGTGTACCTTAGAATTATAGGCACATCGAAGATGATCTTGATAGACATGTGTATGTTCAATAGTATGAATGCAACATTTATCCAATAGGGTCAATTGATCTAACCTGGCTTGAAGAGCAGTGTCATCATTAATTAATTCTTGCATAGAGACCTGTAAGGATAGAATTTCAAGCTCCAAGGGCATGATGGCCTCAGCACCATATACAAGAGAAAATGGTGTTTCCTGAGTTGGAGTACGAATGCTTGTGCAATAGACCCATAAGGCCAAGGGCATTTTATTATACCAATTGTGATGTGATTCTGCAATGGTCTTGCGAAGAAAAATAGTAACCACTTGGGAACACTTTCTATTTTTAGTAAGTTCCACTTCACAAGTAAATGGTTGGAGGAACTAGAGGACACCAAAATGAGATAGAACAAAATAAAAACACCCTTCTAGAGCAAATGCATACCATAATTTCTAATATTACTAGTGACTTTAAATAGGTGAGGGATGAAGTATCACTTTTGAGAGGTGAACACATGAGATCCAAAGCTTTATTTGAAGAAATTTTCCTAGATATTGAGAAAAAAATTAGGGATGGCCCAAAGGTGTTTGAGCATTTTAACATTGAAAAACCAAGTGGTAGTGCTAACAAAAAAGAGAAAGGAACCATAAGGAAAATGAAGGCTATCATTCTCTTTTTGACATATATACCCCATTTAAGATGCATAAATTAGACTTTTCTAAGTTCAATGGCAACGACATTGATGGGTGGTTAGGTCGAGTAGATTAGTTTTTCAAACTTTATAATGTCCCTAAATATTTGTGGGTCATTATGGCATCTTTCAAATTTGAATCTAAAGCTTTACAATGGTATCAATTGTTACGAAACACAACTCTCAACGCTTCTTGGGAAGATTTTGAGTCATAATTACTCACTCATTTTGGCCCTAGTGAGTATGAGTACTTTACAGGAGCATTAAAAAAAACTAAAACAAATATCTATGGTTCATGACTATTAGACCCAATTTGAAAAACTGGTTAATAGGAAAATGGGTTTGAATGAAGGTGTTTTTCAAAGTTGTTTTATCAGTGTGTTGAAAGATGATATTAAGGCAAAAGTCAAAATGTTCAAACCATGATCTATGATGCAAGCCATAGGATTGGCTTGACCAGCCAAGGAATGTTTTTTTTTTTTGGTAGATAAGATAATATAGCATTAATATTGGGTTTTACAGGTATGTTTTTTGGTCTAATGGCAATCATATAAATTTCCATAGGTCAAAATCACATTTTCCTCCAAGTTCACCCTATATATTAGCAATAGATTTTCCCAAATAAGATGATTAACTATAGAGGAGATGAATACCCGATGAGCACAAGGCTTATGTTATAATTATGATGAAAAATATTCTCTACAGTATAAATGCATCCAAAAGAAGTTGTTTTTTTTGGATGGGGATGAATCTATAGGAAATGATATACTTGATGATGAAGTAGAACCATCGGTGGAAGTGCCGCAAGATGTAGATGAAACACAGGAAGACCCATAACTAGAGATCTTTGTCCATGCACTTGTAGGAATTTTAACCCCTCAAACAATGAAGATCATAGGATTATTCAAAGTAAAATACATTATTATTCTTATTGAATTAGGTAGTACACATAATTTTATTGATCCTCGAGTAGCTAAGCAAGCAAAATATTAAATACATGTTTGTAAGTCCTTTGAAGTCATGGCTGCAAATGGTAGAACCTTACCTTGTAAGGGTAAATGTCATAATGTTAAGTTGAAGCTAGGGGACTATGAGCTCAAAATGATATAATTGTTCTTTCCCTTAGTGGATGTGGATATAATTGTGCTCAAATCTCAAAGGCTAGGTACCTTGGGAACCATAGCCTAGAACTTTGCCAAATTATGGATGTAGTTCTCATGGAATGGGAAGTCTTACACTCTTCGTGGTTCCCCGACAGGATCTCCACAAGTAATCAGTTCTAGTCATGGATAAATTGTTAAAAAAATCCTCATGTGGGGTTGTAGCACAATTTTTTATCATCCAACTATAACCTTTAGAAACAAATGAAACCCAAGGGGACTTACAATTTGTTTTGGCTAAACATGATGTAGTTTTTGTGAAATCAACAAAATTACCTCCACATAGTTCCCATGATAATTATTCTTGGGATGGGAAATTGTTATGCTATCAAGGTTGCATTATGATCTCCAAAAATTTATTGCTCTATAAGGATATTATGATGGAAATGCATGCTTCTCCTTCTATAGGCCATTCTAGATTCTTGAATACATAAGTGTGGGTAAAACAATCTTTATATTGTGTAATAATGAAAAAGAATATTCAAAATTTTGTGGCTAGATGTGGTACTTTCCAATAGATGAAAGGTGAAATGGTTCATACTCCAGACCCTCTCCAACCGTTACCAATTCTAGAAACTATTTGGACTGATATCTCCATGGATTTTATTGAAGGACTTCCTAAGTCAAGGGAAAAATCCATCATTTTTTTTTTTGTGGTGGATCGTATCTTGAAGTATGCTCAATTCTATTCCCTTGCCCATCCTTACCAAGACTCCATCATTGCCCAAATATTCATGGAATCCATTTTCAAACTCCATGGTATGCCCATATCCATTGTATTTAATTGTGACTCCACCTTTACCAGTCAATTTTAACAAGAATTGTTTAACCTACAAGGGATGTAATTACAAATGAGCTCAACCTACCATCCACAGATGGATGGGAGACAAAAATTGTTAGCAAGTTCCTAGGAACCTATCTTCATTGTTTTTCATTTGATCATCCAACCCAATGGGCTAAGTGGCTACCTTTGGCCAAATAGTGGTACAATACTTCCTTCCACACAACTTTCAAAATGGCTCATTTCAAAGCTGTGTATGGCTACCCACCTCCAATTCTCTCTTCATATGTTCTTGGTAATTCCAAATTCCAAGAAATAGATGTAAATCTTCAAGAGCATGCTTGAATTTTATAGTAGTTAAAAGATAACTTGATACTAGCTCAAAATCGGATGTACCAATAGACTGACCAACATCATTCTATGCATAGTTTCAATACAGGTGATAAGATATTGTAGAGGATTGGAAAAGTGGATTATAAGCTTGCATTATCACCTTCTTCCAAGATTCATCTAGTTTTTCATATCTCTTGTCTTAAGAAGGTACTTGATAATCTCATTCAATTTCAATCAATATTTCCTAAGTTGGATACTAAGGGCTCTATCATTTTAGAACCTGATAGAATTTTGGACCGGAAAACCCATACCCTTTGTCATTGCACCATCACTAAATCCTTGGTCCAATGGTGTGGTTTAAACCCCGAAGATGAAACATGGGATCCTCTCCAGCCATTACAACAATAGTTTCCTCATATTTAGCTTTGAGGATAAAGATTTTTGAAGGGAGATGGCATGTTAGGACCCCATACTAACCTTATTATGTAATTACCCCTTTCCTAACATGGGGATCCTATCTTATTAATATCATGTAATGTTGTCATGTGTATGTGGTATTTGAGGTGCCTAGACAAGTGGAGCCCCCACTTGCATGTGGATGGGAACCCTTGAGCATTAGGGTTAGGGTTAGCTTGAATCTTTAAAAATACCAATGGAACAAGAGGAGGCATCTTTAGAATTTCATTGTATTGAAGCTCTACTTCTAAGGAGGTTTCCCCCTCAAAGAGGCCTATGATTCTTGAATGTATTTCTATTTCTTTGCAATATAATCTGTTGCATTTCCATTCCATTACAATATTGTTAATTTTTATATTATTTTTCTATTATTATTGTAAAATCATGTGGTTGTGTTTTTAGTTTATTTCCAAGTTCCTAACAATAATAAAACAAAATAAAATCTAAAGATGTTCAAAAATTCTAGATCTAAATCACTAACCCAAATCCAAACCACTTAACAAGAAAAAAAATCTCATAGAAAATATATAACCATAATATATTTTTTTATTATTTATAAACTTTGAAAGTAACAAACCTAACCCATTATATCATCTAACCTATGAGCTCAAAGCAACCAAATCAAAATATTTAATATCAAAATCTTCATAGAATGTTAAATACAAGTATTTATATAGATATAGCTAGCTGCCATAGAGAAGTTAATCCTGATTTGTGTTATCTTAGTTGATTCTTAAAAAGGAAAAGGAAGTAGTTGTGTTGGCATTGGCCTACTAAACTTCCTATTGAATAATTACCTTCACAATACTTACCTCCTACAGGAGAGTATATATGTGTTAGAGGGCCAGGCTCCCATAAGCCTTGAAACCCTCCACGATGCCCTGATGTTGGCCCATGTAGCCTCATAGGGACTATGCCTTATTTAATCCTAGTGCACGGATAAGGACTGCGACCTTAGTCATATTCACAAGTATCAAAGTTAAATTTTGTGGGGAGGTTCAGTTAGTCACCATTAGAACATATACAAATTACCAAATACAAAGTAAACATGAGTAATTGTTTGTAAGGCAGAATAAATAGTCAATTGTATTAATCAAAGTTTAAAGGTTACAATGAGTAATACTAGTCAATCAATTACAAGGTAAGGCGAGGAATATAAATAAGCATGTGGACATGCTAGCAATGGATACTTACTGTGCCCATGCAATATTCAAAATCTATGATAGATCACCACTTAATTTTTATTGACCAACTAGAGTATAAGTCAAAGGCTTCTACCCATACACATCAACATAATAACCAAAATAGCCTTTAAGATCCTAACTACCCATGCACTGCACTAGTAGAACAGTTAAAGTTACCTGATCCCAAGACTACCATGTCAAATCTGACATGCGCTAACACCATGTTGACTAACTTGACTCCCAAGCTACCAAAGGCACTCGTTCCATAATGGTTGAAAAAACTAACAATATTGATGACACCTGACAAAACTATTACACTTTGCCCAATACTGCTCTATCAAACCAAACCAAAGTCACCCTACTTAGCTGTCTCCTATATAAATCCAACAGTCTACATCGTATCTCGTAAGATCAACGATCACACTTGCTTATACCATATCAATGAACATGTCTAATTTCACTATATCAACAGCTTGGATTTGCTCACGCTCCTTACCTAGATTCGATAGCTTGTGCTCATTTCATGTTATGGTTGTGTGCATCAATACAGATGTGACACATGTCCATGTTGTGTTCGAAGCTCTACAGACCCGCTTGACAAACCTTGATCCACTTAATAAATCTATTGATCCGCTCGACAAGTTGACGATGGACTCGAACATTCAAATGGCAAGGGAGTTTGTCCATCCAAAAAACTCCCAACATCCTCCCCATTGAATTTGATAATACCCTCATCATCATGGCACTGCCTACCACTGAACTCAATCAAGTTACCTCATTTCTACAAAATATTAGGGTACAATAAATCCACCCGAGACCTTCTTCTTGAACACCTCAAGCTTATCCTTCCATTTCCATAAAACTTCCTCCCTTTCCCAATTTTTTGCCACACTCCCCTTCCAATTGACCAAGTACTCCTTTTGCTACATGTTTTACAACCTAACCGTCTTCACATCCCATATTTATTCCAAAACATGCCTAATGTTATCTCGAGTGTTCATCGATGGACAATTGGACTACAATGACAGTTTCATTGGCATGAAGGTGTCCTAGTTGACTTACATGAAAAATAGGGTGAACCCTCAAGTATGCAGGTAGTTTTGATCGATAAGTAGTCGTACTGATGTGTTTGATCACTTCAAAGGGATCATAATATTGACAAACCAACACCTTAGAATTCTCCTTCAATGGTTTGAAAACCTCGGGTTCTATCCTTAGAAATACTTGATCCCTGATCTTGAACTCCTCTAGTTTACGTTTAGCATTGACCCCCACCTTCATCCTCTTAATAACTTTCAATAGGTGCATTCTGGCCAAGTCCACCTGAATCTACCACTGCTTTAGGTACTCTATTGTAGTCGAGCATGCACTCAAATATCCTACCAAGATGGTATGTCGGGTCAAGGGTTGTTGGCCCCTAGCCAATTCAAACAGATAGTAATGGTTTGAACAACTCTTCTGACTATTGTAATAAGATTGGGCCATGTCCAATAGGTCTAGCCAGTTAGACTAATCATTGTTAACAAAGTGTCACAAGTATGTTTCTAACACAACATTGATCTGCTCAATCTACCCGTTCGTCTGTGGGTGGAAGAAAGAAGACATCATAAGCTTTGTTCCCATTAGGTAAAACAACTCCCTCCAAAACTTGCTGGTGAAATGGGTGTCCCCAACCAATATTATACTAAGCGATATTCCCTAGTGCTTGACTATGTTCTTGAATAAGCACTCAATCATGACTTTTGTTGGACAGGGCTGCAAACAAACAACGAACAATGCATACTTAGAAAATTTGTCCACCACAACCAAGATGGACTTAAATACTTTTTCTTTTGGAAGGCCTATAATGAAATCAATACTAACACTAGATCATGGCCTCACTAAAATAGACAATGGTTGTAACAACCCACCCAACGCCTTCCTAATGAGTTTCTCTTATTAGCACAAAAAATAGGTTCAAACATAATGATCCATGTCTTTATGCATGTGCAGCCAATAGATCTTGTGTTCTAGCAATATCAGCATGTGTCCCTACCTTAGGTGACCTACCGAGATACTATCATGGAACCCCTTTATGAAGTCTTCGTGCAATACACTCCACTTGGGAACATACAGCCGATTCTACCTATACCACAACAAATCATATTTCAACTAAAATCTACTAAATCTTCCCATGTCTAGCTACCCGTAGATTGCGTCTACTAAGGCAACAACTATAGGGTCCTTCTCCAATCCTTCTCTCATCAACACTAGCACCTCGTTGGCCATATCAACTCTAGTTTCTCTATACACAACAACAATGTTATCTACTACTTCTTCTAAGGTATCCAATTGGTGCTTTCGGTTCAAGGCGTCTACCACCACATTAGACTTGCTAGTTGTGTGCACTATCTCTAAGTCGAACTTAGTAAGAAAGTCTTGCCACTATGCTTACTTACCAAGCAATTTTGACTATGTGAGGAAATATGTAGTTACTACATTATCAGTATTTACCTTAAAATGAGCCTCGAGCAAATAGTGTCGCCAAGTTTGAAGACAATAAACAATGACAACCATATCTTTCTTGTGGATAAGTTATCTCCTCCACATCATTTAGCTTGCATGACTCAAAAGCCACCAAGTGCCTGTCTTGTACAAGAACTCTACCTATGGCATTATTAAAGGCATCCACATGGACTTCAAATGGTCTGGCAAAGTTTGCTAACACTAGGACTAGGGCAGTAGTCATCTTCTCTTTCAATAGAGCAAATGTTGCCTAATATTTTTGTGTCTACACCCACTCTCTATCCTTATTCAAAAGATCTATTAAGGGAGTTGTTATCTTTGAATATTGACTTATAAACCAACAGTAGAAATTTTCAAGCCCCAAGAATTGTCTAATTCCTCTAACATCTATAGGTGCCTCCTAGTCTTGAATTACCTCGATCTTCTTCAGACCCGATCAAATCTTACCTTGACTTAGCACTTGGCCTAGTAAATTCACCTCGAAGTGTGTAAAAGCACACTTTTCTTTCTTGATGTATAGGTCATGTACCTACAACAACTTAAACACTTCTACCAAGTGCTTCTTATGATCCTCCATGTTCCTCGATTAGATGAGAATGCCATCAAGGTACACCACCACACACTTATCTAGAAATAGTCGAAAGACGTCATTCATCAATGTGTAGAATGTCACTAGGGCATTACACAGGCCGAATGGCATTACCATAAATTTGAACGACTCATACCATGAAACACAAGAGGTCTTTTTCTTAGTGCTCGTTGCAATCTACACTTGATAATACCCTGAATGTAGGTCCAATTTTATTGAACAACTGTACTCCTCCCAAGTAATCAAAGTAGTTATCAATCCTTGGGAACAAATAGCTATTTTTGATGTTTTGTTTATTCAAGGTCTTGTAATCAACACACAATAATAGGAACCCATCCGCCTTTCGCACAAACAAGATCGATGCTCCATATGGTGATTGTGAAGGTTTGAGTTATCCAACTTCAAGCAGTTCTTCCAACTATCATTTCAACTCTATCATATTTGGGTAGCTCAAATGGTATGGCACCTTTGTCGATGAGGTTGATCCATGCAACAATTCAATCTTTTGGTCTATCATCCTTATTGGTGGTAAATAGGATGACAACTGCTTTGGCATGCCATCCTAGTATTTGCAAAGAACTTCCTCCACTTCAGGCAGGATAGGGACCTTATGGTCCTTTTTGTCCTATCCTCTGATCATGGCAGCTAAAAACATTGGTTGTTTTTATTTCTTTTGAGAAACTTTACATAGGCTCATGGTTGAGCACTCTTTCAATTTCAACTGCCACTCAGACACAATACCCATTTTTCTTCTCTACATTGATTGAACCATACAAATTTGCTTTGGGTCAAAGAAAAAAGGTACTCCAAGTGAGAAATTACCACCACCTCAACACTACTAATAAACTCCTGACCTAGGACTAGGTCAAAGTCATTCATTGGTTCCACTAATAAGTTTAAATTTTCGTGTCATCCACCAACTTGGATGAGCACATCCTTTGAAATACCCACCATCATCTGCATCAGTGCATTAATCGATTTTAGCTTGTGTCCTGCACCTGCATAGGAAAATCCCAACCACTATAGCACAATCGAAGTATTCCTGATAGGGGGTGTGTTGCATTCTATAAATTTGCACTCCATTTGGTCCAATCTGTACAGTTGTACGATTTACAACTATACAATTCCTAAAACATACAACTTAAGACTGTACAATCCCAAAACGTACAATTGTACAGTTACAACTATGCACTTGTACATTTTCTCCAAGAATATTGGAATGGCTCAATTTGCAAGCACTTTGCCATTCACTCAGAAATGCTTTCATCAATTGTATAGTTTACCAAACCCCTCGTACGGTTTGGTACTCTGCTTGTACGATTTGGTAAAACCCTCATTATAACAAATAACTTAAATATGGGAAATACCCATTTGCATATTATTTACATAAATAACATTTTCAATAATGGGTAACAACCATTAATCCTATTCTCTCATCATTATGCATTCCACCCAACAACACATAGATGGTTGTACATTTTCCAGAAATGCACTTCTATCATAGATCTGGAATCAACAATACCTACAATGCCAATAAAACTCCACAAATAATATAGTTATTGATATTGCACTTTGATTTCCACACATGCATACACAGATCTAGTTTAAATGAAGCTTTATTTAATTCATGGTGATTGTATACAGGCAGTGTACATTACAGCATTGTATATAGTAGCATAAACTGTAGCATTAAATCCCTCTTCTCATTTCATTGATAACCCATGAATAACAATGACAATTGCATCCAACAACAACAATAATTACTGAACTACAACCAACAACCCAAAAATTTGAATGGGGGGCTTATAATGGTTGTCCAAGCTATTCCAAAGTGGTTTCCTGAGACAATTCATTATTTACAACTACCTGTATTTCACACTAATAACTCTTATTTGATGTTTCTAAATTTTACTATAATTTTTATCAAATTACATTTCATCTACATGTCTTTATGTTTCATTTCATTTCACATGCATTTTACATTTATTATTTTTTTAATTTATTTTCTAATTGTACAATTTCACCCAATTGTACATTTTACTTTCCACTTGTACAATTTATACCAAATTGTACATTTTACTCAAAATTGTGCAAATCCCACATTGTGCCTTGTCATTTCTTCTTTTTTCAAAATGTGGATTTGCTTGCCTACAACCACTTGACACATTATGTACTAAAGAAGTTGTGAGTTGCCCCTATGTCCACCAAGGTATTTGTGTGTTGCCCATTGATCAACGTGTCCACATACATTAGGTAGTTGACCCCACCAATCTCTCCACTTTGACGAGTCTTTGACATGGCCATGAAATGAAATTCTCGTAGATTAGACATCTAACCTTTTGTTGTATACAGGGAGCTTTGTTTGGCTTCTTGTTGAACAATCATAATTTGTGCCCACTGGGAACACTCTTTTTGGGGTGCAGACCCTTACAACATCGTAGTTAGGGCTTGTTGCCATCATCTTTGGTCGACTCGCCCTCTTGTATTTTTTGCTTGAAACCAACTATTGACTTCTCCAATTTGGATGCCATAAAAGTCTGTGACATGGTCTTCTATGGTTTGGACGATGACTCCTTTGTCTTACTTGTGGTCTGACAAAGGCCCGTTACCACATGTCGATGACTTCCCTTTGCCATGTGGGCCTGAGGCATTCTTCCTCATCACACCTTTCACCCGAAAGTCAAAAAAGTTATCTATTGCATCTATGGCCATCGGAACATCCTTTGGTTGATTTCGCCTTAGCTCCACTTGAGCCCACTATTGCAAATTGACTTCAAACGCAAACATACAGTCTTTCTCTGTCATGTCCTTAATGTCCACCATGAGTTCTTGGAATGATTTGATGTAGTCCCGAATTCTGTCAGTCTGGCAAAGAGCGTGAAGCTTGTACCTTGCCAACCACTCAACATTCTCTGGTTTGAACTAGCCATTCAAGGTTATCTTCACTTGTTCCAAGACTCAATCTTTTTCTCTGCATCACTGATGAGGTTTCTCTGCCATGTTTTTACGGTACCTTTAAGATACCTCGTGATTATCTTAACCTCCTACTCACTCGTCAAGTTGCTGAAGGCCATGAGATACTCTCCCATACCCAAGGAGAATTTGTCGAGCAACCTATCATCATGTGCCCCATAATACATTTCAAACTCTTTTAAGTCTGGGTGGCTTGGCTATCAAGGAGCTTGCACCATTACCATTGCCATTTCCATTGTTTACATTATGGCTAACTACAGTTGCAACAACTACGCGATGCATGGTTAATTCTTCTTACATTTTCTTCTAAGTTTGTAGGGCCTCGTCAAGTTATTTTTGTAAATCTTCATTTGCTTTCTCTTGGGTCACCCGCCAATCCACAAGCCCAATAAGGGCCTCAACCACCGTGGGCTTCCAATCATTGAAAAACCCTTGATTGTCTGCTCAAGCTCACCAAATTTTTGACTTACGCGTTGTTCAAGCCCTTCTACAGCATGTGACCGCACATTCCTTCGGTTTGCTCTCCCACACTAGCTTCTGGATTTGCTGGGGGATCTAAGGCAGTGTCTACCATTACGCAAACCATAATAGGGAACATGAATTTTGAACTTTATGAACCTCCGCACAACGCGTTATAAAGACTTCAGTGCCCTAGCTCAACACGAAGCTCTAAACCAGCTCTAATACCATTTGTCGAAGGACCAGGCTCCCATAAGCCTTGGAACCCTCCGCTCTAATACCATTTGTCGAAGGACCAGGCTCCCATAAGCCTTGGAACCCTCCGTGACACCTCGTTGTTGGCCCACGCAGCCTCACAGAGACTACGCCTTCTTCGAGCTTAGGCACGGACAAGGACTACGACATTAGTCATATTCGCAAGCGTCAAAGTTTCATTCGGTGGGGCGGTTCAGTTAGTCGCCATTAGAACACATACACATTGCCAAATACAAAGCAAACACGAGTCATCATTCATATAACATAATAAACAATCGATTAAAGTTCAAAGGTTACAGTGAGTAATACCCATCAACCGATTACAAGGCAAGGCGGCGAATATAAATAAGCACATGGCCAAGTTGGCGGCCACTTCCCGTGCCCGCCTAATAATCAAAATCTATGACAGATTGCCACATAAATGTTATCGACCAACCATATTACAAGTCAAAGGCTTCTACCCATACACATCAGCATAATGGCCAAAACAGCCTTTAAGATCCTAACTAGCCACGCATTGCCCCAACAGAACGATTACCCGATCCCAAGACTCTGCCATGTTAGATCTAACATTCGTTGATAGCATGCTGAATGACTTGACTCCCGAGCTACCAAAGGCGCCTGTTACATAGTGGTCGACAATATTGACAATACTAACGACACCTGACAACATTGTCACACTCTGCCCAATACTGTTAAATGGCAATCGAGGTTCAAAGGGTGTTGACCCGGCGTGAGAAGAGAAAACCGACTGCTGGGTTCATATTATTATTGTCGGTATAATGTACACTCAAAAGATTTATATCAGACTACTACCTTGGCAAATTGGTATCTTCAAGGTTTGAACCCAGGTTTCTTCTTGGTAAGTGTCTTGTCAGACAAACACTTACCAATCTACGTAGCCTTGGGGGCAAATTCTTAGGGTGGAGAGAAAACGTTAAGAGCTACTTTTACCAATCTACGTAGCCTTGGGGGCAAATTCTTAGGGTGGAGAGAAAACCTTAAGAGCCACTTTTAGGTGGTTGGTAGTGACGTCTCATTCGGGTATTCACTATCTAAGGGAAGCAACAAGAGATTTTTTTGTATTCCCCTTCGCATCGCAAATGTTCGAACGTGAACCCTCCCGTTCAACAGGACCAAGCTTGCCTTTTCCGCTTCCACTACAAAGATGAACATATCTTCTCGAATTCTATTAAATATTTTTTAATAGAACAACATTATCATTAAGAACTAAATTCAAACAAGGATGAGTTATATATATAAATAAACTTGTACACTTTTTTTATCACTTTTTTTATTTTATTAAATATATATTTTTATATTGACTCTGAATAGGTGTAGCATATGATATGTTTTAGTCTATTACAGATAAACCCAACATTTTAATTGTTTAATAATTATAAAAAAACAAGGCTCTTAAATGTAGATTGATAAATTCAAGCGTTTATTAAAAAAGATTTAGGTAGATTGGTAAATTCAAGCGTTTACTAAGAAAATATTTAGATTCAAACCTTAGGGGCATGCCACCCTAAAGTAAAGGTAATAGTCTGACTTGTGTCCACTAAGTACGTTAGTTGAGTGTGCATCAACTCAACAATGACAATACCAATTTTGAGATCCCGGTTCACATTAAGTTGTACGTTAGTTGAGTGTGCATCAACTCAACAATGACAATACCAATTTTGAGATCCCGGTTCACATTAAGTTAAATAAGGAGATGGAATAAGTGTTATTAAAAGCAACACCAAGATTTGAACCTAAAGAATGATGTATTGGTAACCAATAACAAGTTTGAAATAAGTTTTGTTAGGAGATTCCTAAAATTTTAACCTTGGTAGTAGTGAACATTTTTCTTTGGCCTATAAATTAGGTGCAAGAATTTTTTCTTTGGCGGTGGCACTAATGATTTTGGCTACCATCTTTTCGTGATGTATCGGTGGCACTAATGATTTTGTCTTCCATCTTTTCGTGATGTATCGGTGGCACTAATCATTTTGTCTACCCCATCTTCCTGCTTTTAATGTATGCTGCGGAGGGTTCGTACAAAACAACAAAAGACAGTGAAATAAAGATAAAACTAATAAAACGGCGAATTTAAGGCGATACCCTACAAAGCAGTGCATAAATTCCTCACCTTGCTCACTGTAAGGAGTACATAAATTCCTCACCTTGCTCACTGTGAGCAGGATCCCCTTGAAAAGGTCAAGTTTTTTTATTTATTTTGAATTTAGGTCTTCGTATACGTACTTATACTAACAACGGTGTGCGTACAGGTTCACAATAAACCACTTAAATGGCACGCAACATCCTTTGAACGAAGTGACGTCCACTTTTACCATTTGTTAGTAGGTCATAAAATTCGTGGATTCAGCCATAGCAGTAGGTTTTATCAATGGCTTCTGGAAAAGAGGGAAAACAGAGAGGGGTCAGAGGCACAGTGTGTGTCACAGGAGCCAGTGGGTTCATCGGATCATGGCTTACCTTGCGTTTGCTTCAACTGGGATACACTGTTCGAGCTGCTGTAAGAGACCTAGGTGGGTTTAATTACTGCTTTGACGTTATAAACTTGGTCATATGGTTTTGCATATCAAATGAATATTTACTTTGTTGGTCTTTTAGGAAATCCCGTGAAGACCAAACATTTGTTGGATCTACCGGGGGCCAGCGAAAGATTGACGCTCTGGAAAACAGATCTGGACGAAGAAGGAAGCTTTGACGCCGTCATCGATGGCTCTGAAGGCGTTTTTCATGCTGCAACTGCTATGGATTTCGAGTCTGAGGACCCAGAGGTTTGACGCTCTCTTTTCAATCTGTTAAATTAGATAACATCTCCCAGGTTAGGTTAAATTAATATGATGTTGGGTTTGGTGCACACAGAACGAGGTAATCAAGCCAACGGTGAATGGGGTTTTGAATGTCATGAGATCATGTGCAAAAGCCAAGTCTGTGAAGAGAGTAGTTTTTACATCATCTGCGGGGACGGTGAATTTTACCGACGATTTTGGAACTCCGGGCAAAGTTTACGACGAAACATGTTGGACCAACGTGGAGCTGTGTAGGCGTCTAAACATGACTGGCTGGGTACGCCCACGACTATCAATTTCTGTGTATATGCTACATAAATTCCTATGCATATATATCCGTATTGGATTATGATGTATTTTTAGTACAGATGTATTTTGTGTCCAAGACTCTGGCAGAAAAAGCTGCTTGGGAATTTGCAGAGCAGAACAAGATTGACCTTGTTACAGTTATCCCCACATTAGTTGTGGGGCCGTTCATCATGCAAACCATGCCTCCCAGCTTGGTCACGGGTTTGGCACTTATAACACGTATGCTAATAATTCTTGTCTTCAATTAGAGACTCACAAGACTAGACTAGGTATCTGCCTCAAAATATTATGGAGACTGAGATGAGATGAGTGAAATGTGTGGTGCAGGAAATGAGCCCCATTACATGATACTGAGGCAAGTGCAGCTGGTACACGTGGATGACCTTTGCATGTCCCTTATTTTCCTGTATGAGCATTCTGAAGCGAAAGGCAGATACATCTCTTCCTCGCACGACATTACCATCGTTCAACTGGCGAAGATGTTGGCGGAGCGATACCCAGAGTACAATGTTCCCACCCAGTGAGTTTCCACACAAACTTCTTTTCTTTTCTGTTTTTGTGTTTTAACCTTGAGAGTGGGAGAGCGTCTAGAACGAGGATAACAGAGAAGTCCAGAATGAGGATAACAGAGAAGTCCAGAACGAGGACAGCAGAAGTAAAGACTGTAAATCATGAAAGAGAAGTAAAGACTACAAAAAAGGGTCAACTTAGACTAAGATGATATAATTCTGAGGCTTATAAGCTAGACTAGCACTGGGCCTCTCCATACAAACTTACCTAATCATAACTAAATCATGAAAGAGCGAAGTGGGTTTATAGATTGAGGGAGAAATAAGCTGATAAAATGGTTTTTGTACAGGATCCTGAACTTAGACAAAGATAATATAATTCTGAGGCTTATAAGTTAGACTAGCACTGGGCCTCTCCATACAAACTTAACTAATCATAACTAAATCATGAAAGAGTGAAGTGGGTTTATAGATTGAGGGAGAAATAAGCTGATAAATGGTTTCTGTGCAGGATCAAGGATGCAGATGAATCTTTGCAGCTTGTGCCATATTCAAGCAGGAAACTCGTTGACCTTGGCTTCAAATTCAAATACAGCATAGAAGAAATGTTCGATGGGGCCATTCAAAGTTGTCGTGAGAAAGGATTATTGCCATAGATGTTAATCACATCATATCCTTGGCTTTGGATTATTACCAATGTCCAAAATTATGTAGCTATCCTGCCAGGTATAAACAAACAGTAGATAAAATGACAGGAGCCAATAGAGCTTTTGGTGCATTTAAATTTCATCTTAATTACTAGCCATCTCTCTCGGCAGTGCGGTTTTCAACGCATATTTATTTTTAATATATATATACCTTTTCGTAACATCACATTGTTTTCAAGGTAATTTCCATGGAGGTATATATACAGCTGTCACATGGTTTTGATTCATTGACTTAAATGCATGGCAGGGAATCAAAATATAAGTTTTGTTTTTAATTGAAGGTTAAAAAGAATTGTTTTTAATTAGGAAAATAATTATATTAATTTTTTATAAAGATATTTTTAGATTTACTATATAAACAGATTCATATTTTATTATATTTATTTTTAAAAATATTATTATAAATCACCTTAAAGTATATATTATAGTCGTCTTTTTAATTAAAACTTTTGTTATATTATATAATGTTTTGAACGCTTACCTTCTCTATTTGAAAATTGTTATTTTTCTTCTTCTATTGCTTGCTTCGACGTTCTCTTTCATAGTGGTCATAACGATATTAAACATTTTTCTTATCTACAAATCTTCCTCTTACCTTTTTTACTATAGTCTCTTCATTTATCATAACCTTCTCGTGATGATTTTGCTATTCTTTTCTTTGTACTTGGAAATTAGAGGCTGATTTAGGCTTAATATTGTTTGACATTCTAACCTTGTAAGCAAAAGCTTGGTGTAAGTTTTCTTTTTTATTATTTATTATTTTTTCTTTGAGGACATAATTTTATCAATTCATCAAACTCTTAACTTTTCAAAAATCTTTACTTTCTTCAATAATTATTACATAATTATTCTACTTTGGTATTAATGTTCTCAACACCTTTCTAACAAAATCTCCTTGTGTTGGTTCTTCACCATAGACACCCTAACAAAATCTCCTTGTGTTGGTTCTTCACCATAGATACCCAAAACGTGCATAATATCATGAACTCCTACAAAATAGTCTCTCATGTTCTCCTTGTCTATACTTAGATTTTTATTCTCTCTTCTATGTCTCTAACTTCATTAATTTCACTTGAGTTGATCCTTGATAGATCATATTTAAGGTGTGCCAAGCTCGTTTGGTCTTTTGGTCTTCTTGACACTTGTATTTCTTGAAACATACTTGCATCAAGAGCTACTTGTATACAATAAAAATACAAGGCATATTTTTTTGTGCTTCCTCCACATTATTTTTCTTGAAGCTACTAAAATACTCCAATTTGTTTATTCCTTGCATTTGTTCTCCATAACAATCCACACTTTCTTGATAATCAACAAAGTGCTTATCTTTATGCACTAGTAATCATAACTTTCCCCTTTAAATTGTGGGATGTGTAGTGAAGCATTTTCATATGCCATGATAATTACAATAATAATGTATGAAGTTTTCCTCTACAAACTTAAATTTTGAATTCTTTGGTTAAAGAGAATAAAATCCTCAAGATCTTCACTTCTTAAATCTTCAATCTCCAATACCTGGTACTAATATGTGATATTTTGTAGTACTTTAAACAAAATATTAGCACAAATAGAAAGGAGAAAATAAACAAATAGTTAATTTGCACAAAACACTTCATCAATCGTTAAATCTATGCATATGACTTCAAACAATGATCTCTCTCTCTCTCTCTCACACACACACACACACACAAAGGGGATGTATCTTGGTTGTCCCAAGAGACTCTTGGCACTTCATGTTCTCTTTAAATCTAGGTGAGAATATTTTTTTTCCTTCTTTTCAATTTTCACTTGCAATTCCAATTTTTGTGGGGGTCAAGGATTCACCAAGACTGTTTTATAGGTTCACTTTAAATCTTGTGTTTTGATGGGTGTATTACACAAACACCTAAGTTTTGAAATCTAGAAGAGAAAATACACATACTGTTGTGATTATGATGTAAATTAGACAAGACAAATATGTAGCAAAACAAGTACTAATCCTATATGCTTTTCCCAATTCCTTGAAAGAACTATGAAACTTAAAATAGAAATTAAAAGGAAATACCTTTATCTTTCTAAGCAAGGATGCAAGAGAGAATGCACAAACATAAGTTATAGCCTATATGCAAGCCATATGCAATTTGATTTAATACCTAATGAGTACACTTAAGGGAAAATAAGTATGATGAATTAATAGATCCTAACACTAGTTTTTTAATTGTTATGTTATTTTAATGAACTAAACAAAAGACTACAAATAAACAAAAAACAAACAATGAAATAAAAATATGATGCTAAAAGGAAGAATTGGAAAAAAACTATATAGAACCTTGTTGAAGATAAATTCGTTGCTTGTGATAGGTTCACTTCCTAGAGACAAGTTTGTTGTTTATATTAAGTTCATTGTCTATTGACTTGTGAATTTATAGCACATGATGAAAAGAGAAAACAAGGGTGTTAATTTTAAGGGGTCTGTTTGATCCTTGAAAAGTTTTTAAACTTCCTTATTTTACAATTAAGTCCCATGTTCCTTTGACAAAAGCAAAATTTGAACCTTTAGAAGAAGATAATTTGCATAAAACAAAAATATAACTATTGTAAAACTAAATTGAACTAGTTGAGAAGGTTCTAGGATATCCCTAGGCTTTGATGAGGGTTGTTCTAATACTAGAACTAATAAAATCATAGAATGAGGATGGTTCATAGCCTACAAGGTGAGTTTATAGCCTATAGGATATGTTTGCAACCAAAGGAACCTATGACCTATGAATTTTATTCTAGGGTTGAAATAGAAGATTTTTAGGATGTAAAAATGATAGATTAGCTAAAATAATATTAAGGAATCACCTAATAATTAAAGAGTTAGACAGAGAGAATTTCAAGTGAATTCACATCCTGCCAATCTTATTAGTTTTGAATTCAGCGTATGTAGTTGCAAAGGTAAAATCTATTAGAATAAGTGAATATTCTCTTAAGTTTCACTAGGATACACACTTGATTTTCCACTCCTCTATGTGTCAAGAGAACTCTCACTGGTGTCTTCATCAGGTTTTATGAGTTGTTGTAATTCAACGACTCTCAATGATCAACTCTGTTATTTATACAGAGTTGATCCTAGAGATAAATCAATCATTTCCACTCTTCTATTCATCTTTTGTGTAATACTTTACATATCTATTATTGTGAAATTCTAACATGGTACCAGAGCAGGATAGATTTTGCTAGTATTCTCTCTTGAAGGTTCTAGGATCTGATTCATTTACTTTGGATAATTTTTTTTGGCTATCTAACTTCAAAGTTTGCATTAGTCTCCTTTTATCCATTGTTTTTTACTCTTTCAGCATATTTATTTTTATATATGTTGCATATTCTTTCAAATCTATATTGAATTCATGCTTGAGGAATTTTTTAAGAAAATATAGCTATTTCCTTTCTTTAAAACACACGGTTTACCCTGTGTGAAGGTGCTTTTCTCGCCCATTTTTCAAAGGAAAGCCTCTTTATTTTCTTTATTTATTTTTTTCCTCTATACGTATTCATTTTTTACTACCACTTAAAGGCCCACATATCTAGTTATATCCCTTTTTCCGCTTATGCTTATAGTGAAATCTCGGATTAACTTAAAGTGTTAACTTAGAGTGTTTTTTGAGTTTTTTTATTCGCTCGTGGAGGTAAACGAATACCCTCACTCATTTATTATTAAAACTCAAAGTTCTATCTAGCACTCTCAACGTTCTTGGTTTCGTTACCCAATGTTCTTGGACCTCAAAACATTCTCTCTAGTGTACTCGACATTGTCTTACAGATGTATCCCGTTTGCCCGTCTGTTTCGCTATTCCTCTCGGAGTTATTTTCCACCGGCACTCTCTCTTAGATGGTATTTCTATCAACTCCCTATAGTTCATTTTGAAACAAATATTGCTTCATAATTTTTTCTTATGTTTAAAGCAAATGTAAAGTTATCTGCAGCTCCTTCCTTTTAGTCGTATTGTGCAGGTTCGCTACTTCGTCTAAGTAGCGCTCTTACTTTTGCCCATTCAGCGCTAAGGGGGATATTTATAACTTTTTATTTATTTAAGCAAGTGTCAATTTGTGCAGCTCCCTCTCCTTTTAGTCATATTGTGCAGGTTCGCTGGTTCACTGGTTCCTTTTGCCCATCCGACACTTTAGGGGGAGATAATTTTCCTTTTTAAAATTTGTGTTAGGCTATCTATCTTTATCTAGAAACAATACCTAATCCCTTTGTGTAGGTTTTGTTGGCAATGCTCTTCCTCTACCCATACCACTTTAGATAAAAAAAAATTCTATTAATTTTTTTTTGAGCTAGTCTCTCGGTTCAACCGCACGCAACGCCCAAATTGTTTGAGGAGGTTTCACTAGTTTGGTGCAGGTTTCTCTGTACACCAGATAAAGCGCCCATTAAGATCATTGGTTTCCAAATCTAATTTTTTTTATATATATTTAATTTATCTAAGGATTTATGCTAAGTGTTACATTTTTTAAAGGAAGCTAAGGAAGCTATTTTTTTATTAAAGGCAAGTTTCAAGTTGTGTGCAGCTCCGTCTCCTTTTAGTCGTATTGTGCTAGTTCGCTAGTTCATCTAAATAGCGCAATTACTTCTGCCCTTTCGGCACTTTAGGGGGAGAACACTATCCTATTAGGCAAGTGTCAAGTTGTGTGTAGCTCCCTCTCCTTTTAGTAGTATTACGTAGGTTCGTTGATTCGTCTAAACAACGCAATTAATTATGCCCTTTTGGCACTTTAGGGTGACAACACTATCCTATTTTTTATGTGTTTAAGTAGTGTCAAAAGTTGTGTGCAGGTCCTTTTCTTTTCAGTTGTGTGCAACTTTCACTGATTAGACCAGAGATAGTGCCCTAATCACTTTGGGCAGGTTTCGTTGGTTCGTCTAAGGCAGCGGTCTTACATCTGCCCATAAAACACTTTAGGGATAGTTAATTATTTCATTTTAAAAGTTGTGTGAAACTTTCACTGTTAGTTCAAAGATAGCGCCCTAATCATTTTGTGCAGGTTTCATTGTTCGTCTAGAGACAACACCCATTGGGCACATCCCTATGCTCCTAAAATAAATATATATTTTTAATTAATATATTTTAATTTCCTGTTATCAATATTACTTCCTTTATTTCTGTCAAGCATAACGTTTTATACAAGAAAGCTGGAGTGTCACCTATTTTTTTATCATCTGCAAGATTTCTTCATTCTGCTCATTTCTTATTTTAGGTAAAAGTTTCTATCGAAACCTTGTGTTTCGAAGAAACACCTTTGTCTCCTTTTAAGAAGCCTTAATTAATTTTGGCTCTCTTCAAATCGTGACACCCTATTGTAAAATTTATAATAATTTTTTTTATTAGGGGGGTGTTCGGGTGTTTTTTTAAGCACCGATCACAGTTTGGGGAGGGGAGTCTTCTTGTCTTTGCGTCTTTTGCATCTCGTCTCTCTGCCTTTTACTTGCCTTTTTTCTTCTTTGCATATAGTCTTAAGGAAAATATTTTTTAAATTTCTTTCCTTTCGAATATTTTGAATGCAAAGATCTTAATTTATTTTATTAATTTGCTTGAGATTAAAAGTATTCTTAAACTTAAATTTAAATTATAATTTCTCTTGCTATAAAGCAAAACTTCTATCATTTTGCTTATGCATTAAGGAATTATATTTTAATCTAACAGTAATCATTAAAATTATAGTTTTTTCATTATTTAAGCATTCCCTCTCTAATTACTTTTCTCACCTATCTTGTTTATCAAAATTTGAGAAAAGGTATATTCCTTATAACATCTTCTAAATATATTGTTATTGTTAAAATAATAATTTTACACAAGAAGTTCATTTTTTACTTCGAAATTAATTTTTACTCTTTCTTATCATTTAGTTTATTAATATATTCAAACTAACTATTTTTAAGAAAGAGCTTTTCTCACCTTTTCTTATTCTCTAAAGGTGTTATTGTTAAATCTATAAATGTATTTTATTCTCTAAGGGTGTTATTGTTAAATCTATTTTAAATTAAAAATTAACAAATTTTTTAAAGGTTATAAAAATATTTGTAGTTAAATTTACACTTGTTTTCTAGATTAGCTTCAATTTTTGCAATTTTCCTTCAAGTCATTTCCCTTCCGCAAAAATTAATTAGATTTGATTTCTAAGTCATTTCCCTTCCAAAAGCATCTAGATTAGTTTCAATTTTTGTCCTTTTCCTTCCAAAGCAATTATTAAATTTCCTTTTAGGAAAATCAATAGCATAAATTTTCTTTTGTGAAAACCACTTAATTAGATTTCCCTTTTGAAAATCAATAGATTAAATTTATATTTGTACCAAACCAAGTAAATAGATTTGTTTTGAAAAGGCATCTTAGCATAGTTTATTTTGAAAAGGCATTTAGAGTAGATTTGCTTCTAAAACAGTACCACATAAACAAACACCACACACTCACATCCTATTTAAATGGTGTAAGGAGATGGGTTTTATCTCTAGCTTGAATTGGATTTCATCACCAATTCACCACCAGATTTTAGTGAGGTCTGGGTTTACTCTCCACTGGCTCACCTCCATATTAGTCACCATAGTAGCCCCCTAGGTGGATCGTTTCGATATTAATACCTAGCCATTACTTCCCATTTCAAGTGTTGGTTATCCAGAATTCATAATTGGAAGGTACCTTCAAAGTGGGTAGTTTTAGAAATCCCCTTTACCATAGGGCTTTTCAAATAATTAGTGGGTGCAACTGATCATTATTGTGGATGCCTTAAACGTGATGGTTAAGAGAAAGCATGGGTATGTCGATAGCACCACATTGATAGTGCAACCTCTCTTCGTGAGAGTTTATTCGACTCATCAAAGCATTTTGAGTCTCTCCCCTTTGGATACCATTTTACTGTCCATGATTCCATCTAGGTTGCCACTCGCTCATTGGAAACATAGTTCTATTTTGTGTGCTCTTGGGCATTGCAAAAGGTTCTATGCTATAGCATACCTGATTCAAAGTAGAAGTTCACCCATTACCGTTATTTGTTCCTAGGGCGGATACATACTTTCATCAAAACACACGAAAACCAAAAAGGAAGGATATTTGCTTATTGTGGAGTCTCAAAAAAGTGGTTAAAATAACATATCAAACATGCTATAACACACTTATCAGTTGTTCCACAGTTTCACCTCCATGCTTTACACTGCATGGTCCATTTTTAGGTCATTTACACCCCAAGTGTGATTCCCCTACACTTGGTCTTATTTCACATGATTATGTGTGAAAATATAGCTTTCAGACTACAAAACTACATTACAAAGGTTTCCACAGCACAAAATTCACTCTCTATTATAGTTCTGGGTGGTTCGCACCTTTAGAGTGCGAACCTATTGGTCCGCACCTTTAGAGTGCGAACCTATTGGTCCGCACCCCTAGAGTGTGAACTAATTTTTTGGGTTCCATATTTCACACACAAGATACAAACACACCATACAAAACGTATCTGATATATGTTTTCCATTTAGAATGGTTCACACACCACCTGTATGAACTTTTTATCTCAGAGTGGTTCACACCCCACCTATGCGAACATGTACTTTTCAAAATAGATAGTGTCCTAGTCAATCATAGACATTTCTAGAGTTCATATTTCACATATGTTGGCTATTAGCATGCCTTTTGCACACATTACTATACCAGTTACGCATAGTCATACATGTGAAGCCCTTCATTGTGCCACTGAGGCTACTCAGCAGACTGTCATAATGGCAGGTGCTTCTAGTTCTTAGACCATTGATCCACCTTTCGAGTCTAACCAGGTTACTGATGTAGGTCCTCCTGACCTATTGACTGGATATTCTTCCTCTACTTCTATTTCCACATCCCATATGGCATCTTCCACTCCATCCCACATCTTGTGTGAGACTTTCAAGGAGACTCCTTCTTTGGAAGATCTTTCCTCTCCTAATCCCCCATCCACATACTGCCAAAATGTCACTTATACCCCTCCTAGCTATCCCATACTTGTTATGGTGGTATAATGAGTTCACCCCACCTACTTCACCTTTCGTTACCCATCCCTTCCTCAAGCATTCCTCCCATCCACTTTTGGGTGATGACTCTGGTCTCGTTGTTTCTCAAATCGTACCCGATGTTGTTACCACTGTCTATATAGTTGGTATGATATCCACACTTCCTTCATCCATGGACCCTCCTACCATACATTTATTCCAAACCCCACCATCTCAATAGATTTTATTAGGTTATCAGCCTTCCTCCTAGCTGCCTTCCTCGCTCCCACCTCAACACTATTCACACCCATCTCAGTATTACCAGCTGACATCACCTGATCTATTCCATCCCTTATTACAACTTTTCTTGTAGCAGGCCTCTTCATCCTCCCAACCACCTCCTATCACACTATAGTTCACCTCCTACATACCCACCAAATATCCACCATTCTCATCCTATGGACCCCCATCGACTCCTTCATCATCATTTTGCTTACCACCCCCACCTTCCTTTCGCCCCCCACCACTGAACCCCACCTATCAAGGTCATCCCCCTCGATATTCATTTCAACCTGAGTCCCTTATTGTCATCCCATAGGTACCCCCTTCATCCTTATTAGTTCCACATCTGTCTTCCCATCAGTCTACTTTTACCACACTGTCCTCTCTTCCCCCCTCATCTTCTATGCCACCCACTTTCTTCACTTCACCACCCACATGGTCCTCTACCACTACTGCTCAGGCGCAATAGACTTACCCATATGCGTAGTAGTAGCATATGCCCATGCCTACATAGTAGGTCCTCAGATATTATGATCAGTAGTAGTAGCCACCCACCTACCACTCTTCATACATCTCACCCCACCCATCTCAGGTTCCTATCCCATAATATCAGACTATGTCAGTGCCTGATCCAAACCAGGTTGCTTACTATCATCCATGGGAGGAACAACAATTGCAATATCCACCACACTTGGGTTATTTGCAACCCCCATCACAACCATTACCTACATCCACATCATCACCTCCATTTTTGGATCCACCAAATACTACCATGGTGCTCTCTAGTGAATTTCAAGCCATGTAGGAGGGGCTTAATACATTGGATTTATGCACAACTGGTTATGGGTCTTAAAAACCCACATATGACGAGTTGTGCAATGAACCAATTAACCCATTTATTCCTATCCATCCATATCCTTATAGGTTGAGATCCCTAAATTTGAAAAATTTAAAAGTAAGGAAGATCCTAGAGAGCACCTTAATAATTATTGTTTTTCTTGCTACCAGTTGCACGGTAGTGATCCCCTTATGCTTTGCATATTTCCACTTTCCCTTGGAGGAGAAGCATTATATTGGTACAACCATTTGCCTCGCCATAGTTTATTCACTTTTGAATAATTGGCCAATATTTTTCTAGAGAATTTCTCAATTAACATCAAAACTAAGCTTACCTTATCTGATGTTTATGTTTTACATCAGTGGGACGATGATCCTATCACCGATTTTATCGCCCATTGGAGAGTGTTCATTCATGATCTAGCCTTCCCTCTCCCACCTTTAGAGCTTGTCAAACTATTTTCCAAGAGTTGTCATAAACAAATCTCCCAAACATTGCAAATTCATCAGAGTCAAAAATTTGAGGAAGCCATTTCCCAAGCCAAAGTCATCGAGGACATCAAGGTCCACATGGGAAAAATCAAATTGCATTATAAAAAACCCTACCCCACCAATTACCATTACAACCACCCTCCATACGTACCACCTACCACCCGACCACCTCAAACCAATCAGGTACTTCTCAATTATCCATATCCACCACCGCAAGTGGCATCTGCACAAGCTCCACAACCCACTCCTCCACAATCTCCTCAAAATAAATACCAAGCCAACCCTCCACTTCTTCCCACTCCACCCCCAAGAAATATTCCATCACAATCTAATCCATACCAAGGTCGTAATCCACATCCTCCTTGTCCTCCATGCAATTGGATACCTATATCTAAGCCCATGCCCGCTCTATTCTATCAGTTAACTAATGGAGGTCTCATCACTTTGCCAAATGCCCAACCTCTCGATCCAAATTATCCTCTCCTATAGGACTATAATCCGTAGGATTTTTATTATTATCATCAACAACATGACCATACTATTGATTCATATCATATTTTTTGCCATGTCATGCAAGACCTTATCGACTGAGGCACTATTCAAGTCTTAAATCCCATCGCACCACAAAATCAAAACTTGGGGATATATCAGAATCCTTTACTTGAGCATGGGGGTAATCCACCTCAAATTGATCCATGCTAGGTTAATCATGTCAATCAAGGTCCTTCCTAGTAGGATTTTGTGGGTATGATCCATATCCCAACCCGTAATCAACGCTATCCACCCCCTGCGGTCGCCCAACAACCTTCCACATCTCAACAACCACCAGTCACCACTTCAATCATCACACCACCAATTCCTCCACCTCTTCCGTGGAATGTCTCACCATATGTGGTAGTATTTCCCATTAGCTCTACACTGCCCCTACAAGGTTATCCATTTATGACCTTCTACAACAATTCCTACCTCATCGCAAAGCCCTTTATTCTATCCTTCGCTCTCTTGATCTCAAGAGCCATGATATAGATGCCTTTTCCAACTTCATTGGTAATGTTCAGAGATGCATATAACATTCTATAAGCTTCCATGACCATGAAATTATAGAAGTTGTAGGCAAGGGAGCGGATCCCCCATTACATATGCAAGCCTCCATCAATGTCGTCACCTATAAGCATGTTCTAATCGATACCGGTTCATCCATCAACATCATTTCTACTACCACCCTATGCCATCTTTGCCTTCCCCTTTCCCATATTTCCACTCTATCCATTGACCTTTGAGCCTTTGATGTCTCCATGCATCCTATCCTTGGTATCATTATCTTGCCCATCAAGGCGGGTGCCAAAACTATTTCCACTCTCTTTCATGTTATCGAAGGTGAGATGCAGTATAACATCCTATTGGGATGTCCTTGGATATGGGACATGCAATGCATCCCCTCCATGCTCCATCATTGTATCAAGTATATCCATAACGGATTAGTCCACTGTATCCCTACCAACGGTGATCCATTCAAATTTTGCAATATCATCACTCTTCCACCCGGTCCACCCTTATCATCCACCCAATTCACCCCTACTCCATGTCGGTCCCTTGATAACACATATCCATCAACTTCACAATCTCACCCTCCAACACATGATCCAAGTAACATCACATCCACCTCCTTCTATCCAACTCAACCTCCCACTGCGTAAGCTACACCCACATTTTCTCATCAACCCTCCTGCCATTTCATACCACCTCCTCCATTTATATTTTCTACTACAACCTCCACTCCATTTTCATTTGGAAACCCACCAATTCTTCCCACACCTCCTGCATCTTCATGCCACTTTGTACCCTGCTCGGTGTGAACATGAGTCATCTCCAGCTCACACACCATTGCTTCCATCTCCACTTCTCAATTCACCCATGCCAACCATCCTATTATTGGAACACTTTTTGAGTGCTATGAGTGGACACAACGTGCCTCTCGACTTGATGACCAGTTAGCTCAATATGACACTTTTGATTCCACCCCTTCACCCGCTACTCCACCTACACCAATTCCACTATCTTCTACGTCAACCAAGGGGTCCTCCTCTCCACCTGAGCATACAACGCCTCCTCATGTCTCAATACTCATGACCACACTAGGTCTTGGTGAGTATAACATAAGCAATGCTTGGATCCTTCCATCCAACATCCAATCCACTCATGGCTTTGGCTGACGTCATGATATACCCTTGACTATTGGGGTGGTAGTTACTTTAGGTCCTATCAATTATTGCATGAAATTTGTATATGGGGGACTTGAATCATCTGTAGAACCTCTAGCACCTCCATCACCACAAACCAGATTCTACGGTAATATTGACCACATATCCAATCTAAATTTTGTCTAGCATTATTTTTGTATGTATAGCTAGCATGGGTATGGCCTAGGGAGATATGAATAGGGGTGTCACACCTATATTCAACCTCCCCCATGTAAACCTACTGACCAGTTCGACATTGGTTACCATCCCTCTGTAATGAGTACACTCGAGCACGAGATGCAAGATCTGGATCTTGATCCCGTTGACCTTCTTTCTAATGAGAAATTTGAGCTTAATATGCCGATATGTAGTTCTTCCCCACATTCCACAATTGACCTTCCCTCTACATTATTTCCACCATACCCACCGCATGATCCTCTCTCACCCCATGAAGTCAAAACCCTTGCTCACCACTCCCTATCTCTTGACCCACCTTTCGTAGCTGATCCATCTTTTTCCAAAGATACTCCTTCTTCACCCCCACCTTCTATTCCATTATTTTCCACTCGATAATTTCCACCATCTGTTAGCCCACATTCTCGATCCCCTTACCCACCTGTGGTGTTAAATCCAAGTCACAACAAACCTTTTTTAGATTCATTTCTATCTTCCTCTTATTCATCACAACCCTCATACCCTACCTCTCCCATATCTAGAACTTTGATCAACATGATTTCTGTTGACTTATATGCTCTGCTACGATATCCACATCAACCTCATTACATCCCCCCATCTGTACCTAATTTTATTACTCTAAAAAATATTTCTAAAACCCCCATAGTTACTGATTTCCTCCCCACATCGTACATGCTACGATCCACCAATGCACCATTACCCTCCATACCACCTCACATCCCATGGATTAATCATACGAATATCTATCTAGACGATGAATTCTAGCTTTCCATCGGTGACCTTCACCTCATCCCCATACCTACACAACTCCATGATGTTTCTCACATGCTTGTTGAGGACACTATTAAAGTTGATATTGGAAATGATCCGAAACACCCTCACATCATCTCCCTCACTGCTAACCTATCAAAATAAGAGAGTGCCCTTTACACCAATTTCATCAAATACTATATTAAGGTATTTACATGGTCCTACACAAATATTCCTAGCCTTGATCCATATTTAGTCGTGCACGAACTTGTCCTAGATGACAATGCTAAACCTATCTGCCAAAAGTTACACCGCATGCATCCCACCATTGCACTGGTTGTCAAGGATGAGTTACAAAAACTCCTTTCTGTTGATTTCATCTAGCCTATCGATTACCCTGAGTGGGTTTCAAGCATGGTTCCCATAGAAAAACCCAAGGGGGTATCCATATTTGTACCAATTTTAGGGATATTAACAAAGCTTGTCCCAAGGATAATTTTCCACTCCCTAACATTGATACGTTGGTTGATGCTACAACTTGACAAAAAATACTATCACTCATGGATGGCTTTTTAGGTTATAATCAAATTTGTATCAATCTTAGAAGACTAGCACAAGACCTCTTTCATGACCCCTTGGGGGACCTTTTGTTATAGAGTCATGCCCTTTGGCCTAAAAAAAGTTGGGGAAACTTACCAACGTGCCATGACCTACATATTCCATGTTATGATGCACAAAACTATCGAAGACTATGTCAATGACCTCATAGCTAAATCCAAAACCCATGGTCAATATCTTGAGGACTTGCATCAAATATTTGATCGCATTTTGGAACATAAAATCTGATTAAATCCGAAGAAATGTGTCTTTGGTGTCACCACTGGCAAAATATTAGGTTTCATCATTTCATAGGAAGGTATTGAAGTAGATCCCACCTAAGACCAAGCCATTCTTGACATGCCTCCCCCTATGAACCTCAAGCAACTATGCGGCTTGCAAGCATGGATTCAATCCATATGGTGATTCATCACCCAAATTTTAGACAAGTGTCAGGAATTTAATCATATTTTACAGAAGGAAGTCCCATTTAAATAGGATAGCAAATGCCAAGCTGCCTTTGATGACATCAAATCATACCTCACATCTCCACCCATCCTCATTCCACCCCATCCAGAGCACTCATTCCACCTATACATTTTTTCCACTGATGTCGCATTGGGTACGCTTCTTACTCAAAAGAATGAACGAGACCAAGAGAAATATGTATACTATATCAATTGCACATTGATTGATTATAATACGTGAAAGCGACGCAGAATGACAGCGTACCGATGTGATACAAATAAAAAGTAGATACAGATGCTAAGTCCTACGAATGCATGAAGGAAATGATGCAGAAGAAAGATGTAAGTAAACAAAGTGAGGACTATTTTATTAATGTTGCTTTTAATCTGGTTACAATATGTCCCCCCTCTAGGGCTCAGAATGTTTGATACAGTTCGTTACATCAATGGATGGTACGCTTCCAGTGTCTTCTGCATGCCCACATTCGAAATGGGCGGGCCAAAAGTTGTCGTCGCTTGTGTTCATGTGTTCATCGTTCCTTGCTGCCCCTCTGGTGTTTTTTGCGGTGAGATCCTACACACAGAAAAACAACAAATAGTTAATAGCATATGCGGATATAGGAAAACATGCAATCCCCAAAGCCTCGGCTAGTTAATATATAAAAGAATGAAATGATGGTCAAAACATGTCATAATGAATTCAAAATTTGATAGAGGCATGGAGACATCATCAGGGACACATTGCAAAAATAACAATCAGGAAATCATGCACAAATTTCTAATCGCTCCGGGGTGGGACGCTGGGGACTGTCACAAAACGTGCAAGAGCGACCTTGCAAATGTCCTACCCAGAGGCCTCAAAAACTCCTGCAAACTTGGGGTTAGACTAAAAGGGACATTTTGAGATGACCCAAAAGGTCATATTTGGCAGATTTTGCCTAGATTATCCTGTATCCGAAGGCGCTCCCTGTAGGTTAGTAAACGCATAAAATGATAAAAACAAGGTCAAATCATGTCAGAAAGCAATGAAACTTGGATAGAAGCATAAGTACATCAGATACAACATAATGCAAAAATAATAGTAAAGAAATCATGCACAAATTTCTAATCACTCCGGGGTGGGGCGATTAGGACTACAGCAGTGCGGGGGCGCCGGGGCAGGACGCCCACCGTTTGGGGCTTAGTTTTGGCACCAATCCAAGTGGGATGGGTCCAAAACCTCCTAGGGGGTTGTGTCGATGAGTTTGGGGTGGGATTATGGCCGATTTCTTGGGTTTTGGGTCTGGATTGCGTTCCTAGTGTTCACCCGATAACCTCTCTTCCAAAAGAGAAATTAGGGATGTAGGAAGCACAAAGAGGAATGGGGGTATAGTTCGGCAGCACTTCATTGCTCCAAATTCTCCAGCTCTGTCCTTATTTTGGGGTGAGGGGGCTCACCTTTTTATAGACCTAAGGGTCTCCTTTGAATGCGCATGCGAGGGCACCACTTGGCTCACCATGCCTTTCTTGGGGGAGAGAAGATTCCTCCCTGATTTAGGGCCTCCTTGAATGAGGCCTCCATGATCAGGGCATGCTTGACTGAAGTCCCTCTCTCTAATTTGAAATTGTTCCTCATAATTGCATGCCCTGAAGGTGAAGTTAGGTGGCGGATCTAGGCTACCATTTGTCAAGGCTTGACTTTTTTCCAGTCAAACCTGCTAATCGTCCCACCCTAGAGCGATTGCTGCTAATCATCCCGGGGTGGGGCGAATAGGATTCTAATCATCCCAGGGTGGGACGAATAGGGAGCAAGGTGCTTAAAAGGTGCAAAACTGACCTCTGACCTTCCAAAACTGATTTGGGAGTGGTTAGGACCATTGTTTAACCTCTGGAGGCTGCCCTAGGGGGTATGTATGCCAATTCGGTCAGTGCTTGTAGTCACATAATCGGATTGGTGTTGTTTTGGTGTCTACAGATGCCCCTTTTTGGGATGCGCTGTGTGTGGCGCAGTGCTAAGCAAAAATAGATGACCAAAGCACTTAATGATTAGGTTTTCTCAGTAACCTAACCAAATTTTGATGCCCCAAGTATGGAAAGGGCATGCATTCTTGAATCCTTGCTTCTGACGAGCTAAGGAGCTTAACTCAAGTGTAACCTTTTTTGGTGAGGTGTACTTGATCTTGGACATTGTTCAATCATGAATAGGCAAAGGGCGCAACCTTTTGTCCGAGGAACCTTTTCTTCATGCTTCCAGAATACCAAGTGTTTGTTTAGCTTGTGATTATTGCTTGTTTGCTGCCCCAAGCAGGAGCGTGATTGTCTTTGTCAATGATTCTTTGAATGCATGCCATTTCCTTGATTGGGTGTGTATTTGTTGATTGGTGACTAAGTGTGACTACCCCCTCAAGCGACGAATCGATGAGGGAATGACCAAAAAATGAGAAAAGTGACGAGTCACTTGACCCAAGATGACATTTGTAAGGGTGCCTTCAGTTGTTTTCGTTGAACGCTTATTACAGTTTTCCAACCATCGGACCTATTTTTGGTGGGTTTTGACCCTTTTTGTGATGCCGATTGGGGTAGAAATTATCAAAAATCCTCCTTCCCATGGAGCGGTCTAGCTATGCTAGCCTTCTTAGGGAGTAGGATAGTGAGTATTTGTGACCTCGACGATGGTTTTTCATGCCATGAATGTCAGGTGCAAAGGCACCTTTGTTCGGAAGATTTATTGCTATTTTTGGTGCATTTTTTGGATGCAGTTTTTGTTGCTTTATTTCTTGCTCTATAATCGTCCCAGGGTGGGACGAATACCAATTTTGTAATCATCCTAGGGTGGGACGAGCGCTAACTAGAGCGCTCATCCCAGGGTGGAACGATTATAGGCCTAACAACCTATATAAGGACCAAAACTAGGTTTTGGGCTCATTTGCAATATTTTTTTCTTGGTGATTTGGAGCAGTGAGGAGGAGTGCGAGTGTGCATAGCGGAGCACTGCTGAAATTTTGCGGACATCATGAGTGCAAGAACCGGATCTTCGAGTGGAGGAGCCGAGGTGAGACCGGTATGATGTTCCTTCTCCCTTCCTGTTATTCATTTTTGTTTTATATGAAGTTTAAAACTCACATATAAATTTTTGTTTGCGTTATTTTGTTTTTAAGATTTTAAAACATTATTTTTTTTTTGTGCGTTGGGTTGATTTTGTTCATATATCAAGTTGAAAACCTAATATAGGAACTTTATTTGTTTTTTTTTTTGTTGTTAATTTTCGTTTATATTAAGGTTGAAACCCTAGGATATTAATTTATTGTATTTTTTTTTGTTTGTATTTAGGTTTTAAAACCCAAATGTTTTCATTTTATGTTGTTTTTTTGTTTTTGCCATATTAAGGTTGAAACCCTAATATATTTTTTTATTTTGTTTTTGTTTTTGCCATATTAAGGTTGAAACCCTAATATATATATTTTTTTTTTTTTTATTGTACAGTTATTTTATGTCTATTGTCGTTGTTGTACAATTTGTTTTTAATGTTTTTATACTTTTGTTGTACAGTTTGTTTTTAATGTTTTTGTACTTTTGTTGTACTTTTGTTTTTTTGTACTTCTTATGCTGTACTTTTGCTGTACAATTGTATATTGTACTTTGTTGTTCTTCTATATAGTTTTATTTTAATGTTTTTGTTTATATTAAGTATGTACTTAATATCCCTTTTTGTTTTGTTTTATTTTGTTGTTTCAGGTGGTGAAGAGTCGGTACCGCCAGTCGACTATTTTCTCTGATGCCTGGGATGCCCTGACAGTTGGGGATTGGGAGTGGCTTGATGCCCTTGGGCTCAAGAATGTGACGCGTCTGGAGCCTGTGGTGGGGGATCAGGCATATTTGATTGCCCTGATCAATCTGTGGGATCCCCGCACCAACACTTTTCATCTCCCAATAGGGGAGATGACTATGACTCTAGAGGATGTGTATCGAATTCTACGGATTTCGATAGATGGACTGCCTATCCGGATGACCCACCGTGACCAGCGGACATCGGTATTGACATGGTGTTTTGGTCCAATGGTGGAGAGGGGGGTGGAGAGGGCTATGGAGAGGGTAGAGGCTGACTTCCAGATAGGTGGTATTCTGGTGCGATGGTGGCTGGAGAAGGGCGTATTAGGGGTGAGGCATGCTTTGCTCATGGCCCTCATTTCCAATATGTTACTTCCTGACTCCTCAGGTGCGAGGTTCCCTTGGAACCTGCTTGAGTTGGTTTTCACATTGGTGGAGTGTCCTACATCAGCTCCACTTATTATGAGATGGGGTCAGACGTTATTGGCATAGTTGTACGATGAGCTGTACGAGGTCCGTTCTTGAAAGTGGAAGGGGATCGGGTGCAGCTATCTCTTGCAGTGTTGGGGTGGCAGCACATAGCTATGGAGTGGCGCAGGGTTTGCCTTGGACCACCCGAGGTGAGATGGTGGATCGAGAGATTGGATATGCCAATTTATGGCGGAGGTCAGAGGAGCATGGATAGAGTCGGTGGTGGGCAGGTGACGTAGGTCACTATACTGATGCCTTCTCTCGTCTAGTGCTAGGGTAGGTGTTTTGGTGGTCGTATCGGGACTGTCCAGCCTAGCCTGAGGTTGGAGAGTGGCTCCTGATGTGCACGTAGGGGTAGATGGTTGATTGGGCGGCATGAGATAGAGTAGGAGTACTTCCCATATGTCTGGGTGATGCGGTAGTTTGGGGTGCACTAGGGATTTCTTGGTGATCCCTTGATCTATCGACGTCGTGATGATGAGAGGACCCTAGTCTGGCCTATCATTGAGCCATTAGGTGAGGGGTCTGATGTAGTTATTGATGTACCCAACATGGACGATGTCGGGGTAACTGTAGAGTATGACCGGTGGTGGATTATGCGATGATGGTGGGGTGAGGGGCCTCTAGGAGGCATGGATACGACAGCAACAGGAGGTGGGGGTGCAGAGGCACCGATGGAGGGTTGGGGGGCTCCGCTTGATGATGTTGACATGGTGGAGGTCGATGACTTCACCGGTGATGGAGATGATTTGGGGGTTCCGGAGCAGCCGAATGTACAGGATGTCCCGGAGCAGTGGGTGCTGGAGCAGTAGGCCATCTCGGAGGTGCCCATGCCTCAGGCTATCTTAGGGGATGTGGAGGCTGGGCTTCATGCTGAGATAGCACGATTGGAGGGTCTCCTATGGAGATGGGAGGAGGAGCATAGAGATGCTTTGGTGGAGGTAACGTAGGAGAGGGATCTCCTATGAACTCAGTTGGCACAGCGAGATAGCGCATTGGTTGTGTATCGTCGATGAGATCTAGAGTGGGGTCGATGCCGGGTAGAGTTAGAGACAGAGGTTGTCCGCCTTGGTGGACAGTTGTCTGTGCTTGGGTGGGTTGTCGCATCGTATGAGAGGTAGTGAGATTGAGCAGTCTGATCATCTCATCGCAGGTGGCTAGGTGAGGGTAGTGTTGGTGGGTAGGGTGCGAGGGCTAGCAATAGCCGCCTTGAGAGGTCCCATAGGACCCATACTACTGGGGGTAGTTCCAGTCGCACCGATCCTACGTGATCATGGTGGCCGACTCCCTAGGCTTTGGGGATTTTGAGTTTTTGGTTTTTGTGAGGTCAGAGGACCTGCTTATTGTAGCCTGAGGGCATTTTGACTTGATATATATACATGACTCTTTTTGGTTTGATTATATCCTTGTCATGGTTTATTGTTCTTTTATGCACATTTATTTATGTTGATGTATGCATATGCTATTATGACTGTGGATGATTTTAACTATATGATATAGATGTATGCATATGGAATGGATGGAATGATTTATTAGTATACAAGCGGTGGCACCATAGACTCGTATAGGATTTACTAGCTTTCGTACTATGTGATTGCTTTATGGAATAACTTTGTATTTGTAATTTTTGTTTTGTATTTTTTGATGGTGATGTAAGTAATGAAATGTACAACAATTGTTTTAGAATGTAGTTAAGGTTTTTTTGAGACTCAGATGCTTTAACTAACTAGTCAAGATTGTACATTATCTTACAAGACTTTCGAACAAGGTACGAATCAGACTTGAGTTTGACCAAGTTATTTCACATCCCTGTGTGTGCGATTGAGTTTGTTTATGTGGTATTCATAAGGATACCGCCAGTTCCAAGTAGGCTGTCCACCAAACCTGTATTGAGGATCACCTAATTAGCTCCACTAACTCCTTTGTTGTATTTAGTAAGATTAATCTATGACGCAATCTAGGATACCATAAGCTAGCTCATCCACATGCAAACATTGGTCTACACACATGCAAAGCTAATGTGATAGACATATCATCATGCGTTTAGGATACCGCCATTGCCAGGTAGGCTATCCACCAAACCCGTAATGAGGATCACCTAAATGGTTTTTCAAATGTCTGAGAATTCCAGGGATTCAAGCTCGAGCGTCTTTCGGTTGTTCAATTTGTTGGGATACTTGCTCTCATATATAGTGATGAAAATCACTATTTATTTTTCTCTTTTTTTTTTCTTCTCTTGAGCAAGGGGTTTGAGTAGTGGTGATAACCATTGTTATTTTTTTATTGTTGCCTTTTGAGGATTTAGATTTTGAATTTTGATTTCAAAGTTGAGCTTGTGGGATTTTGGCTTGTGAATGGCATTGATCCTTTTGGCCTTGGGGATGACTACCCATCCTTCTCAGGGGCGTGTAGTATGAATCCTTATGACTTTGGGGATCAAAGGTGTTTGGGATTTTTGATGGTGAACTTTTGGGATTTTGCTTGTGAATGGCATTGATCCTTTTAGGCCTTGGGGATGACTACCCATCCTTCTTAAGGGCGTGTAGTACGAATCCTTATGACTTTGGGGATCAAAGGTGTTTGGGATTTTTGATAGTGAACTTTTGGGATTTTTCTTTGGAATGGCATTGATCTTTTAGGCCTTGGGGATGACTACCCATCCTTCTCAAGGGCGTGTAGTACGAATCCTTATGACTTTGGGGATCAAAGGTGTTTGGAATTTTTGATAGTGGTGAAAACCACTATTTATTGTGGGGAATTGGATGGGGAAGAGCTTGTCCTTTTGTCAATTCTCAGCATTCTTGAACCATTCGCATAGGGGGATGAGCAGGATAACATTTTTGCTTAAGGTACCCTAGACCGCTTTGTAGGTTTCATCTTTCGTTCACACAACTTGGGAATTTTTATGTGTTTTAAGCTTGTGTTGGGATGCTATGTAACAAGGCGTGATCCAAGTAAAACTCTACCTTGTAAAAATTGGTCTGACTTTGTACAGGGTGGGGGTTGGATGAATGTGGAAAATGATGGGGTAATTATAGTCTATGGTGCTTTGACATGTATGACCAACAAATATGCATGTTGTTGTGGCTATGCTCTTTTTGTTTTACTTTTAAGATTATGCATGAAAGTGAGATGCAATTTTTTTGTTATTTTTGATTATCTATTGTTTTTGAATATTTGTTATGGTGGTTTAACTCGAATGGGTGTGGACCAAGTGATTCTTACGGATCCTTGGAGGTTTTGACCAAAGGGATTATAGATACCTTTGGGGCATTTTGGGTGACCAAGCGATTGTGGGAACCCTTGGAGCTTTTGGTTTGACCAAAGGGATTATAGATACCTTTGGGGCATTTTTTGGTTGACCAAGCGATTGTGGGAACCCTTGGAGCTTTTGGTTTGACCAAAGGGATTATGGATACCTTTGGGGCATTTTTGGTTGACCAAGCGATTGTGGGAACCCTTGGAGCTTTTTGTTTGACCAAAGGGATTATAGATACCTTTGGGGCATTTTGGGTGACCAAGCGATTGTGGGAACCCTTGGAGCTTTTGGTTTGACCAAAGGGATTATAGATACCTTTGGGGCATTTTTGGTTGACCAAGCGATTGTGGGAACCCTTGGAGCTTTTGGTTTGACCAAAGGGATTATGGATACCTTTGGGGCATTTGGTTGACCAAGCGATTACGAGAATCCTTGGGGCTTTTGGTTTGACCAAGTGATTGTGGGAACCCTTGGAGCTTTTGGTTTGACCAAAGGGATTATGGATACCTTTGGGGCATTTTAGGTTGACCAAGCGATTACGGGAACCCTTGGAGCTTTTGGTTTGACCAAAGGGATTATGGATACCTTTGGGGCATTTTAGGTTGACCAAGCGATTGTGGGAACCCTTGGGGCTTTTGGTTTGACCAAAGGGATTATGGATACCTTTGGGGCATTTTAGGTTGACCAAGCGATTATGGGAACCCTTGGGGCTTTTGGTTTGACCAAAGGGATTATGGATACCTTTGGGGCGTTTTGGGTTGACCAAGCGATTGTGGGAACCCTTGGAGCTTTTGGGGTGGGCTATGGCTCTCTAAATGTTGAATGGCCTCAAATGATCGATGTTCAAGGGTTCTAGTTCCTTGATTCCTTCAAGAGAGGCGAGCCGGTATGTTCCAGGTCCTATTTTACTGTCGATTACATAAGGACCTAACCAATTTGCTATGAACTTGTCCCTTAAATGGGGTGGCAAGTTAGAATTTTGTTGGTTCTCTTTTAAGACCAGGTCACCAACCTGAAAGTCCCTCGGGTGAACTTTCATGTTGTATGCTTTCTTAAGTCGCTCTTGATAGATACGTAAATGCTCGAGAGCATTGATGCGTCGTTCGTCGAGTAACGTAAGCTGGTCTAATCGGGCCTACCATGCAGTGTCATCATCGATGAACTCTTGCATTGATATGCATAGGGAGGGTATTTCCAACTCGAGAGGCATGACTGCCTCGGAGCCATACACTAGCAAAAATGGAGTTGCCCTAGTGGGCGTCCGAATGCTAGTGCGATAAGCCCATAGGGCAAGTGGTATTTGGATGTGCCAATATTTATGATTATCTACGACCATATTTTTAAGGATGGCAACTAGCATTTTGTTTGACGCCTCTGCTTGCCCATTTGCCTACGGATAATAGGGTGTCAAAAAACTATGCTGAATTTTGTACTTTGTTGTCAAAGCATGCACATATTTGTTCTTAAATGACGTCCCATTATCCGAGATGATCTTGGATGGAATACCAAAATGACATATGATGTTATGTAAAATGAACTCCGCAATGCGGGGCCCAGTCGTAGAGGTAAGCGAAATTGCTTCCACCCACTTAGTGAAGTACTCTGTGGCCGTTATGATAAACGTGTGATGACCTGACGATGTAGGGGAGATCTTTTCGATGAGATCTAAGCCCCACTATGAAAATGGCCAAGCCGATTGGATCGGCTGCAAGGCCTGAGAAGGTACGTGTGTCAAGTTAGCATGGTGTTGACACTTCATGCACTTCCACACATATGCGCAACAATCTCGCTCTAAAGATGGCCAATAATAGCCCATGCGAAGAATGCGCTTTGCGATGGCCATACCGCTGAAGTGGCCACCGCATGTACCATCGTGCGCTTGGGTGATCACCCAAGTGGACTCCTGCTGGTCCAAGCAATGGAGGAGGATTCCTTCGTAGCTCCGACGGTATAAAATGTCTCCTAGCAAGACATGTTTGGCCGCTTTCTGTTTGAATGATCTTTTTGTGACGTGCGACAATCCAAGTGGGAGGCTACCCAACTTGAGATAGTCTCTTATGGGTGTGTACCAATCCTGCTGATCAGAAACCTCGATGGTATGAACGGTCGATCCCTCTTGAAGTTCATCCCTAGCAAAAGTTGAGCGGGAAAGAACTTGTAAAAATAGCGTTGTGTTGCTATTAAGAGGGGTTGGAGAGAACAAAGACCCCCATTTGGCATGATTCAGACTATCATGGATTCGAGAGAACCTATCCTGAGATGGTTCAATCTGGATCAGGTGGATTCCTGGCGTTATGTCAGAGCTTGCATGCTCCATCATGGATTGCGATAACATTTTGACTTGAATGGTTGTCATCTCACCGAAAATGTCTTGCAAGATTAGTGACCCCAAAGAGGCCATAGTGTCCGCAAAATGATTCGATGATCGAGGGAGTGCCTCGATGTCGTACCATTCAAGATTTGCCAAGAATTTATCCACAAGGGCTTTGTAGGCCTGTAGAACTAGGCATTTGCATTGGAATACCCCTTTCACTTGGTTGACAATTAACAGCGAATCACCAAAGATATTCAAGCATTTGATGTTCATGGTGATGGTTGTCTGAAGACCTATGAGCAAGGCTTCGTATTCAACATTGTTATTGGTGCACGAGAAATCAAGTTTAAATGATAAAGGCATTGGAGCCCCTTGCAGTGTGAAAAACATGATTCCCATGCCACCCCCTTGCTCACATTTAGAACCATCAAAAAATAAGGTTATGTCGGCCTGTGACTCAGGCTCATCAAAATATGGCGATTCTGAGACATGGAAGACCCCATCATTGGGCAGCTCTATGGTCAGAGGCTGATCATCTTCGAGAGGAGCCTCTGCTAGTTGATCGACGATGACTTGACCTTTGATGGACTTTTGTCCAATGAATTCGATGTCAAACTTCATCAACAACATGATCCATTTCATCGTGTGACTACTATGATAAGTACGACTCATCATGTACCACAATGGATTCTCCTTAGACACAACATACGTCGTATTGCTCAGCATGTAATGGCATAGATTTTTGGTGGCAAATACCACCACCAAGCATAGCTTCTCAACGTATGCATAGTTAAGTTCATAACTGACCAGGGTGCGGCTAAGATAATAATTAGCCTATTCTTTATGTAATTCATTTTTCTGGGCTAGCATGGCACCCAGTGCCACCTCAATAGCTGAGATGTATAAATAGAATGACACTCCTGGTCTAGGTGGTGCCAATACTGGCGATGAAGCCAAGTATTGTTTGATGTCATCGAAGGCTGACTGGCACTCGTCATCCCAATGAAATGCTACCCCCTTGTGTAATAATTTATTCATGGGTCGGAACTTGTCAGATAACTGCGCTATGAAGCGCTTGATCGATGCGACCTTACCCTGCAAGCTTCTGAGCTGCTTGATGGTGGTTGGGGGAAGCATTTCAAGGATTGCCTTGAATTTATTTGGATCTACCTCGATGCCTCATTTTGAGACTATAAAACCCAAGAGTTTTCTAGATGTGACGCCAAATACACACTTCTTGGGGTTTAGCCTAACCTTGTGTTCGATGAGACGATCAAGGATCTTGCGTAGGTCATCGAGATGATTTTGGCGCAAAAGAGATTTGGCCAACAAATCATCCATATAATCTTCCAAAGTTTTATGCATGTGATCGTGGAAGATGTATGTCATAGCGCGTTGGTAGGTGGCGCCAGTGTTTTTAAGGCCAAAGGGCATGACCTTATAACAAAATGTCCCCCAAGGCATCGTGAACACCATTTTTAGTTGATCATCGGGATTGATACGAATCTGGTTGTATCCCAAGAAACCATCCATGAGGGAAAGCATTTCATGGCCTGCTGTAGCGTCTACCAATGCATCGATGCTAGGCAAGGGGAAATCATCCTTGGGACTCGCTTTGTTTAAATCTCGAAAATTGGTGCATATGCGAATCCTCCCGTCAGGATTTTTGATGGGTACCATGTTGGACAGCCATGGTGGGTAATCTACGTAGATGACAAACTATGCATCCAACAGCTTTTGTAGCTCATATTTGACCATTAAGGCCACTGTTGGGTGCATCTTACGTAGCTTTTTCTTGATTGGCTTGACTGTCGGATCAAGTGTTAGATTATGCATGACTAGCTACGGGTCTAGCCCCGACATGTCTTTGTAGGACCATGCAAAAACCTCCTTCTTCTCTTTGAGAAGGGCAATGTAATCGACTTGCTCTTTGGGGGATAGACTTACCCCCAACTTGATGATTTGTGGATTCATTGGATCAGAACCGATGTCTACATCAATCGTCTCTTCGACTGACATGTGGGATCCATCCTCCAACTGGTGTGGAGTTGGGATCAGGTGGATATCATTCGCTGAATTTAGATCTACGTTGGGAACATCGGGTTCCTCTTCAACATGGAAGATATCCTGAGTCTGTCCTAGGGTGAAATGAAACATCTCACCACAAGGCCAGTACTCTGATGGGGATGGTGGTGAGTCAGCACGATCCCAGTCTATGGCATCTAGGTCTAGATACAATGGTCATGTTGGATCGGTTGGATTGTGGATGGGGGCGATTAAATCAATGGAGATCATGTTGATGGATTGAATTTGGTCTCCATTACCACGTGGGTGTTGATTCAGACATCCTTGGTGATCCTTGTACCCTAGATCTGGCTCTGTGGGTATTGGCACAAAAGGATCGGCCCTATGTGCAGATAGAAGGACAGGGTCTACCCTAGGCACTGATGGCCCTATAGGGTCTCTAGGTGGGAGGTGCTCCCTATATGCCCAAAGTGGTGGATGAAGCACTTGGTTTAACTATACTTGGTTTAAATGCCACCTATGCCTTGGTCCCATATTGAGATGTTCAAACATACCATCGATGTCTATGGGGTATTCCTATTGCCTCATATGGTTGAGATATGCCATCTCAATCTCATCCTCATAGTCGCTATCGAAGATCCATAGGCCTTCATTGGCTCTAACAACTATGTGCTCTTCTGGCTGGTATAGCCCCCCACTAGGCATTCCTTGATCACTACCCTCACTCTCCATGAAAACTAAAAACCCGACATGCGGGTAGTCGATGTTGAAGAAGATATTTGGATCTTCTTCCTCTGGTGGATCACTTGGCCTTATGGCTGGCATGGGAGGCTCATTTTGTTCGAGCATGTTGATTTGGTCCCTTCTAGGTTGTTCCGCTCTCTACGGGAGGGCTGGATTCTCTGGAGGTAGCAATTTCCCGATTGGAACATTAAAGGGGAACATTGCCACGAAGTTCTCCTAATAGTCGTCAATGGGTGTCACCTACGAGTGATTGCTATCGGACTCAAAAGGGTCCCAAGGTGCTACCTCATAATCTGACTCATCTTCAGAAGACCCCCCTTGATTTTGTTCATATCCCTCTTGGAGGTTACTTCTTGAACTTTTCCCTTCCTCGATCAAAGGGGAGGGGTTGTTGAGGTCAACAAGGTTTGTTGTTAACAATGGGAAATAATTCCCCAATGTGTATGTAGTGTTGGGATTGGCATATGGATCTTGTGCCAACCCATCCCTATTGCCTAGACCTAAGCCTTGCATGGTTTCTACCAAGATGTCGAGGGGCAAAGGGTGGTTGAACCCTACTCCTGATTTATCATATGGCATCTGGTATCTCGGTTGACAAAGAATGCGCATTCCTTGTTCGTATCTGCCCAATCCATATCCATGCCAATTACATTGGTCTAGGTATTTCAAGGTGAAGTCCGGGTTGGATAGATAGTCAACATTCTTAGCAAATGGCTCTTCGTCCTCTTCCTCTTGTAGGTAGGGTTCAAGGCCGTTCTCGAGGCCCCCATATACAAAATTGGTCTGATTTGGTGGGTAACCTAAAGGGATGATAGTGTCGATGGGGAGGCGAGGTCTCCCCATGTCTTGCATGGATTCGAGCATGGGTGTTGCCACAATGTTCTACACTAGGTACTCCCCCAGGCCCGTATTGGCCATCTCAATGATAATCATCGGTGGTTGAGGGGGAGGGAATGGGAGTTCTCCCTGAGTCCACTCCATGTTGGGTGAACCAGGTGTCTCGACTTCCATTCGGCTGGGCACCTCTTCGATAGAGATGGTTGAGACTAATGGTGGTACCTCCTCTAGGGGCTTCTTCCCATTGTCCTTCGGTGTGGCCACCATAGGTGGCATTGTTGGTGAAGGAATAGATGACAAATATGGGCCAGGTTGGTGAGTTGAGGGACTCAACAGTGGGGATGTAGGCAGAATCGGACCCTATGTGGATGGATTCAATTGAAAGTCCAAATGTGTCGATGGGAGGGTCGATTGTGGCATCAGCTATACCGCATTGCAAAACTTAAAGGGCTCTAGGTCTGCTGGGACTACATGTACTTGCCCTTCGTATGTGTATTTGAGGCATTGATGGGCTATCGAAGGGACACACTTCATGTCCCTGATCCAAGGCCGGCCTAGCAAGATATTGTAGGCCATCTCACCCTCAAGGATGTGACACAACGTAGGAATGGTCTTTTGTCCTACTTGGATGGGCAGGACAATTGTGCCAACCATCGAGCATAACGCGTCGTTGAATGCTTGAAGAGTGTAGGTGGACGCCACAATGTGGGATGCTAGCAACTTAAGATGTTTTAATGCCGTTGTCATGATTATGTTGTTGGACGAGCCAGTATCCACCAACACCCTCTTGAATGGAATCTCGTTGACCCACGCGATGACGTGCAAGGGTGGATCCACCATATCACCAGTCACCAATTTTAGTTCATCTTCCCTGAAGGTTATGACTGGTTTTGTGCATTGTCTCACATGTCCCACAAAGTTGTTGAAAGAATTGGGTTCGTGGGGTTGTAGCTCAATGGCTTTGAGTATCTCCATCAGAGCCTCCCGATGGGGCGGTGATTGTTGGATGAGCTCATAAATGGAGAGCCTAGCCAACATGGTCCTTAAACTTTGAGTAAGTTTAGTCCGAATCGTGGCCACTGGTCTAGGTGGGGGAGGTTGTGTAGGGTGTTGTGGAGGTTGTGACGTTGATGGAACATCTCCTGTAGCTGCAATGGGTGCAGCCATGTTTGGGTATCTTTTGTTCCGTGTCACGATGCTTATCATCCCCACGTATCCTTGCATGGGGCAGTTTTGTGTTACCTCATTCACTTGTAAAGTTTTTGCCTGTGCATCATGGGCAGGCAGGGGGTCTTTGAAGACCTCCATCTGTTGGTTGCTCAGTGCCACGGGATTATCTATCGTGAGCGTTTTGTTGTCTATCAAGTCCTGCACTAAGTTTTTGAATTTCCAACAAGTGAAGATGTCGTGTCCTTTCTATCGATGAAATCTACAATATAAGTCTTCCCTATAGCCCTTGGGTTTTGGCATGTTGGGGTCTATGGGTCGACTTTCCGACAAGTTTATCAGGTTTGCCATGAACAAGCGGTCAAACAAGGAGTCTCTAGACTCCGTGAATTGTGTGAATTGTCGCCTAGGGTGACGCTATCGATTTTGCTCTTGTTTATGATTTTCCTTTTCATAGTTATCAAGAGGAACTTCCTGATAATTAGCCTTTAGGGGCTATGTCATTTGTGTAGGCTTTGGTATAGTTATGGCAACCTGATTGACCACGGCGGGTTTCGGTTGCGTGGGCCCAGTTTTGGCATTTTTGGTCCACTCTTTCTTGCGTGGCTTGGCAATCTCGCCGTCTTGAATTTTGATCTCCTCAATTATCCTGGCTTGCGCCAGGGCTTCTTCTAGGGTGGCATATTTTTGTAGCTACAATAGCATGGAGATCGACCTTATGCAACTCTTTGAAAACATTTGAGTCATGTCGGCCATGGGAGGGAGGTAAGGTAGCTTTGAAAGCAATGTCCTCCATCGATTCCCATAAGCAGCCATGGTCTCATCATCATACTGCTTAAGGCCAGCTAGGTCACTTAAGGATGCCTTCTTCTTGGTGTTGAAGGCAAAATGTTCAAGGAACGCATCCACTAGCTGGTCTAGATTATTGATGCTATGCTTCGGCAATTGGGTAAACCAATCCGAGGTAGGGCCTACGAACGTGGTTATAAACGTTCTCAGAAGCAATGCATCATTGTCCTGAATGCCAAAGCATTGACTCAGGAACCTTGTTACGTGTTCTTGGGCATCCTCATCCCCTCTAAAAATTGCCAATTGAGGCATTTTGAAGTGGTCGGGGTATGGGGGTGCCGAAACTGAAGGATGCACAGGGTGACTACGGAGCTGGCGTAAGGTAGGCTTTTGGGGCCCCGAAGTCTTAGTCTCCATAGACTCTAAGCACTCTAGCAGTGCTTTGTATGCATCAGAGGATTTGATTTCCTCTTCTTTGGTTTGTTCTCATTGTGAATTGCGAGGAACTTGAGGCCTATGGAGGGGTAGCCGGGTAGCGCCCCCCTGCCTTGGTAGGGTGTTTTAGCCCGCTCTTCTTCTCGCTCAAATTCCTCATAGGCCTCTTGAGGAGTTTCTGGGCATGACCTATAAACATGGACGGGTGCCCGAGGAAGACGCCCATCATTGGTTCTAGGGGTGGCCTCCCGCTCAGGTCTAGGAGGTCTTGGAGGCAACGCTTGATAAGGTCGTGGAGACCTATCCCGTACTAAGGGGTTGTGCCTCTCATAAATTTTTGTCTTATGCATTTGAGGGGTTGGAATCCTCTCATGCATAGTGTTCTAGAGCAACTCATCTGTCTGGTGCTGAATGCGCTCTTTGTTAAGATGATACAGTTGTTCTAACTATTGTTGATCTTGCCTAAGCTACGTGATTTGCGCTTGGTGGGCGGCATGTTTGGCAAATGCCAAGTCGATTTGTTCCATCGTCCTAGGTCTAGGAGGCCTAGATGCCTCCCCTACACATCTATCTCGGTCGTGGTGATCCGAGATCTCTATGGGTCACTTTCCTCTATCGAGGTTAGCAGCATTCACCCGAGGCTCTGGCCTCAATAGGTGATCTTGATAATCAGCAGGTGCGGAGGTGCATTGCTCCCACGTGGTGTATTGCTCTTGAGGAATATACTAGTTTTCCTCGTGCTCCCTTTCGTACATGTGAAAGGGACGGGTGGAGTTGGCTCGCCCTATCTGAAGAGCCTTGCACTCTAGATTTGGCCTATTAGTTCTAATAGTAATGAGGGGTGGAGGAGGAATGATATAATCATGTGGCCCCTCCTTATGAACCCTATGCTGCTCTAGCGCTTCATCGCACAGTGGCCACTCATAATGAGTGTCTAAGGGGGCCTTCCCATGTGTGTACTCCTCTTGAGAGGGTCTATGTTGAATGGGAGTGCCCCTCAAAGGGGTGCCTCTATAGTCCTTTTCTGTAGTGGCATAGTGTGGACTATGTTGTGGGTCAGGCTACCAAGGTGGTATAACCAAGTCCTTGGGGCTGTAACGGAGGTGACTTGTGCCTCCTTGTATACTTTTCGTAGCTTCTGCCCGTGATTGGGCTTGGCTACGGGTATACACCATGGTGGTGGTTTTTCTAAAAATATACGTATATTTTTATCTCCTTTACAATTTTTTATGCTATATCAAACAAAAGGGGACCACACAAGCAAAGAAATGATTATCTTGTTTACAGATTAAATGTGTGTCCTAGATCTGGTTCGGTGTGTTTGATTTTTGTTATGTGAATATTGTAAAGGAAACTTTGTTATACATGCATAATGAGGGCTCTTGTATCTCCAAAATGGTCACCCCTTCAATATACCATTGCCAGGCCGTTATACCGAACCTCTCAATATACCCGCCCTTACGTGAGGGAAACTATTGGTACACGAGAGCAAAACAGTACGTGGAACATAGGTGGTACGAAAGGGGGATCACTCTATTTTTGACACCTACCATAGAAGACTTATCCTCATGCACGGGGAATCACCCCCGTTACACTTGGTCAGCTTTCATCAGGATTTACGTCTAGCAACAATCGCGATCGGGGTATATGTATGCAAAATCCAAGCCAAGGTGGTGATGAAATCCACCGTTGGTCTTGATCAAGTGTTGGGGTATTAAGACCAACTCCTTGATGTTAATTTTATTAGGTGGTGTGTGTGGTTCCTTTTAATTGTATAAAGAAAGAAAACATACAACAAAAGATGATTTTCACTAATGCAATGCTTTAAAGTATGTTTTATCTTTCAAAAACAATTAGTAGCAAAAAGGAAATCACAAAACCTAACTAGAATTGAAACCTAGGATGAGGACTTGCCATTTGTGCAAGTATCATGCAAGAAAACCAGAGAAGAATGCATTCCTAATCAAGTTCCTTCCATTTAATTTACTCTATGTTTTTATTATTTTTTTTTTATTGCAAGAAAGGAAAACAAACTACTTAACCTTTCTATGCAAGTGTCTGAAAATAAAGCAAAGAAAGCAGAAATTTGCAAAAACAAAAAGTAGAAAAACACAGAGGATGTTCAGAAGGCCTACCTCTTCTCTATCTAAACCAGATGCCTCTAAGTTTCTACTCAAAAAATGCACAGAGCTCTAATCGTCCCGGGGTGGGACGAATAGCAGGTCTGCATTCGTCATAGGGTGGGACGAATATGTATTCATCCCGGGGTGGCACGAGTAGCAGTCCAGTGCCCGAATGAGTAACACCTGCAAAGAAAAACCACAAAATTTGGATCAAAAACTTGATCTTAACAGTAGGGGATAGGGTCCCACCGTGATCGCCACTGAAAGTGAATGCAGAAGGACGGCGTACCAGATATGATGCAAACAAAATTGATATGGTATAGATGCTAAGTCCTACGAATGCGATGAACAAATGCATGAAGGAAATGATGCAAAAATGAGATGTAAGAAAAAAAAAGTGGGGCCTCTTTTATTAATGTTTCTTTTAATCTAGTTACAATACGTCCCCCCTCTAGGGCTCAGAACGTTTGATACAGTTCGTTACATCAATGGATGGTACGCTTCCAGTGTCTTCCGCATGCCCACATTCAAAATGGGCGGGCCAAAAGTTGTCACCGCTTGTGTCCATGTGTTCATCATTCCTTGCTGCCCCTCTGGTGTTTCTAGTGGTGAGATCCTATGCACAGAAAAATAGCAAATAGTTAATAGCATATGCGGATATAGGAAAACATGCAATCCCCAAAGCCTCCGGCTAGTTAATATATAAAAGAATGAAATGATGGTCAAAACATGTCATAATGAATTCAAAATTTTACAAAGGCATGGATACATCATTAGGGACACATTGCAAAAAGAACAGTCAAGAAATCATGCACATATTTCTAATCGCTCCGGGGTGGGACGCTGGGGACTGTCACAAAATGTGCAAGAGCGACCTTGCAAATGTCCTACCTAGAGGCCTCCAAAACTCCTGCAAACTTGGGGTTAGACTAAAAGGGGCATTTTGAGATGACCCAGAAGGTCATATTTGGCAGATTCTACCCATATTATCCTGTATCCGAAGGCGCTCCCTGTAGGTTAGTAAACGCATAAAATGATAAAAACAAGGTCAAATCATGTCAAAAAGCAATGAAACTTGGACAAAAGCATAAGTACATCAGATACAACATAATGCAAAAATAATAGTAAAGAAATCATGCACAAATTTCTAATCACTCCGGGGTGGGGCGATTAGGACTACAATAGTGCGGGGGGCGCCCGGGGCAGGACGCCCACCGTTTGGGGCTTAGTTTTGGCACCAATCCAAGTGGGATGGGTCCAAAACCTCCTAGGGGTTTGTGTCAATGAGTTTGGTGTGGGATTGTGGCCGATTTCTTGGGTTTTGGGTCTAGATTACGTTCCTAGTGTTCACCCGATAACCTCTCTTCCAAAAGAGAAATTAGGGATGTAGGAAGCACAAAGAGGAATGGGGGTATAGTTTGGAAGCACTTCATTGCTCCAAATTCTCTAGCTCTATCCTTATTTTTGGGTGAGGAGGCTCACATTTTTATAGACCTAAGGGTCTCCTTTGAATGCACATGCGAGGGCGCCACTTGGCTCACCATGCCATTTTAGGGGAGAGAAGATTCCTCCCTGATTTAGGGCCTCCTTGAATGAGGCCTCCATGATCAGGGCATGCTTGACTGAAGTCCCTCTCTCTGATTTGAAACCATTCCTCACAATTGCATGCCTTGAAGGTGAAGTTGGGTGGTGGATCTGGGCTACCATTTGTCAAGGCTTGAATTTTTTCCAGTCAAACCTGCTAATCGTCCCACCCTGGAGCGATTGCTTCTAATCATCCCGGGGTGGGGCGAATAGGATTCTAATCATCCCAGGGTGGGACGAATAGGGAGCAAAGTGCTTAAAAGGTGCAAAATTGACCTCTGACCTTCCAAAACTGATTTGGGAGTGGTTAGGACCACTTTTTAACCTCTGGAGGCTGCCCTAGGGGGTATGTATGCCAATTTGGTCAGTGCTTGTAGTCACATAATCAGATTGGTCTTGTTTTGGTGTCTACAATACATGGTATGCTTACATGGAGAAAATTTGCCTTACCATTGTCTTTTCCATCCAAAATTTGTGACACTACATGATTAATCACACTACCTACATTGTTACCCATGATAACCCACTTTCCTACATGATGGGTAAGAGCTACCACAATAGTCAAATGACAAAATGGATCATGATCCTCATGGAATTCGATCTCAAATTCATCAATCAAAAATCCATTAAAGGCCAAGTCATTGTTGATCAATTGGCTAAGGCCACCACATTACCAAGTGATGCCTTATCCAACTTCTAGATGACTCCATATTTCATATAAATGAAGCCAAAGAACCATTCGAGCCTGAATTAACCACTAAATTAACCTTGTTCTTTGATGGCTCCCATTGCACACATGCTAGGGGTGAAGGAATTGTATTTTTCACACCATAAGGGGAGCCTCTCCCCTTCTCCTTCAAGTTAGGCTTTCCCTACACAAACAACAATTTTGAGTATGAAGATCTTATCCTTGGCCTAAATCAAGCACTATCCATGCACATTCATTGCTTGGACATGCTTGGTGACTCCATCCTCATTGTGAATCAAATAAAGGGAGAATGACAATGTTGTTTCCCAGTATTACAAAAATACAAACAAGTCACTGAATATTTGTTGGCCCAATTTGAATGGTATGACATCATTGCTACTCCACGGTCCATAAATCATTTTTTTGATAACATGGCATCACTAGGCTCATTCATTTCACAAAACCCACTTTTTGACACAACTCACGTGTCCATCCACACCATTTTCCATTTTGCCATTTCCACTAATCTGCATTCTTGTGACGATGACATTAATATCATCGAAGCTCACCCACATGACCCATGGTTTTACCAAGTCAAGGACTACATTAAGCTCAGTATTCTCCCACCTGATCTAAATCATACTCACAAATGATTTTTTAAATTTGAGCCATTTGCTATATATTTCTAGACAATATCCTTTATAAGCGAAGTCATGACGGTATTTTATTACGCTGTGTAGAACCATTAAAAGCCCCAAAAATCACTCAAGAGGCTCATGATGGTACTTGTGGTGGTCATTTCAATGGCATGGCCATCACCAAGTGCATTCTATGAATGGACTATTACTAGTCCACAATGGAGCATGACTACTGTGCCTATGTCAAAAAGTGTGTTAAATGCCAACATCATGCCAACCTTACACACTTGCCTTCACAAGCTTTGTAACCTATTCAGTTAATGTGGCCCTTTTCACAATGGAGCTTGGATATCATTGGCAAAATCACACCTACCTCATCTACCAATCATAAGTTCATCATCACTGCAACTGAATACTTTACAAAATGGGTCAAGGCCATTCCTCTAGTTCAAACGACTGGTCCCAAAATGATTGATTTCATCACTCAACACATCATTTGTCATTTTGGCATCCCATAAAAAATTATCATAGACAATGGCACTCCATTTAATAATAAGAATATTCATGCACTATGTAAAAAATTCAACATCCAACATAGTTTCTCTACTCCATACTACCCACAGGGTAATGGCCAAGTTTGTACGAACAAAACCATTTACGCCATTCTTTGCAAAACCATTGCATACTCACATCGTGATTGGCATAATCAAATGCCACTAGCACTATGGTCCTACCATACCAGTATTCACACCCTAACTATGGCAACCCCATTTTATCTTATATGTGGCACTGAGGCCATCATGCCTTTAGAACTTGAAATACCATCCTTACGAGTTTCCATGCAATAATTTATTAATGATGATACAGCTCGTCAAGGCCAACTCGACCAAACAACCTTATTAAATGAACGTCACATTCATGCTATTGAAAACACACGAGTTTATCAAGACCATCTCTGACATGCCTACAATTCTAAGGAACACCAATGTGAATTCCAAATTGGAGACTTCGTCCTCAAATAAAACCAACAAATTACTATCCAATTGCGCCATCTCCACGATAAATTTGCATTGAATTGGCTAGGACCTTACATGGTTACCCACAAGTTTTGACTTGAGGTATATCATCTAGCCACATTGGAAGGTATTGCTGAACTTGATACCATTAACATTATTCGTCTATGAGCATTTTACACCTAGTTGTAGGCTTTATAGCTCATTACCACTTGTACCTATGTATATAATTAAAAAAAAAAAACAAAAAAAATAAAAAAAAAACATCGATATTTTTGACGTTCTGCGGCACTACTCCCATTTGCATTTACATTCAAAACTATTGCATTCATCTCTTTCTTCTCTTCTATTTCTTCTAAGATACTCATCAATGTTGTATGGTCATGCTTCGAGCGGCTACATACCTTTGATAGGTTTATTTTCTTCTTTCTCCTATATTATTGTTCTTCTAAGATACTCATCAATGTTGTATGGTCATACTTTGAGTGGCTACATACCTTTGATAGGTTTATTTTCTTATTTCTCTTCTATTCTTGTCATTCTAAGATACTCATCAATGTTGTATGGTCATGCTTCGAGTGGCTACATACCTATGATAGGTTTCTTTTCTTCTTTCTCTTCTATTCTTGTTAGTCTAAGTCACTCATCAATGTTGTATGGTCACACTTCGAGTGGCTACATACCTTTGATAAGTTTATTTTCATCTTTGTTCTCTTTTATTTATCCCCTTTTCTATTTCCACACCAATTTAACTTATGACTATTGTACATAAAACTAGGGTAACCTTGCACATAAATTCTTTTCTTTTTGAATCCATATAGGTATCTATACATAATAATTGTAAATACCATGCGAAGGGAATTAAAAATGCACATGCTAGAACACCAGTGTGATGCCCAAACCCCTTTTTGAGAAATAGGATTATTGAAATATTCTAAGTGCATTACCCATTAACAGTTACATAATCAACCACCATCCAAAGTTGGCACATTTAAAAAATATTTCCAAGCTTCCCTTGGTTACCTTGCTCTCATTCTTGGATTTACCCACATGTCCTACAAATTAACTACATGTTGGAAATTGGACTAGTTACACTGCATGATGACTGTTGCTTGACAAAGATCACTCCACTCATTATATCATTCACATGATTTCTCTCGAACTTGAGGATTGAAAAAATGACAAGTTACAAAAAAAAGAGAGAAAAAGGGCATAAAAAAATCCAACGCCCACAAAAAAAAATAACAACAAAAAGAGAAAAGATAAAAGACCACCACACAATAAAATCATCATACAAGTGTAGAAAACAAAAGGAAAGGCCTTGAGAGTATCATATGCTTGAATCCCTGCATTCCTTAGGTCTTTACCAATGAGCTAGCTTATCGGCTAAGTTACCATGTAGTTATGAACCATCCTTTTTCAACATGGTACAATGAACATCACTTTACACACACAAATCTAGGATTGAGGTCTTGTTTACCAAGATAGCCTAGAACCTATTCTAGAAGTTTGCTTAGTTAGTCAATGGGTTTGATTACTTATAAACTGTAGTGTTTGAATCTCTTCACTACAATATTTATATCCAACATCCTTGGAATAATGGAATGGATTACATCATTTGGATATTGTAGCGATGCAAATGTTGTCCCTAAGCAATGTGTTTATATATTTTAATCTTATGCATGTCATTTTACTTTTTATCTCACACCTCATTTTAGTTCATATTTATTTATGCATACCATAATTCCATTCACATATAACTATATATCACCACATCTATATTAATCATACACCACCATCAGTAGAAACAAGCAAACACACAAGTGTCGCAGAATATCATATGTATATATATATATATATATATATATATATATATATATATATAAATATATATATATCTGTATATAAAAATTGATGCCATCAGGATACAATAAAATATGTGGGCCCTTATGAGTAAATCATCACATATCCATGTACATACATCATTATCAAAAATGCCATACAACTACAATAAGGAAGTGTGCCCTCATCGACACATATCCCTAAAAAGAATCTGCTCATCTTGAGTACCTACAAAAATCCAAAAAATTAGATGCCAGTCACTCTACCTCCATAGCCCCATCATGACTGCTACCCTGCAAGAGTCTTGCCCACCCCCTCATCTCCTAGAGATCGCCCTACCGCTGCCTGTAAGGACTCAGCCTCTCTCACCTCTACAATTTGCATTGCCTCCATTGGCATCGGTGGTGCCATAATAACTTATGCATATGATATTGCAGGTGCCACCACCTATTGATGATATTCTCACAATGACACTGAGAGGGGGGGGTGAATCAGTGTAACTATTTAAAAATTAAATCTGCTACTCTTAAAATTTAATACTGCAAGCTTAAAAACAAATACAACAAACATAGCACAAGAGCATCACACAACACATGATTTAACAAGGTTCACCAATGTGGCTACTCCTCAAAAATTACCGTTTGGACTATGATCAAAATCCAGTATTTGCAAGGATTCAATCTTTACAAAAGGTTTACCAGCACCCACTGGAAGGAGCACCAACCCCTAATTTATCTCTGCATATGAGATAGGAGCACCAACTCCCTTTACCAAGCACCCACTTGGATTTCAAGTTGTAAGCACAAAAAAATGACATATAAAATGCCTTCTCTTTTATAAGACCCTCACCGGTCTACAGACACATACAAACATCCCACAGAAGCATAGAAATAATTGTTAGAGACTCAATAGCTTCTATTCAAATCTGAAACCTCTCTCGTTGTTTTTACAAGAAAAATGTGTAGGTTTCAAAAATCTTGCTGTTGTTCATCCAGCTCTTTTACCACACTACGCCTTTTGATATATTCAATAATGCACAATGCAATAACCTTCTAACTGTGCCAGTTTGATCCTTATATCCTTGATTTCCTCGAATGGCTCAATTTTCCCTCCAAATTTTTCATGCATTTTCGACTGTAATTGATCTGTCAAAATCTCTCTCTGACACGTTCCACATTTTCGTCGTTTTCTTCTGACATTCTACTCTGCTGGTACTGACACCCTTTTCTATGCAGACTGACAGCCTTTCTACGCGTTTCAATGCTCTCTGACTCTGTTCTCCTAAACTCTACGTAACTGCCCTTCTAGAACCTTTTCACTTTCTTGTGACACTTCTTTTCTATTTGCGTCGATATTTCTATTTGGCCTGCTACTGCCTTTTCTGACACATGTAACCTGTTAATGCATCTCTGTAAATGGTTCTTGGTATAATCACTCCTACAACAGCTGTTCTGCATTCAATGCATTGATCCATTACTGTCGCCATGCCAGCCATGCTGCATTATGGCCCTGCAACAGCTGTTATTCTCTTAAATGTGCTGCTTTGTGACTATCCTTGTTACTCCAGTTAACTGCTGTAGTTTTTCTTCTAGTCTTTTTTTCAAACACCATCACTGGGAACTGCACATTTGACTCCAGTTAACTTTACTGTAACTGGTAGAATGCTTGGTCGACACCTGTCACTGTGCATGCATATTTAACTTTTTCTTTCCAAAACCATTACCTGTCGCGATATCGCGATGTTTTCTGCTTTCCTGCACTTTCCTTATTTTGCCTTCGCAAAATTGATACATGTCATGAAATCGTGACACATTCCGCTTTTGCTGATGTCATCCTCCATGTTGTCATGAAATCGTGACATTTCTGGCTTGCTGAGGCTTCTCTGGAAACTTGTCGCGATATCGCGACATTTTTAGACTTGCTGACGTCATCTTCAAAGATGTCGCGAAATCGTGACGCTTTCGACTTGCAACGGATTTTCTGGTAACTTGTCGCGATATCGCAACATTTTTAGACTTGCTGACGTCATCTTCAAAGATGTCGAAAAATCATGACGCTTTCGACTTGCAACGGCTTTTCGTTCACCCTGTCGCGAAATCACGACACTTCTTAGTTTTGCTGATGTCACCTTCCAAGTTGTCACGAAATCGCGACGTTCCTTGCTTCCTGAGGCTTCTCTGTCAACTTGTCGCGATATCGCGACATTTTTAGTCTTGCTGACGTCATCCATCATGGTGTCGCAAAATCGCGACGCTCCTAGCTTCCAACAGCTGCAAACACCTTACTTGTAGCGAAATCGCTACAACTTTCTAACTTAACATTTTTCTTTGTTGCATCTTTCGAAAATCTAGCATGTATCGAGATTGTTACGATTTTGTTGCCTTGGTGCTTCCTCGTGCTTCGTCTTATCAAGCTTAGACTTGTAGCGAAATCGCTACATCATCTTGTTCTATGATATGCACTTGTAGCGAAATCGCTACACATATGCCCCATGGCTTCTTGACTTGTAGCGAAATCGCTACACTCTTGCACTTTGGCTTCTGGACTTGTAGCAAAATCGCTACACTCTTGCACTTTGGCTTCTGGACCTGTAGCGAAATCGCTACACTCTTGCACTTTGGCTTCTGGACCAGCTTCGACCCGCGAAAGTCTGACATGTAGCGAAATCGCTACACTTTTCAATGAACTTTCTCTCTCTTCAGATACGTCACGAAATCGTGACATTTTCTTATGGACTTTCTCTCTCCTTCGATATGTCGTGAAATCGTGACATTTTCTTATGCACTTTCTCTCTCCTCCGATATGTCGCGAAATCGCGACATTTTCTTATGGACTTTCTCTCTCCTTCGATATGTCGCGAAATCGTGACATTTTCTTATGGACTTTCTCTCTCCTCCGATATGTCGCGATATCGCGACAGGAACCATGTCGCGATATCGCGATAGAAAACATGTCGCAATATCTCGACAGTTTTCTTCTTTGTCTTTTTCTGCAAGTTTCTGAATCTGGGTCCCTTCTGTTTTTCTTGAAATTTTCTGCACTTGATCTAATTGACCTCTGAACTGCATCACTGCATCAATTTGTCTTTGTTGACAACAATTACAATACTTTTGCACTGCTTTTGCTGCACCTTGCTCAAAAATTGATCCATCCCACAAAATGAGGGTATAATCCACTCTTCCTAATGCTACAACAAGGACAAAGACCCAAAGTATTTCAGAACCCAAATTCCATTCACCATCAGTTCATTCTTCGCTCTCATCCTCCTGGCTACCTCCTTCATGTTGGCTATCATCAAATTATCATTCCTCATTCGTAGTTGTGCCACCTCCCTCTGTACTTCCTCTAGCCATGGCAATACATCCCCAATATATACAATCTCCTCTACTCACTCTCTCTCCTATTATACCTCTCGCATGGTATGCTCTAGCTCTACAACCCTCACTAAATAATAGGCCTTCACAACCTTTGTATCTCTTCGTGCCTCATCCAACAACCTCTAAAACCTCTTTGTGGTCTCAATAATATCTTGGCACTCTCTACATATGGTGTCATGCTCACGTCTCAGCTCATACTTATCAATCCTAAGTGCCTCCATCTCTTTTGCCATCTTCTCCACTCGAACCTTGGCCTCATCTCGCTCCTCTAATGTTACCCTCAGATCCACCTCTACTCCCTCTTCTCTACTTCTATCATAGAGTGATCAACCCCAAATCCATATCTATTTCAAGAAGCTTATTTATAAGCCTCTTCACCTCCCCCTCAAATCCACCACCTTGCTATTAGCCTTGATCAAGACTACAAAATCTCAACCAAAATCATAATCATCTAATTCCTCATCTACATCCATCACTAGAATATCCTCTCATCCCTCTCAACTAATGGTCGTATGCCACTATCGCTCACTAGCCTATCTTGATCATCATGATGTGGCCTCACCTTCTTGATCAAGCAATCTAGCTCCTCCTCCTCATACGGCTCGGGTGACCCCACATCCTTCCACTCCTCCATATATCCAGGTGATGCTGCTCTCACCCCTCTTGGTAGACCTACATCAGGTAAAGCTCCTACTACCTCCACCCATCTGTCCACCACACCTCAAACTGGCTACCAAGTCTACCTCGACCACCATATGTCATACTCAAAAGTTGTCCCTGCATTATCCATGTTAGGTATAACTATAGGCTCATCTAGAATAATATCTAGAGGTGGCACTATGGGTTGTGGTCCTATGTCACCCTCCACCTTATAGATCAATATAGGTGGCTCAAGACGCCCCTAAACCAACCCAAACTATTGGTGTACCCTCAAAAATGGAAAATAATCAGCCTGCAATGAATACTTCCTCACCAACCACTGACCATGTTGAATGCACACCAAGTGTACTGCATCCTCACCCCACTTAGGCCCTCCTAGCCATGGTATCCACTTGACTTGATCCATCATCAGTCACCCTAACTCCTCTCGGTGATACATCAACTCATCAATGCGGACCCTCTTCTTCTTATCTATGTCTCATCTCCACCTCATCACATAAGGTACATCCTCCCCCTCAATCTCATGAGCCTCATATGGTAGCTAAATGGGTCTCAAAATCATCATATGCTCCCAAGCCCATAACTACAACAATGGACTAATATTGAGCCTTATCCTATTAGTCCTCATCATCCCATGCAACTCTCGATATACCTATGCCAATAGCGTGGGTGCCTATGCATACCTTATCTTTTGCTCCACCATATCACATACCACTCCCATTATGTTCTATGGGAACTTAACCCCTGAAGCATCAGGAAATATATGGATAGTACCAATAGCATTGTCATTGCATGAAAAATAGACAACCACTCCTTCCTCAAATACACCATATAGTCTACGCCCTTTCGTGCATCCACCTCTCACACAACACCTCTATATATGTGTGGTTTATGTGAACCTCACGCATCACCTACACACCATACAATCCAACCTCCCTCAACCAACTCACATCATTCGCTGTCCACTTATCCTCTAAGACCTTCCTACACTTTCGCATTCGATGGTGTGTAAATATCTTCTTCACCTGCCATCACACACACATCACATGTTAGAAATACTTCATGATTTTATACATCATAATTGTACATAACAAAACCAAGAAAAAACATTTAATTTTACAAGTTTTCACCCTCACTAAAAAATCATTTTATTTTTTTACATAAATGCTTAAATTTCACTGTATCTATGACATCGAATTTCATCCCACATGCACATAAACGCAAAAAAAAAATTGGTTCGCACCCCACACATGCAAACCACCATTTTGCACCCCCCCCAAAATTCATAAAAACACACGTGGCTATTTGCAATCCAATCCTGGTACTAGTCGTACCATCCATGCATGCATAAAAATTCAAACACATGCCAAAAAACATGAAAAACAAAGCAAACACTCCCCCTTAGGCATGCAAAATAAAGCAGTCAAAATGAGGTCAAATCACACATGCAAAAGTAGATCGGGATACCCATTTGGCTCATTAGGCCACCCCATTTTTTGGTTTTCACATGCATTCAAGTTTCACCCCAAATTTTCCATATCATAGAAAACACGCATTCCCACAAGTAAACATGTCACATGAAAAAACTAAAAGCACATTACAATACCCATTTCACCCTTTTTATACAAAGTGCATGAATCTAACCCCGTTCATGCCCCTGCATTCATTTTTTACCATTTAAAGCAAAATTTTCATTTTCCCAAACCCTCTCTAATTGCATAGTTACCGAGAGAGAAAAACATGCTTACCTTGGACATTTCCACCCATGAACTCGTGCTCACTGATGCATTGGCCATGCCATCCTGTCTGTTTCATAAACCAGCCTCACTCTATTCCATTTCTTCTCTCCTCCACCTCTCCAACTTCGTTTACAAGTGTAAATGACATCAAAGACGTCGTTTTCACCTTAAAAACCCTCTTTCACGCAGGTTTGCACCCCACACATGTGAACTGATTGGTTCGCATGCTAGACATGCAAACCTATCATTCGGTACCAAAAGTTTACCCTTTGCATGAAATTTCATTTAAAATTCCATACAACCATAATTTTCACCCATTTTCATGCACAATTTCGCAAATCTTACCATCACTCTTCATCAACCGTCTCATCATCGATCATCATTTCTTCCATCACCAATTCATCGCTTAAGGGGGTAATCATTCAACACATCAAAATCCACCCTACACATGGTCAAATAACCAAACATCCAATCATGGATATAACAAATTCCTAAGAAAATTTTGCTAAAGATTATCTCAAGTCCTTATGCTAGGACAAATACAAAATAATGAAATTTCTCTTCTTAATCAAACTTCAATCCAAAAATAAACCAATTTTTGACAAAATTCAAAACACCTATGACTGTAGACACCTCATGTATTTCAATATTCATAGTGGCAGTCCTAAAACCACTCATGAATGAAGCTCTTGAAAGTTCTACCCCATGGCTCCAATGATTTGTCAAAAGAGCTCATCAATCAATCAAAAGCAAAAATAAACAAAGGCATTTCTTCCTTCCAAATTGAAATATTTTAATTGATCATAATGTAAGGTAATCATATACCTTTCTCCAAAAGCAATCATCCACAAATCATTTTTATCAATGCATCTCTTTCATAATCATCCACAATTCATCAATCATAAATTCTTTGTCTTCCAAATCATCCCATCAATCCACATCATCAGTTTTTGTACTAAACCATGTTTCACACAATCCAGTACAAAAAGGAGCAAAATATAGACATCAAAAAGTTGCACATTATCGTTCTCCTCATTTTCGTGGTCAATCAATTTGCAAAACCCTTGAAAATTGCATAAATTAGCTAAAATCACTATTCATTATCATTAGCCCCTTTGGGCTAGCTAATCCCCTTCCTATGCTTAACCATAGGTCATCATGCGACCTCATGCCAACTCAACTAAGGTTGAAACCTTTACCATGGTCAAAAAGCACTTTATGGTCAAAAAGTCAATATTTTGGTCTAATTATGCTTTATGGCTAAAACACATGCTTAATTAGATCTAATCTTGATTTAATTAAAGCCTCCACCTCACCTAGTCTACTTTGACTAACCTAGCCTTCCACCTCATCTAGTCTAGCCCATTATAGCCCTACCACCTCTCACCTAGATATTTCTCGACCTCATATCCTCTTGGGTCATAAATGCAAGATAGATAATTTTGTACCTAAAAAGCAATTTTAAATTCTAAGATATTCCAATAAAGGTGATTATTAATGATAATTTGATATTTTTGGTAAATCATCCTTATTTGTGTATGGGTGAGGTATTCTCTCACCCAACCCCACTTATGACCCAAGACACCTCATGGGATATCTCTTTGGTGGACACCTCACCATTGCCACCTCATAGGGGACATCTCATCCCCTTTCTCTCACCTTGGACCACTCTATAAATAGAAGGCCATTTTCACCTTTTAGTAACAACCAAGTTTTGCATACCAAAAATCTACCAAAATAATTACTACCAATTGCACCCATCACACATCCACCACACAACCATCGTACAAGCATCACAATTAATTTATCTCTTTCATAACAATATTTTATGAGTGAGACAGGTTGATAATCCCTTCAAGAGTCCACTTTTAGAAACTGAACCAGATAGAATACGAAGTAGAAACCACTATAGGAAAACCCAGTAAGCTATTTGAGAATTACGATAAAAAGGGATCGATTCACACCTCACACGTATGAACCAACCAGTTCACACCTTAGGAGTTTGAACCTCTGCAACAGTCACCAGAATCACTCAGATAGGTAAGAATAGTATAATTTACTATTTTATGTTATTTTTAGCAAGTTATTTTATGTTTTGAGTATTTTTTATGAGTCTTTTATCTTCATGACTACGAGGTTTGACTGAGGCAGACCCCCCAACACACTAATAGGATTTTAAAGGTTTCACAGGTCTAGCAAAGCACTAGGAAACATCTCCAAAAAGTCATGGCTCATGAGCAAGAAGCCCACCTACATCGAGGAACCCAAAAAGATAAATCATGTTGTCTTTGTACCACATCTGAGAGGGTTTCCTTAGGGAAGACCCCATTGTAGCCTTATGGGCAAGATTGTAAAAGGATATCAATTCTTGTAACCCTTTTTATGATTATCAATACAAATGCAGTAGATTCTTTGATATTGAATAAATGTCTTAGCATCTTTTTAGTAGTTTTAGTTTCACCTTCAATACCAAGATAAAGGTGACCTTAACCAACCTTACGAGGTTAAAACAATATGATAATGAGTCTATCACTGACTATGGAAATAGGTGGTGAACACTCCTAGCTAATCTACCCTACCTATTTCTAGTTTTCAAGTTGACTCAGATGCTTACAAAGAGTTTTCTAAAATCAATATCTTTATTGTTGCAACTCCAGCAATATCCCACTCTTGAAGATGCTCTAGCGTAGGCTAGAACCATAGAAGAGATCAAAATCCAAGAGGGGGTTATAGAAAAGCCTCTTAAGAAGGAATGGACTAAAAATACAAAGAGCAATCCAATGCCATCAAAGCCAACATTATTCAATAAAGTGGCCATTAGTGTCTCAGGGCTTGCAGAAATGATGCCTCATCAAAAGGTAAATTATCAGGCCCAACCTCCTCCTGCGAGTTACAATAATAATACCCAAGTGAATCAGGACCAGAATCAATCGTGTCATCCTAGATGATAGTTTACGACCTTCACTGAGTCAATGTACTCCCTATTCAATTGTCTTTAGGCTGCCAAAATGATTACTTTACTAGAAATCAGGCCTATAGACCTGAATACAAGAAAGCAAAAGCCTATGGGACGTCGAGAAGAGCTATTTTATAGATATCATTGATGAGCACCATAAATGCTCATTTTATATATGTTCTTAAGGGGCATCATTACTGGTTTAATTAGCATGTGAGATATATTTTTATTTAACTTATGCATATAATTGATATAAAATCCGGTATTATGCTTGACTGGTGTTTTTAGTGGAAACTATGTATAAGTGCAAGATTTACTACTAATCTGGTGTTTTCTAGTCTACATCCCACTTGGACCTGGCAGTGTGCAAGAAGGAGCCTTATTGTGGTGTCTTACTCTGGTGGTGCGACACCTTACTTTGGTGGTGCGATGCCTTACTCTGGTGGTGCAGTGCCTTACTAAAGTAGGCGCCTTACTAAGGCACCTTACTCTGACCCAATCAACTTTGATTGGTTGACCAAGGAGCTATGGAGGATGTTGCACATGAAGACAAAGGAGATATTCTATTTTATGCATTATTATTAAAATAGAATAAAGCATCTATTATTAAGTGATTGATCGGTTAAACTTTGCGATGTGAGGATTATTTTCCCAAGAATAGAAAAGAGTGGTAATTATTTGATAAATCGATGTGCGTGAACCAGAGCAACGATTTTTCTAGCAATCAATGTGGGAGATATTTTATTTTATGCTCTATTATTAAAATAGAATAAACACTTCTATAATTTGATTGGTTGGATACCTTTGTAACATGAGCGTTATTCTCTCATGCTCACAGATGAACCAAAGTGACAATATTTCCAGCGATCAATGCAGGCAACCATGCAAATAGATTTTTCCAACCTTATTATAATTTTGTTTTGAGAAAACAGAACATGCCTGATTTATCCTACAAGGGGGTAAAATTAGTGCGTAACTGTTTTAATTAATATATGATTGTTATAATTAAACGACTGTAATATTCATTGCATATCTACTGTAACTGCAAGTATGAAATAGACTTGCCTAAATTTGTAACAGAGGAAGGTTGTGCATTGTATAAATGCACAGGTCTTCCCTAAGAGAAATGATGATTAATTTTACAAAGAAATTATTCTATTTTATTTTGTCTAAATTATTTAAGAGTGCAATTCCTCTTATTTAATTAAAGCAAGCTCTACGTAGCTAGCTGGACGGACTATCTACGGGAGCTTGGGCCCACTCCTTGCAATAGTCCTCCGCTGTTTCATTTATGTTATTTATTTTTTAGTAGATTAAATTTATTGTTTTATTTTATGATTTAATTAATTTAGTTGTGTTTTATTTTTGTACTTTATTTTCAGCACTTTAATTTAGCTTGTAATTTATTTATTTAATTTTTCGCACTTAGTTTATTTAGTTTGGCTGAAATCAAAATGCACAAACATCCCCCACCAAACTAAATAAGGTACAGATATATTTATTCCCTAAAACTACAAGCATATACTGTGCACAACACTCGCAAGTTTACATACATACTAGATTGATAATTTATGGAAGAGAAATGATTGTTTTTCAAGACATGATTTCTACTCACCATTTTGGCATCGTTGCTGGGGAGTGTCAAAACTGTAGTGTTCTGATTTACAGGTTAGATAAAAAGCCCATTTAAAAATACCTGTAGATATTTTACCTAAGAAGTGTGAGTCCACCAAGGGCCTTTTTATAAGGCCAAAAATAGTTGTCGACACAGTCAAAGCCAAATCCTATAGGCAAAAGTTTAAATTTACCAACTTCTTGGTAAATTTGGGAATGAACTTCATGTACCAGATTAAGTGTAGAAGTAGGAATAAAATTTGTTGTGAAAAATTATTTAGAAAATCAGGTGATGAAGGATTTCCATCATATTCTGAATAGTTTCAGGAAATTAAAGAAATAGCACAACCTAAGTCTGATTGAAAATTTTTAGGGATGTGTTTTTATATAGAAACTATTGGGAAATTATGCCTCCAAAAGCTTAATTTTAATGATAAATTTTACAGGCTTAACCTTTCTCAGCACATTAGTTAATTTTTAATGATGAAATTAATAGCAGGAAAAATGATAGAGCAAAATTTAAAGAACATGTTGTTATGGAGTATACTCTTCACTTGCGCTTACGGTGACCTGGTGAATCATAAACTAGCATGTATTTTTAAATACTACTATGCCATATTTTCTACAAGTTTCTAGCCACAAATAGTCATTTCCCAGCCTGCACATTTTGCCATTATGTTGAAAAAGTTTGGTTTTGAGGCCATGGGGTAAAATGCTCCTCTCATGCTACAACATATCAAACTAGTTGATCAAGAAGGAGATGATTTTTAGAAGACTAGTTCATATGTAGGCATGGGGGAATCCCACCTTCATCATTGCCACCAACAACACAATGAATTATGTTTACAGTGTTCATGAAAAGAGAGAAAAAATATATCTTCTACTGAAAAGGCTCCAAGTTAAAATGCAGATAAAAAAAATAGAGCTTTATTTTTTGCTACTTGTTGGAAGAGAGTATCATATTTCCCTAGGACCAACTTGGTCCAGAAGGGAAATGAGAAATCTCCAATCGGTCGCTAAATAAAGCAGGGGAGGATCCTGTAATCAAAAGATGAAAAAATTAAAAAAAACTAGTTAGAATTTTATTTTAATGTCTTTGAAGTAGACAAATAAGGAGGTGTTTGTGAATATTTTGTGAATTGAGATTTATATGTGGAGTTCATAATAACACTATATGAACTGTCACGTGTACCTTGATCGTGTAGTATCCAGTCTAGCAGGTGAAAGCTAGTGGAGTTTTGCCTTGGCAACATTGGCACCTGAAGGTAGGCTAAGTAACCCTGATCAAGCGAAAGGCTTCTAGCCCAAGATGCTTATGGAACTTTGGGAAAGTTTTGCTGCAAGGTGTGTGACTTTTACAACCTGAGTAAATGATAAGCAAAGTCAGAGATGCTTCACCAAAAAGTAGAGTAAATTGATAAGACAATGTTCGAGTAACGATCAACGAGCTCCATTAAAAACCACCTAACATTCATGAGAGTGGATCAGACATCGGCATAGGGGAAACCCTATACCATACCAGTATCTTGAACAAATTCTTAATATTTTTTGAAAAAAAAAGAGAAAAAAAGAGGGAAGAAAAAAAAAGGATACATTAAAAAAAAGTGTATGTGATGAAGCGCCTTACTCTAGAGTAAGGCGCCATACTACTAGAACCTAAATCTTGAGGAACGCACGTTACTCTAAAGGAAGGCATCATACTCTAGAGACAGGCGCCTTATTGGCGCCTTACTCTAGAAGTAGGTGCCTCAATATTAAGGTGCATTGAATGAGGCGGTTGAGGAGGGTTTCATTGACCATGGTGGACCTTCAACTCCATGTCATGCAGAGTGTTTTGGCAATTTCACAACTAGCCCCAAACTTGGGGACCCACCTTTAATTTTTGGATTTTTTTTGAATTTTAGTTTCTTTGCATGATAATTTTGACAGGCTAGTGTGTTGACTAGTGTCTCCTTTTGGTTCTTTTTAAGTTGTCTAGTGTGTTGGTTAGGTTCTTTCTTATTTTATTATTTTGTTTAGTTTTAATGTTTTGAATTAAACCAATTCAAACATTTGAGATTAATTAAATAAAATTAAAAATTAAAAAAGGAGAGAAAATAAGTAAAATTTAAATAAAGAAAGAAAATAAAATAAAAATAGAAGAAAAAACTAAAAAAAAAAAGCAAATAAGAATAAAAATATATAATATAAAAATAAAATGAATAAAATAAAACAAAAGAATAACATTTCTTTTTCTCATGGCACACTAATATTTCTTTACATATTGGTTTGGTATTAATTTCTATGTTGACTTTATGATTTTATTAAAGTTAGTTTGAATTAATGCTTTATATTGATGTTGGAAGGTTTCTAAATAAAAGAAAGACATTATTTAATTCATTGATAGCAAAAAGTGTTATGGAAGAAGCATTTCATTTGGAAAATACTTACCAATTTATTATTGGCAAAAAATATTATGAAAGGAGCGTTTCAATTGGAAGATATTGACCAATTTATTATTGGAAAAAATAAAGCATTATGGAAGAAACGTTTTATTTAGAAGATATTTACCAATTTATTATTGGCAAAAATCATTATGGAAGAAGCATTTCATTTGGAAGATATTGCATTTACAAAGAAGTTACGTGACTAAGCCAAAGGAAAAGGGGGGAAAATGAAATGAAGAGTTTCTTTTAGGGTTGGAAAGCTTTAAAAATCCATGGAAGCAAAGGAAATAGGGGCTGGAATTTTTGGATCAGAAGGGAGGAAAGATTGGAAGGTTGCTTCTGCTGTAAACAACTCTGGTGCACCATTGTATGCAGTTCTGGTTTATTTTCTGAACACAAATCTGAAATATTATTGCTTCATTCTTCACTTTGTGCATTGATTTTATTCTAATGTTGTTTATGCGTTTAGTCGGTAGCAACATTGGATATTTTTAATGCATTTTATTCCTCAGACTCTCGCCATAATCAGAATCTAGATTGAGTTTAATGCTAGTCTAATCTGGTTATGTTTCTTGTGTTCAGGAACTAACATTTTCTGCAGGTGAACTAGTGTGTTTGCTTCAGTTTTCTTTGGTTTTTTTTCCATTCTGGTCCACTTTTCCATAATTTTAATCAAGCTTTTTTTTTTTTGTTATTTTCTTTTATTCTGGTCCTTCTCCAGAATTTCTTGCTTAAGTGGTTGTTTTCAAAGTTAATGCATTTTCCATTCTGGTCCTTGCTCCAGAATCTATGCTAACATTCAAATTTATTTCATTCTGGTCCTTGCTCCAAAATTTCAGCTTAAGCAAACTTTGATTTCGTTTTCATTCTGGTCATTTCTAGAATTTTGTTATTTATTTTCAGTTTTTTTTCCATTAAAAAACCAGATAAAATGAACACACTAACCCTAAATTTCCACTAAAGTTTTTCAAATAAAATACACCCACTAACACCAAATTTACTAATGCCAATTTTCATTAAGGATTTCAGATAAAATGGATCTACTAATGCCAAATATTCATTAAATCTATCAGATAAGAAAACGATTACTAACGCCAAATCTACACTAAATATTTAAGATAAAAGGAACCCATTAACACCAAAGTGTTGACTCCAAAATCACATTAAGATCCAAGATAATAATTCGATTACTTGGGGGAGTGGGTTTGATTTTAATAAATAAAAGGGAAGTGAAATTCTTTATTGCTCCCTAATCTTTATTTCATTTCCGCACAAAAAGGGAACTCTAGCCCTTCAATAAAATACATCTACGACATTGAAAGAAAATAAAGTAAAACTTGTTCAGGCCCCTTGTTAACAATTGCTTGCTAATATCTGATTTATTCTAGCTTTCTTATTAATCCATCACATAGGTGCGCAAGCAATATCAAAGAACCTTGGAGAAACTTAGGTTTCTTTACAAGAGAGGATTTCATGCTAAATCCTAAATGTGAGGGTAATTTTACAATTGGGTAAAATTATCACTCAACATTTCTGGTGCTAGAAGGAGGGCATGAATTGGTTTACTTTATTTTATTTATGCTAAGCAATTCATGGTGGTTTTAAATGCTATATTGTTCATGGTTACTCAAGAGTTTTAATTGCTAAATATTTCAAGTTCATTTGACTAGCATCTTTGGCATCCTTTAGCACTCAACACTTTGGGAGCTAGAAGGATTTGAATTGATTTATTTTATTGCCATTTAGATGCTAAATTGTTCATGTTACTTGAAAGATTTATTTAAAAACATTGGTCTTGACTAACGAGGTTTTGTTTCCATATGATTACTTTCATTGATTCTAACATTCTCTATTTTTTATGATGCATTAATGCTAATATGTTGCAAATTTGAGAATGTTCTTCAATTTCATGGTTTAATGGATACATATCTCTTGGTTGATGCTTCATATGTTACGTATTTGAGATTGGTTAGTCATTTCATGCTTCTTTGCAAGATATTTTTATTTGACTAACAAATTGGTTTTGAAGTTATTCTTTTGAGTTTCACTAATGGCGACATTTGAGGAGCAAGTGGTATCTTTAAGAGAAAGCATGGTATCGGTGTTAGGGAAGTATTATGAGTGTTTTCCTATGTTTGGAATACCCTATCAAATTCCTGAAATGGTATTGGAGTTTCTACGATAGTTTAATCAAGATGAGACATTAGGATACATACAAAAATTGCATATCTACAAGAGCATATTATTTCAATGGTAAATTTACCATGAGGATATTGCTTGTAGATTATTCTCATACATTTTGGATGATAGATCATTCTTTTGGTATGGCCAATTACCCATGGAGGTTAGGACTTCTTGGATCCAACTAGAAGCAGCCTATATTTATCATTTTGGTAATCAGGTTGACTTAGATATGTTGCAAAATCAATTTACCTCTATTCGTAAAGAGCCTAATGAATCCTTGAGTCAATTCAATGGGAGATTTCATGAGTTGTACTCTCAAATGTGGGAAAGTTTTGACATACAAGAAGAAGAAGCTATTAAAGTATACATGGGAGCCATACCCCCCACACTTGCTACACTTATTGAGGAAAATCTTGATGACTCATCTTTTCCTAGAATCTATGAGGTTGCAATAATGGTAGAACAAGGGCAAGTGGAGGCACAACATGTTCCCATGAAATATTGTTCTTCTGGAGTTAGTGATGCAAATCTACACCAAACATCCAAAGTAGCACCCTTGAATCAAATGATGCCTAAGGTGAACAATCAATGGGTTGAGGTTGAATGTCCAAATTTCACAACCACCCTAGATATCATCCAAGAGGAAGAGCAAGTGCCAAAACCAATACCCACCAATGAGGATTGTGTAGAGATGGGTCCATCCTTAGAAATGCATGAGTATTCAAATAATGGAGGTGTCCTAGATCTAACTAGCTTTGAGATATGTGATAGGACATGACCTTCCATAGAATTGAATAAAGTGGTTGAAAGTGAAGTGGAAAGAGAATCAATAAATAAATTTGAAGATGTAACAAAATTTCACCACTTGTGCTTGGAAAACACTTTGAATGAGATTGTTGAAACTGATGGCCAAGAAAAGCCACACCTTCTAAATTGTGATGAAATTGAATTTTGGGTTACAAATGCGGAATGTGATCTTGCAAACTTGAATACAAAGGATAGCCCACTTTTGGAAATAATTGAATCATCTAAGGAAGGTAAAGGTGAATTTTATGAGAAACACATTGATAAATTGGAAGATGTTGAAGAAGTGGTCGAGCGTCACCACGTGATTTTGGAAGATGATTACTATTATTCTTGGAAGAAGTGGGAAGAATACACTCACTCCAAACCTTCTAATGAAACCTTTAGGACAATTGATATGCAGGATAATACTATTGCTTTCTTGCATGAGGATATTACAAGTCCTGTACAACATGAGAATGTTTCGGAAGGAGTGGAATCTCATCAAGTGCTAGAAAATGACAATGATCCTATTACCATGGATAAAGGAGAAAAAGAGTTGATAGATGAAGATGAAGATCATGCCAAAGATACAATAGAGTTTCATCCCATGGACTTAGATGACAATTTTTATAATGGTTGGGGTAGATATGAGGAATCATTCATTGTTCACACCCCTATTGATGAAATTTCTATTGATATGCAGGATGTCAAAAACACTATCTCGCACGAAGATCTTGTAATTCATGCACAATCACAAAATGGCATGCCACTTACAAAAATTGAAAAGGCTCATAAGTTCGATCATGGTGAATATGAGTTTGTTGAAGATCTTTTTGAAATAGAAGAGGAAGAAAGGATAAATTTTTCCTATGATCCAATTATTTGGGATCAGGAAGAATTAAAGCCTCCTCTTTCATCTTGGAATACTAAAAACTTGGGTGCAAATTCACATGATTATCTTGAGGATTTTGAGGAAGAAATACCATGGATGGTTAACAAGGAATTGGAATTTTCTACTCATCCAAAGGAAAATGTTGCTCTATTTAATCGACAAAAGTTAGGTTTTGAAAAGGATGGACATGCTTTTGATTGGGTTTCTAATTTTGACATTTGTGATGAACAGGTAATCAATGAAGATGAAAGACCACAAGAAGATGATGAAGGTAAATACCAAGAGGAAATCACAAAGGTTCATCAAGTCTTGGTAAATGAAAGTGCACAAAAGGTAGAATCTCACCTTTTATGTTCAACCATGCGGACTTCAGGTGAAAGCTTACCTAATCATTCATTGGATTCAAATGTTATGTGTGATGAAATGCCATTAGAGGGGAATGAAGAACTAGAGTTGATTTTTACTCACACCTCTAATAAAATTGCTTTGTTAAATGAGAGAGAACATGATATGCTTGAATTATTGAATCAAATCCATCAACAATTGATAATGGAATCTAGGATAAAAACCTATAACGATATTCATTTAATAGATATCCTATATTCTTGCAAAGTTTTGTGTAAGTTTGATTGGCCTAAAAACATGCAAAATGATGTGGTTTCAAAATTTTTAGAAATAGGCTCCTACTTGCAAGGCCTCATTTTTGAAAAGGAAAGCCTAATTCTAAAGCATGAATCAAATTGTGAAATTTGCATTCTAAGTAATAGACAAGAAAGAATTGAAGATCAATTATTGTCTAATCAATTTGATGATTTGCAACTCCACTATGGGATTACTAATGGAACTAAATTAAATTGGTGGGGTAAGAGAGGCAAGATGAAGATTGTTGTATTGTGTGGCCTAATCTTACTGTCATTGGATTCTTGCAAAACTTGGCGTGTGTATCATGTTGTATGTCTCTTGAAATGTGCTAATCATGTTTGGGATCCAGGGAAGTGATGGCTCACAATTTTACATCCTTTTGTACCATATGTATATTTTTGTACATAGTTTTGGTTTTTGTGCTTTTGGTTTGACAAGTTGTGTGTTTTATTTCTTGTTAGTTTGCATTAGATTAGAGTTTGGTTTGAGTTTTGGGTTTTGTGTTTTGGGTTGTTCTCTTGTTTTGAGGTGATGTTTCATGGTTACCAACTAATGGCCTGTGCCCATTTTGTTGATTCCTTGGTTAAGTAGGGGAATGCCTAATCTGAAATGGATGAACCTGATGAAAAGGGAGATGAATTATTTTGTGAATATGCTCAGGTGTTGGGACCAAAGTGGTGGAAGATAGAGCAATGAAATATTTTGCCAAAGCTCCACATGTAACACACATAATTAAAGGGCACCTATTGGGATTTTGAAGGATGAAATCATTTTGGTGAACTGATTAAGGCTAAATCATACAAGGCTCAAATTTAAGTACCATATGGAGATTTGCAAAAGTTCTTTATAAAAAATACACAAGCTATGCAAATATTGATCAAATCTGTCACCTAGTTTGGATAAACTCCACCGGGGCTATAGATGCATGATTGGTAGTGGGGCTCTATCTAGACGAAGCTTTATATATATATATATATAAAAAAGAGCATTGAAAAGCTTGATCAAATCAGTCACCTAGTTCAAAAAATCTCCACCGGGGCTATGGATGCCTGACTAGCAGTGGGGCTCTGTCTGAACAAATTATGCTCAAAAGAAATTATGCAACACCTCATTCAAAAATGAAAAATTATGAGCAACACTTTATAGCCTAAAGGTAAACCGGGTGATGGAATCTGGAAGATCTCCAAGGGTGCAAAATGAATCACTTTAGCACACACTGAGCTGAAGCAGGTGGATTAGTTGTATCCTATTCGAAGTTGTTTATTCCCATCTTCTAAGGATATTGCTAAATAATGTTTATTTCACTGATATTTTTGTGTTCCTGTTTCAGATTGGGTTCTTCACCCAAAATGCTCAGGAGCATTTCCCAGTAGAGTCGCCATTTGTTGTGGCCATTCCACAACTAGCCCCAAACTTGGGGACCCACCTTTAATTTTTGGAATTTTTGTTGAATTTTAGTTTCTTTGCGTGATAATTTTGATAGGTTGGTGTGTTGACTAGTGTCTCCTTTTGGTTTCTTTTAAGTTGTCTAGTGTGTTGGTTAGGTTCTTTCTTATTTTTTGTTATTTTATTGTTTTGTTTAGTTTTAATGTTTTGAATTAAACCAATTCAAACATTTGAAATTAATTAAATCAAATTTAAAATTAAAAAAGGAGAGAAAATAAGTAAAATTTAAATAAAGAAAGAAAAGAAAATAAAAATAGAAGAAAAACTAAAAAAAAAAAAAAAGCAAATAAGAATAAAAATATATAATATAAAAATAAAATGAATAAAATAAAACAAAAGAATAGCATTTCTTTTTCTCATGGCACACTAATATTTCTTTACATATTGGTTTGGTATTAATTTCTATGTTGACTTTATGATTTTATTAAAGTTAGTTTGAATTAATGCTTTATATTGATGTTGGCAGGTTTCTAAATAAAAGAAAGGCATTATTTAATTCATTGTTGGCAAAAAACATTATGGAAGAAGCGTTTCATTTGGAAGATACTTACCAATTTATTATTGGTAAAAAGCATTATGAAAGGAGCGTTTCAATTGGAAGATATTGACCAATTTATTATTGGAAAAAAAGCATTATGGAAGAAACATTTCATTTAGAAGATATTTACCAATTTATTATTGGCAAAAATCATTATGGAAGAAGCGTTTCATTTGGAAGATATTGCAGTTACAAAGAAGTTACGTGACTAAGCCAAAGGAAAAGGGGGAAAATGAAATGAAGAGTTTCTTTTAGGGTTGGAAAGCTTTAAAAAGCCATGGAAGCAAAGGAAATAGGGGCTAGAATTTTTGGATCAGAAGAGGAGGAAATATTGGAAGGGATTGCTTCTATTGTAAACAACTCTGGTGCACCATTGTATGCAGTTCTGGTTTATTTTCTGAACACAAATCTGAAATATTATTGCTTCATTCTTCACTTTGTGCATTGAGTTTATTCTAATGTTGTTTATGCGTTTAGTCGGTAGCAACATTGGATATTTTTAATGCATTTTATTCCTCAGACTCTCGCCATAATCAGAATCTAGATTGAGTTTAATGCTGGTCTAATCTGGTTATGTTTCTTGTGTTCAGGAACTAACATTTTCTGCAGGTGAACTAGTGTGTTTGCTTCAGTTTTCTTTGGTCTTTTTTCCATTCTGGTCCACTTTTCCAGAATTTTAATCAAGCATTTTTTTTTGTTATTTTCTTTTATTCTGGTCCTTCTCCAAAATTTCTTGCTTAAGCGGCTATTTTCAAAGTTAATGCATTTTCCATTCTGGTCCTTGCTCCAGAATCTGTGCTAACATTCAAATTTATTTCATTCTGGTCCTTGCTCTAGAATTTCAGCTTAAGCAAACTTTAATTTCATTTTCATTCTGGTCATTTCCAGAATTTTGTTATTTATTTTCAGTTTTATTTTTTTCATTAAAAAATAGATAAAATGAACACACTAACGCCAAATTTCCACTAAAGTTTTTTAGATAAAATACACCCACTAACGCCAAATTTACTAACGCCAAATTTTCATTAAGGATTTCAGATAAAATGGATCTACTAACGCCAAATCTTCATTAAATATTTCAGATAAGAAAACGATTACTAACGCCAAATTTGCACTAAATATTTAAGATAAAAGGAACCCATTAACACCAAAGTGTTAACTCCAAAATCACATTAAAATCCAAGATAATAATTTGATTACTTGGGGGAGTGGGTTTGATTTTAATAAATAAAAGGGAAGTGAAATTCTTTATTGCTCCCTAATATTTATTTCATTTCCGCACAAAAAGGGAACTCTAGCCCTTCAATAAAATACATCTACGACATTGAAAGAAAATAAAGTAAAACTTGTTCAGGCCCCTTGTTAACAACTGCTTGCTAATCTCTGATTTATTCTAGCTTTCTTATTAATCCATCACGTAGGTGCACAAGCAATATCAAAGAACCTTGGAGAAACTCAGGTTTCTTTACAAGAGAGGATTTCATGCTAAATCCTAAATGTGAGGGTAATTTTACAATTGGGTAAAATTATCACTCAACATAGAGCATCCATGGAGACCATCAACCGCATGAGTTATCATAGCTGCATCGGAGGAAGTCCATAACCACTTAAAGAGGCAGAATTCAATCAACACCAAAATTACACCGATAGATATTCTATCTCCAAGAAACGATGAAGAATAGCTAACTGATGTATCGAGCACCTGTTACCAATTTACACAACAAGGGCACCTTGATCCATTTCCTGCACCTGGGTAGTTCGATAGCACAAAGAAAAAAAAATTATGTGAATCCTCCAAATAAAAAAAAGGAGAGAAAAAAAAAGAAACCTGCATGGAACATGTCCTGCTTAGCATAAAAATTCTTTTATTTTGCTTTGTAGGAAATCATGAACTGCATGCAAGATGAAGGTATCCTAATAGCCAGGGCCTAACAGACATGAAGTCATGACTCATGTTTTCCTGCTTTCATGTATTTTTTATTTGCAGGTCATCATGCCCTTTGAATACAATATGAAGGTATCCTAAGAGCTAGGGCCTCAGGCATAGGCATGATTCTTGCTTTTGTGTGTTTAGTCTCACAGGACATGAGTGTGAGCATAATTTGTAGGCAGATCCAGCTTAAACAAGGCCCAAAATATGTGTCATCTCGTGCCCTGCAATTATGAGTGAAGTGAAGAGGAATAGGCACTTTCATCCTACTAGGAAGGAAGTACCTAAAATCAGCCTAGTACAACCATACCTTTTCCCACCTGGAGGAAGGCACCAATAAGTGGTGTCACTCTTCCCACCAGGAAGAGTGGTGCCCATATATTTAAATTTTTTTTGTGGATAATCTGATGGTTGGGTGCTAAAAATAAGTTATAGCTCTTCTCTGAGAAGAGAGCGATAGATCCACTCTATACCCAATAGTGCTTAGATTCTTCTCCCTATATTTGAGATACCTATTTTTTAGTGTGGGACCTGATGTTCAGAGGGCTATCGACCTGTTGCACAGAGGGACCTATTACTGGTGATGAGGACATCACCAATTTAAGTGGGGGAGGATTTGGGTGTACCTGAATATCCTGCAAATGAAAAATAATATAGTGGTAAATTATGGTTGTAGTGTAGCCATATGAGCAACTAAGTTACCCTACCTATTCTCATCACAGATATGGCACTTACTCTCATGAAAATAAAATTCCCTTGTTTTTCTAGAAAAGGTGGTGCATGACCCATGCAAAATAACTAGAGCTCATCATTATTTGCTTAAGAGAAAGAATTCCATAGTCTACTCATTATTCTTAGCTAGCAATCCATACGAGAATTAAATTTTATATTTACCCTTTGGAAGCCGCATAGAAAATATGCACCACTGGAAATTCAAAGACTGCATCAGTTTCCAAATTTTCACAAACATGGGAAATAACATCTTCACTAATTTTTGAAGGTCATTGAATGGAAATTAACTCAATCTACATAATTTGTTCTGAGCAGGGAAGTGATGAAGAGCAAAATTGTAGTAGTGGTGGGGACCCCATGGTTACAACATGAATTCAAATGGACCACAAACACCATTTCACTACACTACCATTGTAGTTTTCAATCAACGCTCCGAGGGAGAACATCGGAGATATTTAGCAATGTGGCTAACATGCCCTTCTACTTGGTGAGCACCTTGAAAGATGAGGCATCATGATATTATGGAGGAGCATCCTCTATCCTAGATCATCATGGGTGTATTACGACCTTAATTAATTATGTAGGAGGGCACAAGGGAGGCTCAATCACATAAAGGAGCGACCATTTGGGCACACAGACGTTGTCTATAGCGGAGGAAGAACAGGAGACCAATATTCAAACAATGGCTGAAGAAGAAGAAGAATGTAGCTAGAGAAAAATAATAATAATAAATAATAAAAATAAAAAATCTCTAGGAACACCAATGTATAGGTAGCGTGGAAACGTTTTGCACGATCAGTATCATACACATCAGAATCCGCAAAACTCACCTAGGTATATACTGATTTTTATTAATTATGTGTACGATTATTTTAAAAATAATTTCTCTGTTAATATTAGTAGGTGTCCCCTTAAATTATTTCTAGAAAAATCCACCATCAAAATTTTAGTGTATGAAATGCCTTGGATGAGAAGAATCTTATTACCCTAGAACAATTTAAAAAAAAAAAAGCTATGGCATTGCGTGAATAAATTTGGCATTACTGCATCATGAAAATGACAGCCAGTGTGAAATTTGGTCTCAGCAAATTTAATCACGGATTACAAGTTGATTTCGAGCAGAAGAAGAGACCTTGTAATTTTCCATAGTGGTCATGATTTAACTATTTACTGCAGTTGACTTGGCTCTAAATTTTATTGGTGAAGCAGTGCTTAATGAAATAAATATAGCAGTGCTCCATGGAAGAAGAACAAAGATGCTGAAGGCCATGTGGAAAAAAAAATTATTATTTTGGGGGCTGTTGTCATGAGGACGTGACAATATTTAGGCATGGGGGGATGATGAGCACCATAAATGCTCATTTTATATACATTCTTAAGGGGCATCATTACTAGTTTAATTAGCATGTGAGATATATTTTTATTTAACTTATGCATATAATTGATATAAAATCTGGTATTATGCTTGACTGGTGTTTTTAGTGTAAACTATGTATAAGTGCAGGATTTACTACTAATCTGGTATTTTCCAGTCTACACCCCACTTGGACCTGGCAATGTGCAAAAATGAGCCTTACTGCGGTGTCTTACTCTGGTGGTGTGGTGCCTTACTCTGGTAGCACGGTGTCTTACTGAAGTAGGTGCCTTACCGAGGTAGGCACCTTACTAAAGTAGGTGCCTTACTGAGGCACCTTACTCTGACCCATTCAACTTTGATTGGTTGACCAGGGAGCTGCGGAGGATGTTGCACATGAAGAAAAAGGAGATATTATATTTTATGCATTATTAAAATAGAATAAAACATTTATTATTAAGTGATTGGTCGATTAAACTTTGCAAGGTGAGGATTATTTTCTCACGAATAGAACAGAGCGACAATTATCTAGCAAATCGATGTGCGTGAACTAGAGCAATGATTTTTTCAACGATCAATGTGGGATATATTTTATTTTATGCTCTATTATTAAAAGAGAATAAACACTTATATTATTTAATTGGCTGGATACCTTTGTAACATGAGTGTTATTCTCTCATGCTTACGGATGAACTAGAGTGACAATTTTTCCAGTGATCAATATGGGAAACCATGCAAATGGATTTTGCCAACCTTATTATAATTTTGTTCTGAGAAAATAGAACACACTTGATTTATCCTACAAGGGGTAAAATTAGTGCGTGACTATTTTAATTAATATATGATTGTTAGAATTAAATAGTTGTAATATTCATTGCATATCTACTATAACTATAAGTCTGAAATAGACTTGCCTAAATAGAGGAAGGATGTGCATTGTATAAATGCACAGGTCTTCCCTGAGAGAAATGATGATTAATTTTACAAAGAAATTATTCTATTTTATTTTTTCTAAATTATTTAAGAGTGCAATTCCTCTTATTTAATTAAATCAAGCTCTATGTAGCTAGTTGGGTGGACTATCTATGAGATCTTGGGCCCACTCCCTGCAGTAGTCCTCCCATGTTTCATTTATGTTCTTTATTTTTAGTAGATTAAATTTATTATTTTATTTTATGCTTTAATTAATTTAGTTGTGTGTTTTATTTTCTTGTATTTTATTTATGTACTTTATTTTCAGCACTTTAATTTAGCTTGTAATTTATTTATTTAATTTTCCGCACTTAGTCTATTTAGTTTGGTTGAAAAAATGCACAAACATCCCCCACAAAACTAAATAAGGTATAGACAGATTTATTCCTCAAAACTGCAGGCATATACTGTGTGTGACACTCGTAAGTTTACGGACTTACCAAATTGATAATTTATGGAAGAGAAATGATTATTTTTCGAGACATGATTTTTACTCACCAATCATTGATAAAATGGTCATGACTTGCCTACGTGATATGGTTTCAAAAACCTAGTGTAGGATATGATTGAGAGGAATTAACTCCAAGTGGATAATCCTCTCGCACCAAGCAATCAATAGATGGGTATTTTCTAAGATCCATTTCCTACTCATGAGGTATAGGTAGCCCCTACTAAATCAATGAATGAGTTCAATATGGCACCCCCTTTATAGGGGTACATTGGGATGGTTAGTATTGTGATTAGGAATAGATTCTACCCAAGTCAAGTTACACCACTTGTAGCTTCAAGCGATGTTCCATCAATGTCATAGCCTTTGCCGCCTCCAATACAGAGCATTCCACCTAGGCTATTAGTGACAATAAAAAGTAAGCTTGCAGAAAGCTTAAGAACACCATCGACTAGATTGTCCATATACAAGCTCATTCAATAATATCCACCTCATAGAGAAGATCTAATGGATATTCTTAAGTTGATAGAGTTGCAGCCCCAAGAGTCTAACTCCATCACTTTTGTGGGGTATGTGCAACAATGCAAGGAACCAGTGATCACATTCCATGAGTACAAACTCAAATCCATAGCAAGTGCTGTGGTTGATCCTTCTTTACATATCATTGCATGTGTGAATAAAATATTGTATAAGATATTTTTGATAGACATTAGTTCATCAAGCAACATAATAACCACTAGTTCTATTAAACACCTACGACTCCTAGCATCTCATATTTTTGCATCCACCTAATCCCTTTGAGCATTTAATGATACGATATGCTCCATAGTCAGTACTATAGTCATACCTATCCATGTGGGATGCAAAACTATATCGAGCTTGTGTTATGTTCTAGAGTGTGCAATGGCCTACAACATATTACTGGGCAAACCTTGGATCCAAGATATGCAGTGTGTCTCTTCCATCGCTCACCAATGTCTAAAGTATACTTATGAAGGGCAAGTACATGTAGTCTCTACAGACCTTGAGCTTTTTAAGTACTTCAATATGGTGCATCTAATCCTTGAGTTGACCTTACCATCGACTCATGTGAAATTCCAACTGAACACATCCATTCAGAGTCCACTTCCATCACCATTGCCTTCCATTACACCATTACCATATTCATCCATGCCATCCTCATCATTGGCAAATTTAGAGACACCTTCATCATCGTAAGATCCTCCATAGAGGAACGTGTCAAAGAGGCAAATCGATGAGATCCCTCCTATAATTTCCACCATATCTATGGAAGAGATTCCTAGTCTAGTGGATGAGGAACCATCTCAATAGGTACACATTGAGTCATCTCAGCCTCACTTCCATTCCCTTCACCTTCATAATATTTGGTTAAAATCTAGATGGCTAGTATAGGGTTAGGAGAGTACTTAGTCAAGAACATCACAACAGTTCCATCCATCGAGACAATGCAATATATGGGACAACCTCATCTCCCCATAGGTAGCATTGTACCTCTTGGTATACCACCTTGTAAAACAAATTTCATATATGGGGTTATCGAGTATGGAACGTTGTTAGTTCCTCAATAAGAAGAATATGACGAATATTTCTTTGAGGATATAAATTACATGTCAAATCTTGACTATGCCATGTGATATATGCATCACTACAATTGGTATGGTTATGGCCTAGGGTTATATGAATAGGGTACTCATGTTTCTTTCCAGATACAGTATCAATTACCATATGATCAATCTGGGTTGGGACACAATAAGTCAATACATTTAGATGTTCTCATAGATATTTTGGAACATCTAGGTCTGAATTATAGGGATGAGATCGCATGCGATCCCTATACCAATCCAAATCATGTCCACTCATTGGGAGATTACTTTACCATAAACATGATAGATCAAGGGTTATCTAGTGATGTCACCCAACCTCATGAGGTGGAAGATATTTTGTATACCTTTCAATCTAATAGTGAGGAAGAGGATCAAGGCCCTCCTCACGAATGGACAACAGATGATGAATTAGAATATGACATAGCTCCCATAAATTACACAAGTTTTGATGAAAAACATGATCAATTTGTCCCTTTGGACAATGAAGAATATTTCTATCTTCATATGTTCCCATTGCAACATCCTATTTGGTGATAACTCTTACCACTTGCATAACAAGCTCATCATCCACCATAGCCACCCTAGCAATTATAATGATAACCTATAGATAGGGGGTCCATATAAAGCCCCTAAAATACCCCTAGATGGTATACAACTATCTAGGTCAACCTAAAACATCCCAAGGTAGTCTACAACCATCTAGGTCAACTTAAAATATCCCTAGGTGATCTACAACTATCTAGGTCAATATAAAATTTCCCTAGGTGATCTACGATCATCTAGGTCAATCTAAAACATTCCTAGATGGTCTACGAACATCTAGGTCAACCTCAATCATCTAGGTCAACCTAAAATACCCCTAGGCAATCTACGATCATCTAGGTCAACCTAAAACATCCCTAGATGGTCTATGATTGGGTCGGTCAACCTAAAATATCCCTAGGTGGTCTATGACCATCTAGGTCAACCTAAAATTTCCCTAGGTGGTCTACGACCATCTAGGTCACCCAAAATACCCCAAAGGCATCTATAAGCCCTTTGGTCAACCCAAAATGCCCCAAAGGCATCTATAAACCCTTTGGTCAACCCAAAATTCTCCAAAGGCATCTATAAGCCCTTTGGTCATCCTAAAATTCCCCAAAGGTATCTATAAGCCATTTTGTCACCCTAAAATACCTCAAAGGTATCAATAAGCCCTTTGGTCACCCTAAGACATACCAAAGGTATATATAAGCCCTTTGGTCACCCTAAAACACCCCAAAGGAATCTATAAGCCCTTTGGTCAATCCCAAAACACTCCAAAGATATTTATAAGCCTTTTGGTCAATCCAAAATGCCCCAAAGGTGTCTATAATCCCTTTGGTTAACCAACAAGCTCTAATGGCATCCACTAAGCCCTGGTCAAACTATATATACATATATATATATATATATATATATATATATATACAAAAAAAAAAAACATCATTAAAAAAATAAAAAACATAAAGATATTGCATTGCATTGCATTTCATATCATTACATTATAACAACACTTGCATTAGGCATCCACATCATTACATTGTGTATTATTATAAGTTGATCATACATGTCTAGCAGTATGTATGTATACTAGGCATCTATCAAAATCAAGGTTGTCAAAAGTTAGTTTTACCATCTATTTACATTATATTTATCATTTACTTCTATATTCCATATTGTGTGTATATTTCCCTTCATGTAGCCATTTTTCATAAAGCATATTTAGAGTTTTTGGTCACTCAGCCATCTCTAGTTTTATTTTTAGATTTTATAGAAAGCTATCATAATTTTTAGAAGGTAGAATCTTGTTTAGATTTTACCTTGTATACATCAAAATCCTAACACATTTTCACACTAATAAATCCAAGTTTAGCACAAGGAAATATGAAATCTACAAAGTGGTATGTGTTACCCTAAGCAAACAAGTTTACCCTATGCAGATGGTTCAAAGATGCTAAAAATTGAAAACAATACAAATTCCTCCTTACCCACAATAATCAAAATCCCTTACCTCACACCAAATTGGGGCAAGTATCAAAAATGAAAAACAAACAGTGATTATTAACACTTAGCAATATTAAAAAATAAATAGTGGTTTTCACCATTATCAAAAAGTAAAATAAACAGTGGTTATCAACACTACCAAAATACATTTCTCACCATAAACAAAAATTAGCAACTCCCTAACATAATTCAAATAAAAAAGAAAATAAGGGAGTATTGAACTTGAATTCTTAGAATTTTCAGCATTCGAGAATCATAAGGTGATCCTTATTACAGGTTAAGTGGCATCAAGCCCACCTAGCAATGGTAGTATCCTTACGCATGATGATATATCTATCACGTAAACAAATTGCTTTTGTATAGACCAATGTTTGCATGTGGATGAGATAGCTTTGGTAGCCTATATTGTCTAGTGGTATAATCCAACTATGTACAAAACTCAGGATAATGATAATCGCATGGTGAACTCTAGTAAAGATGGTCTGGATCAATCCTATTTAGCACTAAGGTAAATTTATGCATTATCATAGTAATGAAATCACATGCACACACATGGATATTGAATATCCTTGTCATCTTATAAGATTTATACTTTGCCAAAAAATCTTACATGGTCACTATACAAATTTTAATTAGGTAACTAGAGTGTTTGAGTCTCCTAAAAATCCCAAACACATAATAAAATATTGTATTATTCTTTCCATTCCATATAATACACTCACATGTTTGTTACATTATATTTACATAAGCGATTACATAATGTCATGATAACATTAAAATGATGAGATAAATTTTGTACAATCTATGGTGCTAGCATCTAGTGTGTCAACTAGTATTTATCATTCATCATATAGATTAACAAATCATGCATTTTATTTTTGCATCCACACATATACATATCATCAATTCACATCATATTACAAAACATGCATACATGTTAGGCATTCATCAAAACATCAGTAAAGCAAATATAAGCATTGCATACATCTCATAAATCAGTAAGGAAATACATGATGATAATAGAAAAAACATATATATATATATAAAAAAAATATATATATATATATATATATATATATATTATTTTATATATATAATATATATATATATATATATATATATATATATATATATATAACCAAAGCTACATCATCATCCATAAACTACTCGTAGGCTAAAATAAAAGAGTCCTTAGACCTCATAATCCCAAAATATCAAAAAGATCCATAGATTCTTAAGAGCCATGGTCACGTAGGTTTGGCACTACGACTCTTACCCCCACCCTTAGTTGGTGTTCGATGAGAACTCTCGGATCTACTACCCCTTGACCTATTTGTCCTTCGTGTAGTACTAGGATCCCCCATCCTCACAAAAGACTATCATGTACCACTCCTTCGACTCTCGTGTGACCAACTAGAAGAAGGATGTGTTGGTATGCACCCCCTAAGGTGCACTATCTCATCCTAAAAAAATTGGGTGAATGCTCGCTCCTTGCGACAATGAGCTTGGAGGTCCCCCACTTAAGCCTAAAGTTGTGTCATCTTCTCTCATAGTTTTTCCATCTTACCACTACTAGATCTCCCATGGCTAGGGCTCTAGACTCCACACCATTCTCGAAGAGTAGCTATCTCTGCTACATGCCTATCAATATCACTCCATACACTATGCACCTATGTCTATAGAGGAGCTATCTCCTTTGCATGCTCTCATATACCTCTAATAAGATCACTCCTTAGCTCAGTAATAGTAGCATCTCAATCTACTAGATGTACCTGCACTATCTGATCATCAAAGTTACCCTCACCAAAGTCATCTTGGATACCTCCTAAATCTAGGAGGTCTATCCACACATCTGATACTCAGTGATGTACATGTTGCTCACCTGCATTTGGTTCCTCATCATCTGGAGTCTCATCATGACACTCCTCATCTATAGCATCCTGGTCATCCTCCCCTACCATCGCAACTGCATCACCCCCTAGTGGCCCCTCTCCCTGCCACTGGTGATTCATCCACCAAGAGTCATACTCGATTGTAGTAGCGACATCATATAGATAAAAAATATCCACTGCTAGATTTGACTCCTCTCCGAGAACCTCAACTGTAGGCCAACCACATATCCTCTCATCCTCATGATGTTGGTATACCACTAGCTCACTAGGCAATCCCTGGCATAGCCTAAACTATTGTTTGACTTGAGCATGAGGAAATTACTCCTGATTAGTCCCATTTCGCCCAACTAACCATCTCCCTCACCTCACCTAGTGAAGCTATGCCTCAGTATCAGGCCACATTGGACAATTCTTATAAGATCTCCAAGTCACATCCTCTACCCCGAGTTGTAAAAAAGATTCTATGTAGTGCTCAACCTCACCTTCAAAGTGGTGGCTCTAACCTACCTCCTAGTCTTACTACCATATAATCTCATAGCATATGTCCCTATATGCCATTTGTGCTTGTGTCATCCATGGAAGTCCTTGTGGTTGGTCCATCGTAATATGCTGCCATCCCCAAAACTATAGTAGAAAAATTCACCCTAAGCCATTTCACCCATGGGAGTAGATCTCATACAACTCATCGTATAACTATACCATTAATATAGGACCCCAAGCCATCACCAATGACTACTCTATGATGCACTCCACCAGTGTGAACACCAACTCCAAAAGGTTCCAAGGGAACCTGGCACCTAACGAGTCTAGTAGTAGAATTTTGGAGATTAGAGTCATCAATAAAGCATTTCAAGCTATCAATACATCAGCCTCATACCATAACTCCACTAGTATCCCTTTGCTATGTAGGTCGTGTACTGCCTCCTCCCAGCCCCCCTCAAAGCGTCTCTACATAATCGTAACTCTCTGATCTTGGTGCATGGATACAATAGGTCACCCCTCTATAAAAATATGTAATATCTAATAGATGTCCTCTAGATTCACTGTTATCTCTCTAGTAGGTAGGTGGAAAGTGTTGGTGATAGGATCCCATAAGTCTATCAAGGTGGTCAAATAAGCTTGGTCGCCCACCATGGGCTCCAACCGTGTCACATGCTTAATATCTATGGCATCGAGCCATTGCTTGTACTCCTCTATAATTAGATCTCTAGTGGTATGAAAAGGATTCAAACATCAATATCGACTCTTCACCACATAACAGAGTTAAGCAAGTTAGCAAAAATGCATTAAAAATGAAATAAAAATGCACTAAAAATGCATCAAAAATGCCCAAAAATATATTAAAAAAAAGACTAAAAAATGGATCATTTTCCCTAGTTTTGTGACCATCACACCTAGGTATGGTCTCCAATTTTTCAGCTGTCCCACCTAGGTATGGCCACCAGTGGCCGTCCCACCCAGGGACAACCCCCAAAATTGCTTCAAAATGGGTCAATTTGACCCCTAAAATAGCTCTAAAAAAGTAAGAAAATAGAAAAAAATAGAAAAAAATATGAATTTAAAACACAAATAAAACTAAAATTATTATGTTTAACCACTATGGAGGTTATTTAACCAATATTTAGTGTGTTTTATGGTAAAAAATCACAATTTATTACAATTTCACATTTAATAAAGAATAGGAGGAAATGCAGCCCTTACCTGTCTCACACCAGATTCACCGCTCGTTGAGTCCTATGTATGGCTCGTACTGATTATGGGGTACTCTCAATAGTGCTCCACTTTAGAAAAACAACTTCATGTTCTTCACCTCTCAAGTTGCCAAGTTTGAAAATGCAAAAATGAGCTCATTTGCCCAATTTTGGGCTTAAATAGCAATGCAATAAGCATGGTTGCTCATAGGTGGTATGGTCAGCCAATTGGCTGAATGTACCACCTAGGTATGGCCATAAAATATGGAGCCATCCCACCCAGGTATACTACCAAAAAATCCTACAAAAATAGCTAAAAAGTTCACAAAAAGGGCCTAAAACCCACCAAAAATAAGTCAAATTTGATAAAATTAACAAAAGATCAAATTTGAACTCAAAGGATTCATGGATGATCTAAAAAGTCTCTACTTAACTCCTTAAGAAGGCCATTATGGCTAGACCACTCCACAGGAACGAGGTATTTAGTCTTTTGCTTCGATGACATATCATCAAAATGATCAAAATTCTAGCAAAATTGGTACACCTTACAATGGGTGAAACTGGCAGTTATCCCAATTAAGTCATATGCATCAAGTGACTCATTACTTTATAATTCGTCATGCCCTCATCGACTCATCACTTTATGGGGTAGTCATAATAATGAATTCACAATCAAAATCAACACTTAAACACTCAAAAGTGCAATTTTTATACATTCAAAAGAATCTTTGCCAAAGACAAATTTTCAAGCCTACGCTGGGATGCATAATCAGTTGTAACCACCAAAAAGGCTCACACCCGATCTAACTATCGCAATTGAATAAAAATGCAAAAATAGGTATGCATAATTTGATAACAAGAAAGAACATGAATACAAGGAATCCTCTATTAATTTCAATGGAGTCAAATTACAGATTCGTCCCTCTTAGGGATACCCATTTGATACAGCAATTACAATAGTGTTTAATCCCTATCAAGGGTAGGTGTGATCAAAATACCCCTCAAGGTGACATGAACTACTCTAGGGTGTTGATGACCCTCTTATTTACGTTGAGGAAGGAATTGGATGCTTTATCTCTCCTTTGGAACTGTTCCCTGCGGTCAAGAAACAACAAGAATGTCAAAAATATAGGTAGCCTCTCATGATGAGGCCCTTTTAGGTAAAATGTATAATGACACCATTAATATGCATAATCAAGAAATCATAAAGAAAGCTACTAAACTATGAAAATTGAATCAAGATTCATGTAATAGCATAAAGTAAAATAGCATCTACACTATGCATGGATCAAATATAGAAAATGAAACATAAACATGCATAAAGAAAATATTTTAGTCCTAATTAAAACATAAGAATAAAATATGAATCTAGCGTAGTTCTACGGATAGAAGTCTTCTAAAATGCTATTAAATCAACAAAATAGCTAATCTAACCTAACTAGCTAGACAAAAATGAAAAGAGTAAGGTGATCTGTCACCTATTGCAAACCGTAACTCTGGTGAGCGGTCTACACTATGAACCATGACTGATAGCCATGGTTTGACCTCTGATAAGTTTATCCTCAAAATAAGGGGTAGTGGGCTCAATCTCCTTGTCCAAATTGATGTTCAAGGGTCACCTTCATTGTCCTTAGATTGGTTTGGCGATCAATTCAATGTGAAGGACCTTTGTTTACCCAAATTTGTGTTTCTTGATCCTCCTAAGCACCTAGGGCATCCATAATGTAATTCATCATGAATGGTGGCAAAAGGATTGGGGATTAAGTGCAATATCTCTATCTCTTAGTATACTCATTTTGAGTGTAAAATTCTCCAGGGCTTCGCTACTCAAATCTCCAATGCTTGCTCTCCTTTTTATCCCCATTTGGAGGGGGTATTTATATCATGCCTCTAGGGCTAAGGGGTGGCTTCATGGAGAAGCCAAGATCAAGAAGGGTGGTGAGGACAATTTGGATAGAAGCCTCTAGAATATTTCATCCTTCAACTACCTTCTTCTAGATATTTTGGCCATTCCAACTGATTTGGCTTGGATGGAAGGTCTAACTGAACTTCAGTTAAGACCGTAGGTCACAATTATAGTCCAGAGTTTAGACCGTAGGTGTTAATCACTGTTTAAACTGGATACCATAGGTTTGGACTGTGGTTTAGACTACTTAAGCCAAAATGCCTAAATTGAGTGGTTAGAACCATTGCTCTATCTTGGAGTCTATCCAAGATCCTCCATATGGTCTTGTAGCATGTCCATATGAGTAGTCGCCCTCGACATGATGCATTTTAGGTGTCTACAGATGCCCCTTTTGAGATGCATTATGAGATTGAACAACGCTGAGCAAAAATATACATCCTAAAATGATGTCTAAGGTTCTATGATGATCATTAGTCAGATCAACATTAGATGCCCCAGGTCCAGTAAAAGGATGCACATCTTGGAATCATTGCTTCCAACTTGTGAAAGGCTTACATTTTGACAAGTCTGCCCTCGTCATCAGATGTTCAGATAGCATCAATGCCAAGTATGGGTATCTTTTGACCCATAAATATGAAGGATGAGTTACAAAACAATTATCATATTTGTTGTTTACCCCAAGCAAAGGGGGAAGCTTATGATAGCTGTTGACAATGATTCACAAGAACGAATGCAATTTTGACAAGATTAGGGGATCTACGATCTCAGGGATCTTCTGCTAACTTTGATTATGATTATGAAATTATGACTACCCCCTCAAGCGACGAGTTGATGAGGGTAATGAAAATATATGAAGTGACAAAATCACTTGACCATAATGAATGATCCTGAAAAAATTAAGATTCAAGCCTTTTAATGCCTTGGCTAGGCCTAGTTCAACTTATGATTGCAACTCTTAGTAGTATTAGCACATTTCTATCCCATGGAGTAGTCAGGCTACAATAGTCATCTTAAGGAATCAAAATGATACAAATGCAATTAGACTTGTGTTGAATCATATTTGTCGATGATTTGCTAAAAGATGTCATAAAATAAATGACAATTTTACCCCAAATTTCATTATGGTGATTTACTCATCTTGCTAGATTGCATGGATCGCAACTTGCTACAATTGCCACATGTATAGGATAAATCACTAAATACGAGGTGCATTTGGTTTTTAATTATTTGATTTTTTTGTTTTAATTTTGCATGTATTTGATTGGTCCTGGTGCTTTTAACATCACCAAATTTGCAATTTTAATCATTGATTTTGAATTTTTATTCGATGGAAGTAATTAATTTGCTCTTTTAGACCTTCCCACGGTGGGTTTTGAGTGCATTTAATGCTAGTTGCGGACCATAGGTATGGTCTACGGTTTACATTTCCAAATTTTTGGAATCACGGGTCAGACCTACGGGCAAAAAACCCTAGTTTCGGAACCGCAAGTGTCAGATGTGGTTCACCAAGACTAGGAAAACCTATAAATTGAATTCCCATTGGAAATTTTTTATTATTTTCTTGCAAGCATTAGCAATTTGAGAGCTTTGAGATTGAGAAAACTTGTCCTGATCCAAAATGCTACCACACTCTATTGTGATTACACTCCTCGACCTTGATGGTGGATCTTGATTAGCCATCTACTAGTCGGGGCCAGGGTGCGGGCAAGGTAACTCGAAACCGAGACCGTGCACTCAATACCAGTAAAATGAACCACATTAAGTAATGCGGATAATGAACCTCACTAAACTGTTGGTAATGAACCCCACTAGGCTAGGCTAGCTTTAGGAATTTAATTTTATGTTTTAATGGTCTAGGAGGGTACCCAAAATGGGTGTCGCTCCTAAACCACAACTAGTAGCTACGGTTTCCAATTGGCAAATTGGGGACCACAGGTTTCAACTGCGGTTCCCAATTGGCAAATTGGGGATCACAAGTTTTAGCTACGGTTCCAAATTTGCAAATTGGGGACCACAGGTTTCAACTACGGTTTGTTGTTGTTTCTTTTTTATGTCTTTTTTAGCATTGTTTTTAGCTCTAGTTAGCTATATTTTGTCTTAAATTATGCTTTTTATTCTAGATATTGACTTCTAGATCTTGAGAGCCAGATATTCTGAATACTCTCTATGAGGCTTTATCTCATGATGATCAGGATTGGTTTCGAGTTGTCGGGTTCGGATACGTCATGGATATGCCCACTATTAGGGTAGATCAATCCTACCTGACTGTGTTGGCCCGATGTTGGAATGTGCAGACCAACACATTTCGCCTACCTACAAGTGAAATGATTGTTACTTTAGAGGATGTCTACAGGATCTTTAGGATCCCTATTGATGGCGAGGCCATCGTCTCCTCTACCTCCAGGGTAAAGGAGGCTATCTTTGACGACCAGAGTGAGGATGCTCAAGACACGATTGACCATGGAGGAGTGCACAATGGTGAGTGGTACCATGAAAATGTCTTATCTACATGGGAAGCCCTCTTTATGCACCTCATAGTACAAATTATGCTTCCAGACTCCTCGGTCATGAGGATTCCCTGGAACCTCCTGTCCATCGCTTGGAGGGTGTTGTAGAGCTCTACAAAGGTGTCTCTACTTATAGCTTGGGGGAGCACCCTAATATGTTAGATATATAGAGAGTTGTACTAGATTACTAATTATAGTCGTAAGGGCCTCAACTGTAGTCTTTTGTTGTAGATCTGGGGGTGGCAGCACATCCAAATCGAGCATCCTACAAAACTTCTACTATAGATCACTGCTATTGCTAACGATCATTAGTTTTATGCCACTTGCTGGACTTGTGAGGAGGAGGGTACCCATTGTAGGATCCATGCTAGTGATATCCAGCACTATATCACTCAGTTCACAACACTTGCCCTAAACGATGTTTAGTGGCAGCCCTATATGGATTGCCCAGCATGGCCAGAGGAGGTCCAGTGGCTGAGATATGCACACTATGACAAATGGTTGATTGGTTGTAAGGCCAAGATTTGAGAGTACCATTTCTATTCTTAGGTCCTACGATATTTTGGGCTCATGTAGGATATTCTAGATATCCCCCTTAGGTACCGACGCTTGGTCACGGAGCATGATCTACAGCCTCTAGGAGATGCTATTGATGACTACTAGTTAACTGGAGTTGATACTGCTAGAACCACTCTAGAGTATGACGGATGGTGGTCCATGTTTATATGGTATGGCATAGGGCTTCTAGGCTGAGAGCCATATTAGGTAAAGGTAGAGGTGGATCTTGATGGGTGTAAGGTGCGCTAGCAGAAAGAGGGTAGTTGGGGTGCAACGACCACCATCGAGGAGGCTCCCAAGGTTAATATTGATGAGGAGGCTCTAGAGGAGGGTGAGGTCCCTCCCAATAGCATAGAGGATCAGCTCTTAGCTCAGGTGGCTGACTTGCAGAGTCAATTAGGACAATTCCACACATAATAGCTAGAGCAAGATACTACGATTGCCACTCTAGAGGTAAAGGTATCTGACAAGGATAGGTGCTTGACTAGGGCACAAGATTAGATATAGCATCTGACTACGCAAGCCATAAATGCAGAGGCCCTGGTTTAGATATTACAGACTACTCTAGAGTTAGCACAGGCACAACAAACTATAGTAGAGGTGAAGAGGGATCTCCTTTGGGTATCGATGGGGGCTATGCCACCTCCTTAGGCTATTATGGGGCCTTAGAAAACACCAAGTAAAGCAATTGTGTAGTATGGTCATGAGGACCAATGATATGCATGCAACCCAACTTGCTCGCATTGATCAGCTAGTTGGTTATATTGAGATGCACGGGTTATAGGTTCCTAAGGATCCTTTCTCTTTAGATTCTTAGTGGAATAGGTCTAGGACCTTGGGATAGTATATGGCAAGCTTAGGTCATAGGACTCATAGGACTGAGAGGACACACATGTACTCTAGCACACATGGGGCAACATTGCATGCTAGGCCTAGATATGCAGGGCAGACTTCTAGGGCTACCAGTTAGGGGACTAGCTTGCTACAGTTACCAATTTGTCATGTGCTAGGTGCCTTAGGATTTGGATGTAGATAGGACCCACAGTAGGACCCACCATGGGTGCTAGAGCAGATAGGAGAGCAGGCTCTAGAGCATAGTGCTGAGGGAGGTGATGAGAGCTCCAGTACAGGGGGAGCAGACTAGACCTGGGATCTGCTAGATGCAGAATATACTTTTGCTATGTTGTATTCATTTTGAGTATAAGGTCACGGACCTACACACTTTGTAGCCTATGGGCATTTTGATACTCCTCATATGTACTAATTTTGCACATATATATATATATATATATGACTTGGTATTTTTGGCTCATTATGTGTATCTGATGTTTAATTTTGATTTTATATTTATTTGATGCACATGGATGCAATGCTTATGTTGATACTATGTTTATATGATGCAAAGTATGGATAACATGCACTAGATAGCTATCTTATTGATGATGATGTTGATGATATGTAGTGATCTAGATGATTAGATGTGACATATATAATATATGCATGTGGATGCACTATTTATTTTGAACGCATATTTATTTTTTCTTTGTGGGCATGCGTTTATTTTTATGAAGTTATGGTATGCTATGCAATGTATGGTAATGCATTCTGTACATAATAATAATCTAATGGGAATGAACCTGTATGATTTAATCACTTAAAACATGAGGAATGAATGTAAATTGTGTATATCAATTTTAAAATACGACACCACAGAATGTATGACAATCATGCAAAATAATTGATAATTCTCATTACAAGAACTTAATCAATTAATCACCCATATATGAAATGCAGTGAAATAGATTGGTATAATGCTAATGAATGAATATGTCATGTATATTTCTTTGCTGCACTATATAGTCAGTGGTCGTCTAAATATTATTTCTGATATTCATGCGGTATCTATCCTATATGTTTGATTGTGCTTTGTAAAATGTATTCTGATGAATGAATGACTCATATTTTTGATGTCTAATGATATTTGGTGTTTTGTTGCTATTAGAGAATTTGAGGTTTTCCATAAGACTCCAACACCCTAAAATTGGCGCAGTTAAACCTTAGTAAAAGATTAAAATTTGAATTTTAACCCAAACCGCCCGTTAAACCGCCTGTTACCCGCTTTCCTCATTTTTCATGCCATTTTTAGGATTTGTTTTGACCGTTGGATGATATCGTCTAAGATCAGACGAAATCGTCCCAGATTTGACGAATTCATCTGGAACAGAACGTCCAGACGATTTCGTCCCAAAACCAAATTTTCATAATTAGCTTCTGTTTCAACAACTTCTCTAACTTGGGCAGAAAGCGTGTCTGCGTAGTTAGAGTCTCCCCCATTGGAGATCTCCCAAATTGGGATGATTTCCAACCTCCTAACCTCTCCCTAATCCTATATAAACTAGGATTTTCTCAGTTTATCCCCCTGAACCCCCTAGTTGATAGATTTATCTACAGAGTTAGCTCCTTGTGCATTAGAACATCCTCGTACTATTGTTTGTATTCGGTATTTCAAGTCTTCTTGCAGGAATCTTATTATTTTTCAGTCGGAGCAGGCTCGGATCATCTCTGACGATTCCAGACAATTTTGGATGATCCTATCGTAGATCGATGATGATCTCGTACGATTGGAGGTGATCTCGACTGTAGTCCAGATTGGGGGCAATCAGAGCCCAAATTTTGCATTTACTTATCTTTTCTCTTCATTTTCTTACGCATTAGCTTGGTTTATTTTATTTCTGCATCCTGGAGTTCACCTCATTTAGCATAGATATATGATAAAGTCAAAATAAATTGTCAAATTGATGCATTTCCTTTTAATTGCTATCTAGATCTACCATTTAGGCAAATTCATTGTTACTTCTATCATTTCCCCTTGCTTTTGCAATTGCATTTTTGGTATTTTGTATCTATTTTTGTGATTGCAGGTTTCTAATGAATTCGTCTAATGAATTCGTCAGATCTCAGATGATCCCATCTGATCTCAGATGGCCGACTGTGATCTGAGATGATTCTATGCAATATCAGATGATTATGTATGATTCGAGATGATTTGGACTGCTACAAACCATAGAATCTTCATTCAGACATCCGAAATCAGGTATATTCTATCTTATTTAGCACATTCTCTATGTTCAACATTTATTCATGTTTTTTGTATCCATAAAAAAATCAGCATCGGCATATAGATTAGCTTAGATTCATTTTGGCCAAACCTAGGAATTGAATGATTGAACATAAAATGAACACATCAAACCTGTCATCAACCTAGGCATGGAAACTGCCACTTAAAAGTTTCCTGGTGAACCCACCATCCATCGAAAATTCACCCTTATACCCCTCCCCCGAGAGGCGGGACCTTCAAAGGGCCTCTTAGTCCGAGGTATTGTCCCATCCTTCTCGCATCCCCCTTTCGGGCATGGATCCTATAGCCTGAAGGTAAGGATGCAAAAAATTTGGAGCGATACATTTTGGTGAACCCGACGTGAAAACTAAAAACCTTTTGAAAACAATCCAAAAAAAAAAATCAAAAACATAAATGCATTTAGAATCAAAGATTGCATATCATATTTAGATGGTAGATTATAATAAAAGACGAGCTGTCACCATTAATGTTGAGAATCAATTAGCAGCTATAGAGATTACTTCTTTGCTTAGAGTATCTCAAACATATAGAGTCCCACCTTTATGGGACGAGCTTAATAGGAGATTGAATCTCATTTCATCTAGATCAACCGAACTTAGGCAAATCAAGAGGTTTGTCCTAGATAGAATCCTGGATCCTGATCAAGTGACCTTGTATCATGAGCTTCAGAGAGCTTGCCATAGGTGGTTAGCAGATAAAAGAGCCCTTGTGTCTTCTGAATTGTACACCTTTGAGGAATACCTCGACAATGCAGTTGTAGTACATAAATTTCTATCTCGTATAGAGGATCAAGAGGTCGTTCTTACGGATAGAAAGAGATGGAATAGAGTTCCTAGAGCTGTGTTATATCGAGAGTATTGCCATGAGCTCTATTTTTACAAGTCGAGTCGAAGTAGATAACATCACCATAGCACACTTTGTTAAGTTCTTGAAAAACCATTTCCAATTTGAAGAGGAGCATTTCATGACTCCTGATGAACTTGATCCTATCAATGACATCTATAAACTATTTATAGAAAACTAAGCCATTCTTTTATTATTATTGTTTCTTGCGTTTAGTGTGTTGTTTGTTGTCTTTATAATCATAAAAACAAAACAAAAATAATAAAAATAAAAATAAAAACAAAACAAAATCATAGCAAAAACAAGAATCAAAACATTTTCTTTTAAGCATCATAGTAGGTATATAATTAAAATATATACCTCCCAAATCTGTTGCAAATATATTAATATATATTTGCTAAAATCTAAATTTGAACATAATGACTAGACTCAGGAATGGAAAACAGATTGAAGTAGAAGAAGATTGGTTAGGAAAAACCGTAAATAAACCAGATGTCCTTCCTGAAGACCCAATTCAGGAAGAAGGAACCCTAGACCAACAAGAAGAAGAGTTTGTTGATGCAAATGAACAAAGAGAAATTGTTAGAGAGGAAGGATCCTCATCTCCTAAAATGTCTCCGAAAGGAACGGTTACTTTTGAGAACATGGAACATTTCTGGAAGTTCCTCAATACCAATATTGGCACTCTTAATAGAGCAATCCATATGGACAAGGATCAAATTAGTGACACTCAAGCAACCCTAGAAGACATATATCACACATGCACTAATCCCTTGTCCTTCGTTGATCAAGAAAGTGATCAAGCTGGACCATCCAATTTGGATATGGCTGCTATAATTCAAAACATGCAACAACAACAGGTTACCCAACCATCTAGAGTACCTGTTACCAAGCCTAGAGTTATTCCCACACAAAAGAAACCATCATTCACTGCTCTATTTCGCCAAGTTATTGATCAACATACCTCAAATCAACAAAAGCCTAAAACAAAACCAAATATCAATTTCCAACAATCTGGGGTACAACATAATGCTACAACAAATCTTCTTCATAATACTCTTCCTACCAACCATTTGCATAACAACAATATAGCATCTAATCCTTACGTCACGCCATCCTACGCTCACAAATCCCATACTCATGTACCACCAAACCAATATGGTGGACAAACTGGTAATCTGGAAGCCATGGTGAAATAGTTAGTCTCCCGCATGGACCAGATAGATCCCTACCGTCCCTCGTACAATTATCGAGAGATGTGTAGTCAGCCTCTAGATCCTATAGTTGTAGCACAACCATATCCTAAACACTTTCCTATGCCTGTCCTACCAATATACAAAGGAACTGAAGATCCCATAGAGCATCTTCGTATGTTTAGGATAGCATGTCATGATATATCACATGATGACTTGTTATTACTAAAAATGTTCCCAAAAAGTTTAGGAGGGATGGCATTAGAATGGTATTATCAACTACCCACTCATTCTTTGAGAAATTTCAAAGAAACCGCCGAGTCTTTTGTGCATCAATTTAGTGCCTACATTGAAAGGCATGTAACCATTAAAGATTTGTACAACCTAAAACAAGACAAAGATGAATGTTTTGCTGATTTCCTAGCTCGATGGAGACAGTTGATAGGAAAATTGCACTTTGTGTTACCTTACCGAGAAATGTTGGATATTTTTATCAATAATTTACAAGAACAACTATCCTATGAGTTATCAACTGCTACCTTGACCACCTTCGATCAAGCTATAGATTTAGCTCGAAGAGTGGAAGATGCTCTCATTAGGAGAGGTCAGCTCAAAAAGAAAGATGATGAGAAAACATCCAGAAATCAATATAAAAATAAACAAGTTGTGGGTGATGGAGTCACTGATAGTAGAAATATCGCTACTATTAATGTTGCAAAAACAACAGAGAAATTTATACTGAAACCTCCTGATAAACCACCCCAAGAATTTACTAGGTTAAATCAACCTTTATCAACCATTCTCCTACAATTACTAGCACGAGGATTGATCCAATTACCAAATATCCGGGAACCTGATCCAACTATACCCGGATACAGAGCTGATTTACACTGTGATTTCCATAGAGGACCTGGACACGCTACCAACTCTTGTAAAATATTAAAACATAAAATACAAGACCTGATTGATAACAATGAGATGGAGGTGCAAGCCTTTCAACCTAAACAAAATCCTCCTAATAATGCTCAAAAGAACATTCCCCAAAATCAGAATCGAATGCCAATCAGTCATTGGACATATTTCAACATCCTTTACCAAAGCATGGTAAAGAGGTGGCTAATCAAATTGAGCATCATAATGTTCCCCCTCCTACCCGATATGTAGGAACTATTAGTGGACAATTACCTGTTCACGATCCGCAAATATTTGACACAACTTTATCCATGGTTACGGCCAGACCTCTACATAATATTCGGACACTTGATCTTAGTGATACCGAATATGAGACTAAAAGTGACATGGAAATCACCTCAAATCAATCGAATAGTTCTGAAGATGAATTAGATGTTGTTCAACCCATCACAAATTCTATGGTTCCGGAAGAACCATTTCCTAGAAGAGTCACTACTCGACCATCTTCTCACCAAATACTTTCTAATGAACAAGTCATAAACACTAGACCAAGACCTATTCATCATCCACAAAATAATATTGTAGGTACCATCGGAGTTGTTACTCGACAACAAGCTCAAAACTCTCAACAAGATCAAACTCAGAATGATGGATCAGCTCCATTTGTTTTGAAAAATCCCAATAAAGGGAATCATGCACCTAATGTTCAACCTAAACCTCCTTATAATATTAATGAACAATTATCAAATACTACAGCTAGAATTTCCCTTTTGGATCTTTTAAGGTCTTCTCCTACCCATAGGGATGAATTAATGCTCACATTAAGCCAAATGATGGTACCACAAAATATTCAACCTGAAGCCATGTCCAATACTATCATAACTCGAGAAGTCGATTGTATTGACTTTCGGGATAGAGATATACCGCAACATAGTCTACATAAGGATAACCCCTTATATATTACTGCCCTAATTGGAGATGTAGCAGTTAAACGAGTCTTGATTGATAATGGTTCATCTTTAAACATATGCACTTTTGACTTCTACCAAAGATTTGGGTTTAGAAGTGATGAAATGAAAAGAACTGATATGATTATAAAAGCATTCAATGACGAAACACAAGAAACATGTGGAGTTATTACTATTCCATTGCAAGTTGGTCCTAGAACCTTAGACATGATCGTGTTTATTGTGCATTGCCCTGCATCATACAATATACTTTTGGGTCACCCTTGGATCAATGCGATGCGAGCTGTTCCCTCAACTTTACATCAGTGTGTTAAATTCAAATTTAAAAATCAGTTGGTTACCATTCATGGTGATCCTAGACCCTTTGATATGTGTGCTTTGGCAGAACCTGTTGGAGTTCAATTTTGCCCTGCTCTGTCATCCACACATCCTAATTCTCATCATCCACCCAAACGTGTGAAACACACACTCATAACATCATCTCCTTTCTCCCCATCAACCACACCTCTACATATAGTTCAACCATCTTCCGAACAAACCACATTAGGACCTCAAAAAGATCCTAAACCCACAACCAATGCTTCTTGTTTTACTCCTATAACTTCCATACCTTTAGACCCATCCATCGACATCTCTACAATGTCTACGCCTATCAAAGGCATGTTTTCCGCATCCAAAAACATAGGAAATGATCCTTCTACCTCTTACGCTCTTATTGACGAGCTCTTACCCGATTTATCTAAAATTCTTGTATCAGAAAAAACAAATGTTGCTATGCAAGATTCCCATATTTTAAATAAATTGCCACCCTCTCCTCGTACCTTGGGCCTCCCACAACCTATGGGAAGTATCTACCAAGTCGGGAGTTGTGCTTTTATTTATAAGGGATATGACTGGGGAAGAATACCTAGAAACATCAAGACTCATTATGACGGGTATGCTCACTGTTATTTTGCTAATGAGTATGTTAAAGCTAAACCTATAATGCTTAGATTGGGCTATAAAGGGAAAGGTTTGGGACCTTCCCAAAATGGTATGAAAGAACCTTTTGAGGTAGAACCATGGCTTGCCCGATGTGGTGTGGGCCTATTTCCTAGTAAAGGTCAGCCCTTCCCATTTGAGGATGATGACCATCTTATATGTTACCAAGATTATTTGGATAAACGTGATGCTTTGCATTTAAGGGATAATCCGTTTACATGCAATATGCTATCCATAGCTTACCCTGAGATGATTGCTGAATCCGATGATGAGTTGGAAGGGGATATCTTCCATGATGTCTCCATTGAGGAATTGTTACATAACAGATTTTATTTCGATGGCTCTATACCTAGTATAGCCCAGCTTGAGGCCACGACTCCTCAAGATGAATTATCCAAGCTAACCTTGGAAGAATTACAAGAATTAGGTGTTTCACCCGCCCCATCTAATTTTGAGAGAGATCTACATATGGAAGTTGAAAACGTTATAAAAATCAACATTGGAACCGAAGATAACCCTCACATCATCAACATTGGATCAGAATTGAGTCAAGAAAAACAAGATGCATACATTGCATTTCTTAAAGAATATGAAGACGTTTTTGCTTGGACATATGAAGATATGCCAGGTTTAGACCCTTCTGTAGTTATGCATCACCTAGTAGTCCATCCGGATGCTAAACCTGTTAAACAAAAACTTAGAAAAATGCATCCTAAAGTGGCCTTACTAGTCAAAGGAGAATTAGAAAAACTCTTGAAGGTTATTTTTATACAAGCCATTGATTATGCTGAATGGATCTCAAATGTAGTTCCAATAACTAAGAAAGAAGCTACCAAAGTTAGGGTTTGCACAGACTTTAGAGATATTAATGTTGCATGCCCTAAAGATGATTTTCCTCTTCCCAACATGGATCAGATCATTGATTTTACTACTGGGAGCGGAATGATATCCCTAATGGATGGATTCTCTGGTTATAATCAGATCAGGATAGCTCTTGAAGATCAGGCTAAAATAACCTTTATTACCCCTTGGGGAACCTTTTGTTGGAAAGTGATGCCATTCGGTTTAAAGAATGCAGGTGCAACATATCAACGAGCCATGACTTATATCTTTCATGATATGATGCATGATATTCTACATGATTATGTAGATGATATTATAGCTCGTTCCATCAAAGAAGATGATCATTTAGATGACTTGAGAAAAGTATTTGATCGGTTAAGGGAATATCTTATCCGATTAAATCCAGCCAAATGTATATTCAGAGTTAAGTCCGATAAATTATTGGGGGTTATCATTTCTTTTCGTGGCATTGAAATTGACCCTCTCAAGATCATGGCTATCACTGATATGCCCGCACCCACAAATATATCTGAATTACGAAGTTTACAAGGTAAGCTTCAAGCTATTCGTCGCTTCATCGATAAGTTGGCAGACAAAACCGGACCCTTTCTTAAGCTTCTTAAGAAAGATGTCTCTTTTCATTGGGACGAAGAATGCCAGGAAGCATTTGAACTCCTTAAGCAATATCTCCTTAAACCACCGGTGCTTTCCCCACCTAGATCTGATCGTCCATTTATCTTGTACATTTTTGCTTCAGATTTTGCCTTAGGAGCTATGTTAGCTCAACTTGACGATGAGAAGAAAGAACGTGCTAATTATTACATTAGCAGAACCTTAATCAGTTATGAAACTCGCTACACAACATTAGAGAAACTATGTCTAGCAGTCGTATTTTCTACACAGAAACTATGCCATTATATGCTCAGTCAAAAAACGTATGTTATTGCTAAATTCGACCCTTTGCGATATCTCATGAGTCGACCGTACTTATCTGGTCGCACAACCAAGTGGGTTCTTGCGCTAAGCGAGTTTGAACTCACGTTTATAGGACAGAAGTCTGTTAAAGGTCAAATCATAGCAGATCAATTAGTTGCTGCACCCTTAGAGTCTACCCATCCCCTCATCATTGAGTTTCCTGATGAATGCCTTAAATTAGAGGCAGACCATCCTGAGCAATGGTCCCTATACTTTGACGGAGCCCGATGCATGAGTGGGGCTGGTGCAGGTATTATTTTAATATCTCCGTAGAAACATCTTATACCTCTGTCCTTCAAACTAACATTTGCTTGCACCAATAACACTACTGAATATGAAGCTCTCATCCTTGGATTACGAGCTGCCTTGGCACTAAAAATTAAAAATTTATTGGTTTTCGGTGATTCTCAACTTGTCATAAATCAAATCAATGATGTTTATCAGACCAGAGATGATAAATTACGCCCATATAAAGCATATGTCTTACAATTATTATCTTTATTTGATCAAGTTACCTTGGAAGCTATTCCTCGAACTAGCAATCGTGCGGCTGATGCTATGGCTGCAGATGCATCTCTTTTGCCCTTGGAGTTAGATGACGAATATGCTACCATCATTATTCATCGACTCCAGGAACCCGCTTCAAGCAAATCATGCTTAGAACCTTTGGATGTGTTTCTAATCAATGAAACTACTCCAGAACCATGGTACACTGATATATTTAATTTTCTTCAAAATGGGACCTTTCTTGAAGATTGTAATCGCAACCAGCATCGGTTATTACGTAGACGAGCAAGTCACTTCGTAATTATTGGTAATACCTTGTATAGGAGATCTTTTGAAGGCATCTTATTGAGATGTTTGAATCTAGAAGAATCTAGATCAGCTTTGAGTGAAGCCCATAATGGATCTTGTGGGGGGCATTTTAGTGGTAGCACCATTGCTAAGAAGCTCCTTAGGATAGGATATTTTTGGCCTACCATGGAAAATGATGCACATGATTATGTGCGACATTGCGACAAGTGCCAGAAACACGCTGACCTTGTCCATGCGCCTGCACAAGAACTCGCAGGCTATTTCATCTCCTTGGCCCTTTTCAAAATGGGGCTTAGACATCATTGGAAAAATCAACCTTGTGTCATCCGATGGACACAAATTCATCATAACCGCCACTGAGTATTTCATGAAGTGGGTTGAAGCTATGCCCTTAGCTTCTTGCACTGGAACCCAAGTTTCCAAGTTTATTTTTAACCAAATTATTTGTAGGTTCGACATTCCTGCAAATCTCATCTCAGATAATGGCACTTGTTTCAAAAATAAAGATGTCAAAAAATATGTCAAAAATATAAAATTCAACATCGTTGGTCCACTCCCTATTATCCTCAGGGTAATGGCCAAGCAGAAGCATCTAATAAAACATTAATTAAAATCCTCAAAATACTGGTCAATAAATCTGGTCGAGATTGGCACATCCAATTATATCCGGCTTTGTGGGCTTATCGAACTAGCGTTCGTACCCCCACAGGCACTTCACCTTTTGTTTTGGTTTATGGTGCTGAAGCCATTTTTCCCTTTGAATTAGAAGTTCCTTCTTTAGCTCTACTACTTCAAGATACTGAAGTAGGAGATGAATATCGTGCTGGCAGATTTAGTCAGCTGGAACTTCTAGATGAAAAGCGCATCAATGCTTTGGAGCATCTTCGTGCCTACCAAAACAAGCTTAAGAGAGCATACCTCAAGAAAGTTCATCCTCGATCCTTTGAGATCGACGACCTTGTCTTAAAAGAAAATAAAAAAAATACTAATGCAACTAAAGACCTTAAAGGTAAATTTGAGCCCAACTGGCTTGGACCATATGTCATCACTACTAAATTTGGATCGGGCGCATATCGATTAGCTACCTTAGATGGTAAAGATCTTAAAGAACCTATGAACATTATGCATCTTAAACGTTATTATGCATAACATTGGGTCATTTCATCATTTGTATATATTGTATTTTGTATATTGTTTCATTTTAGCCATTTATATCAAAATATTTTTCACCAAAAAATAGTAACAGTCTTTATTCTTTCTTTTCATCACTCAAAATCAAAATATAAAAACATCAAAATCTTCAAAAACATCTTTTATTTTCGTACTTGTCAATTCTTGAAGTATTGCAGTTATATTTTCAATTATTTTGGATAAATTAACATTTATTTGGAATCCCGCACTTTCACACTCACATGCATAAATGTCTTGATTTTATTTGATATGATTATTAATCTCTCATATATCAAAGTCCACAGTTGAATTAAATAAAGTTTTGAGCATAGAGAACTGATCTTGTTATTTACTTGAACCAAGTACATCTCTTCACATTAAAATGATTTCATTGCAAATTCAATATGATGCTACATAGTAGAAGTGGTTTCTTGAGCGAAAAGTTTCCCCTGCTATCCTATCATGCACATGGTCTAGAATCTTTGAGAATTGACAAAAGGACAAGCTCACCCCTACCCGAAATAAAAATCCCTTGCTCTACAGCCAATCCGAGCAAGTATCCCTAGTATAGGAAGCAAAAGAAAAAGTCAAAGCAAAAGAGAAAAAGAAAAATATTATTTTGTATCATCACAACAATATTTCAGCATTATCTCAATATCAAGCAAAAATACAAAAAAAAAAAAAAGAGAAAAGAGAGAAAAGCAAAAGCAAAAGCAACAAAATCCCTTCCCTACCCCTTGAAAAGAAAAGAAGGGTGAATGAGCTTGAATCCTTGGAATTCTCAATTATTCGAAAACTGTGAGGTAAGCCCCATAACAAGTGGTTTGTGCCCAACCCGCTTGGCCTTGGGTAATTCCTAGCGTGGTGATATGTCTGTCACATTAGCGACCTTCTTTTGTACAGACCTATGTCTGCTTATGGATTAGCTAGCTCTTGATAACCCGACTTACATAGTAGTCTGGTACGGTTACATGCATATAAATCATGGTCAAGGAACACTCATTTGGTTAAGTCAAAATTACTTGTATCAAATTTTCTTGCTCAAAATTGGTGAATGAACAATACAATTGCACACACATTTGTATTTGAGAGATTCTGTATCATTATGATAAAGCAAGATCGGTAATGAACTCACATTTGCACATGAGGGTTCCTTATAAATCTACATTTGTCTTTGAGATAATGTAAAATATTTTTGCAACTATTTTTTGGAATAATTTTATCTTCTTATTTCAGAACATCTGTTTAGTATAAAAACAATTATTGTTTTCAAAAATCACAAAAAGCTTTCAAACAACATATGACACACATATAATCAATAAAGTCATGTTCATATTATTATTTTCTGTTTATCAAAAACCAAAAAATCAATCATGCAATAAAACTAAAATATCAATTTCTTCTTCGGATTTCACGATGATGGTATAAGTCTATACCTATAATTCTATGCCTAGCGCAAACCATTGTTCTAATTTTATTTTCCATTCATTTTAAACAAATTCATAAAAACATATGACTTACATCATTATGTTACACAATTGAGCTTTAAAAATGAACGAACACTTATTCTATTTCATGTCATTATGTCAACATTCAATTTTGCAATGATGGTATAGTTCCTAGGGACTTATTCAAAAAATTTTATCACACTTAGGAATTTATGCCTAGCAAAAATCATATTTTCTTTAAATATGTCATACATAATATTTTTTATGAAAATCTGAAAACAAATCATCACCATCATCATTTCCATCATCACAACACAAAAGTCTTAAGACAGTCTCTTAAGCACCCTTTTACTTTTTAGCAATATTTCTATACTGGGACTAGCTTGACGACCTAGTGAGCGGTGACTCCATGAAATGGTCTATACCAGTGACAATGTCCTTTGAAATTATTGTTAGAAGTCCCTTTTATTTTCATCCAATCACACCACAAAAACAACCAATTTATGCACATCAGATTATTTCATTTACAATTTTATGCCATGACATAAAAATTATAATTATTTCCAATGACATAATTACATGAATCATCAATTAATCACAAAATTCAAAATTAAAGCATCATACAACATATACACAAGTCATATCATCAAAAAATATAATCTATATATCTCAATCAATTATGTACATCATCTGGATTGGTATGCCACAATCAATACCCTGGCATACTCAATCCCCTCAAAAAAAAAAAAAAATTCCCTTTACAACTAGCCTCGAGAAGCCCTCGAGCTCTCAGCCTCATCTCCTCCCCCACCTTGACGTGGAGGAGGTGGTCCCATAGAGGTCCGGGATGTGTCTCGGGTCCTCATCATCGATCGTGAGGATGTCCTCGATGATCCCATCATGATCGGCTCTACAATAGGGCTGGTAGTGGTACCCTCTGGTTCTCTGGAACCACGTGATAGTATAGCCCCTGGTAGAATGTGGTCTGAGCAATAGACCATGCTAGATCTTGAGTGCTCGCCCCTCCGCTCTGAGCCCTGAGCCATGTAGCCTCATCTTGTAGTGTCTGCACCTAAGCCCGAAGATGGGCAACCTCAGCCCGGAGAGCCATCGTCTCGCTGCTCTCCCCTACCTCGACACCCTTGCCCTTATCGGGCGATGATGGTCTCTCCCCCTGCTAAGAAGGGACTCCCCTCTCCCTCCTCCCTGTCTCTTGAGGTCTCTATGGAGCCTGACCCATCCTCTGGCATCTCTCCTATGGAGACCATCGCTGCTCTCTCCTCATGACCCCATGCTGCATCAATAGCAGCCTGGCATCGCCTCCCCATCCGTTGCACCATGACATGCACTGGACCCTATGCCCTCATCATCCGAGGAGGGTGGATGCCTACATACTAGGCATCATACCCATCTGTGACCCCAATGTCATCACCATCCACTGGTTGGATGGGGGCATCATCCACGTCCTGACTCTAGAATCATTGCATGTCTGGAGCCCCGCTCAATGTAGTACTATCTCGAATAGTCTGGGAGTACTCGTAATCCCTAAGAGAAGGGATCCCCTATTGTAGACCGAACTATCATAGAACCCGATCGTAGCGGTGGAGCTCTACCTCTCCCCACTCCATCCTCAGCCAGCAGACTCACTTGATGCGAGCCAGCTCCTGCCCATCCTCTGCCCACCCGGGGTGCTCTCGCCATGGCCTCCAGGTGATCTGGTCTAGGATGAGGTCATCCAACAACCTCCATGACATCGACAGATCTATCCACTACTGTGACCCCCTCTGTAACCACCAGTAGAAAACTCGGGGCCTCTCTCGGTCAACCCTTGTTAGTGGGAGCCCTATCGGCCTCCGCACCATGATGTGCTCCCAACACCAAACCTACAGTAGTGATGTCAAGACCAGACATCGGCCTCCCTTGTATACGACCCCATGTAGGATCCTATACAAGCGACATAGCACAAAACTGCCCCAAGAAAACCTGTAACCGTGGTCTCTCATGTCGTAGACCACATCTGAGAGGAGCCATGGTAGTCTGCACCCGCTCTGGTGGCACAACAGTAAGCCACCTACCACCCCTACCAAAACTCGAGTCAGCCTAGATGCCCCAGGCATCTACCTTAGAGACTCGATGTTCACTCTGCCCTTCTCCAGGGTGAAGCTCGGGTCCCTGATCAATCTCATCATCGCCTGGCCCTGATTGGCCATAGGCATCATCAACCGTCCTTGTATGGGGATCCTCATGATCCTCCATACGTCCTCTAGAGTGGGAGCCATCTCCCCTATCGGTAACCAAAAGTAGGATGACCCCGGATACCATCTCTCTGCTAGGGTTATCAGTAGCCCCATGTCTATCGGTACTTGTGGCATCTCTGCCACATGTCGTAAACCGACCTGAGCCAGTCGGTCATGCTCTGCCTGATCAAGCGTGGCTATGTCATCTCGCAGCCCGCCATATTTCCATTCTCGACTCTTTAGTAATCCCTTCTACAAAACAAACAATAAAACAATAAAATTCATTAATAAACCAATCATTAAAATAAAATTAAACACATTTTAATCAAGCTTAATTTCTTAAAAATGATGATATCATCCACCATTGGATGATATCGTCCCAAATTGGGCAAAATCATCCTTTGTAGGATGAAATCATCTACTATTTCGTAACTTGGGGATCGCCCCTTGTTGGACGGGATCGCCCCTAGATCGCCTATTTCGCCCTCCGACGAAATCAACGATCTAGGGACGATTTCGATGAAATAGGGACGATTTCGTCCCGACGTCGTCGACGGCCTAAAAATGGCCGCGATGCCCCAAAACAATCTAAATTTAAAACAAAAAATTGCACAAATTAAATTCAAACCTAATTTACTAGGATTAGATCCTTACCCGTAGCCCGCGTCGGACCTCTGTCGCTCTGTGCGCTGTCTCAACCATTTTTCTCTCTATAGAGCTCTAGAACAGTAGAAATGAATAGTAAAAATGAATTAGGGTTTTACCCTATTTTTCTTAATTTTATTCAAAACCAACAACATTTTTAATTTTGCTTTTCCATGTTTTTACCTCAAACGTTCGATTTGGGTAAAAACACGGAGGGGGCACCATAGTAAGCAGTCGTACGATTCGACCTAGAATCATCGTCTAAAAAATTGAGTAAATTTTTGCTTTCTCGTAAAACAGGAAAAACTCGTCTTTAACGCATTTTCTTCAAAAAATTCGCTAAAGAGGGGGCAAAATGTAGCACCCTAAAATTGGCGCAGTTAAACCTTAGTAAAAGATTAAAATTTGAATTTTAACCCAAACCGCTCGTTAAACCGCCTGTTACCCGCTTTCCTCATTTTTTGCACCATTTTTAGGATTTGTTTTGACCGTTGGATGATATCGTCGATGATCAGATGAAATCATCCCAGATCTGACGAATTCATCTGGAACAGAACGTCCAGACGATTTCATCCCAAAACCAAATTTTCATAATTAGCTTCTGTTTCAACAGCTTCTCTAACTTGGGCAGAAAGCGTGTCTGCGTAGTTAGAGTCTCCCCCGTTGGAGATCTCCCAAATTGGGATGATTTCCAACCTCCTAACCTCTCCCTAATCCTATATAAACTAGGATTTTCTCAGTTTATCCCCCTGAACCCCCTAGTTGACAGATTTATCTGCAGAGTTAGCTCCTTGTGCATTAGAACATCCTCGTACTATTGTTTGTATTCGGTATTTCAAGTCTTCTTGCAGGAATCTTATTATTTTTCAGTCGGAGCAGGCTCGGATCGTCTCTGACGATTCCAGACAATTTCGGATGATCCTATCATAGATCGACGATGATCTCGTACGATTGGAGGCGATCTCGACTGCAGTCCAGATTGGGGGCAATCAGAGCCCAAAGTTTGCATTTACTTATCTTTTCTCTTCATTTTCTTACGCATTAGCTTGGTTTATTTTATTTCTGCATCCTGGAGTTCACCTCATTTAGCATAGATATATGATAAAGTCAAAATAAATTGTCAAATTGATGCATTTCCTTTTAATTGCTATCTAGATCTACCATTTAGGCAAATTCATTGTTACTTCTATCATTTCCCCTTGCTTTTGCAGTTGCATTTTTGGTATTTTGTATCTGTTTTTGTGATTGCAGGTTTCTGACGAATTCGTCTGATGAATTCATCAGATCTCAGATGATCCCGTCTGATCTCAGACGACCGACTGTGATCTGAGATGATTCTGTGCAATATCAGATGATTATGTATGATTCGAGATGATTTGGACTGCTACAAACCGTAGAATCTTCATTCAGACATCCGAAATCAGGTATATTCTATCTTATTTAGCGCATTCTCTGTGTTCAACATTTATTCATGTTTTTTGTATCCATAAAAAATCAGCATCGGCATATAGATTAGCTTAGATTCATTTTGGCCAAACCTAGGAATTGAATGATTGAACATAAAATGAACACATCAAACCTGTCATCAACCTAGGCGTGGAAACTGCCACTTAAAAGTTTCCTGGTGAACCCACCATCCGTCAAAAATTCACCCTTATACCCCTCCCCCGAGAGGCGGGACCTTCAAAGGGCCTCTCAGTCCGAGGTATTGTCCCATCCTTCTCGCATCCCCCTTCCGGGCACGGATCCTATAGCTTGAAGGTAAGGATGCAAAAAATTTGGAGCGATACACACCCTAGTAGACTTCTCCAAAAATCACATACTAATTTTACAAGGTATTTATTGGACAAGGATTTTGTCGTGATAGACCCAACTATTCATTATCCCTGTGTGCATGTGAGTATTTTTAGATAGACCATAAGCATACCCCATATATTAGTCGAGAATCTTTCAACCCATATGTGAGATAGGGTTCCTCATACGATCGTACCATCCTTGTTTCAACTTTGATTAGAATTATACAACTAGACAATCCTAGGTACCTAGAGCTAGCTCATATTGCAAATTAATTAGAGCTAACCCTCCAAATGTATGCGGAACTCTTTCAACCCATTACTACATTTGGGGATCACCCAATAGAACTACCCCTATGATTGTAGGTGGGACTCTTCCAACCCATTACTGCAATTAGGGATAACTCCATGGCTTTCAAAAGGTGGACAATCCAAGGATTCAAGTTCTCACCCTTCTTACTTGCTCATATGTAGTGATAAAAATCATTGTTAGTCCATGTGTTATCGTTTTATTTGAGCAAGGTATTTTTATAGTGCTTTTGATTTACTATGTCACTTTACATTTGATTTGAACTTTGTATTTTGAAATTTGCACTTTGTTACTTGGGATTTAAACTTTGCAACTTTGGAATTTATAGGGGAAATTCTTATCCTTTTGCCAAAGTTCACCTTTCTAAACTGAATATTTGTAAGATAAGCAGGTTGTGAAACCCATCTCTCTAGATACCTAAGACTACTTTCGCAACTTTCATCATCTCTTGTCTTAGTAGGATTTTATATTGTTTTGCTTAGTGATGGGATTCTGATATGTTGAAGCACTCTCCCAACTAATGACCTTGTCTATAATAGCAAAGCAATATTTCTACAATATCTGAAGAACCCACTAGGTATTTTTAAATGACTTGAAAACTTAATATACATACATAATTCTTCGCAACAGGTATCGTGTATTAAAGCAATGAATTATGATAAATGCAAGGGTGCATGATTGAAACACAAACGTGTGACCGTTTTTAAGATTTTGATAGACATATTACACTCTACTGTGAAATGCAACGGATGAAAAATACCTAAATGCAATATGATGATGTGAATGCATGTATGAAAATGCAAACTGCAAAAGCAAATATTTTTTTATTTTATGCTTTACCAATTTTTTTTGGGAATTTTATATATTTTCAAATTTTTATGAATTTTTGAGCTTTCAAATTTGACCAAACAACGAGTATATATGTATTTGGAGCTTTTTGGGGTTGACCAAGCAATTTTTAAAAATCCTTGGAGCTTTTTAGATTGACCAAATGTCTTAAAGATGCCTTTGGAACCTTTTAGTTGACCAAACTCTCAACAAGAGGACATGGAGCCTTTTAGGATGACCGAGAAGCTATAGGAACTCTCAGAACCTTTGGGTTGACCAAGTGATTTTTAGAAATCCTTGGTGCCTTTTGACTGACCAAAGGGCTTACAGATGCCTTTGGAGTTTTTTTTGACATGACCAAATCACTCGAATGAGAGCTTGGAGCCTTTTGGGATGACCGAGTAATTATAGGAACTCTTGGAATCTTTGGGTTGACAAAGCGATTTTTAGAAATTCTTGGTGTATTTTTGGGATGACCAAGTGGCTTTAAGCAACCCTCGGAGCCTTTGGGTTGACCAAGAAATTTTTAGAAATCCTTGGTGCCTTTTTGGGATGACCGAGTGGCTTTAAGCAACCCTTAGAGCCTTTGGGTTGACCAAGTGATTTTTAGAAATCCTTGGTGCATTTTTGGGATGACCGAGTGGCTTTAAGCAACCCTCGGAGCCTTTGGGTTGACCAAGCAATTTTTAGAAATCCTTGGTGCCTTTTTGGGATGACCAAGTGGCTTTAAGCAACCCTCGAAGCCTTTGGGTTGACCAAGCGATTTTTAGAAATCCTTGATGCCTTTTTGACTGACCAAAGGGCTTACATATGCCTTTGGAAATTTTATTTTTCTACACTCTCTAAGCATAGAATGCCTTAATATGGATGACGTTGATAGGTTCAGGCTTTTCAACACCCCCTATCGACATCAAGTGATAGGTACCCAGACCAATATTTTTAGATATGATATAGGGTCCTAGCAAATTAGCTGTAAATTTATCTCGCATATCAGGTGGCAAATTTGAGTTCTGTTGGTTTTATTTCAACACAAGATCCCCAACCTCAAAGTCTCTCTGGTGGATTTTAATATTTTAAGCTCATTTGAGTCACTCTTGATAAACCTAAATATGCTCAAGGGCATTCACGTAATGTTCATCGAGCAGCATCAGTTGATCTAGGCGAGCATGTCACGCGGTGTCATCATTGATGAACTCTTTCAATGTGATGCGCAGCATTGGAATTTCCAACTCTAATGGCATAATGGCCTCAGCACCATATACTAGTGAAAATGGAGTTGCCCTAGTGGGAGTTCGAATGCTAGTCCTATAAGCCCATAATGCAAGGGGTGACTATATATGCCAATCCTTGTGGTGTTCTTGCACTGTCTTTTTCAATATGGCTACCACAGTCTTGTTTGAGGCCTCAGCTTGCCCATTTGCCTGTGGATAATATGGAGATGCAAAACTATGTTTGATGTTGTACTTAGATGTTAAAGCTCGCATAGTTTTGTTCTTAAAATAAGTTTCATTATTCAAAACCATTTTATATGGTACCCAGAAATGACTTATGATGTGCTCCATTATAAACTCTGCTATGCGAGCTCCAATGGTCGTTGTTAAGGGAATGAATTCCACCCACTTTGTAAAATACTCAATAGCCATAATAATGAATGTATGTCAGCCTGATGATAGAGGAAAGATCTTGTGGATTAGATCAAACCCCCACTGAGCAAATGGCCAAGCTACTTGGATGGGCTATAAGTCCTATGATGGCAGGTGCATAAGATTAGCATGATGCTAACATTTGATGCATTTCCTAACATATACATTGCAATCCTTCTCCATAGTGGGCCAATAATAACCCATTTGAAGGATGCACTTGACGATGGCCATGCCTCTGAAATGGCCACTGCACATACCATCATGAGCTTCTAAAATTTCCCAAGATGACTCTTGGGGCTCAATACAATGAAGGAGAACTCCATCGTAACTTTGATGGTACAAAATGTCTCCTATCAAGACATATTTAGTCACTTTTTGTTTAAATGTGCGTCTTGTGGCACACAACAGTCCCTCCAGGACAAAACCAAGTCTTAGGAAGTCTTGAATCTGTGACATCCAATTCTGATGAGCCTCAGCTTCGACCACTATGACAACCTGTACCCCTACGTATTTACTTTTTCAAATGTAGACTGGAAAACAACCTGGTGGTGAATGGTGGTGCAACTCCCCGTAAGACCCTAGGAGGTTAAATACCCCCAGGGTACTTTCTTGAGAAAGTATTTAGCTTTGTAGAACCAATCAACTTTTGGTTCCATACTAATCATGTTGATTGATTTTCTGTTATCAAAGGTTGCACGCAAGATGTGAGAGTGTCTTGACATGGATGGTAGTGAAGTCGACAGACATATTTGTAGGGATTAAGGATCCCAAATAAGCCATGGTGTCTGCAAACCTATTTTATGAATGAGAGATTTCCTCGATGTCGTACCATTCTAGTTTAGCCAGATATGTGGCAACAAGATCTTTGTAGGCTTTCAGTACCAGACATCAACACTAAAATAGTCCCTTCACTTGGTTAATTATGAGCAGGGAATCACAAAATATTTTTAATCTCTTGATATTCATGGCAATGGCTATATGGAGACCCAAAAGTAGGGCTTCATATTCAAAATTATTGTTGGTGCATAGGAAGTCTAGTTTGAACGACAAGGGCATTGGAGATCCTTATGGCATGAAAAACACCATCCCTGCACCAGTTCCTTGCTTGTATTTCAAACCATCAAAGAACAGAGTCATATCAACATTGTTCTTTGGTTCTTCAGGTTCAAGAGCTTTGAATACTACAAAAACAACATCATCTAGAAGCTCAATTGTCAAAGGCCTACTATTGGATAGTGGTGCCTCAGCTAACTGATCTGCTATGACCTGTCCCTTAATGGACTTTTGGCTTATGAATTCCAGATCAAATTCTATCAATAGCATGATCCAATTTGCAGTACGTGTATTATGATATGTCTTGCTCATCATATACTACAAATGATTTTGTTTTGATATCACATATGTCGTGTGACTTAACATGTAGTGTCATAATTTATTGGTGGCAAACACTACTGCTAAACATAGTTTTTCCATATATACATATCCTAGCTCGTAACTCACCAAGGTTTAGCTAATGTAATATATGGCTTGCTCTTTGCTTAGTACATTCTTTTGGGCCAACATGGTCCCTAACGTAAAGTTTGTTGCTGATATATAGCATAAAAGGCTCTTCTGGCCTTGGTGGAACTAACACTAGTGGCATTGCCAGGTATTGCTTTATCTTAATGAAGGCTGCCTTGTAGTCCTCATCCCAGTTGAATGGGACACCCTTATGTAGCACTCGATTCATGGATCAACATTTATCCGATAGTTGGGCGATAAATAACTTTATTGAGGCTATCTTGCCTTAAAGGCTCCTTAATTCCTTAATATTGGTGGGAGGATGCATTTCCAAAATGGCCTTGACCTTTTCTGGGTCTACTTCGATGCCTATCTTGGAGACAATGAACCCTAGCTGTTATAGTCACAATGACACTGGGAGGGGGGGTGAATCAGTGTGTTCTTTAAAAACTTAAAAGCAATTTAGACTTTTAAATAAACAGCAGCAGATTAAAACAGAAATAATAAAAGTACTAAGAGCATCACACATAACACGACATTTTAATGAGGTTCACCGATGTGGCTACTCCTCAAAAAGGACTGCTTGGACTACCATCCAAATCCAGTCAAATGCAAAGCTCCAACTTTACATAATCATTCACCAGCACCAACTGGTAAGAGGCACCAACCCCTAAGTTTTATCTGCTACAATAGAATGGAGCACCAACTCCAATTTTTCCAGCACCAACTGGAAAGAGGCACCAACCCCTTTTTCAAGCTACAACTTGAAGATAATAATAAAAATTGCAGAATGTAAACTTTCACCTCAATTATCATGATCTGCTATTTTTCTGTGATCTGCTGCTTGTCGGCATTCGACTGCTGCTGTGAAAAATGATTCGCACTTTTTCAACCACTCCTCTATATCTCTCCGTGTTCTCTGCTGCAACTTCATAGAAATATCACTTCTACAGCCAGCACACTGTCATTTCACACTCGAAACACGACTTCTGCATACCGCGTTCTTATTTTCTCTTCGCACCACTCACACTGCTGCACCCGAACTTCATACACATACATCACATCACGCTGCCCCGTTTAAACTCGAAGAACCCGTGCTTTTATAGAAGAAATTTTAGAGGCAAACCCTAGAAGAACGTTGACTGAGAAACCCTAGAATTTTTTAGCTGCCAAACCCTAAAATCCGTCGGCCCAGATTTAACTTTGTCGGCCTCAAACTCTTCTCCACCTTCGTTACCTTCCTGTAGCTTATTGCCATGAAATAGTAACACGTCGGCCCTTTTTAATTTAATTTAATATTCTAATTTAAATTTTTAATAAAATAAAAATTTAAACTAAATATTTAAAATTAAATATCTTCAACACCGGGGCATCTTTTTCAACAAAACGAAGAGCCAACTTGGGTTTTAAGAAAAACCCATTTCAAGTCTGTTATCCACTACATCCTTGGATCTGACTGCCTGTGTTGACAACAATGACAATCCTTCTTGCTCAACAATCTCCCCCTTTGGAATTGTTGGCAACACCTATATACATTTTTGTAACTCTTCTCCCCCTTTGTCAATAATACCAAAGGGCTACTGCAGACTCTCCCTGTGTCCATCCTCAATCTTCTCAAGCACAGTTTGACTCCCCCTGAGTCCATCCTCACACTTCTCAAGCACAATTTGAGTCCCCCTGAGTCCATCCTCAAACACTCAAGTGCTCCCCCTGAGAAGGTGATCCCTGTAGCTAGTCACTTCTTAGGAAGTTTGACTACCCCTAATTTGCTTCGTAGATACTCAAATACTTCCTTGGGCAAAGGTTTTGTAAAAATGTCTGCTACCTGTTCTGTAGTTGGGACATAGTCCAATCTGACTTCTCCTTCTGCAACTTTGTATTTCAAGAAATGATACCTTATAGCAATATGCTTTGTCCGTGAGTGCATTATTGGATTCTTAGAAATGTTGATTGCACTGGTGTTGTCACACTTTATTGATATTGGTTCATTAAAATTAATACCAAGATCTTTCAAGGTCTGTTTCATCCACAAAACTTGTGTGCAACATGTTGCTGCTACAATATACTCTGCCTCGACTATAGATAAAGACACTGACTCTTGCTTCTTACTGTGCCATGCAACCAATCTGTCCCCCAAATAGAATGCTCCTCCATTGGTACTCTTCCTGTCATCAACACATCCAGCCCAATCTGAATCTGAATATGATATAAGAGTGAAATCTTTGCCTCTTGGATACCATAATCGATACTCCATGGTGCCTTTGAGATACCAAAAAATCCTTTTAACTACTGTTACATGAGTCTCTTTGGGACTGGCCTGAAATCTGGCTACCATGCACACTGCCTGCAAAATATCAGGTCTGGTTGCAGTTAAATATAGTAAGCTTCGTATCATTGATCTATACATGGTTTGATCTACAAGTGGATATTTGTCTTCTTTACTTAACTTATAGCCTATTGTCATGGGAGTACTGACTGGCTTACTATCCTCCATAGTGAACTTCTTTAACATATCTTTCACATATTTGATTTGGGAAATGAATATACCTTTCTCTTTCTGATTAACCTGTAGTCCCAAAAAATAAGACAGTTCACCAATCATTGACATTTCAAATTCATTATGCATCTTGTTTGCTAGGTCTTTACAAGATTCATCTTTGTTGCTACCAAATATGATGTCATCCACATAGACAACAAGAACAATGAGATGCCCATCTTCTATTTTCACATACAGATTGTTGTCCACTAAACCTTTCTTGAATCCCTGTTGAGAGAGATAATTATCTAGCCTAGCACACCATGCCTGTGGTGCTTGTTTTAATCCATACAGTGCCTTCTTTAATCTGTAGACAAGTTTAGGATCTTCACTGATTTGAAAGCCATCTGCTTGTTCAATATAGAATTCTTCTTCAAGTTTCCCATTTAAAAATGCAGATTTAACATCCATCTGATAAACTACGAAGTTCTTGTAAACTGCTAGTGCCAAAAACATCCTAATAGCTTCTAATATAGCTACTGGTGCGAAAGTCTCTTCAAAGTCAATCCCTTCGACCTGTGCATAGCCTTTGCAAACCAGTCTTGATTTATTTCTAATGACCTGACCGTTTTCATTTAACTTGTTGCAAAATATCCATTTAGTGTCGATTACATTCTTGTTTGCAGGTCTAGGTACTAACTCCCAAGTTCTGTTCTTTTTAATCTGATCTAACTCTTCATTTATTGCCTTCATCCAGCTGTCATCTTTGCTTGCTTCATCTATGTTTTTGGGCTCAATGCTAGATAAAAGAGAGTAATTACTTATTACTTTCTTTCTTGTTTGAATGCCAGCTGTGGGATATCCAATTATTTGGTTTCTAGGATGATTTTTCTGCCAATTGCCCATTTTGAATTTTCTGTTTTCCTGTACCTCTGAGCCATCCGATAAGTTATCTGCATCAGTCGTATCTGTATTTTCTGTGTCATGTACTTCATCTCCTTCAATGACTTCTTCGTAGATTGGATAGTTTTCTTGAAAATTAACTATTTGTTTCCTCCCTTCATCGAATTTAACGTCTGCACTGTCCACAATTTTCTTGAGTCTCTTGTTGTACCATTTGTAAGCTTTGCTGTGTGGAGAATAACCAACAAACACACCTTCATCTGCTCTGTCTTCAAACTTTCCAATATTGTCATCTATTTTTCTGATGTAGCACTTGCAGCCAAATACTTTGAGATGTTTTGTTGTTGCTTTCCTACCAAACCACAACTCATACAGAGTTTTGCATTCATGAGTTCTTAACATATACCTGTTATGAATGTATACTGCTGTGTGAACTGCTTCTTTCCAGAATCTATCTGCTATTTTGCTTTACGCTGGCATGGTGCGTGCCATTTCCTGAATTGTTCTATTTTTCCTCTCTGCTACACCATTCTGCTGAGGAGTTCTGGCTGTTGAATATTGTCTCCTGATGCCATATTTTTCATAGTATTCTAAAAATTCATTCGAAATAAATTCTCCTCCTCTGTCTGACCGCAAGCATTTAATCCTTTTCCCTGTTTCATTCTCTACCAGCTGTCTGAAAGTTTTGAACATTTCAAAGGCTTCTGATTTATCTTTTAAGAAGAATATCCAAGTCATTCTGGAAAAATCATCAATGCACAACATAAAGTACTTGTCGCCGTTTATGCTTTGAGTCCTCATGGGTCCGCATAAGTCTGTGTGAATAAGTTCCAAAGGCCTGCTAGTGTGATGTTCTTTTGTTTTAAATGAAACTCTGGTCTGTTTACCCTTCTGACATGAAGCACACATACTATTTGTAGGTTTTTTAATGATTGGAATATCTCTCACTGCTTGTTTAGCGCTAACTCTTACCAGATTATCAAAACTTATGTGTCCAAGCCTCTTATGCCACAACCAGTTCTCTTCTTCTTGTCCCATGAAACACATACCTTCTAAAAATTTGGATAGTGTGTACAGATTTCCAGACGTCCTTGAGTCGGTTGCTATTAATTTTCCGTTCTTTGTTTTTCTGACTTCACAACCCTGCTTCTTGAACACCACTTCATGTCCTTTGTCACATATCTGACTCACACTTAACAGGTTATGTTTCAGACCATCCACATATAGAACTTCTTCTGACTTGATTTTCCCTTCATTTATTTTGATCGATCCTTTACCTATTATTTTGGCTCCATCATTATTGCCGAACTTCACAGAACCACCCTCATATTTCTGAAGATTTTCAAATTTCTGTCTATCACCTGTCATATGACTTGAGCAGCCACTATCAAGAATCCACGATACATATTTATTCTGAGCTCTAAAAGCAGTCTGCACTATTAAGGATTCTTGTTCTTTCCTGAGCTGTTTCTTTTGTTTCCACTCTGTCTTAACTATGTTGTTGGGTTCTAGCTGAGATTTTCCCTTTTCAGAATTTTGTATATATCCTTCAGAAGAACTACTATTGTGTTTTGCCTTATATGTTTGAGTTCTTCTTTTCTGAGGTTGAAATGAAACAGACATACTACGGAAATTTCTGGCAATATGCCCAAAGTTGTGACACTTAAAGCACTCTACTGCATAATTCATTAAAGGAGCAAACACATTTCTACTAGTGAAACTTCTTGGACCTATATTGTATTTGCAGTCAGCAATTTTATGCCCATAATTATTACATTTAAAACAAAAACCATAGAAATAATGAGTAAACCTGAAAGATGGTCTTGGCCAGGTTGTTGCTGGAGCCTTGGATCTTCTATTATTTTGATGTGTGACCTTAGTAAAGCCATCATTGTCAGCTATCATTTCAGGTCTGGCATTATATCTTTCTTTTGCCTGATTCATTTTACTTTCCACAACCTGTTTCTTGTCTTTGTTCTTTTCACTTTCAACATTGCTTGTTTTTGGTTCAGTTGATGATTCTCCTTTAGTAAAGCCGAGACCAAATTTGATGCCTGTGGATCTTTGATCGCTCAGAATTTTGTCCAGTTTCATCGAGTTTTCTTCACATTTTAGATGACAGTTGATTTTTTGATCCAGCTCTTGTATTTGCATTCGGAGACTCACATTTTCTTCTTCCAATTTGCAGTAGTGGTCTATCTTCATAGAAACCTGTATTTCCAGATCTTCAGACATTTTCTTGTATTCTTCGATCTGTGTTTTTAAAGCGGCAATAATGTTGTTTGCATCCTTAAGTTTCCTTGTCAGTTTTTCATTCTTCTTTTTCTTCGATTCCCATTCCGTAAGAGCAGACACTAGCTCACCTCTAAATCAACTTCAACCTCAACTTCTTCAACTTCAGAGTTCATCCCCTCTATGTTCTCTGATTTGTCTATTTCAAACGTCATAAAAAGAGCCTCACCTGTTCCTTCTTCAGAGTCTTCACTGAAACTGTCCTCTGAAGATTCTACATTTTGGGAGATAAAGCTTTTCTTATTAAACTTACCTTTTCTAAAATTTGATTTCTTCCTCCATTCTCCTCTTTCTTGATGTTGAGTTTCTTCACCTTTGTTTTTGTCATTGAAAGGACATTTGGTATCAAAGTGTCCAATGCCTCCACATCTGAAACATTTAAGAGGTAGCATTCCTTTGTATTTTCCTTTTCCTTTCTTCATCTTTCTTACAAAATTTGCTTCCATTATATCTGAATCATTTTCTTCTTCAGCTTCATGTTTTGGGCTTTTGCCTTTTTGAGCTTTGAAGGCTGCTTCTCTATCCGTGGGATTAGACTTTCCTATTCTCATTTCAAAAGCAGTCAAGGACCCATGAATCTCATCCATACTAAAATGATTTAAGTCTTTGTCTTCTTCTATGGCAGAGACTTTAGAATCAAATCTAGGAGGAAGTGATCTCAATACCTTTTTCATAATAGCAGCATCGGTTAATTCTTCGCCAAGACCTCTGATTGAATTTTTGATCCCATTGACTCTTTGCATGAAAGTATCTATGTTCTCATCATTGTCCATCTTTAAAGATTCATATTGAGCTCGGTGTGCTTGAAGTTTAGCCTCCTTGATCCTGTCATCTCCTTCATGAATTTTCTCTAGTTTATCCCAGATCTCTTTTGCTGATTCACAACTTATGACTTTGACTAGCTCACTGTCAATTAGTCCACACATAATAGCATTTCTTGCTTTTGAATCATATTCAAATGCCTTTTTACCTATAGTGTCTATTGGAGCGGTGGTAGGAGCTTTGTAACCATTGACTACCGCACCCCAGATGTCAAAGCCCAATGCACTGAGATAAGTCTGCATTCTAATTTTCTAGAACGCATAGTTTGTCCCATCAAACATTGGTGCTTTGTTCGAAGAGAATCCTTCACCACTTGCCATTGTGTAAATTCCAAGATCACCTTAGCTGTTTAAGCCTCTTCAGGTACTTGGCTCTGATACCAATTGTTATAGTCACAATGACATTGAGAGGGGGGTGAATCAGTGTGTTATTTAAAAACTTAAAAGCAATTTAGACTTTTAAATAAACAGTAGTAGATTAAAACATAAATAATAAAAGTACTAAGAGCATCACACATAACACGGCATTTTAACGAGGTTCACCGATGTGGCTACTCCTCAAAAAGGATCTGCTTGGACTACCATCCAAATCCAGTCAAATGCAAAGCTCCAACTTTACATAATCATTCACCAGCACCAACTGGTAAGAGGCACCAACCCCTAAGTTTTATCTGCTACAACAGAATGGAGCACCAACTCCAATTTTTCCAGCACCAACTGGAAAGAGGCACCAACCCCTTTTTCAAGCTACAACTTGAAGATAATAATAAAAATTGTAGAATGTAAACTTTCACCTCAATTATCATGATCTGCTATTTTTCTGCGATCTCTTGCTTGTCGGCATTCGACTGCTGCTGTGAAAAATGATTCACACTTTTTCAACCACTCCTCTATATCTCTCCACGTTCTCTGCTGCAACTTCATAGAAATATCACTTCTACAGCCAGCACACTGTCATTTCACACTCGAAACACGACTTCTACATATCGCGTTCTTATCTTCTCTTCGCACCACTCACACTGCTGCACCCGAACTTCATACACATATATCACATCACGCTACCCCGTTTAAACTCGAAGAACCCTTACTTTTATAGAAGAAATTTTAGAGGCAAACCCTAGAAGAACGTTGACTGAGAAACCCTAGAATTTTTCAGCTGCCAAACCCTAAAATCCGTCGGCCCAGATTTAACTTTGTCGGCCTCAAACTCTTCTCCACCTTCGTTACCTTCCCGTAGCTTATTGCCGCGAAATAGTAACACGTCGGCCCTTTTTAATTTAATTTAATATTCTAATTTAAATTTTTAATAAAATAAAAATTTAAACTAAATATTGAAAATTAAATATCTTCAACACCGGGGCATCTTTTTCAACAAAACGAAGAGCCAACTTGGGTTTTAAGAAAAACCCATTTCAAATATGTTATCCACTGCATCCTTGGATCTGACTTCCTGTGTTGACAACAATGACAATCCTTCTTGCTCAACACTAGCAATTTTCTAGAAGTTATGCCAAATACATACTTCTTAGGATTCATCTTGACATTGTGCTCTATCAGGTGATCGAATACTTTTCTCAAGACCTTCGCATGCTCTTCTTGTAGCAATGACTTGTATAGAAAATCATCGATATAATATTCAAAAATTTTGTGCATATAGTCATGAAAAATGTATGTCATGGTCCACTGGTATGTAGCACCAGCATTTTTGAGACCAAATGGCATAACTTTGTAGTAAAATGTTTCCCATGGCGTTATAAATGCATTTTTGTCCTGGTCTTCAGGATTAATACAAATTTAATTATAACCAAAAAAACCATCCATTAAGGAGAGCATTTCGTGACCGGTAGTAGAGTCTACTAGAGCATCGACATTGGGCAATGAAAATGAATCTTTGGGTGTTGCATTGTTGAGATCTCTAAAATTGGTATAAATACGTATCCTTCCATCTGGTTTTCCTACAGGCACCATATTGGATACCCATTATGGATAGTCAATGGAAATGACAAATTCTACATCCATCATTTTTTGCAATTCATCTTTCACCATTAAGGCTACTGTTGGATGCATATTTCTGAGCTTTTGCTTGATAGGCCTCTTGTACGGGTCTAACGAAAGGTTATGAGTAACCAACTTCAGGTCTAGACCGGGCATATCTTTGTATTTCTAAGCAAAAAATTTAGGTATCTCTTTTAGTAGAGGGATGATGCTAGCGCGCTCATCTGGAGTGAGACTCATTCCAAATTTAACCTTCTTTATATTTGTGGGATCGTTACCGATATCCACTTCGAAGGTTTCCTCTACTGACATATGGGATCCCTCCTCAAGATGATGAGGCATAGGGATAAAATGGATGTCATCAACTGGATTTATATGTTCTTTGTTGGAAGCATGTTTAGCGTGATAAAGATCATAAGCATGGCCTTGTCCAAAATGAAATGGTTACAGCATCTCTTCGTTCAGGAAGAAGTCTTTAGACTCTACTGATGAATTAGCATGATCCCAATTGATAGCATCCATGTTCAAATGCAAAGGTTTGGATGGATCTTCTAGATTGCGGAGTGGAGTGGTCAAATAAATGGATACCATGTTGATGGAATGGAATTGATCTCCAGGACCACATGGAATAAACTCTACATCATTTGTGTAGCTTTCATACCCAATATTTGGCTCGGATGGTACAAGGTCGAACGGGTCCTCCTTGTGGGATGCCTGAACAACTGGATCCTCTTTCTACACTAACTGCAAAATGGGATCTCTTGGATCAAGTAGCTCAAAATAAGTAGGCAAATGGGGAAAGAGTCTTTGATATTCCTCTTCTAGATTTATTTTTTCCCTAAGGCAGCACTGGAGATTAATCTCTCAAAGCAAACCCGTAGCTGTAACAGGTGATGGATCCCGAGGTGGATTCTGATTACGTAGGTGATGAGGCCCCAAATAGGACATCTCCAATGAATCCTCATCATCACTATACATATATAATCCTTCACTTCCCCCCATATGCAAGGGGCGCTCTGCCATATGTGGTCCCATGTATCTTATTTTGTGGTCACTATCATCACTATCCGGATAAACTAAATAAAATGACTATATATACGAAACCGGTGCAAAAATTGGCTCTGCTTCCTCTTCATAGTGATCAGTGTTAAGAGGTACTTCTTCTATAACATAATCTGACTCTACAGGTAATAGATGTAGCGGATATACTAGCCTCGGATCAGTCATCTCAACATCATCACTATGATTGCTACTATGAGAAGGTCACTCTATCATGTCCACAAATTTTTGGAGATTAGCTAGATGAGGCCTTAAGTAGACCTATTATGTCTCATCTTCACAATCACTATCGACCGTGAAATTCTCTTGTATCTCATCTAATTGCTCTCTAGGCAGCAAATGACGTAGAAATACTGAAACCACGAAGGCTCGATTAATTTCCTCTTCAGATTGATCATTATTTGAGGACTCGCCATCTGCATCATAATCTGTTCCACTTATTTCAGAGGTGGACTCCTCTCCATATTCACTACATAGATCTCTTGACTCGAGATCACCTAGAATGGTGGGGTTGCACCCCTGCATGTCGATATCGTCAGTTGTGATACAATTTTGATGACCCAAGTTGCCTTTGGGGTTCTTCTCTAAGAACTCTTCATGTTCAATCTTCAGTCTTTCAATGGTGATGACTGACACCATTGGGTTTTTACCTTGAAAGCTAGACATGTTAGGATGATACAGATTAAAATCCACGTTGTCCCCTAGGCTCAGGTACAAATGATCCAATGATGCAACGAGTAAATCATCATGTCCCTAAATCTAAAATTCTAATTTGAACCTATCAGTTGCCAACTGATAACATGTTTCAAGCGGGGTTCTTCGTCCTTGTTCAAAAATATAGGTCATATCCATTTCAATGATAGAGGTAAAAAATGTGCATGGCATACTCAAGGTTGGACAAGTACCGAATGTTCACTGTGAACTATTTGTCATCGTCCACCTCCATGGGTGTCTGTGTTGGAACTTGATCCAACCTGGCATAAATAAAGTTTGTTTGGTTGGGTGGCTCGCCCAATGGTACTATGGATCCAAATGGATATCGATGGGCTATCGGTTGACCCATATCTCGTGCAATCTCTAAAATAGGACTGAAGGTCACATTTTACACAAGATATTCATCCAGACCTGTGCTGGCTAGGTGAACAGTCACCTACGGTATGGATGAGCCTACTAATAATGCAGGAAAAGCATGTTGAGGTGCCTACTCGACTTAATCTTGGGCTTCCTCCACATCCATGGGAGTGGAAGCCTCAACGTCGACTAGTTCAGGCATGTTCTTTGCTTCTTTCCTGCCCAATTTTATCTTTAATTTATTGTCGTCCCGATGCATTGTCGATGCACTCGATATTAGAGAAGTTGTAGTGGTATGTTCAGATATGTTTGATACGAGTATCAATGGTTGAAAATGCATCGCCTATTTACCTATTGGAAACCTTATCGATGATGTGGCTCATTTTTCCAAGTGCATTTATGGGATCACAAAGCCCCCTGGAAAATCTGCTAAGTTCACGAACTTGAATGGTTCTTCATCTGATGAAACCATGTGAACTTTTCCCTCGTGTATATACTTGACACACTGATGCAATATCAAGGGAACACAACAAATTTCATGAATCCAAGGCCTCCCTAGAAGGATGTTATACTACAAGGTGCCCTTTATCACGTGACACATTATGGGAATGGTCTTTAGTCCCACCTAAATAGGTATGAAAATCATGCCAACCGTAGAGCATAGTGCATCGTTAAACTCTCTCAATGTAAATGTGGTTGGTATGACGAGTGATTTAGGTAATTTCAAATGGTGCAGTGCCTTAGTCATGATTATATTGATCGACGAACCAGTTTCAATCAAGAACCATTTGAATGGTATATGGTTAACACATACAATGATATGTAGTGGTGTGTCAACCATGCTTGAAAAATCATTTTCACTTCATGATCGTAGAATTGGATCATTGGTTCCTAGCACTGTTGTACGTGCCCCATGAAGTTTGTGAACGCCTGTGCATCCTAGGAATGTACCTCAATGGACCTCAAAATATCTGTAAGAGTCTCTTATGCCTAGGGGACTACTGTATAAGATCATATATCGACAACTTCATAGGAGTCATCTAGAGGTTTTGAACCAGCCTACTCCTAATGGTCACCACTAGTCTCATTGGTGGGCCTAAAATATTTTGTGCTTGATGTTGTTGGGGTGTGGCTTGTATTTGAATGGGAGTACAAGGTTTATTCGGTCATTCATACCTCCCATTTCTAGTAGCAAAATTGACCATACTGATGAACCCCTAGGTAGGTGGTTCGACTCACACTTGATTGATGTGGCCAGCATGGTTACGGGGTGCCTCATGGTTTGGTAATGTATTTTTAAAAATCCCCATTTTTGGGTTGTCTAGTGCTTGGGGATTTCTTGGTAATACAAGCTCTCCATTTTCTATAATATTTTGCACAATGTGTTTGAAGAACCAACACACCTCGATGTCATGGCATTTCACTCTATGAAATATACAAAATAACTCTTCCTGATAGTCTTTAGGCTTGGGCTGATTTGGATCAACCATCTTGACTTCGAGAAATATTATTGCCTTGGCCTCATAGAGATAAAAAAAAATTGATGTCATTGATTCTATCAATGGTGTAAATATGTGAGGTTGGCATTACTCTTTGTTCTTTCCCTTGTAGTTATTTTTGTGTTGGTTGTATTACGTAGGAGGAGGATGGGTTTGATAATTCTGTTTATTTTTCCCCTTATCCTCATTTTGGATATTTAGTACCACCTAATTCACATGGGCCTACTTTCCCTGTTGCTTTGAGGTACTCTTCTTATATCCCTCTTTCCTGGTTTTTAGCTTCAAGTTGCCTTCCTACAACTTGATGTCCTCAATTACCTTGGCTTGCACCAAAGCTTCTTTGAATGTTGCATACTGCTATAGTTGCAACAGTAGCGAGATGTGTTTGGCACAAATCCTGGTGAACATTCAGGTTGATTATGTGGTAGGAATCAGGAATGACAACTTTACCATTAATATCCTCCACCTCTTTCCGTATTGTTCTATTGGCTCGTCATCACGCTAATCTAGTGCAGCAAAATCAGAAAGGTTGACCTGTTTCTTGATGTTGAAGGAATAACGTTCAAGAAAGGCATCAACTAATTTCTCAAAATTTGTTATGTTGTGTTTCTTTAATTGATTAAACCACTCTCGGTCTATCCTAGAGAGTGTCATGACAAACGTACGCAACAACAGTGCATCGTTGTTCTCTATCTGGAAGCAAGCATCCAGAAAGCTCATGACATGTTCTTTCACCTCTTCATCACCCTTGAATTTTTCCAACCTGGGCATCTCAAAATGCTCAGGGTATGGGGATGTAGGCACTGAGGGATCTAAAGGTTCATTGTGAATTTTTCTCAGTGTCAGCTTTTGGACTGTCGCGCCTTGTTTCTTAATTGCTTTGACCTTCTCAGCCAAAGCTTTGTAAGCCTCAAAAGATAGAAATTCCTCCTCCCTAAGTCAGTGTGGAGGTGGTCTAGGAGGTACACTCCTCTTTTATTGAGGTGGAGGGTGTTGCTCTTCCTCCTCCTCAGCTCAGGAACTCTCAAGATATTTTTGGTTGCATCTATTTCCCTCTTGTTCCTTATAATGTTGCTACTTTTGATTGTCAACTGAGGGTGGTCGCTCTCTGTGATGGGCAGTGACATGAGTGTGAATGCTTATGCGCTCATGGTGCATGTCGGCTTATGAAAAAGCCTTCCTATACACCTACTCTCTATGCTCATCTTGAGAATATAGGCCGACCCTAGCCAACCTATCTTCCTGCTCTACATGCTCCTTCTGGATGAGGATGTGCTCCTCATGCAAGCGCTGCTCATATAGCCTTTATCTAGTAAGCCTTTGTGTTTGAATATCTTCATCTTCAATACATTGCCTCTCTAGGTGAGCATCCTCCAATTGATCTTGGAGGAGTTGGTTTTTTTGCTCAGAGGCCAGTCGATATGATCTTTTGACTTGGTTAGCCTTTGGAGGCCTTTGATATGCTTTCTCTATATGAGCGACCTTGTGGGTTCTGTACCCATTAGACGGATGTGTTGTGATTTTGCCTTTGTCTATGAAGATGGCATGGACATCATGGTGTATCATGTGTTGTGTGCCACCATGCATGGATGTGAGATATGAGGGTGCTTAGAAACCTCTCCATGCTCTCTAGTAGTTCTAATGGTGCTCCCACCATGCTCACTCAGAGCACGAGTGGGCAGAGCCGAAGGCTTGTAGCCTATCTTCTCTAGCACACTACCTAGACTGTCTAGATGTATAGACCTCCACCTCTCATGGGGTGGTGTTCCATTAGCTCCCACCTTCAAAATATTGATGGTGATCTTATGTGTTATAGTACGTGTGGAAGTATGGGTAGACTTGTGCTCAGCAAGGAGCCCGTCTGAATGGGCAAATCTCTATTCCTTATATACTCAGAAGGTGGGGGTATAGTACACCCTATAGAATTAGTGTGAATGGGTACCAATCTGGTCCCCTACACGACATACTCTTTCATTGATCCTGTGGACGCGCATGCACTATGATCTCGGTAATGGCTTTCAAGTGGAGCATCCTCACGATGAGAATCCCCATGCTCTAATCTACATCTAACATAATGCACTGATGCTAGTCTATCAAGGGTATACTCAATGAGATCCCCTCGTATCAATTTGTATCCTCTAATTCTCATCAAATGTTGTTCAGTTTGCTCATGTGGTTGAGGACTAGACACGTTTATTTGTGAATTGGTTGGGGCTTGGTCATCAACTTCAGGCTTGCACCTTTGTTGACCACCCCATGTATACACCATAGTGTACCTAACATCTATATGTATCTTTTATTATCAAACAAGGTATACATTGATGCTTATCTTATTTTTAAATTTTGAAATGTGCCCTAAACTATTTGATGTTGTTTCAAAATGTGTTGTATCAATATGAGAAACTCTCACATGTTTTACAAAATCATTGGATTTTATTCTCATTTTAATTGGCTTTCATCTATATACTCGCACAAGCCGAATGTGGTAATGAATTCCATACTCAACAAAGTAGCATAGGTACTACCAACCCTCACCCAACACACCGTGTGCAACAATACACCCTTTCGAAGATGAGTGCGTGCTATTTTGCACTAATATGATAGTTCTTGGGTCAGCCTTGGCAACGAGCGAGTTCTGATAATAAAATTTCAAATGAGCCAACCAAGTGGTAATGACATCCATGATTGGTCTCAATAAAATGGGTGGGATGTGAGAGCCCAATGCCACTGATGTTTAAAATGAAACGTGGTGTGTGTGGTTCATTTTACTTTGCATAAAGACAAATGCATAAAAGAGAATTCATATGATCATTCGTACATGATATGCTTAAGAAGGAACATTTCAAATTCACAAATGTATGCATGTTATGCCCTACATGACGTTATGACAATGAAATTACGATGACATGGCCTCTAATTAGGCCTCACACATACAAACGACCACACAATTTTATCAAGATCATTGTATTCGAGGGCAGACTACAATCAGAGGTATGTTGTTCCTAGCAACGCATTTCTAATGGAAAGAATGCGAAAGCAAATTAGGACTTATTCATTCATCCTTTTCCTTTAATGTACCTAAATTACCATTGATTTGTCACTTACTATAAAAATACAAAGGAGAAAATGCAGAACAGAGAATGAAAATAGAGCCTACCTCAGCTCTTGATCTGATGCCAAGTGGTTTCTCTGATGTCTGCTACTTATGTTGTAAACCATAGCTCTGGTCTTCGGGCTGCAGTGTGAACCGCAAGTGACAAACTGTGGGCCAAACCATAGTTGTTAGCTGCGGTTAGCACCTGAGATAAAACAACCAAGAATGTCATCACTCAGGGGCTATAAATACAGATTTCCATCGTGATCGCCATTTGTAACCACTAAAAATGCTCACACCTGATCTAACTATCGCAATTGAAGAAAAATACATAAATAGACATGCATAATTTGATAACAAGAAATAACATGAATAAAAGGAATTCTTTATTAGTTTCAATGGAGTCAAATTACAGATTCATCCCTCTTAGGGATACTCATTTGATACATCAATTACAATAGTGTTTAATCCCTATCAAGGGTAGGTGTGATCAAAATGACCCTCAGGGTGACATGAACTTCTCTAGGGTGTCGATGACCCTCTTCTTCGCATTGAGGAAGGAATTGGATGCTTTATCTCTACTTTGTAACTGTTCCCTGTGGTCAAGAAACAACAAGAATGTCAAAAAGATATGCAACCTTTCATGATGAGGCCCTTTTAGGTAAAATGTATAATGACACCGTTAACATGCATAATCAAGAAATCATAAAGCAATTTGCTAAACTATGCAAATTGAATCAAGATTCATGCAATAGCATAAAGTAAAATAGCATCTACACTATGCATGGATCAAATATAGAAAATAAATCATAAACATGCATAAAGAAAACATTTTAGTCCTAATTAAAACATAAGCATAAAATGTGAATCTAGCCTAGTGCTATAGTTATAAGTCTTCTAAATGCTATTAAATCAACAAAATAGCTATTATAACCTAACTAGCCGGACATAAATGAAAAGAGTAAGGTGATCTATCACCTATTGCAAATCGTAGCTCTGATGAGCGATCTGCACTGTGAACCATGGATGACAATCGTGGTTTGATCTCTAATAAGTTTTTCCTCAAAATCAGGGGCAGTGGACTCAATCTCCTTGTCCAAATTGATGTTCAAGGGTTGCCTTCGTTGTCCTCAGACTGATTTGGCGATCAATTCGATGTGAAGGACCTTTTTTTTCTTGAATTTGTGTTTCTTGATCCCTAAGCACCTAGGGCATCCATAATGCAATTCATCATGAATGGTGTCAAAAGGGTCAGGGATTAAGTGCAATAGCTCTATCTCTTAGTATACTCAGTTTGAGTGTACAATTCGTCAGGGCTTCGCTGCTCAAATCTCCAATGCTTGCTCTTATTTTTATCCCCATTTGGAGGGGGTATTTATAGCATGCCCCTAGGGCTAAGGGGTGGATTCATGGAGAAGCCAATACCAAGAAGGGTGGTTAGGACAGTTGGGATGGAAGCCTCTCGAATATTTCATCCTTCAACTGCCTCCTTCTAGATCTTTTGGTTGTTCCAACCGATTTGGATCGGATGGAAGGCCTAACTAAACTTTAGTTAAGATTGCAGGTCACAGTTGTGGTCCATACTATAGACCACAGGTGTCAACTATGGTTTAGACTGGAGATCATAGGTTTGGGTTGTGTTTCTGACTACTTAAGCTAAAATGCCTAAATTGAGTGGTTAGAACCACTACTCTATCTTGGAGTTTGTCTAAGATCCTCCATATGGTCTTGTATCATGTCCATATGAGTAGTCACCCTTAACATGATGCGTTTTAGGTGTCTACATCAGCAAATGCAACAAAACAAAGTCTTGGCCTCCTTGAAGCCTTAGGAATTTACCCATGAAAAGGCTTACAAGGAAAAAAGGAACCAAGACCAATTATACCCTAATCCCATACAACTGTCATTATAGTGTGGTTGAAAGGTATACCAAAATTAATCCTTCAACTATATAAAAATCAAGGGTTTCAAGAATGTATTCTTTTTCCACAATAGAGGCATCTAAAGTTGGTTAGGTTAGTAAATTACCTCAATCATTTAATGATTTAGTCATCTATTTTTTATCAGCGCTCTATTGCACACAATGCATCTCAAAAAGGGGCATTTGTAGACACTAAAATCATGTAAATTAGATAATACTGCTAATGTGAAACTCTTATTGACATCATATAGCCCTATTGGGAAACCCTAAATGGTTAATTAGGGCTCCCAACCACTTTTGGGAAGGTTTACCCCACTTTTGGGAGGTTTTGGGCCATGTAGCCATGGTCATCCCACCCCGAGTTGACCATAGTTCATGACTGTCCCACCCAGGGATGGCCAATAGTATCCATCCTTGGGTGGAATGGCCATGGACCATACCCCTCAAAATTCAAAGGGTGGGATGAATGGAAATCAATTTCTGCCATTTATCCTGCCTAATCAATTATGATAGATTCGGAGGTTGTCATGGCCATTAGGACCTACAAATTGGAGGCCCAAATGGGAGGCCTCTTCCACCCTATGCATGGCAAAGGCATTGCCAAGTGGCGATACTTGCATTACATGCCTAAAATTGCCCCTTTTCCCCTCTGCCCTCTTAGGCTATAAATTGAGGTGTTTTCACCCAATTCAAAAAAGGAGGACTTTACAATTATTGACTACAAATTGCTACCAATATTTGCCCTCAACCTTTGCCCACCTATTTGCCTTGGAAATCTCTTTAATCGAATGGATTTTTAGGGTCTTCTAGGACATGGTCATTTTTTCAAAAACCCATCAATTCTAAGAGTTAATTTTCAAAATTCAATGACAACATCTCTAGGAGGATTATTGACCAGATCCAAGTGGAATTGATTGTAAAAACCACCTTGTTTTGTGGTCATCCCCTTGGGACAATTAGCAGGTATTGTTGGAACTCCTAGGGATGACCATGAATTGGCCCACAATTTTGATATAATTTCTATGTAGTTCAATTCCATAGCATTATATTAATATCATATCCAAATTTGGTTAAGTTTTCAGTAGATTTGATAGGTCGATTAACATTTTTGTGATTGTAGTGCTAGTTGTTCCTCCCAAGAATGACCACAGGTTTTGCTAATAATTTCACTATGATTTCTACTCAGATCCTTCAAAAATCACATAATAAACATCATATTAAGTTTGCAAGTCATTTGGAGTAGTTTATATTAGTCACAAATAATTTTTATATTCATTGATGTATGCTTTTCATGGTTTTCCTTACAAAATGCATATGCTATTAGCATCTTTCAATCTCTTGTGTGTGGGTACAAGTATTCCACATATGATGGAGGAGCTAAGGAGCTATATAAATGTAGCCCAAAGATATCTCTATATTGTGGGTTGCAATAAGAACACCTGGAAATGCGTCATTAAGCTCATGGAGGGATTTGATTCCTCAAGTTTTGTAAATTGAAATGTATCACATTGAAAATCCCTGAAGGGGACGTATTGTACCATTGATTTGATGAAATAATAGATACAAGGAGAACCCCCCATTTTTACTTAACATATTTGTCAATTTAGTAGCTTACTTTATCTTCTTTCCCTTGCATGCTTTAATTCAATAATTACAATTATATTTCATTTCAATTCAATCTATTAGGCGTAGCCATTTTTCTCGCTACTTCAGTTATGTTAAACCTAAGGTCCAAAGGTAATGAAGCATAACAATTGTGATAGATGGAGGCTTTTCCTTTTCTTTTTTACCCCTCATTTATTGCTTGTATTTTTGTGGTACTCTTTGTTTTTCTCTTCTTTTTTTGTGGGCATTGTATTTTGTTTTCTACCTATTTTATTTTCTGTATAAGCAAAAATCAAACAAATAATGTAAATGATAGGATGAGTAGGGAAAATTATTCGCTAGGTGGTGATATCTATGCAAGGTGTTATATTCCCTAGGCTTAAAATTTTCTTAAGTGCGTAACCTATGTGAATGGTTCGTGAGAGAAGTTGAACCAACCTTAAAGAACTAAAATGGGTGTATAAATCCTGTTAGTAGAGGTGACATTTGATTGACTAAACTAGTGAGTGGTCAAAACTAAACAAGACACCTATATACACATAAATCCTAAAAAGAGGGAATGGACATCCAAGTGGTGATTCTAACAAGTGCATATGTTATTCCTATTAAAGGCATATTTTGGGGGGAATAATATACAAACATTAAATGAAATCGTAATGAAAGACATATGGATGTATGCAATAGATGTGATGTAACCAATGCAAATAGAATAATGAAATATATACAAGAGGAAGAGCATGAAATGTAGTGAGAGAAGATTGAAATACATATTTACAAAAGAGTGGATGGTGTGATGATAACCAAGGCAAAATGTTGTGATAATGGTTGCCCCAATGTGAGCGATGTGTGTGCAGTATGGGAATAGGATGTGACTGTCAGGAATGCATGTGATAATGATAAAAAGAGGAAGGATTCGAAGCTATAAACTATGAATGGAAGAAGTAAGAAGAAATAAGAATTGGTAACCAACAATATGAGGTGATTACCAAAGAAAAATGAGTAAGAAGCAAAAAAAAAGGTAAAAATAGGTATGTATCCACTCGAAAGATGACCATACAACAATGTGAGAAAGTAAGAAGAAGAAAATAAAATAACAAATATGGGTAATGAAGAGAAACTAGTGATGGGAAAATTGAAAAGGGTTAGGTCATGAGTGAGAAGGTGAGGTGACTATGATGTTGGGGCTCTGGTGGTTTGTGTAGTTTGACATGTGGTAAATGTAGCGAGATGGCACTATCAGAGATTCACGAGGAGGTAGAGTATGAGGTATGATGCGACATGGGGGAATTTAGAGTCATCTAGATGAAAAGGACCATTTTGGTGAGGGAGTGCAATTGCCATGCAACATGTTATGCACTAGATTTTCAAAAGTATGACACATTTCAATGTCATGCCCTGGCTAACAATGGTATAAGCAAAATTTATTCTCATGATAGTTTTGTAGTTTGGGACATGTTGGATCAATAGGTTAGATTTGAGCAATACAAGGAAGCCTTGGTGGAGGATGTCGTGAAATATTTTGGATAATGGCATGGAAGGGATGGGCATAGAGTAAATATACAAATCCACTGGAGGTGAGCAGTAAGTGGATGGAGTAATATTGAATTGTGGAGGTATGGGTTGAGATTCTGATGTAGATCAAATTTGAGGACAAGGGATGGACCTAGGAGGAGGTGAAGATGTATGGGCTTGTTGTGGATTTTTCCCACTTATTCTTAAAATATTTGTCACGTCATGGGAAACTCTTAAAATCATAACCAACACTATGGATTCTAGATGATCCACCTCTTTAACCTAGGAATAGACTACCTTGGACAGCTCTAAATAGACCATGTTGGGTAAGGAAACCTCAATTGTTCGGTTCTTTGACTAATGCTTCACGATTCACATGCCCATGATGCCAGACAAAATTTTATTTAGTTATTTTTGGTATTTTTAGTGACTGAACCTATCGATATTAAATCTTAAAAAACCCAGACTTGTGCCATATCAATTACAGAGTCGTAGCAGGTTGATAAATGACTTTAGGAAAAATAAAAGTAAGGAGAACTAGTTTGTTTCACTCCATTCAAATAATGTAATGTAAATAAAATGATTTAACTGGAAAAAGAGAAAGTTTCATTCACAAGTTTTGATTACAAGAACACATGAATGAGCATCACACAAACCATAAACACATAGAATGCCAAGGGAAGAGTTGGAGCTTATATTTATATTTAAAATATTACATGAAATAGGCCTAGCAAAATGCTTGAGTCTTGTGATGTCACTGAGTTACAATAGCCCCCGGTTTGAATATTCATAACAAGGGGTGATCTCCCTCCATCCTAATTGCAGTGACGTAAGGGCCTCCAACTCTGGTGCATCCATAGGAAATAATCTCGGTGAACAAAACTCCTTAGAAATCCTTGGAAATGGCATAAGGAAAGGCGGTAAGAAACATATGTAGGAAATACAAGGGAAAATACAAAAACAATAGACAAAGCTATACTTGGCTTTTCTCTCTAAGAGGTTCGATAAAAATATTCAACTACAACATTCCTATCCTTTATAGTGCGATATCACCTAGTTGTTTTAACCATGTATTCCAGCTGGAGAAATTTTGTTGTACCAAAAATCAGGATGCATTAAAAAATGGGTATGTAGCTCATGTTCCTTCTCATGCAGGTGGTGATTGTGTATCAGCATTGGTACTACCCTGTGTTGACAATTGTGGTCCTCCTAGCACATGTGTTCCTGTGGTAGTGGGCCCCACTCCTGCTCTCAAGTTCTGAATGGCTTGGTCAATGAATTCCCAAGCCTCATCGTGAAAAGTTAACAAGAAAAGTAGTAGGTTCAAGTCCTGCATGGCCTTGTTTATTCTATCCCTAGCCCACTGAACATTGTTTTTGGTAAAAACACACAGGCGGTCTACCATCTCCACCAAAGCCATGAAGCATTTGGATGGTTTGTCACCATATTCTAAGTCAAAATTTTGGATCCTTTGAAACATAAAATCTTTAATTACTAGGGCCCACCCAAAGTCTTCAATGGAGAGATTACAGTCTACCAGCTCATCATTGGCCTCATACTCAGCATCTACCACCTCTTGGTTCCACTTGAGCTAGCTTTGCTCATTTTGCAAAAACAAGAAGACCTTAATATATTCCTCCACAAAGAAGCATAAATATTCATTAGACAGGGTGGCCGTTATCCCATAAATGGGTACGTAGTCTTAAAATCTCTGGTAGATTGGCATGATCACATTTATCCTCTGCCTTCCTTGTTGCAAGTTGTTCTGGATGAGGCCCACTATATGTCAAACAACATAGATATCTACAAGAATAGATTCCAAATCCCCCATATTCTCTTGGATATTCTCCTTCATTTCTTTCTTGAGCTCATCTATTGACTCGAGCTAGATACTAGCCTACACAACAAAAGGAGTGGGCATTTTCAATTTATCAACTTCACTTTGAAGTTGCTTGACTTTGAGCTATAATGGCCCCACTTTTGTAGCCTTGGATTTCCATCCTTCAAGCTCTTTCTCTACTGCCTCGGCCACCTGTGCTTGAGAGGCTACCTAGGACTTCATCATTTCAATAGGTGCAGCAAATGCTCTGATGACACCTTTACCCACATCAACAGTAGCCTCCTTCATACTGGGTAGCAAGGGTATCTCAAAGGTGGTAACAAATGTGTCAGTGGCCCCTTGCCCAGTTCTCTCCCTGGACCTGACTATCCCCTTGATAGGAGATCTTTGCTCTTCCATGTCTTGAATTTGATCCTACTCATCAACTGTAAACTGGAAGGTGTTAGTGACCCTTACCATTGTCAAACTTTCAATTCCTTTTCTTGAGGACTCAATTCTAGCTCTTTTACTAGTGGGGGACTATGTGGGGCTTTGCACCTCATAGACTCTTAAGATATTGGATAACTCCCTAGCTTCGGTTATCTTCTTCATAACTTTAGGATGTACTTGGTGTTCCTCTTGATTGATCACTAAGGTGGTAGAATATAAGGAATGTTGGCCTTCTGCTAACTATCCTCATTCTTGGGGGCTTATCAAAGTCAGTGTCAAGGAGGTAGCAGTTTGATGAGATGGGCCAATAGCCAACTCCTTCCCTTTTGAAGTGGCAATAGGGGAACTGGAAGAAGAAGGGAGTTTGGCCTACTCCTATTGGGTCTCTTCAATGATTTGCATCATGACCTCGAAGAGGTCAGCATCCTGTTGGACAATATCAAAGGTGGGATCCTTAAATTCTTTTAGAGAGGTTTCCAAGACCATTGGGACTATATTATCAACTAGAAAGCTCTAGTACAACCTTAGATGAGCACTATAATCACCAATGGCCTTCAATTTGCTATAAGGCCACTTATCCATTCTCCACACTAAGTCTAGAGTCTGGTTGTTCCTAAAAGCTTTATGCATTTCATCTTCAAAATCATCAACAGTGTGCATGAATTTTAGGAGGTTAAGTTTACCTGTAACCTCGTTCTTGTGGCAGTCATCTGGGTTATAGGCCCTCTAAGTGACTTTTGGAAAATAGTAGGTGTCCATGTTCTAGATAGCCTGCAACACAACAAAGTGGCCAACATAAGTATAATGACCCATTGTGCAGGGAATTGGCAGCCATTTCACCAGTTTCATCTTCCTTAAGTACCTGATTTTAACCTCTTTGGCCATCTACCGAGTGATTTCTAGAATGGCGATGGACATGGGATAGTGTAGAGGGAGCACTTTTTGGGGTAACTTTGACCTGTATATCCTGATGTAAGAAAAATCCTCCACATAGAAGAAGTCTCTTGCCTTTTCCTAGTGCAAGAAATTTCTAACTCCCTTCCCAATCCTATCTAAAAATTTCCCACATAATCAGAAGTGGACCACTGTAAGGACCTTCTCAAAGAAGGTTGTATAACTGGAGCATCCCTCCTGGATGCACAATAACCGGTCCTGCATAGTTGGTGCAGTCACTCCTCCTAGCTGGGCCACCAAATATTTGTCTAACTATGCTATAAAAAAATGAATAAAAAAGGAGTAATAAGAGAAGGGGGGCATCTCTTCCTTCTCAACCAATATGACTTCTTTAAATAGTTGCAGTTCTTCATCTAGCTTATCACTGATGACATCCTCCCACTAGTAGAGAGTGGTCTTGTCGGTTCTATTGTACTAGAGAATAAAAAACATCATCTCCTTCTTGATTGGTTTCAAGTCTTTCACCCCTCAATGCCAGATTGATGATGTTGACATAGTCCTACACCCAGGGATGTAGCAAGAATTTTTTGATGGGAAAAATAGTCGGTCTGTTTCTCCCTTTCTTCAACAGTGACTGGGGAAACATGGTATTTAGCATATAATTGGCCTAGAGGGCCAATGTCTTAAAGTCCACCACCCTGGATGTGGTGGCTAGGCCAAATACCTAGTGAATTCTATCGGTCAACACCCGAGACACTGCCTGACCTTTGTAATCATGAATTGTGTGTGCTCTAGAGTCGTAGGAGACCACAAGCCATGCTAATAGGTCGGAAGAGTGGTATACCCTCGGGTAGGTTAACCAACCTAGATTAGTATCCCATTTGTTACACATAAGAGCAGGCTTGGTACTATCTCGATAAGCCCATGCATAGAATTTTCTTAGGAGCATCGGATGATGCTAGTTATCCGATTCTGTGGGGTCAAATACATAAATTGTGACCCCTTCTACTTCTTGTTGATGCTCCTCAATGATATCCTGATTAGTATCTAGAAAATTTTCAAGTGCCTTAGGGTTCTGCACACTCCTCAACTTCTTCACCATGGGTCACACCCCAGTAATTCCACCAATTATCTATCGAACAATGGATGTTTTAGGCATAGAATAATTAGTGGATGCCATCTAATTCGAATAGCAAGGCCGTAATACTTTCTTTGCATGAGACTGTAATTCTTCCTGTGTTCTTCACTCTTCACTCTATGTTAAACCTCATCAATAGATAATTTTTCATGCTCGAATGGTGCAAAGCAGGTCTATCACCTTCTTTTAAAACATGTCCATTAATTTGAGGTAGATGGGGTGCATGCACTTTTTTGTGCGATGAAGGTCTTTGGTTGGTCGAGTGTGCCACATTGAATGTCACTTTATTGGCTCAAGGTACCAATGGGGTGTAATTGTGGCTAGTGGCAGCAGATCATACATGTGGTAGCTCAATATTGGGGTGGATATAATAAAATTATGTGTGTGCATGCAGAGTGCACAAGATTTAATGATCACGCATGCTCCATTAGAGAGTGGAGTGCATGGTCCCCCAGGTGGGCACATAGGTTTGTGCACCCTAAGGAGTGGGTCGTACTAGAATCTATGGGTCGCATAGACTATGCACTCCTAAGGACTTTGTGTGCTCCACCGTAGTGGAGCACACAACCTGGAGGTGGGTGCACTACCTTGTGTGCCTGGCTTGGACACAAGGATGGAGTGCATAACCTTGTACGCCTTGGTTGATATTGTGTGTCCTGATAGAGATTGTGTGCTCCGCTTCAGGAGCGGAGCACATTATCCTGGAGAGGAGCCCACAACTTATGCACTCTAAGGAATTTGTGTGTGCTCCATAGTAATGGAGCGTGCAAGGGAGATATGGGCACACAACAAAGTGAGCCCATGGGGACTTTGTGAACTCCAAAGTATGGAGTGCACAACTTCTTTGGGGTGCACCTGGTGGTGCGCTCTTCTTGGATCGATGCACACTCCACCCTTTTTAGTGCATAGGCTTTGATGGGGTGCATGAACTTGTGCACCTCTCTAGAATTTTGTACACTCCACATCCCCATGGAGTGCATAAACCTTTGGTGAGGCACACAGGCTCATGTGCCCCTAGGGGATATTATGCACCCCATTCTCTAATGGGGTGTATGGGCTAGAGGTAGGCACACAACCTTATGCACTCGGTGGAGTCCTTGTGCACTCCACTATTTGGAGCACAAAATGTGGAATTCGAGTGTATATCCTTGTGCACCAAGGGGGGATTTGAATGTGCTCCATAGGTATGAAGTGCACTAGGATAAATTGGGATGCACCACCTTGCACATCCATGGGAAAAGTGAGTTTGAATCCTAAAAGGGGAACTATCCTTTTGGGATTCAATAGGGCTATAGTGGACTGGTGAGTAGAAGTGTGGCATTTACAATGACTCAAATGTATATCGAGAGCATCAAGGTGAGAGAGGATGTGCTGAATGTCAAAATTTGAAGGTTATGGGATTGGAGAAGGTGGAGAGCAGGACTCCAATGTATAGGAAGGAGTATGATATGGGTGTGAAGAGAAATTTTTTTGGGATGATGAAGGGGGTGAGTGGAATGATGTTTATGACTGTAGGGTTGGCTGAAAGGGTAAGCCTTGAAGTGGTGAAGGTGGCATCTAAAGGATGGGTGGTGTAGGAGACAACTATGGGTAACGCCATGTACATGATGGAGGTACATACATAGAAATAGTTTAGAAAGCATGTAGGTGAAGGGCTTGGGTGTAGGGGGACATCCTGCTCAAAAGTGGGGGAGGTAAACATGAAGGATGTGCAATATGAGGTGTGTATCCTCAATTTAGAGGGTGATAAGTTCCTGAAGGGTGGTGAGGGGAAAAATATGGTGAGTAGGGGTTCCTTATATCCTTAAATAGAGGGGGAGGATACCCCTGTGTGTAGGCATGGGTGTTTTCCTCCTTTTCATCAAATGAGGATAAGAGGAACATATATGGGAGGTGAAGGTTGTCGGGGTGGTGTATGGTGGTATGAATGGGATAAGAGTGAGGAATTTCTAGCATGTAAAGTGGTAGGTGGATTGGTTAGGTTAGTTGGTATAATCAGGACTAGGGATGGCGTGATATGGTCTTGCATGGTGGTAGATTGAAATGTTGATAGTACATGTGTATGATTGTGTATCTCTTTTGGTGATGTAGCAGTGGACAATGTGAATCCTACAAAAATAAATATATACCAACAGTATATAAATGATATAAAAAACAAAGGTGAATTTATTATAACAGAAAATAAAGACCATGTACATATTGTGATGTGCATAGTGAGTAATGTGTGGAGATAGTACTATGTATAGTTTGTGGTGGAAAATACCTATGTAGGTTAGGCATTAAATGCACAAAGGTGAAGGATGTTAATAGGTTCAAGTTCGATGAGACCCTCGAGATTAGTCAATCGATAGGCACTTGAACCAAATTTGTGTGTGATTATGAATGGACCTAGCCAATTGGGGGTAAAATTGTCATATTTTTGGTGAGGTTGACTTATGATTTTCTAGTTCTCTTTGAGAACTAAGTCACCAATTTGAAATTTGTGTTGGTGTACCTTACTATCGTAGGCACAATGAAGGTGGTCTTGATAGACTTGTGTGTGCTCGATGGTGTGAATGCAGTGTTCATAGAGGAGTGTGAGTTGATTGAGGTAGGCTTGACGAGCGGTGTTGTCATAAATAAATTCTTTTATAGATTCTTGTAGGGAATGTATCTCAAGTTCAAGGGGCATAATGGCCTCAACACCATAGACCAACGAGAAAGGAGTTGCCCCAATGGGAGTACATATGCTCGTATAGTAGGCCCACAAATCTAAGGGTATTTTATTATACCAATAGCGATGAGATTCTGCTATTGTCTTGCAAAGTATGGAGCAAATTATTTTATTTGTAGCTTATGTTTGTCCATTACCCTATGAGTAGTACGGGGTAGAGAAACTATGATTAATGTTGAATTTGGTGCAAAGGGTGCAAACAATTTTATTCTTGAATGATTCCCCATTATAAGAGATGATTTGGGAGGGAATTTCAAAGCGACATATTATATGGTCTATAATGAATACCATAATCTTAGCTCCCATGGTCTAGACGAGTGGGATGGCTTTGAACCACTTTGTAAAGTATTTAGTGGTAGTGATGATAAATTTGTGATTACTTTATAAAGTTGGTATGATTTATCCGATAAGATCTAGGCCCCATTGAGAGAAAGGCCACGTGGACTAGATAGGTTGGAGTGCTTGAGATAGTAGATGTGTAAGATATGCATATTGTTGGTACTTGATACAACACCTCACGTATTCACAATAATAATTTTCCATCTTGGGCTAGTAATAGCCCATGTGAATGATGTGCTTTGTGATTGCCATACCACTGAAGTGGCCATCACAAGTACCGACATGGGTTTCTTTTACAACCTGCTAAGATTCATGTGGTTCTAAACAATGCAAGAGGATGCCATCATAGTTGTTATGGTAGAGGATGTCCCCCAGCAATGTCTAGTGAATCACTCTTTGTTTGAATGCTCAACGATGAGCATGTGGGATATCACATGGTAAAAATCCTAACTTAATATAATCCTTAATTTGTGTAAACCCAGGATCATGTGGTTCAATGTTGATCACATGAATATCACCATCATCTGTAGGAGGTGTAGGCGATATGGTAGATTGAGTGAGGGTGTGAATAGACACAGATGTGGTGTTTGATAGGGGGTTTTGTAGGATTAATGATCCTAAGGAGGCCATTGTATCTACAAAATGGTTTGACGGTCACTGAGTGGCTTTGATAGCATACCACTCAAATTAGAAAAGGAGTTGTGCAATATGTTTATATTATTGGAGAACTAGACAATGAAATTTCCAGATCTCTTGCACTTAGTTTACTATCAATATGGAGTAACCTATGATGTGAAAGCATGTGATATGCATGGAGTGGGCTTGTTTTAATTCTAGGATCAAGGCTTTGTATTCTGCATTATTGTTTATGCAAGGGAAGTCTAATTTTAATGAAAAGGGAAGTTATTCCCCTTTGGGTGTGAATAAAATAATACCTACACCTCCAATATGAGTGCATCAAAATCCATCAAAGAATAGATTTAGATCCACTGATGATTCAGAATCGACATACTCTTTGACATCTGTAATATGGAAGATGGAATCGTCTGGAAGCTTAATAAGGAGAGGTTGATCATTTGGCAATGGAGCCTCTACAAGTTGGTCTAAGATGACCTATCCTTTTATGGATTTTTTTGAAATGAAATCTAGGTTGAAATAAGTGAGAATCATAATCCATTTTTTTGCATGAGAGTTGTGGTAACTTTTGTTCATCATATATCATAGGGGATTGTCTCATGTGATGATAAAAGTAGTGTGGTTTAACATATAATGGTGAAGTTTTTGGATGGAAAAAAGTATGGCTAGGCATAGTTTTTCCATGTACTCATAACTAATTTTGTAGCTAACAAGCATACACCATATATAATATATGGCTTGCTCTTTGTTGAGCATGTTATTTTGAGCTCATAATGTGCCCAATGTAAAATATGTGGTTGATATGTATAGGTTAAGTGGTAGCTATAGGTGTGGAGGAGACATAACTAGTGGAGAAGTGAGGTAGGATTTGATAGAATCAAAGGCTTATTGGTAATTTTCATCCCACTTAAAAGTGACTCCTTTTTTTAAGAGATGAGTGAATGGTTTGCACTTTTCTAATAGTTGTGCTATGAAGCGATGAATGGAAGTGATTTTACCCTAGAGGCTATGTAGTTAATTTAGGTTGGTAGGCGGGGGTATATCAATGATGGTCTTTACTTTGTTACGGTCTACTTAAATGTCGTGTTGGGTGATAATAAATCCTAGTATTTTTCTTGAAGTAACACCAAAGACACATTTCTTTGGGTTAAGGTGCACATTATGTTCTAGTAAATGGTCAAAGATCTTTCGAAGATCATCTAAATGTTGTGAGCGTTCCTTGGACTTTGTGATGAGGTCATCAACATAATATTCCATGATTTTATACATGTAATCATGAAATATGTAAGTCCTTGCATGCTAGTAGATTGCCCCAATATTTTTAAGGCCAAAGGATATGACCTTGTAGCAAAAAATCCCCTAGGAGGTTATGAATGAAGTTTTATGTTGATTGGTAGGATTGATTTTGATTTGGTTGTAACCAAAGAATCTATCCATAAGGGAAATCAACTCATGGCCTTCTATGGATTTTTCTAGCGATTCAATGTTAGGTAAAGGGAAGTTGTCCTTGGGATAAGATTTATTTAAATCATGAAATTTAGTGCAAACACGAACCTTGTTGAAAGGTTTGGGAACTAGAACCATGTTGGACACCCATTCAGGATAGTCTATGGGTATGATAAAATCTACATCTAAGAGCTTTTGGAGATCATATGTTACCAACAATACAACTGTTAGGTGCATGCATCGTAGCTTTTATCTAACAGGTTTGGCATATTTGTCTAATGTGAGATTGTGGACTACAAGGGTGGGATCGAGGCCTAGCATATACTTGTAAGACCATGCAAAGACTTTAATATACTTTCTGAGGAAATTAGTGAACAAAATGCACTCTTCAGGTGAAAGGCTAGTGGCTAGTTTAACCATGTGAGGGTTTTGGGGGTCATCACCGATGTCTACATTAATGTTTTCTTTGATTAGCATGTGAGAACTATCACAAATTTCCTCTGGGATCAGAATAAGGTGGATGTCATCGATGGCCTCAGTAATATCATAAGAATAATCTATGTATATGTCTGTGTGTTGAACACGTAGGATGTGCGGTTGCATAGAAGATGAAGGAGAATTAGTGGTGAACAGGATGTGAGATAAAAGTAGAAAATATTGGGGTGAAGGTATAGATGAAATGTGTGTGAGATCAATAAAATTTTGGTTTGGTGTGTTATAAAGAATATGTTTGCGTGTAACGAAGTGGGAAAAAGAGATCCATGTTGACCATATTAACTGATGGTGAAGAGTCTATTGATGAAGACTCAATAACCTATGAACATCGTAGGAGGCTCAATGGAGTGCGTAGGACATCAGGTGGTGAACATGGTCAAGTAGCAGATTGATGGAGTTGCCAATGTATAGGTAGGAATATGGCCAAATGTGTTGGCGATGGTGGGTAAGATGCCATGTCATGCTCTATATAATGGAAATTTAGTAATAAGATGGCTAATTGGCTTGTTAATTCATCAAGACAACATGATGATGTGGTGTTGAAACAAGGATTTTTTGGAAAATTTCACATGGGACTATGATGGTTGAATGATAATATGGGTTGTCCTCTAAAATATCCATATCAATATATTCTTCCAATGTGTGTGTTGGAAGTGGGGAAGGAGGCAAGGAGAGGTCCTAGAGCTCATCCTCAAGTGTGTGAAAGACAGTTGGCCGATAGCCTAGGCTATATTTATTAGTAGGTAATTGCACATGGGGATTGATGGGTGTTCATAAACCTTGTTCATATCATCCTAACCCAAATACATACCAATGGAAAAACCAAATATATCATAAGGTGAAATGGGGGTTATCCATGTGATCTAGTGTACCACAAAAATTGGATTGTGGTGGTGGAGGTGCTACTAGTGGGAGTGAGAAATCGACTCCTGCATACATAAAGTTAGTTTGGTTGTTAGGAGGTTCTAATTGTATGATAGTTTTGATAGTTAAAAATGAGGCTAAAGTGAATCTGAAGTCATACGTATATTGGACTGTAGGTGGTCGTACATGAGTATCATGCACATTGTAATCACCTGGCTTGAATTTTTCATAAAGATGGAAATGTGGGGAGATGTACGATGTGGTGAATGGGGTGGCAAATCAAAACAAAAATATGAGGATATGACCTATAAATCTCTTATGGTAGTAGTGGAAGGGTGTAATAACTGATCATCAAGGTGAGAGGATCACTACTCCCACTCATGGCATTCAGCTATCATAGTTGGGATGGGGTGGCTTGCCTATGGAACTTGTGAAGGAGGAGGAGTGGACATCGGTGCCATGATATGAGATGTGAAAGACCTGTGGTGTGTGTTAAAAGTAAAGGGAGGTTTTTGAGGTGTAGGAAGGTGGGTGAGGTGGAGTGGTAGGTCATGAGGTAGGTAACGAGGACAATATCGACACCATTGGTGGATGTGTAGAAGATGATGGATGAGACGGTGATGGTGTCCATAAGGAAGGTGGTGAAAATATATGTCAATAGAATTTGGTGTTGTGATGATGGGTGCTAGTGGTATGGATACTGAGGAGTGTGTTCTTGATGAATATTGTGGTAATGAAGTGGACGTAGGGGAAGCTATTGATGCTCTAATAGATTGATGGCAGGAAACAAAGAATATTTGTGTGGAATATGATGAAGGTACAGGTGGTATGTATACAATGTAATAAAATTTAAATGGGTCCCCATCGATCGGAACAAAATGGATAAGTCCATCATGGACATATTTAATACAATGGTGTAATTTGGAAGGGACACACTGTATATCCCTGATTCATGGATGACCAATAAGGATGTTATACTGCATTTCACCTTGAATGATGTGAAAGAGAATGGAGATGGTGTGGGTACCCACCCAAATGGGGAGGATTATGGATCCTACTGTGGGTCACATAGAACCATCGAAGGCACGTAGATCGAGTGATGGGGTGGAAAAATGAGTTGGTGGGATATGTGTATTATGTAATGCTATCGTAGAGATAATAATGATGGAGGAACTTGTATCAACAAGGACACACTTGTAGGTGATGTCATTGATGATTGCTTATATGTGAATGGGAGGATATGCTCCTTCTCCTATAAGTTTTGTGATCTCATGATCATGAAAAATTATAGAGAGTTAAATGCAGTGTGGGATGTTGCCTACAAATTTCATGAAGGCATTTTTGTTGTGAGTCTCAAGATTGATAGAGCATAGGATTTCATTTAATGCCTCACTATAGTGTTGGAACTACTACAGAAGGTCATATATGGATAACCAGGTGAGAGCATTACACAACTAGTGGGTAATGTTACCATGGATTGTAACGATATTTTGTGGCAGTGGAGGTGTGGTATTAGAAGTCATAGGATACTACAGAGATGTAAATGGCATCGACGAGGAAATGATAGGTTGGGTTTTGCATGAGAGATATCGTTGATTTTGGGTGGCAATATTAATCATGCCTACCACACTACATGAAGGAGGATCATGTTGGACACTAATTACCTACCTAAGAGACCCTATGGGATTAGATGGAGGTATTTGGGGGTTAGTCCCCCTGTGATAAGGTAAGGGATTTTGGAAGATCCCTAAATTTTAATTTTATGGAGTGAGGGGGTTTGAGACCTGGATGGTACCCCTATCGATGAGATCTTGGAAATAACCATGGAAAGAGCAACAAGAGTCGATATCATGGTCACGCTATTAGTGAAATTGATAGAAAAATTGCTCGTTATATCCTTGAGGCTTAGGTTTATTTGGATCAAGTGGTCTAATTTTAGGCAGGATGATGTGGCCCATGTCATATAGTCTCTAGAAGAGGGTTGGAAAAGGTTCAAATAGTGGTGTAAGGTTGTGTTGTGGAGCTTGTTGTGGCACGTGAGTCTTGGAGAAAAATGGAAATAAGAAATGTATTCATTAACCCTACGAAACATAGAAATTACAATGCTTAAATAGGGTTGATTTAACAACCTTAGGGAATATAGGAGAAGTTATAAAATGAAGAAAAATATGGAGGAAAGGAGGAAGGTAAATTGATGTTGAATGCCTTGCCGCCCATGCCATCCAATCTACCCAATCAGCTATCATCCAAGGAAGTAAAATGGTAAGGTCTAAAGCTTATCGTTGTAAACAATTTTTTTACCTTTTTATACTGCTTTAATTTCCAACATTCTCCCCCTTAAAGTTGAGAGGACTGACTATACAATCTCTTAGATTTATATATTGAGCTTTAGCTATACCTTTGGTGAAGATATCTGCAATATTATCCTAAGTGTTACAATGTTGAATCTCAACTATCTGTTGTTCCACCATAACTCGAATTAAGTGATACTTCATATCGAAATGCTTTGATATGCTATGGTGGAATGGATTGTATGCCAATTGAATGACACTTATGTTATCACAATACAGTCGAGTTGGACCACTTTGACTTTCTCCAATCTCTTCAAGAACTTTTCTCAACCATAGGGCTTGAGTACTAGCATGTGTGATGGCTATATACTCAACCTCAGTCGATGACAATGCTACAACAGTTTATTTCTTGGAACTCCATGTAATTAGTCCTGATCCTAGACTAAAAAAATTTCTTGATCTAGATTTCTTGTCGTCTATATTGCTACTCCAATCATTGTCACTGAAGCCAACTAATTTTACATAATTACATTTTTGGTAATGGATTCCAAAATCCAATGTACCTTTTACATATCTTAATATTCTTTTAGTTGCTTGTAGATGCAGCTCAGATGGACTAGCCATAAACCTTGAAACTAGAGAAACAACATATTGAATATTGGGCCTTGTGTTGGTGAGAAACATCAGACTCCCAACCATGCTTCTATAAGTGGTCATGTCAACATTTGATGCTCCATCGTCCTTGCTCAATTGGATCCCATTTCTAGTTGGAGTTGCAACTGATTTGCACTGCTCCATGGCAAATTTCTTGATCATGTCTCGAGCATACTTGTGTTGATATATGAAGATCCCTTTATTTTATTGATGCACTTCCACCCCTAGGAAGTATTGCATTAAACCAATATCTTTCATCTTGAACTGTTTCATCATGGAGTTTTTGAACTCCATATTCATTTTATTGTTACTACCCATAAATATTAGATCATCCACATACAAACAAACTATGATAATATCTACTGCATGCTTTAGGTAGTATAGAGTTGGTTCACTTTTTCTTCTTGTGAATACATACTCACTAAAATAGCCATCAATGCGTTAGTACCAAGCTCTTGGTGCTTGCTTGAGGCCATAAAGTGCTTTCTTCAATTTGTAAACAAGGTTCTCCTTTCCCTGTTCTTGAAAACCTTGATGTTGTTGAACATAAACCTCTTCTATCAAGTATCCATTCAGAAAATCACTTTTCATATCCATGTTTTGAACATTCCATCCTTTATGGGCTACTAAGGAAAGAACTGATCTGATTGTTTCTTGTCGTGCAACAGGAGCAAAGGTTTCCTCATATTCAATGCCAAATTTATTAGTAAAACCTTTTGATACTAGTCTCGCCTTATGCCTCTCAATGCTTCCATCAACATTGTACTTGGTCTTGTAGAACCATTTACACCCAACACATTTTTTTCCTTTGGGTGGCTTTACTAGCTCCCATGTATCATTATTGTTTATAGAGGTTATTTCCTCTTTCATGGTTTCTTGCCATACATTTTGAGTACATGCCTTCTCATAGCTAGCTGGTTCTAGCTGTGTACTAGCCAATAAAGCATAATTGACTACATCTCCCCTAGGATCATGGGAGTCATCATCTCCATACAATTGCAAATTTTCAAGTTGCTACAAAATTGTATTCATCTCACTAGCTTGGATTCTAGTGAATCTTCTCTAGAAATTCTGATCCAACATTTGAAAATATGGATGATGTTGTAATGTTCTTTTACCTCTAGATGGAGAGTCTCTGTCAATTTCCATCGGTGAAGAGCTTACTGATCTCTATGGAGAAGGAATTGGAGTGGCGGTTGAAGTACTTTATGTAGTACCCCTATATGGGATTGGAGGGGGTGGTGTGCCTTTGCTTTTCTTTGGAGACACCTGCTATACCTGTGAAGAACTTACATCTTGGGACTCATTATTAACAAAAATTATTTGATGACCCCATTCTCCCCCTTCATCAAAAATTACATCCTTGGAGAGTATAACTTTATGATTCTTGGGATTGTAGTGTCTATATGCCTTTGTAGACTCACAATACCCTACAAATATACAAGCTTGACTTTTTGGATCAAGCTTCTTCCTTTTCTCATAAGGAATGTGTGCATATGCTAAAGAACTAAAAACTTTTAAGTGTTTTACATTAGGTTTCTTTCCATATCACCCCTCATAAGGAGTGACACCATATAAACTAGAAGTAGGACTTTTATTTAGAATATATACACTGGTTCTTACAGCCTCTACCCAATATATATGAGTTAGATGCTTAGTCTGAAGCATTGATCTCACCATTTCAACTATGGTGCGATTCTTTCTCTTGGCAACACCATTCTGTTGTGGGGTATAGGCAGTGGTGAATTACCTTTTAATTCCACTTGCTTTACAATATTTCAAGAATGCTTTTGAGGAGTATTCACCTCCTCGATCTATCCAAAGATATTTTACGTAATTCCACTTTGATTCTCTACATTGTTTCTAAAATCTATGAAGCAATCAAAATCTTCATATTTATATTTCAAAAAATAAATCCAACACATTCTAGAGAAGTCATCTATGAAAGTGAGAAAATAAGAATAGTTTTTGAGACTCTGTGTTTGCATTGGTCCACAGATGTTTGAATGTACTAACTGAAGTGGATAGCTAGATCTCCACGCTTGTCCTTTTGGAAACTTTGACCTTGAGTGCTTTCCCAAAGCACATCCTTCACAGACCTCATTTTTTTCATTGATTTTGTGAAGTCATGTCACCATAGCTTGAGAAGTTAGAAGTTTCAAGCTAGTATAATTAAGGTGACCATATCGCAAGTGCCAAAGCACACTTGGATTTGTTATAGCTACATTTGCAATTTGAGCTCCTCTTGGATAATTAAATTTGAGATGGAATGACCTATTCTTGGTCATGGGGACCTATGTTATGACACGATTACAATTATTTTTATTAAAAATGATACATTGTCCTTCATCAAATACAATCTTGTAATTATTTTCCATCATTTGTCCAACACTTAGCATATTGTGTTGGAGCTTTGGAGTGTAATAGATGTCATGCACTTTCTTTAGTCCTTCTTTGGTTGGAACCTCCATGGCTCCAATACCCTCTACTTGCAATGTCTTATCATCCCCTAATTTGATTTGGGATTTATAAGTGGAATCTAGAGTAGCAAATAAATGTTCTTTGCCACTCATGTGGTTTGAACAACCAGTATCTAGAATCCATGTGTCATTTAGATTCTATTCTGATTGTTCATATGAAAGAAAACTATTAAAGGTATCATCTTGTTCTCCATAATTACCATATTGACTACTGCTGCCTTGTGAAGATTTTAAATAGCAATCGCGAGCGAAGTGACTTGGCTTGCCACAGTTGAAATAAGTTGATTTTGACTTGTCACTTCCTCGCCCTTGATTTCCACTTTGTCCTTTATTTCCTCCTTGATTTTGATTTCCACCTCTTTGTTGATTGCCTCCTCTGTATGAGTTGCCTCCTTTATTGGAATTGCCTCCTCTATTCTGGTTGCTTCCTCTGTATGAGTTGCCTCCTTTATTGGAATTGCCTCCTCTATTCTAGTTTCCTCCTCTGTAGTTGCCTATGCCTCTACCTCTTTTCTTGCCTCTGCCTTAACCTCTTCCCTGTCCTCTTCCATTGTTTTCATTGGAATTTAAGGCCTTATCATCACATCTGTAGTTGGTTGAAGGAGTTTCAGGAAACCTCTCTTCATGTGACATTAACGATCCAATTAATGCATCGAATGTTAAAAGGAAAATATCTTTGGATTCTTCTATAATTATGGTAATATGGTTCCATTTTTATGTAAGTGTTTGTAACACTTTTGTTACAATTGTCTCAGGATTTATTTCTTTGCCTAGTGGTACCATTTTATCCATAATTGTTTTTACTCTAACATAATAATCATCGACTTTTTCATCATATTTCATTTAGAAATTTTCAAAATATTTCTTCAGTGTTTGAAGCCTTACCTACTTCACTTGATTACTACCCTAGAATCCATCACTAAATGCTTTCCATGCAGCTTGTGCAGTTGTACAAGCAACAATTCTAAGGAATATGCTTTTCTCTAATGCAATTTGGAGATGAGAAAGAGCAAAAAAGTTGCTCTTTTTCTCTTCTTTTCATATTTTCTTATCTACGACACTTAGTGTTGTCTATTCTAAGGGTTTTGTGTAGACCTCTTCTATTATGTCCCACAAACCTCTTCCTATGAGCAAGGTCTTCATATTTATAGACCAATACTCATAGTCATAACCGTTAAATTCGTGTATAGGGAAGCTATTGTGTGAGGCCATAGTTGCAAAAAACATCTCTTTATTTCACAGTTACAATAAAGTACCTTGTTGTTTGAAAGAAGGAAAGAAGAAGAAGAAAGAAAGAAGAGATTACAAATTTAAGTCAAATATGAATTGTTCTACTCTCATTCACTGCTTATTCCTCTTAATGTGGGGATGCTCTCTTGATTCACAAAATTATTTTCTACTTCTTCTTCATCGTCACTTATCAATATTATTTTTGGTGATTCTGGTTCTAAGATTTCCACTAAAATACTGTAGTGTGTATACTCTGATTCTTGTGGTGTAGCTTGTATGGATTTTGATTGTTCAAATTGACTCCTGAATGAGTTGTCTTCAAATTCTACCTCGTACCCTAATTCAGGATGCCTTTGATGTGTTATCACTGCATTTTGAAGTTGGCTAAACACAATGTTGAGCATATAACCTCTTACTTTTTCATCAAACCTCTCTGCACCTTCTCTTGCTAAAATTGCACATAAGGCATGATAACAACCATTTGGTCTTATCATCAATGCCTATTTACAATTTTACAATTTGATCCTTGGTATCTTTTACAAAAAAAACTAAGCCTCTTAGGCTTATTACACGAGTTCTACAGTTTGTGATTCCTTGAATCAAGTAAAAAAATAAGTACCCTTTGATTACAATAATTGTCTCTTAGACAATATTTTCCTTTCTTTTATAATATTAAAAAAAACTATATTACTATTTAATAAATTAAAAAATAATTGCCCTAAAAAATTTAAAGAAGCAATTATATTTAATATATTAAATATAATATAATTAGTTTTAATAATATAAAAAAAATAAAAGAAATTATATAAAAAAAATTATGGTTTGCAGGAATCGAACCTGCGACCTCTTGGCATCAAAAAATCGCACTAACCAACTCGACCACCACTGCCGATGAGAACCAAAGGGAATGAATACAATTTTATGTTGTTTTGGATCCAATTTTTAATATAAGAAAAAATTCAAAGCTTTTTTCGTCGTTGGGTTTCGAACCCGTGACCTGCAGGAAGGCGGGTGCCTTATGGCTGGCTCCTTGATCCAGTCGAGCTGTGTGGCTTGATGGGAAGGCGAGGGAGGCTTGTCTTCCTTGTTCTTCTCACATCCGTTTCGAAAGAAATTTTTTTTTGGGACTTTTAGTCCCACATCGACCATGCGAGAGCGTTTGAGGTGTTTAAAACCCTCAACTCTCGCATAGTCACTTGATTGCCTTTGGGTAATCAATGATCGCACTTTTGCCTCCTTTAGCCTATTGCCTATCACCACATTGCTTATCATATCCTTCTACCATATAACTCTTTGTTCGCCACATTGTCGGTTCTCCTTCTACCATGTAATCGATCTTGTGTCAGTTCTGTGTCATTCGGTCTACATCGGCCTTGCTCTCCTCATGCCATGTGGCACTCTCCAGTCAGTTTCTCCTAGTTTGCTCCTTCTCCTTACATGCTCGCTATGTGGGCCTTCTCCAAACCTCACCTCAATTCGTGATTCTTTGGCCTTCTTCAACCTTGCCTCAAATTGTGTGCTACGAGCCCCACTTGACCTTGCATGCCTCGGTGCTCGTGTTGTTGGTTCCTCCACCTTGATCTTCAGGCCCTCTTTGGCCTCGACTCTGATACCAGATGTCGCACATGAGTCTTGGAGTAAAATAGAAATAAGAAATATTATTCATTAACCCTATGAAACTTAGAAATTACAATGCTTAAATAGGGTTGATTTAACAACCTTAGATAATATAGGAGAAGTTAGAAAATGAAGAAAAATAGGGAGGAAAGGAGGAAGGGAAATTGATGTCGAATGCCTTGTTTCCCATGCCATCCAATCTACCCATTCCGTTGTCATCCAAGGAGGTAAAAGGGTAAGGTCCAAACCTTATCATTGTAAACAAACTTTTTACCTTTTTATACTGCTTTAATTTCCAACACTTGTGGGTGCATGTTGCATGGCTACTGAGGCCTAGGAGGGAGAGATGCATTGATCTAAAAAATAAATTCTTGTGGAGGAGATAATTATAGGATTGGTGAAGGTTCTAAGGTAGTAGCTACAACTTGGTTGGATTGTGGTGGTCGATAAAATGGTTGGTTAGGTACATTTTTATTAAAATAGAAATTGGAATTATAGGTTGATTTCTATCTCATCTTAATCTTACCCGATTGGACTTTGATGTCCTCAATGACTTTGGCTTGGGTAATGGCTTCTTAAAAGGTATGACTTTGATGAATTTGCAAGTAGGTGGTGATGTGTTTATGACAACTTTTAGAAAAGAGTGTTAGTAAATCGATAGTAGGAAGGTTGTAATTGAGGTCGTGTATGATCGATCTCCACCACAAAATAAACTTGGTAATAGGTTCATCATCAACCTTTCATAGGGCATAGACATATGAAAAGCTATTTTTCTTTTTAATGTTTATGGAAAAATACTCTAGGAAGGAGTTGACCAACTATTCAAAAGTATATAGGCTATGGCATAGGAGCATGTTGTACCAGTCTAATGCTTGTCCCCCAAGTGAAATGGAGAAGGTACGTAACATGAGGGGGTTGCTACTTTAAAGTTGGTAGCAGGCTGACCGGTAATTAATCACATGCTCTCAAGGATCTTCCTTACCATTGTATTTATCAAAATTTTGGATCTCAAAGCGATAGGGATAATGTGGGATTAGAATTGATGGATGGACTGGATCATTGGATAGTTTATCGTAGATTGGTTTTTATGATCCGTAACTGGCTGTGTAGAGGTTGAGCGTATTTACTCCATCCTAAAAAAGTTGAATTTTAGGTGCTAAGGGTGTGGAGGATGGTTTTAAGGTGGGTGGAGCCTGATAGTGTGGTAGATATCAAAGTTGTTATTCCCAGTACTAAGGGTGGGAAGTATTGCAACTAATTTGGGTAAGGTGGCTACTGAGCAATGTGTGGTGTTGCAGCCAATGGAATACTAGGTTGTGGAATGGGCATCTATTGATGTTAATAGTATTATGGATGTGGAATGTGTGGTTGTGGCATAGGTATATACTAGGTATGAACCTACTATAATGGATGGGTTGTAGGAGGCGATGACCAAGAAGGAGAAGGTGTAAAAAATTTAGACCCTATAGATAATGGTGGAGGTGTCAAGACTGATGGTGTGAGAGGTGGGTGAGATGAGGTATCAAATTATGGTACCTATCTCTATCCTAAATGGTAGTATGTGGGAAACTAAACTATGTGGAGCACCCTAAAGGAATAGGGTTATAGGCTATAGGTCTTGGTCCATAGGTGGAAAGAGGACCAGTGGTTGGGGCCTGAAAAGGAGGAGGAGGAGCTAATCTAAAGGTAGATGTAGATGGAGGTGGAACAAAATGTTGGGTAGCATACATTCCCGAAACCTGAGATATATTTGGGAAGGATGAGGAGAAATAAGCATAAGCTTCTAAAGTAGGAGATTAGGAAGGTGGAGTGTTGAATGTGTTCACTCTAGATTGGGTATGGGTGGTTGGTTGATGTTGTTGGTATTACATTGGTTGTGTTTGAGGAGGTTCCTAGGATATGTCCTCAAAGGATGGGAAAAATAGTTTTTGGAAAGAAGATGTTTGCAACTCTTGGGAAGAGTGTGGGTGTGATGATGGAGGTGGTACTTGGTGTTATTGCAAGGGGGGTTTTTGTGGTGTAGATTGGAAAATTGATATTTGGGTGCTTGGTGTGGAAGAGGAGGGATCTAAAATCATCCCTATGGTAGAGATGAAAGATGTGATCTCAGGGCAAGTACTATTTAATAACAAGGAGTCATTCTAAAAAAGGATTAAGATAGACCCTGAAATAAAGGGTGTGCAAAGGTAGGAGATGTAGGTGGGGTCTCCTCACCTATGGTGAATAGAGGAGGGGGATGTCTTGGAGTAGTGTAGATCACATGATCACAAGATGTGGATGGTGGATTAGGTAACAATGAAGGGAAAAGGAGTGGATGATATTCTTTGAATGAAGTGTCAAGGGCTTCACTTGAGTGGACGTCTCACCTTGAGACGTTGTGTGTGTATAGTGTGGATCAAACTATGTGAGTAGATTGGGTGTGCATGTGGATTTCTCCTTCATGAGTGAAGGAGGAGGGGTAGAGATACTAGAAGTGGCATTATAAACCTCCTCTATATGGTACACTTACTCATGCACTTGGCTACGAGTAACAACAAAAATGATGTGTAAAGGGATTTTGAATCAACCCTATGAATTTTGGACCCAAATTGTAACTAATATGAAAGTAAAGAAGTAACAAACTATAGATAGTTGAACAAAAATGTGTTGTGTGGTGAAAATTACTGAAACCAATTTATGATCATGCAAACAATGCAAAATCGAAGTCAGTTCTAAATACAAAAAATAAAGTGTTTTGTTCGTTCGAGTGTGTTTTGATGTTGAAAATATACTTCCTAGATAATATCACAAGTAGTGGGGTGAATACTCCAAAACATTAGGAGTGTCATCAGTATATAACCTCCTACAACACCCAAATATGCACATAATAGAACAATATCACGTGTGAATGGTGACTTGTATGGAAGGTGCAGTAAAATGATAACCTATGGGGAAAGAACTCAAAGTGCTAAAATGAGCTCATTTTATCCTCTCACAAGAAGAGGCAGCACTGTCTAAGACCTACTACCAACATACCCATGATTTTGCTTCACCCTCAAACAGTCTTATTTAATAATGACAGTTACCATATTCACAAATTATGTAAGCATTATGAACAAAGACATCTAATCCTATCCCACTTTGAAGGTTACTTCTGGTGATGAAATTTAGAAGCCTAGTCTCAAAAGTGGGGGATTTTTTTATGATGAAGTCCAAAAAACCACTCCTATGGGGCTTCTAGGTGTCTAGAGGATGATATGGTGGAGAATACAACTCCTACCACACCAATCTTGAGCGATGGATTGGGGATGAAATTCAATATCACCACTTGTATGTACCATGTGAGTGTGTGTGGGTTTTTTTTTCTAACAATGATGTAAAGAGCAAGAAATCTAACTAAATGTATTTTTGAAATGAAATTCTAGCCCTAAATATGCTTTAAAATTAAGATGCATTTTAAAAGAAAGCTAGTCCTATGTGTATTTTTGAAAAGAAGCTAGGATCTATGCTTATGAAATAAACAAGCAAACCAAACAAAATATGTGATTGTCAAAAAAGTGAGAATTTTAAGATAAATACACAAAAGGGATGTGAAATTTGTTTTATAAAAGGAAATGAATTACTATCATAAGGAAATGCAAAAATATTTTATACAAAAAAGAGATTTGAAATTGCATTGGTAAAAAAAAGCAAAAAGAGATTTGAAAATCTAAACCCTAAATACGTAAAATGGGATTGAAATTTGATTTTGTACAAAAATAAATGTGAAAAGAATACTTTGATAAATTTATGCGAAAAGAGATTAAAAATCCTTAATCCTAGATGCATTAAAGGAATGTAAATTTATTATTTTGGTGCAAAAAGAGATTTGCAAATTGCCTTAATGAAATGTTCAAAAGAAAAGTGTAAACCCTAATCCTAAATGCAATTTGGAAAAGGAAATTTGCAATGTACTTTCAAAAGAGATTGATAAAATGACACAAAAGGAGAAATAAAAATCTACCTAAAATGCAATTTGAGAAAAGAAATGAGAATGTTCATGAAAAATAAATGAATTGAAAATTCTGATTTGATGCAGGTTTTTGGAAAGCAATTTGGGAAGGTCTAACTATTGCAAGAAAGAGGGTCTTTAAAAATTGTGATTTACAAAAATAATGACTGGAAACAAAAACCTATTTTAATGCTTTAAGCAAAGAGAAATGTAAATCTGATTTCTTCACAAAAAAATAATGATAAAGGAGATAAACTAAATGTACTTGACATTGATAAGTGCATTAAAATGAGAGATTCATTGAATGACATGATGCATTTGCTAGTGAAGCTTTCTTTGCAAGAAAATGATAGATCAAAAAAGTTCTCAGGAAAATACCTGATCTCTGATGCTCTAGGTGGATTTTTTTATCTTTCTGTTATTGACCCCTACAAGTTTAAGGGTTTTTTGAGCATTAATGCTCAGTTCGTAGGATAGGGGTGAACTAGATCTGAATTCATGGGGCAAGGAGTGAATAAGATCTAGGAGCTTGAAATATTTATTTTGATGACCTGAGGGGGTTTTCAAGGTTTCAAATGTCTTTATGATTTTTGGATATGGTACCTACAACAAAACAAAAGCAATATATTGTGTGATATTCGCTATTAAACTAGTCTAGCACAACTCTTTGTGGGGGTCCCACCGAGCATGCCACAATGAAACGTACAAAAGATGATATTTGATCTAACAACTTGCTATAACATAAATTATCTAGAAATGCTAATTTTATTAATTATAGAAATGCTTTAGGTTACAAATAGGGAGAATTTCTATTATTTATTTCATAAATGTGCAAAAAATCTGATGCTATCCTTTGGGCTCCTCAATGAAGGTGGGCTTCATGTGTAATGTGTGCCATCGGTAGTTTTGTTCCTGATGTTTTCTCTTTGCACCTATTATAGACCTACAAAATGGAGTTAATATTTTTGGGGGCTTGCCTTAGTTAGCTCCCATGGTGAAGAAGATAAATTGACACTAAATATACGATAAAAACTAAAATAAATTGCATGAATGATTGTAAAAACATGAAATAAAGTATACCTAACTAATTTGGTGATAAAAACATTTTGTAGGACCAACGCGTAGGTTGGGGGTTTAATTGGAAGCCAGATTCATGGGGTAGAGGGAAAATTGAGCTACAGGTACTTTCTGGTGGAGATCCTAGTCTAGATGGGCTCCTCAGATGTTGCTATGTTGTTTGTATGGTTCAAATGTATTAGATTGCACTTCTGGTTTGATTTTTGTAGAGTTTATATAGGCTAACTAAAATGGGAGAGGGAGATAATGAGGGATTAGGTCACCTATTTATAGAAGAAGCCAAGGTGTAGGGGGTGTGGTTAGGAGTACTAAACCCTAAGGTAAAGTCCTAAGGTGGTTAGGTTAGGGTTTGTGAGGTGACATACCTACATTCTGTAGAGAATTATCTCATCTTCACACGTGTGATGAGATATTAGGGTTTACTAGGGTTAGGTGGTCCCTTGGTTAGATTAAGGCTAGGTTAGGGTTTCCTAGAAAATATCCTAACCAATTTAGTGCACACACATGTGGGAGGGAATAATTAGTTCTAATTAGGGTATAGGATCCTAATTAACCTTTTTAATCCAAAAAGTTCACTTAAGTGAAGTGACTTCAAAATTTGAAATGCAATTATCTTAATTAGGATTTTTTGGGAACTAATAGTCCCGTGGGATCCTAATTAGATCTAGGAAGGACTTAAGTTTCCCTAGGGAACCAATAGGTGTTTTTCAGATAGATGGAAGGTGGTTATGACATGAATTGTGTAGTTTAGTAGGGTTTTGTGCCTATAGGTCGATGAGGTGGCCTACATAGGTCTACGATAGCCTATGCTAATATAGAGTGGTCTATGTTGGTCTATAGTAGTCTACTATGTTGGCAATTTTGGGTACCTTGGGTACATTGCCCTTGCTCAAGTGTTGATGTTGTCATTGATGTCAAAGAGCGGAAGGGTTTTTGTGAAAACCAAGGCAGACTAAATTATAGGTTTTGTTTAAATCCATGGTCAGCAGTTTTGAAATGGGTTTTTCTTAAAACCCAAGTTAGCTCTTCGTTTTTTTGAAAAAGGTGCTCCGATGATGAAGATATTTAATTTTAAATATCCAGTTTAAATTTTATTTATTTATTTAAAATTTAAATTAATATTTCAAAATTAAATTAAAGTCTGTTCACCGGCTTGTTTTCAAATCCGACGTTGCTAGGGTTTTGCAACGGATCAATTAGGGTTTCCTGGTTGACAAAGCAAGGTTAAGCAACCAAAAAATTCTAGGGTTTCATGTTGACCTAATTAGGGTTGCAGTCGACATGTTTGAGAATGTTTTGATGGGATATTCTATTCTATAAGAAGGCGAGACTGTTGCAAGGTTAATGTGTGGGCGTGATGCAATATATGCGAATGAAGTTCGTGTGCAGTAGATTGTAAGTCGGTTATAGTTCTTTGGAGTTAAAGAAAAGGGTTCGCAGCGATGAGATAGTGAGTGAGTGCGTATCGACTGATCGAGAACAAAGAGAGCGATATGCAGACGGCGTGTTTAAAGTCCGAGGGAAAAATACACAGATGGTAGAAGTGAGATTTCATGGAAGGTGCAGCAGAGTGAGTGGTGCAAAGAGAAGATAAGAACGCGGTATGCAGAAGTCATGTTTCGAGTGTGAAATGACAGTGTGCTAGCTGTAGAAGTAATATTTCTGTGAAGTTGTACCAGAGAATGCGGAGAGATATAGAGGAGTGGTTGAAAAAGTGCGAATCATTTTTCACAGCAGCAGTCGAATTTCGACAAGCAGCAGATCGCAAAAAAATAGCAGATCGTGATAATTGAGGTGAAAGTTTACATTTTGCAATTTTTATTATTATCTTCAAGTTGTAGCTTGAAAAAGGGGTTGGTGCCTCTTTCCAGTTGGTGCTGAAAAATTGGAGTTGGTGCTCCATTCTGTTGTAGCAGATAAAATTTAGAGGTTGGTGCCTCTTACCGGTTAGTCTTGGTGAATGATTATGTAAAGTTGTAGCTTTGCATTTGACTAGATTTGGATGGTAGTCCAAGCGGTATTTTTGAGGAGTAGCCACATCGGTGAACCTCGTTAAAATGTCATGTTATGTGTGATGCTCTCAGTACTTTTTATTATTTATGTTTTAATCATTGTAGTTTATTTAAAAGTCTAAATTGCTTTTAAGTTTTTAAAGAACACACTGATTCACCCCCCTCTCAGTGTCATTGTGATTGTAACAATTGGTATCGAGCCAAGTTCCCAATTTTGGCTAAATCGATCGGGGTTAATCTTGGATTAGTACACAATGGCTAAGAAGAATAGATCCTCATCCAAAAAGGCATCCCGACCGGTTTCGGTTCCTATGGTTGAGAAAATTGAACCGAGAAATGGCGGAAGGAATGAACTCTGAAGTTGAAGAAGTTGAGGCTAAAGTTGATTTAGAGGGTGAGCTAGTGTCTGCCCTTACGGAATGAGAATCAGAGAAAAAGAAGAATGAAAAATTGTCAAGGAAACTTAAGGATGCAAACAACATTATTGCCAATTTAAAAATACAGACTGAAGAATACAAGAAAATGTTTGAAGATCTGGAAATACAGGTATCCATGAATATAGACCACTACAGCAAATTGGAAGAAGAAAATGTGAGTCTTCAGATACAGATACAAGAGTTGGATCGAAAAATCAACTGTCATGTAAAACGTGAAGAAAGCTCAATGAAATTGGACAAAATTTTAAGCGATCAAAGATCCATAGGTATCAAATTTGGTCTCGGATTTTCTGAAGGAGAATCATCAACTGGACCAAAAGCAAGCAATGTTGAAAGTGAAAAGAACAAAGACAAGAATCAGGCAAAAGAAAGATATAATGCCAGACTCGAAATAGCAGCTAACAATGATGGCTTTACTAAGGTCACACATCAAAAGAATAGAAGATCCAAGGCTCCAGCAACAACCTGGCCAGGACCATCTTTCAGGTTTAATCATTATTTCTATGGTTTTTGTTTCAAGTGTAATGTTTATGGGCATAAAATTGTTGACTGCAAATACAACGTAGGTCCAAGAAGTTTCACTAGTAGAAATGCGTTTGCTCCTTTAATGAGTTATGCAGTAGAGTGTTTTAAGTGTCACAACTTTGGTCATATTTCCAAAAATTGTCGTAGTATGTATGTTTCATATCAACCTCATGAAAGCAGATTTCAACCGTATAGAGCAAAACAAAATAGAATTTATACTGAAGGATATGTGCAAAATTCTAAAAATGGGAAGTCATAGCTAGAACCCAATACCACAGTTAAAACAAAATGGAAACAAAAAGAACAGCTCAGGAAAGAACATGATTCTTTAATAGTGCAGACAGCTTTTAGAGCTCAGAATAAACATGTTCCTTGGATTCTTGATAGTGGTTGCTCAAGTCATATGACAGGTGAAACAAAAATTTGAAAATCTACAAAAGTATGAGGGTGGTTCTATAAAATTCGGCAACAATGATGGAGCCAAAATAATAGGTAAAGGAACGGTCAAAATTAGTGAAGGAAAGATCAATTCAGAGGAATTTTTATATGTGGATGGTTTGAAACATAATCTATTGAGTGTGAGTCAAATCTGTGACAAAGGACATGAAGTAGTTTTCAAGAAGCATGGTTGTGAAGTTAGAAAAATAAACAGCAGGAAATTAATAGCAACCAGCTCAAGGATGTCTGGCAATCTGTACACACTCTCAGAGTTTTCAGAAGGTATGTGCTTCATGGGACAAGAAGAAGAGAACTGGTTGTGGCATAAGAGGCTTGGACACATAAGTTTTGATAATCTGGTAAGAATTAGTGCTAAACAAGCAGTGAGAGATATTCCAATCATTAAAAAACTTGCAAATAGTATGTGTGCTTCATGTCAGAAGGGTAAATAGACCAGAGTTTCATTTAAAACAAAATAACATCACACTAACAGGCTTGGTCAAAATAGGTTTAGTCAGAACTGGCTTAGTCAAAACATGTGGATTCAAAGAACAGGTATGCCTAAAAGAAACAACACTATTACTTGTTATAAGTGCAACAATAAAAGTCACACTGTCAGACAGTGCAGAGTTGAAATTCTAGGATATAGGAATAGGAAGAGTGGCATGATCAGGTCCAAGGATCAGAACAATGACAGGAACAAGAATATGGTCAAAGAGTTCAAGAGAAGACCCGACAGACGTTGATGTTGATCAGTGCCTAATGGGAGTTTTACTCCCACCCCAGAATTAATCACCTCATCAGGAGTTGGGGGAGGGACTAAGCTAAGAGGCTCATTCTTAGTTTCGAGCCCCAAAGGTGGCCCTTTGCCATTAATGACAAAGGGGGAGAGATATGAGTAAGGGGGAGAGCTTCAAGTGAAGAGGAAAGCTTCAAGTCAGGGGGAGCAAAACTTCAAAGAGATTGATTTTAGTTTTGGCTCTTGAAGATGTGTTTTTAGTAAAGGGTTGCCATCAATGACAAAGGGGGAGATTGTTGGCAATTTTGGGTACCTTGGGTACATTGCCCTTGCTCAAGTGTTGATGTTGTCATTGATGTCAAAGAGCGGAAGGGTTTTTGTGAAAACCAAGGCGAGACTAAATTATAGGTTTTGTTTAAATCCATGGTCGATGAGTTTTGAAATGGTTTTTTCTTAAAACCCAAGTTAGCTCTTCATTTTGTTGAAAAAGGTGCTCCGATGATGAAGATATTTAATTTTAAATATCCAGTTTAAATTTTATTTATTTATTTAAAATTTAAATTAATATTTCAAAATTAAATTAAATCTGTTCACCGGCTTGTTTTCAAAGCCGACGTTGCTAGGGTTTTACAACGGATCAATTAGGGTTTCCTGCTGACAAAGCAAGGTTAAGCAACGAAAAAATTCTAGGGTTTCATGTTGACCTAATTAGGGTTGCAGCCGACGTGTTTGAGAATGTTTTGATGGGATATTCTATTCTATAAAAAGGCGGGACTGTTGCAAGGTTAATGTGTGGGCGTGATGAGATATATGCGAATGAAGTTCGTGTGCAGTAGAGTGTAAGTCGGTGATAGTTCTTTGGAGTTAAAGAAAAGAGATCGCAGTGATGAGATAGTGAGTGAGTGTGTATCGACTGATCGAGAACAAAGAGAGCGATATGCAGACGACGTGTTTAAAGTCCGAGGCAAAAATACGTAGATGGTAGAAGTGAGATTTCATGGAAGGTGCAGCAGAGTGAGTGGTGCAAAGAGAAGATAAGAATGCGGTATGCAAAAGTCATGTTTCGAGTGTAAAATGACAGTGTGCTGGTTGTAGAAGTAATATTTCTATGAAGTTGCAGCAGAGAACGCGGAGAGATATAGAGGAGTGGTTGAAAAAGTGTGAATCATTTTTCACAGCAGCAGTCGAATGCCGACAAGCAGCAGATCGTAGAAAAATAGCAGATCATGATAATTGAGGTGAAAGTTTACATTCTACAATTTTTATTATTATCTTCAAGTTGTAGCTTGAAAAAGGGGTTGGTGCCTCTTTCCAGTTGGTGCTGGAAAAATTGGAGTTGGTGCTCCATTCTGTTGTAGCAGATAAAATTTAGAGGTTGATGCCTCTTACCAGTTGGTCGCTGGTGAATGATTATGTAAAGTTGTAGCTTTGCATTTGACTGGATTTGGATGGTAGTCCAAGCAGTATTTTTGAGGAGTAGCCACATCGGTGAACCTCGTTAAAATGTCGTGTTATGTGTGATGCTCTTAGTACTTTTATTATTTTTGTTTTAATCTGCTGCAGTTTATTTAAAAGTCTAAATTGCTTTTAAGTTTTTAAAGAACACACTGATTCACCCCCCCTCTCAGTGTCATTGTGATTGTAACATACTGTGGTCTAAAATAGCCTACACAGGTCTATGATAGTCTATAGTGGTTTACAATAGCCTACGTTGGTCTATAATAGCTTAGAGGGGTCTAGGATGGTCTATGCAAACCTACAAGTGTCCCGATGGATCTACAAGTATGTAGAGGTATACATGTGAAACTTTTGGGTGTCTACACCAATAATAGTGCAATGGCATGAAATATTATATTAAACATTTTTCTTCTCATTACAATGATTGTTGCATCCATTCCTACAATAAATTTTCTCGATCATACTTCATACCCTTGTAAACACCTTCCATGTATTGTGCCATCCAGATTGGCATCTCTAAAGTTCATGATTCTCTAAAAAATCAAGCCATAACTACACTCATCATGCAAGCCAACTCATCTATCTTTAATTGACTTTGTTTAATCCCACATGTACCAATACCCAAAATCTTAGTTGCTACATGTGACTTCATCGATGTAAGTGTTGTGATCAACCTGTGCATCTCAATGGGATCAATTATTTTCTTCACAATTGGCTCTCCTTTCATGGGCAATCCGAATGTCTGTCATAATACTGCTACCATGAATTCCACATTCACATACTGATTACCTACTCATACGATTGCATGGTTCTCAGTCGGTTTGTACGACTAGAGAATCTGCAACAAGTATTCATTGAAAAATACCTTATCTTATGGTGGGATTTGCACTAAAATACTCACTCCAGCCTTCTTTAGCACCTCCTTCAATGGATTTTTATTGTTAGCACTCACCCACCATTTTATGCAAAATTCTCCCATTGGCTACCCAAAAGTGACATCCTTGATGTCCACTTGCTCCTCCTCTGTTCCACTAGGTAGGTCCTCCTATTCTTTTGGTCTTTTCTCGGTGAACTTCACTACAAAGTTCTCTTCTAGGTGCCCTGAGTGGTTTCATCTATTCCCTCCTATATTGTGGCGGTGATATTCCTCTACCACCACACCAATGCCTCTGACCCCTCCACAACCTTCCTCCTCTCCCTCTCCAAGAATAATCACCACACCTTTTGGGTGACTAGAATTGTCGTCCTTGGTCTCAAATGGGATAAACTACAGGATATCACTTGGGTTTTGATTCTCTCTAGTGCAATGTTACTAGTGATCTATTAGGCCTAGATGTTGCAATACAATCAAAATGAGCCCGATATTCCCTTCGTGAGCTCATACTTTAGCCATCACTAAATGAAACCCTCGTTTGCACACTTTTTCCTTTATTAAAAATTCAGGAAAATACTACACAAATTCGTTAAAAAAGTTCATACGACCACCATAAAAATGTAAAAAAATTATCAAGGTCATTTAAGGCCTCAGCTAAGTTGTACATGTATGCTTTCAAACTATACAATTCCACCCATATCATACAACTCCAACTGGATCTATTTAATTGCACCCAATTTCGTACACTTGCAGAAAATCGTACAACTGGTGCTCAAAATCATAAAAGCATGATCTAAAATCATACCAACTAATTTCAAATCATACAGGGGCACCTTCCTTCTATAAAACCTCACCAAGGACCATACCACTATAAAAATGTCGTACAAAAATCCTCTAAAATTTGTAAAATGGATCACCAGGAGCTTGGAATCCGTACAATATCTTTCAGAATCATACCTGGACTACTCCAAATCATACATACAGCTTTAAAGATCATCACTTGGTCAAAAAACCTCATTTTTATTTTCCAAGTGCAAAATCTATGAAACCCGTTTGCTAAAATCCTTCAATCTCCTTGTTTAATGTAATTTTAGGGCAAAACATGCAATTTATCCTTCCCTTGCGCAATATTCCTCCAAAATAAAATTTTATCGTAGTATGGTAGTGATGTACAACCATCCCTTTGAGATCCTTCACACTTTTATATTCAAAAAAATTGTGTCCATGCTTTTTATGGTGAATTCTTGCTCCAGGGTTTGCTTAATTTTCCTTCCATGCAACTTTTCCTTCTCTATTCCTAGAAAATCAAACCCTAGCTTTATTGTTCTACATTAAGGTTTTACTGGGCACTCACTTTCTTTAAACCCTCACTCGTACTACTGCTTATTATTACCTACAACTCATTTTAAAAAAAAAACTTATTTTCTTCAAAGTAAAACCCTAATTGCGATAGCTTTGTCCTCCCAATGGGTTGCTTTTTCGAAAATAAAAATTATTGTGGTGCAAAACTAAAATGGGTCACAAAATCCTTAAGTATGTTGGTTAATTTCCACTACCCATATAGAAAAATTCTTCAATTGCACCCTTTTTGCCTTCAATTTTCTAAATTTACACTATTACCTTGTACGATCTACGAGCAGGAAAGAAAATTTTTGCATGGCACTTGCTTTTTATACTTTCTCAAACCCTAACATCTTAATTGCTAAATTTTCACCACCTTAGCTCCTTAGCATGTTTATTTTTTACAACTCATCACCTTGGTGCATACGATTTTGTCTTTTTCCGTATTTTATCATTTTCTTGTCTCTTTTATTTCTTTTTCTTTTCTTTTCTTTTCTTTTCTTTTCTTTCCTTCTCTTTTCTTTTCTTTTTCTTTTATTTTATTTTATTTTCTTTTATTTTTTTTCTCATATGGGTCATCGTTATCTATTTGAAGCACCCTCCATATTAATTACATCCTAAAGTATTTTCACAATTAAAATATTTTTTTCTTTTCTCTCTTTTTTTTTCCCAGAAGGGGTCACCGTTTCTGGTTTTCAACCCCTTCCATATTAATTGATTCTCGAAGGATTTTCACAATTAAAATACTTTTCTATATTTTTCAATAAATATTTTGATGCTTATCATCTTGGGAAACATACAGTAACATTCACTTGTAGAATGTCATTTATCAACTCATCAATTGGGTTCCCCACTTCTACATTACGAGTGATCGCATTACTAGGTGCCAACTGACCTTTTGTTCAATATCCTTATCTTTGATTGCTATGTGTACAATTTATAATTATGCAATCACAATGTGCAAGACTCCCTCTTGACAATACTTCTCATCGTATCATTGATTGACCATGAGGTAGGTTTCACTCACTGATTCAATATCATTAGAGTGACTTCTTTGTTTATCTCCTCATATCGATTCTGCTTCTAAACTCAGTGAATGATTTCTTTGTAGTCCTTGACTCATTTCATTGGCAAAGTTTACTCTTTATCTGCCTACAAGGCCTCTTAGTTGCCTAAGTATTCCTCGACTCCATTCTCTTGCTACAGAACCTCTATGAACATTCTCTAGAACTTCCCTTTCTTGGCCCCATCCTCTTCCAGATTCTACCCTTCTTGGTTTGGGTTTATTTAATGGAGGTCGTCCCCATGGTTGTCTTCCTCTCAAGTTGGGTACAGTCCCTCTCAACCAGGGGATGCCTTGCAGGTTCCTGGTCTAATTCAAATAGGCTAATGGTGTATCTCTCGGTCATCTAAGAGTAAGGGGTTGAATCCTTCCCCATCCTCTACCTCCTCCAGGTGGAAAATCTCCTCTACCTCTCCTAGTAATTAATGGGTGTACCCCCCCTGTGGCCTTGCTACTATCTTAGGATTTCTTATTGGTTTCTTACTAGGTTTATGTCCACCAATTTTATATTGGCCAAGTGACCTTCATTTCTTTGTGTTACAGGTGACAACTATTGTAGTGCTCTCACTCTTTGATCCACATGTAATAGTCATAATTTCCATCACCTTTTCTCCCAACATAATTATGGACACACATTTTCTAGATTCTCCCTATATGGTTCTGAGAAATCAGACTCAGAACTAGAATTGTTATGATCATCCTCTCTCTGTTCTAGCTAATTTACTAGTAAGAACATTAATATTTGGAGTCTTTGTACTTCTCTCCTTTGTTGCCACAACTATCGATAGGCAGTTATGTAGGTCTCTGGGTCAGGCCACACATGAGGTATCAATAATTCCAAGAAGTCCTCATCACCATTATCAGATATTTCTTCTCTTACTAGCCAAGGCAACTCGTCGTCACTAGATTCACTTGAATCCTCATGGATATTGCCTTGTGGTCTAGGTGGTGGAACATCTTCTTCAATGTCTCACAAATCTATATCCTCATCTTCCTCTACTATTGATGGTTCATTGGGCATCCCATGAGGTGCTCTCTATGATTTTTATCCTTACTCATACTTGCACCATCATATCATGAACTACTTTTTTGTGGTGTCGTCTCATGTTCTTTTCCCTTGTTTTCTCCTTCTTGTGACCTTACTACTCTTTGTTCCTCCTTAATTTACATTGTATCATCCAAATCTTGGATAGTTTATTCTTGTAGTCTTGCAGTGTGACCTTGAAAAATTTCATACTCTTCTTGCAATTGCTAGATTTTTTGTCACATCCTCTATTGCAATCATCCTATCTGATTCAATGGGGATATTTCTTCTTCCATGGTATCACCTTCTCTCTTTTATGGAGTTTTATATCAAAGTTATATATCTTGTCCGCATATCAAACCGTTAGTCTCATTCTTCTTTGATATTTTGATGTTTGGGGTAACTTGCTATATTCCAATTACAAAATTACCATCTCTTGGTTTCTTGGATTTCTTCCTTCTCTTGGAGAAATCCCTCTTTGTAGTCTTGCTCAAGCCTTCTAATCTCATCGAAAAACCTGTAGACATGGAAAATTGACCAACTGAGGTGAGTAATTTTCCCTAAATCCTTTTTTTTCTCCTTAGAAAAGTAGGTTCATATTTGAGCTAATTTTCCCCTTACAAATTTTATCCATTCCTCATAAATCCTATACCATTGGATTGGGATCAAAAAGAGATTTCCAATGGTATATGATATGACCCGTTTTGACTCTATTTGATCCTCCAAATGCATTAAAACCACATGGGTTTCTATTTGGTGAAATGTCACGGTCTGTCATTTATGGAGCGCAATTTTGCATTTTAGGGTTTTCTATTAAGAAAACCCTAATTTTCAAAGTTGATCTTTTTAATTTCGGTTGTGCTTAGTTTTTCCCACCCATTATTGTTTCAAATTCACTACATAAAGAGGTTTTGAAATTCATTTCTCACCAAGTTTCCAACCAAGAAAGTTCATAACATTTATTATTCAAGCTCTATTTTCTTGAGGTCTTCTTCTTCTACAAGTAAGCTAACCCTAGAGTATGAAGTGTGATCTATTTGAAGCTTTGTTTTCTGTTGCATTGGATTGTTGATTGTTATTGCTCACTTTGGTGGATTTGTGTTGAATCCCTAATGAGATATTGACTACCTGGGAGATCTCAAACCTTTATGCTTGCTTCCTTGCTCTCTACCAGGTGATTTTGCTCTTTTGCATGCAAATTTTTGTTTTCTATATCACACATTAGTCATTTTGCTTCAATCTAAGGTGTTTCACCTCACTTCTATGAAATCACACCTAGTATTCTATGAGGTGGAATTTCATAATTGCACCTGGTATTTACAAGGTGCAATTTAACTAGAGCTCAATATGGGGGTAATTTGTTGTTCTAGTTTTCATCATTACATTCTATACTGCATTTAGAGCATAGTGGTGCATCCTATTTCTGTGATCTCATAATTCTTTTTTTCTATATTGTATTATGTTTATTTTCCTCCAAAGGTTAATTTTCACTTTTAATTATCAAAGGTCATCTGAAAGGGCCTATGGGGCTTGATTGTTGTGCCTCCAAGCATTATTGTACATTATCCTAAGAAGGACCCATAACACTAATAATATTTTTCAAGTGTTTATCAATTTATCTTGTAGGAACAAGAATTGTTGATAGCATTGGATCAAATGATAAAAACAAGGATCAATCGTAGGATAAGCTAAGTGTTCCAATTAGTCTTTAGGTTTTTTGCTAAGTGCTTTATATTTTTGTTGTAAACCCTAGATATAATTTTATAGAAATATATTTAATTAATTTCTATGTATTTGAAGAACACAAGCTTATACTGAGAGGGGGGGTGAATAGTATAACACCCACTTTTTACTTTCTTTCCAAACCAATATCAATTAGTGTCCTTAATTGCAATAACCAAGTATAGCAGTGTGCATTAATTACATAGATAGCAATAGTAAGAAAGTGCACAAATCACCACATACAATTGAGACACAAGATTTAACGTGGTTCCCCCAATGTGGGGTAGTCCACAAGACAAGCTTCTTATAATATTTCATAAATAAATAGGGATCTGTATCCCAATACAAATGATTACTTTGATCTGCTCAAAGCTAGGTTGTCCTGATCTGCTCAGGTGGGCTCCACTAATTTTCTCAGCTAGGCTATCCACTGATCTACTCAACTAGGCTATCCACCGATCTACTCAACTAGGCAATCCACTCATCTGCTCAGCTAGGCTATCCACTGATCTGCTCAGCTAGGCAATCCACTAATCTGCTCGGCTAGGAAATCCTGATCTACTAAGATGGGCTCTTAACTGATCTACTTAGCTAGGTAATTGGTGTTGGTATATTTTTCTATTTCTATTCTATCTCTTTCACTACTCACAAATCTACCTCAATGTCTTCACACAAGGCTCAAACTATCACAAATCTATACTCAAGGCCTTAACAAAAATTCTCAAACAATCCTGCTCAAATGCTATCCCAAATATGTCCACAAATCTATACCAAAATCCTTCTCAAAGGCTCACTCAATCATGCATAAAAGTTGCCTCTAATTTGTCCATAAATTTTGCCCCAAAATCCTTCTCAAAGGCTCAATCAATCATGCTCAAGTAGCACTCAAATCTCATCCATAAATCAATGAAGGCAAGGCTCAATGATGAACTCAACAATGAATGGCAATGTACTCTTCAATGGATGACAACAATGATACACAATGATATCAACAATGTATGACCAATACTCTCTCAAATGGATGATAACAATGCTCAACAATGTATGACAAATACTCTCTCAAATGGATGATAACAATTCTCAACAATGTATGACAAATACTCTCTCAAATGGATGATAACAATGCTCAATAATGAACTCTCAAATATATGGCAAATGAGCTCTCTAATGAAAAACTCTGCAAGCAATAACAATTAGGACTTCAACCAACCAAGGATAATCTCCACAAGTGATAGCAATAGGTTCTCAATAATATATTCCTCATGCAATATCAATAAGCTCTCAAGAAATAAGCACAACTTCCTCAAACAAAGAGCTCTCAAATAGCCAACAATGATCTCCTCAAATAAAAGATAAATGTGTCCACAAGTGACTAGAAAATGATCTCCTAAATGGTATCAAATAGGGGCAATGTACTCAACAAGTAACCAACAATAATCTCCTCAAGCAATGGCAAAAACCTCCTCAATAATGGCAATACTCTCAATGAACTCCACTAAATCAATAATGAACTCAAGCATCAATTTTATCCACAAAATTGATTTTCTAATCCATCCACTTCTTCTTAATATCCAAGGCACATAATCAAGCAATTTTTCTTCAACTTCAAACCCTAACTCATGTGCATGTCTTCTAACTCAAGGTAGAAATTAACTAGGTCTCAAGTTCCTAGTTTAATTTCATAATTAAATCATGCATTATAACATATAACAATTTCAACCTTATGACTCCCTAATTTTTATTAATACATACAAAAAACACCTAAGCTTTTAATTTTTAATTCCACACCTTATAACTCCACATACAGCAATCACAAATATTTAACTTCAAACATTATAACTCCCTAAGCACATACAACAATCATTTATTTTTACTAAATACCTTATAACTCCCTAGTTATAATAGAAATGATTTTCAATACATCAAAACTTTGGCAATATCAAATATTACCATGCACTAGAGATAAATACCTTTTTACAAAATTCGTAGCCCTCACAACCTTTGAAATAAATAATGCCTTTGCCAAAATTAATGTGCCTTCATCATCTTTGAAATCATTAATTCATTGCCAAAAACAATGCGCTTTCACACCTTTGTAGGAGTCGAACTCTGTTCCTCTCACTTTACGTTGCGAATCACTTACCACGTGGGCGTCAGCCCACATTGGGATTTAATCCCAAATACCCAACTTTGTCTATGCTCAAATCTGAAAAACTCAAATTGACTTCCTGTTGAGTGAATATTTTGCCCTATAACAAAATGATCACGCAACTAGAGTCTCAGACAAGAAACTCTTTCTTGCAAAGAAATTTGTTATTTTTTTATTTCTCCAAGGTTCTTGTGAACAAACATTCATATGCGTATAACCAATTAAGACTTAAAGCAAATAAATGAATGTATACTAGAATAACTTAAACCCTGCAAGTAACTGTTAACAAGGGGCCTTTAATGATTCAAAGAAAACTTTGCAACCGTAATCTATTAAATTAACCAATTGTGTAAATATCTTTTCTTAATGCTCTTGAGAATAATGAAGTCTACCCAAAAATAAGCTAGTGACCTCTTTTATCTTTCGGCTTAAAAGGATTTCAAATGAGAAAATGCGTGGTATAAGCCACTTCATTTTAAGCTCCGTGCCTTTAACATGAGGTTCATTTTATAGTTAACGGGTTCGTTTTATCTTTTTATTTAACATTTGTCTGCTATTTCTATGTTAGCTTTTGGTGTTAGTAAAATTAGCAAAGTATTCTGGAATGTACCAGAATCCGAAACGCAGATTTTCAAGTAAGATTAAAAATATAACATCAGAAACTAAAACAGAAACATTCTTTATGAGAATCAGCTGGAAAAACTGAAATAGGACGTTAATTTGGTTAGCAATCTCCTCCCTGCAAAACCCCAAGTTATGAGATGAAATTCTAAAACAACCTGACCTAACAGACTTGTAATAAAACACAGTCGAATCAGATCAGATGCAAGACTCTAAGGAAATAAATAATTGCATCATTCTATCATTCACCTATCGTAACCCACATTATGGTGTAAACGAATAGATACAAGAAAAAATAATGCAAAGGAAAGATCTACAGAGATAACAGTAGTCTTAGCTTTCAATCTCCTTTTGATTTCACACACAAAAGTTACTCTTGCCAAATAAACTCCTTTTATTCCAAAAAAATAATGCTTTTCTTGTTACAATTTCCAGCCCCTGTATCTGTCTTCACTTCTGCTTTTAAACTTTCTATTGCGGTTCTCTGTTTTGCTCTGTGACGTTTCGTTTCATTTCCCAGATCGCTTCGCTTCATCTTCCAGATCGCTTCATTTCATTTTCCCGCTTCTTTGGTGTTTTGACCTTTTGCTCGAGCCTGAAACGTTTGGTCTTCTCTGCTAACTGTATCTGTCGATCTGAAGCGTTATCATAACCCTTATGCCTTTGTGCCACGTGTTCAGTGCTTCCCTGCATACTCTGTAATGGCCGGCCATGAATCACGACAAAAATAGCATGTCGCGATATCGCGACGTTTTTATGTCAACAACCTTTTCTTCTTCATGCATCGTGAAAATGAGACATGTCACGATATCGTGACATTTTTCTGTCAGCAGCTTAACTCTTCCTCATGCATCGCAAAAATGATACATGTCGCGATATCGTGACATTTTTCTACTTTGGACCGCATGGATGCAACCTGTCATGAAATCGCGACATTTTTCTCTCGTGTTTTGTTGCACTTAACCGTGAACTGCGACATGTCGTGATATCGTGACACTTTTTCATTTGTACCATCTTCTCTTTTCTGCGAAATCATGACGCTTTTCTTTTTGTCTCGTGCTTTGTCATGAATCGAGCTTTCCTTTTCTGTGGATATCGTGACATTTTCTTTCTTGATCTGTCAAAAGTGACATGTCGCGATATCGCGACAATTTCTTTCATCTGCTCCTTCCTCACTTTCTTGCCATGAAAACGTGACATGTCGCGATATCGTGACACTTTTCTTGCTTGCTCTTTGACGGATTTCATGACATGTCGCGATATCGTGACATTTTTTTTCATGCTGCATTTTGTTGCTCTTAGCCGCGAAAATGTGACATGTCACGATATCGTGACACTTTTTCATTTCTGGTCACGATGGAGCAACATGTCAGGATATCGTGACAACTTTTCATTTTTGCGCGAGGAGCAACATGTCGTGATATCACGATAACTTTTCATTTTCGACCGTGACGGAGCAACATGTCGCAATATCGTGACAACTTTTCATTTTTGATCGCGATGGAGCAACATGTCGCGATATCATGACAACTTTTCATTTCGGCGACGGAGCAACATGTCGCGATATCGCGACAACTTTTCATTTTGGCCGACGGAGCAACATGTCGCGATATCGCGACAACTTTTCATTTTTGCTATTTTTCTTTGATCTTCCTTTGATTTTTTTAGCATCTGGGCCATTGTAATCTTCTTGGAAAGCATGCAAAAAAGGTGGGTCCCCAATTTTGGGGTGTGTTGTGGATCAGCCACAACAAATGGCGACTTCTGTTGAAATGCTCCTGAGCATTTTGGTGAGAACCTAACCTAGAAATATACAAGCTTAGATACAGGCGTCAACACATAAAAGATAAAGCAAATGCCGATAGATCAGAAATACATGAAACATTAGAATCATTAAGTATCAGCTCGGTGTGTGCAATGTGTTCCATTTTCTATCATTTGAAATTGATCAACATTCCATTGTCAGTTTCACATGAATGCATATGTGAGATTGTGAATGATTTGCATGGCCTGATAAATGGTCTAGAGATATAACTACCTGCTTTATAAAAGCTTTAAGCCTTCTAATATCATATACAAATATTTAAGATTATCAAACCCTCTTAGGATCAACTATATGTATAATGAATTGCTTTATTAGATCCCAAAGTTGGTTATGAGTCACTACTATCTTGAACCCATGTGCAAGTGAAAGTGAAATCGAGCTTTGGGAAATCAGACTCCCAACCTAATCGAGATGGGAGTTTAACCCTATCCTTACTACTCTAATTTGGAATTCATTACCTCACTTTGAGAAAAATAATTTAACCAGTTATGGATGAAATGGTCATGCTAGTCTATCCGTTTGAACAGTCAGTGGTCTTGTTTTTAGACAAGACATGTTGCCACGCATGGGCATACTTAACCCCATAATCCATGATTTAGCTTCATTTCTTTATTTCTTGGACCTTGGGGATGACTACCCATCCTTTGCAGAGGACATGTAGTATGATCCTTCCAATCCAATATTAAGATGAAATGGGAAATATTTAGTTTTTATTTCTTGGACCTTGGGGATGACTACCCATCCTTTGTAGAGGACATGTAGTACGATCCTTCCAATCCAATATAAATATGAAATGGGAAATATTTAGTTTTTATTTCTTGGACCTTGGGGATGACTACCCATCCTTTGCAGAGGACATGTAGTACGATCCTTCCAATCCAATATTTAGATGAAATGAGACATAGGAGCTTTGGGGAATCAGATTCTCAACCTAGGCGAGATGAGAATTATGCCCTATCCTTACTACTCCATGTAGGTCAAATCAGAGCTTTGGGGAGTTGGATCCTCAACCTAAGTTCGATGAGGATTTAACCCTATCCTTACTACTCTGATTTTAGGCTTTAAGCTTTATGGAAGTGGTAAAAACCACTGTTTTAAGGATCATGTTGCATAATAGGATAGACATGAAATACTTCTTTCGCCCGACCTTTTCTTCCAAGCAAGGTTTTGATCATTTTGCTCAAGATCCTTTTTAATGTGTATAAAATGTGCTTGGTTCTAGATATCTCGGGCCTCAGTTCCCAACCTTAGGATTTTTCTTATTTATGTTATAGCATAACCCTAAGAGGATTTGACACACTTTAATGATTTGTATCTGAAATGCATATGCAACTAAGATGGCATGTATATGCAAAGTGAGATGTAATATGAATGCATTGCCCTTTGAATTGCAGATAAAGTATTGTCATAATTTGTAAAACTGACTACTTCATGCATCACAAGTTTCAAACGATATTATTTAAACTGTTTGTGTTACATGCGGAGCTTTTACAACACAATTCCAATGTTTCATATTTTCCTGATCTTAGGCATGAGTTAACATCTCAAATTTTTATTCATTTTTTTTTTTTTTTTGAGAAACCAAACATGTCAAATAAACACACCACTTAAACATCAAATCTGCACACACAAAAGAAACAAAGCATGACATAATTACATATAATACAAAACTCGGCCGCTTCAGGCCTGGAAATAGTGTTTCAAGTGCAACCCATTGACAGGTAATGCCAAATCCTTTCCATCCAAGGTTTTTAGTCTAAAATTGTTTTCCCCTAGGACTTCTAAAATCTGGTAAGGACCCAACCATAAGTAGTCGAACTTATCATGATCTCCTTTCTTCTCATGTCTTTTATCCCATAACAACACTAGATCTGATATTTTAAAAGCCTTGGCTCTAGACTTTTTGTCGAACCATATTTTTACTACATCTTGGTGTTTACTAAAATGAAGCATAGCCTCATCCCTTTTTTCATCCAGATGCATTAATTGTGTTAGTCTAGACTCAAGTTTATCATCAGTTCCGAAGTAATCTTTCATGAAATGCAGTGTTTGTAACTTGAGATTTGTAGGAAAAATGGGATCTTGTCCATAAACCAGATGGTAAGGAGATGTTCCTATTGATTCTTTGACTCTGATTCTATCAGCCCAAAGAGCCAACTTAAGTTTGTTATGCCAATCTCTAGGATTTCTTTCCAGCAATTTTTTAATGACGCATAACAAATTCTTGTTAGAAGATTCAGCCAATCCATTACCTTGCGGATAATAATTGGAAGAGAATTTTAAACTCACCCTGTTGTCAAATGCCCAATTAGCAAATTCCAGAGAGGAGAAAGCTGAACCATTGTCACTTACAATGGAGTTAGGCATTCCAAATCGAGTGACAATATTATCCTCTAAGAATTTAATAACAACCTCCGAAGTGGCATTCTTTGTGGGGATAGCTTCCGTCCACCTTGTGCAATAATCTGTAGCTGTTAGAATGTATTTGTGGGAATCGGATGAATTGGGACTGATAATCCCAACAAAATCCAGGCCCCATTGCGCAAAAGGTCTAGACTCAATTACAGATTGTAATGGCATGGAAGCACCCCTTTCTCTATTGGCTGCAGTTTGACATGTATGACATGACCTCACATGAGTATGGGCATCTTTGAACAATCGAGGCCAATAATAACCGGCTCTAAGGATTTGATGGGCTGTGGCATTAGCGGACCCATGTCCTGTCCCATATTTACCATGAAATTCCTCGAGTATTTGCGCTGCCTCTCTTCGATCAACGCAACGAAGGTAAATTCCTTCATGGTTTTTCTTGTATAACGTGCCGGATCTAATTAGAAAATTAGCAGATTTCAAGCGCAAGGCTCTTCGTTGAGTAGAATTCAAATGTGGTGGACATTTACCATTTAGTAAAAAATACACAACATCTACGTACCACTCATCTTTGGTTATATCTGTGATTTCATAATGTTGACATGAAATTAAGGGATCCTTTTCTGCTATAGCCTTAACCAACCCTTGTCCCCGCACTATCTTCATGGATTGAATCTCAAGATCAAATTCTTGCAGAGTTGAAATCCACTTACCTCGTCTTTCACCTAATTCATTCTGTATAAACATGGCTTTGACTGCAGGATCCGGGACTATAGCAAACACCCTACTGTGGACTATATAATGCCTGAATTTTTTAACTGTCTTAAATAGAGCATACATTTGCTTGTCCAATATGGAATATCTCAGTTTTGCATCTTTGAGAGGACTACTCAGGAAGGCAATAGGATTTTCAATGTTGCCTTCACTCTTCTGAGTTAAAACACTCGCAAAGGAATGGTCTGAAGCAAATGTGTAAATATAGAAAGGCTTCGTATAATCAGGACTCACTAAAACTGGGGCTTTAGAAATCGCATCCTTGATATTTTTGAAAGCATCTCTATTTTCATTTGTCCATTTGATTTGGACCTCTTTCTTTAACATGTCGTTCAAAGGTTTTGCTATTTCTGCAAAATCTGCAATAAATTTTCTAACAAAATTAATCTTCCCAAAGAATGATCTCAACTCTTTTTTGTTGTTGGGACAAGGAATCTATTGTATGGCCTCTATTCTTTCAGGATCAATGGAAATTCCATCTTTGGATATTACATGTCCCAATAATTTTCCTTCCGTTACCCCGAAAATGCACTTCCTTGGGTTGAGTGAAATGCCATGTTCCCTACATCTTTGAAGGACTTTCTTTAGATCCTTGACGTGGTTTTCCCTGCTCTTAGAAAAGACAGGAATATCATCTACATAGACAATAATGCACTTACCTATGAGCCCCTTAAAAGCAAAGTCCATAGCTCGTTGGAATGTGGCACCTGCGTTCAATAGTCCGAAAGGCATTCTCCTGTATGCAAAGGTGCCCCATTTTGTGGTGAAGGCGGTTTTCATCCTATCATTAGGATGGATAAGGACCTGATTATATCCCGAATAACCATCCAGGAATGACATCATTTCTGACCCATTTACCTTTTGAAGTATTTCATCAATGGTGGGTAAAGGGTAATTGTCCTTTTGTGAGGCTTTATTAAGATTTCTAAAATCAATACATAACCTTATTTCTCCACTCTTTTTCCTCACGGGGACCAAGTTAGCAACCCATGTGGAATGCCTAACAGGAAAGATGATTTTAGCTTCTAACAGTCGCTTTACCTCTTTCTCTATCAAGGGTTCTAATAATGGATTGACTGGCCTCTGTCTTTGCCTGAAGGGTTTGGAGTCTAGCTTCAAAGGAATCGTATGCGTTATAACATTCTGATCATAAGTTTTCAGTTCCTTATAACTCCAAGCTATGCAATCTATGTATTCCTTTAATGCATTGGCAATGGAATCCTTCTCATGTTTGGTACATGCTTTCGCTATGAATACTTCTCGAGGGTTTTCTGCACTTCCAATATTAACTAAGTCACAGGCTTCTTTGGGAGGTGGAACCTTTCTACCTCCTTTTGGTTGGTATCCGATATCGAACATTTTTTCTAATGAAGCCATCTCATTTGGCATCTTATTACATTTTCCAGTAACCTTTTCTTCCAAATCTGCCTCTTCTAGGTCCCTCTCGTCTTCATCTATAACCTGCTTTTCAAAGATACCAGAATTAGTGACAAAATGGAATATGTGTCTGTCACTATCAAACACTTGGAAATTCGTGACATTATCCGGTATCGAGGGGCAAGGGACCAATTCTATGGAAAATTTCTTGCATTTCTTGTGATCCACTGGTTTCAACATACTTGCAGCTACGGCTAAAGAGTCTGCCAGACGATTGCCCTTTCTAGAGATCAGAGATATGTTAAAAGCATCAAACTCATCTATTAAATCTCTAACCCTGGTTCGGTAAAGGCTGAGCCGCTTGTTCTTACATACGTATTGTCCCTTCACTTGTTTTACCACTAATTCCGAATCACCTAAGACCTTGATACATTTAACTTTCTTTCGAAGGGCCAATTGAAGTCCGAGAATCAAGGCCTCATATTCTGCCACATTGTTGGTGGCATGGAACTGTAGTCTATATGCAGCGAACATAGGCTCTCTGTCTGAACATGACAGTTCAATACCGGCTCCTGCCCCTTGTCTGGACTTGGATCCATCAAATCTTAAAGTCCAAATGTCCTGGTGTCCTTCAGAAACATTGCATCCAATCCTTTCATTTTGGGAATTTTCAGGTGTTTCTACGTCCAAACAATATGCTCCTAATTCAGCTTCAATGTATTGGATCTCATTAGGTTTGTTGTATTCTGTGATCATTTCCTTGAGCCTAGGTTCACTATCAATCCGAATTTGGTTGGCCACTCCCCTCCAAGGCAACCACATATGTGAAGAGTCTGTTACAATGTAACCGTTTAAGTTTTTACTCCAATCTCTTCCCAACACCATGCCATATTTGATAGGAATGTCGAGCACCAATATATCTATGTGATGTTGAACCCTAGGTTCTGAGTTGACTTGAATAAGAACATCACTCAATTCTCCCACTGCTTCCATGGTCGATCTATCCAGTTGCACCACCCTGCTTCTAGAAGGTTTTGGTGTAAGTCCCAATTTTTGACAAATTTCTAGGGGCATAATGGTAGCCGAGGCCCCTGAATCTATTAGGCAATTGTGCAGATTCTTACCCGCAATTCTAATGGTTATCAAAAAAGGGGGTATATCTCGCTTTTCCCTTTTCAAAACCAATCGGGACTCAACACTTTTAGCTTCATGAACTTGGGCAGATGGATCCAAACTTTTTGGTGGACTTACTTCTTGGCCTAATAGTCGGGACATATCATACATTGAGACATTGGCCTTAGTTTTCTTCATGTCTTCTACCAAGTCATAAGTGGGTTTTTCTGAATTTGACATGTTTTGCACCATCTTAGACTTTTCCACCATGGATGGAGGAGAGGGATTGACATCTCCTTTGAAATCAGGAGGGAGTAATTGGTTGTTTGGAGGAGTAGAGGAAGTTTTGGGCTCCTTAGAACTCCTAGTGTAATATTTGTGATTTCCTTTCCCAAAACGTTTGTTGGCATGAACTTTCGACGTTTCTTCGTCTTCGTTTCCAAAAAGTTCCACATCCTCCTCTTCTTCACTTTCTTGGGAATGTATAACCTCAGTCAGTATAGACTCCTGCTTCCCGTGGCCACAGTGCGGGCAATCGTTATCACAAGGTCCTAATTCTCCAAAATCTTTCGAGACATCTGCCTGATTGGCTACAGGATTGGGTACTCGCCCATTATTAGGCTGCGTGTTGTATGTTCCTTTTCCTCTATGGTTGTGAAGTCGGTTATGACCCATGGCTTGGTCAACCTTTTTATTGACATTTCCCATGGTAACCAAAACTTTGGCCAAAGTCTCCTTCATGTTTTCTATCATGGATTCGGGCCCTTGTGGTTGGGGCACGGTAATCCCGGGTCCAGTTGTGTTTGCTGCATTAGCCACCTCTGGAATAGGTACAATGGCTTGGGTCTAGGCAGTTGGATTCCATCCTAGATTCACACTTTGAATCGGAGTGATTGTTGGATAAGTCATTGGGCTTGGCATGCTAATCGGAGCAAACCCCGGTATGGTCAACAAATTATTGCCCATGCCGAACCCAGGCAAACCCATCGGGCTATTTTGAATTAATCCTTGTGTTTGAACGGAGGCATTAGGATAAGTTGGAAATGACGCCACTTGAGCGGGTGGTTGGAAATTGTTCATCGTAGGAACCTGTGGTGCCATTAACTGGTTCATCATGGCGAATTGACTGTATGGACCGTATTGTCCCATCCCAGTCAATTGAGACAATCCTGCTCCTGGTAAGTTCATTTGTTGTTCGAGAGTCATTGTCTCTGCATAGGCTAAAGGAAGCGTCGTAACCTGAGGATTCCTTCTAGTCAATAAAGATGTTAAAGGATCTAAAGCTCTGAAATATAATTGTAGGGCGACCACAGGATCTACCGCAAAGTGACGAGTCAAATTCGTGTATAGTTTTTGGAACCTCTGATTGAATGTTCGTATGGGCTCATTGGGTAATATTTTGCATGATACGAACAAATTATAAATTATGGAGGGATCCAATAACATTCTAAATTGGCTAATGAAGGCGGTTTCTAATTGGGCCCATGAAGTGATGGACCCTGCCGGAAGATTCCTGTACCACTCATTGGCCGTGTTGTCTAAACTAGCAGGGAAAACTCGGCAAGCAATATCTTCGTGAATAACCCCTTGTCTAAACATGTAATCCTTGTAAATTTGGACATGTTCTTCGGCTGTTGTGGGACCATCGTGCATGAATTTGGGCAATCCCCTTTCAATGTTTCTAGGCAAGTCATGGACTGCCCCAGGAATATCCAAGGGGGAACTTTGCGCACCATACCAGAGGGCAGGTGGTTGTTGTTGTTGTTGTTGTTGGGCCATGTTATTCAAAGGTGTTAATCCTATGGGAACAATGGAAATGCTTGGAACGATGGGGACAGATACACCTGGTGTTGTTGTCGCACTTGAAACTGAGGGCTCAGGCCCGCTAGACGTACTTGAGTCTAAAGAAATCCCTAACTCAAGTATACTGGGTGGTATTTCGATCTCTAATGTTTTGTTTTTTGGCTTCCTAGCAGTGGGAGAAAGGCTTTGGAAAATAGTTTCCCCTGTGGTCTTGGACCTAGTAGCTATGTACTCAGGTTGGGCCAGCTTGAAAACTCTAGAACTCTAAAAGACTTCTCTCAACTTACTTGCAACATAAAATATCTAAATGTTATACCTGCAAGCACAATAGGTGGAAACAAAACTACCCACGTTAATCGTTAGAATAGATCATAATCACAAAGCAATAAAGAAGGCCCTCCTTCTAGCGCCAAAATGTTGAGTGAATATTTTGCCCTATAACAAAATGATCACGCAACTAGAGTCTCAGACAGGAAACTCTTTCTTGCAAAGAAATTTGTTATTTTTTATTTCTCCAAGGTTCTTGTGAACAAACATTCATATGCGTATAACCAATTAAGACTTAAAGCAAATAAATGAATGTATACTAGAATAACTTAAACCCTGCAAGTAACTGTTAACAAGGGGCCTTTAATGATTCAAAGAAAACTTTGCAACCGTAATCTATTAAATTAACCAATTGTGTAAATATCTTTTCTTAATGCTCTTGAGAATAATGAAGTCTACCCGAAAATAAGTTAGTGACCTCTTTTATCTTTCGGCTTAAAAGGATTTCAAATGAGAAAATGCATGGTATAAGCCACTTCATTTTAAGCTCCGTGCCTTTAACATGAGGTTCATTTTATAGTTAACGGGTTCGTTTTATCTTTTTATTTAACACTGTTCTGCTACTTCTATGTTAGCTTTTGGTGTTAGTAAAAATTAGCAAAGTATTCTGGAATGTACCAGAATCCGAAATGCAGATTTTCAAGTAAGATTAAAAATATAACATCAAAAACTAAAACAGAAACATTCTTTATGAGAATCAGCTGGAAAAACTGAAACAGGACGTTAATTTGGTTAGCAATCTCCTCCCTGCAAAACCCCAAGTTATGAGATGAAATTCTAAAACAACCTGACCTAACAGACCTATAATAAAACACAATCAAATCAGATCAGATGCAAGACTCTAAGGAAATAAATAATTGCATCATTCTATCATTCACCTATCGTAACCCACATTATGGTGTAAACGAATAGATACAAGAAAAAATAATGCAAAGGAAAGATCTACAGAGATAACAGTAGTCTTAGCTTTCAATCTCCTTTTGATTTCACACACAAAAGTTACTCTTGCCAAATAAACTCCTTTTATTCCAAAAAATAATGCTTTTCTTGTTACAATTTCTAGCCCTTGTATCTGTCTTCACTTCTGCTTTTAAACTTTCTGTTGCGGTTCTCTGTTTCGCTCTGTGACGTTTCGTTTCATTTCCCAGATCGCTTCGCTTCATCTTCCAGATCGCTTCGTTTCATTTTCCCGCTTCTTTGGTGTTTTGACCTTTTGCTCAAGCTTGAAATGTTTGGTCTTCTCTGCTAACTGTATCTGTCGATCTGAAGCGTTATCATAACCCTTATGCCTTTGTGCCACGTGTTCAGCGCTTCCCTGCATGTTTGGTAATGGTCGGCTATGAATCGCGACCAAAAATAGCATGTCGCGATATCACGACATTTTTATGTCAACAACCTTTTCTTCTTCATGCATCGCGAAAATGAGACATGTCACGATATCGTGACATTTTTCTGTCAACAGCTTAACTTTTCCTCATGCATCACGAAAATGATACATGTCGCGATATCGCGACATTTTTTTGCTTCGGACCGCATGGATGCAACCTGTCATGAAATCGTGACGTTTTTCTCCTTCGTTGTGTTTTGTTGCACTTAACCGCAAAAACATGACATGTCACGAAATCATGACACTTTTTCATTCCATACCATCTTGCTGCTTTCTATCATGAAATCATGACGCTTTTCTCTTTCGGGCTGTCTCGCTGCTTTCTGTCATGAAATCGTGACGCTTTTCTCTTTCGGGCTGTCTCGCTACTTTCTGTCATGAAATTGCGATGCTTTTCTCTTTCGTACCATTTCGTTGCTTTCTGTCGCGAAAACGTGACATGTCACGATATCAGACAATTTCTTTCATCTGCTCCTTCCTCACTTTCTTGCCGCAAAAATGTGACATGTCGCGATATCGCGACAATTTCTGAACTTTGCCCTGCTTGACTACTTTGACCGTGATTTCATGACATGTCGCGATATCACGACATTTTCTCTTCATGCTGCATTTTGTTGCTCTTAGCCACGAAAATGTGACATGTCGCGATATCGCGACACCTTTTCATTTATGGTCACGACGGAGCAACATGTCGCGATATCGCGACAACTTTTCATTTCTGGTCATGACGGAGCAACATGTCGCGATATCGCGACAACTTTTCATTTTCGGCCGTGACGGAGCAACATGTCGCGATATCGCGACAACTTTTCATTTTCGGCCGCGACGGAGCAACATGTCGCGATATCGCGACAACTTTTCATTTTTGGCCGCGACGGAGCAACATGTCGCGATATCGCGACAACTTTTCATTTTTGGCCACGATGGAGCAACATGTCGCGATATCGCGACAACTTTTCATTTTCGGCCGCGACGGAGCAACATGTCGCGATATCGCGACACTTCTTCTCTTTTTTGATATTTTGCTTTTTTCCTTGATTTTTTTAGCATCTGGGCCACTGTGGTCTTCTTTGAAAGCATGCAAAAAAGGTGGGTCCCCAATTTTGGGGTGTGTTGTGGATCAGCCACAACACTTCCTTAGAAAAACACTTTGCCCCTGGCAGGATTTTAACAGCGAACCTGCCTTGTGCAAATTTTGTGCGCTACCAACTACGCTATAGGCTCCTATGTGACATCACTTTCTAGTGTTGTCTCCTTGACCTTGCTCTCAAACAAAATTTATTTTTCTTTAATTCTTCACTGCTCCCATTTAGACAATTCTCACTCATGCGCAATATTCCCGATCTATTATAAACAAAGGTTTTACCTTTTATTTATATGCACCTCCATGCCTTCGAATGACGTCAGTGTAATTTATTAATCTCCCCAACCATTGCATGTCAACGAATAATAAAATTCAACTTTAGACCTTAGAATTATTAAATAAGAATTTAATAATTCACCTCTTAACTTTGAATTGGGATATCTCCTTCATTCTTTTGAATTTTTCCATGAAACTTTTTGCACCTAGGTTTTATTTGAAAAACCTTTTCATCCATAATTATTTGGAGAAGTCTTAGCATAGTGGTTTTAATAAAAAATATTTTCCATTGGTTTTAATATAAACCCTTTCCATTGGTTTAAATAAAAACCTTTACCGTTGGTTTTAATAAAAACCCTTGCCATTGGTTTTAATAAAAACCTTTACCTTTGGTTTTAATAAAAACTGTTAATATAATATTTAAAAAATTAAAAATTATATGCCTCTTGTGCCACAAAACCCTGTATACATCCATGCTATCCAAAATATCATAAATGATAATTTATGAAGTGCTTTTACCACCAAAACTCAATGAGATCCATGTGACATCAATGATCCATGTGACATCGATGACAACACAAAATAACTCAAATTGCCAAAAATCTCCTCCTTTGTCATTGATGGCAACACCTCTAATGCAAATCACCATAATCACTACAAAAACCATCTCTAAGAATCAAATGTGCTCCCCCTAACTCAATACTCTCTATGGAGGCTGCTTCCCCTATCTCAATGCTCTCTTTGGAGGCTGCTCCCCCTAACTCAATGCTCTCCCCCTTACTCAAATCTCTCCTCCTTTAATATCAATGGCAAAAGGGACACCAATGGGGCTAAAATATATGACTCTTAATATTATCCCCCCCACCACCTTCTCTCTTGAGGTGATTAATTTTGGGGTGGAAATACATTTACTCCCATATTACATTGTTCCTTTCCTTTTTCAACTTCCTTCCACATATTTTTGATACCCTTTTCTTAATGACTTACTTGATCTTCTTGTCTTGAACCTGTTTGGAATTGAGTCCTACACCATTTTACAATATGTCCAAAATTATTGTAATTAAAACACTTGATATTGTAGCATTTGGATGGTGCCCATATCCTGAATTCTTTCTTGAAATAATTTCCATATCCATTCCTTTCATGAATCCTGTATTGTGAAGTTCTATTTTCATAATCATTATGACCATGACTTCTGAATTGTGTAGCTCTAAAACCAAAACCATGTTGCTCATTTTATTTGTACTGAGAAGCTATATGACCAATCTTATTGCATAAGAAGCAATGTACTTGAAAACCATACCTTCTTCCTTTGAAGTTCCTTCTAGCAAAATCAAACTTCTTTGCTCCATAGACCCTACAGTGTATAGCCCTATGTCCGAATCCATTATAAGAAAAACAATGTCCTTGAAAAGCCCTTTTTTCATGCCTTGGTTCCTCATATCTTTCTTGACCATTATCCTTGTGATCATTTTTGACTTGTGCATTGTATCCTTGAACCTTCTTTGTAGTATCTAACTCCTCTTCCTTAATTTCTTCCTTTCTTTCCTTTTCAAGAATTTATTTTCCTCTTGAACTTGATTCACCTATCTCAAAACAAGATTCAAACTGGATGTTTGGATCCATATGAACTTTGGAACTTTCTTCATGAATCTTATGTGCTTCCTTATTTTCATTTTTTAGAACTTCCTTTCCTTTTGAGTGTGATTCCCCAAACCTGAAATATGAGACCTTTGGTGCTTTGGAACCTTCCTCATATTTCTCTTCATTTGTGTCAAATAGCAAATTTGCATCCATCTCTATTGTCTCTGAAATACCTGTTTCCTTCTCAGTGAAAATATCTTGACATTTTGAGTCATGTGATGGATCAAACTTCTCAAGTATAGAACATCTCAATACTTTTAGATTCTCCTTAACCACTTGTAGTTGCTCGTGGATATCATTGAATTCTTCTTTTATATCAACTAAGACATCTATCTTTCTTACAATATTCTCTTGTTTAACTTCTTCTGTTTGGAGTGAGTTTTTTTCTTCTACTTCTTTTATCCCATAGAAAAACCCTTCTTCATCTTCACTATCACTAAGATCATTATAATATTCTATAGCAAAAAAAATATCATAATTTCATTGACCATGCCTGTTTCCTTGATGTGTCATCTCATCTTAACTATCATTGAAGCCATGGCAATATCTTGACCTGTGATCTCTTTGACCACACACAAAACAATTTTCTCTTTCACCTTCTATTCCTAGGAATAGATGTTCTTCCTTTTCATCATTTTAATTGTCTCTATTGTTGTGATCTGAGCTATCACTTGCTTCTTTAATGTAGAAAATTTTCTCTGTCTTACGAAAACTTTTCTTCTTCTCATACTTGCTTTGCTTGTACCTATCATCTTTGTTATGCTTATGCTTTCCATATTCTTTGTGACCCTATTTTTCATCATCACTACTTTCTTCATGTGGACACTTGTTTGCATAGTGACCATAATCACCACACTTGTAGCATTTGACTTTTTTCATATCCCTGTAATTTCTTAAGTCCTTTTTCCTTTTGATGAAGTTAGCTTCCTCATCATTATTTGAATCTCTATCTGTCTCTGGAAATTTCCCTTTATTTTTCTCTAAAGCCTTGAATGCAATTTCTTTCATTGGAACCTGATGCTTACTTATCCTCATCTCATAAGCTATGAGAGTTCCTTGTAGTTCTTCCATTGTTAGCTTATCGATATCCATTGTTTCTTCTATTGCTAAAACCTTTGCATCATACTTCATGGGAAGTGATCTCAAAACCTTTTGAGTAACATCTAATTATTTCATCTCAAATCCTAGACCTCTCATGGTATTAGCAATCTCATCAAATCAAAATAAAAACTTTGCAATATCTTTATAATATTCTATTTTCAATTCCTCGAATATTTTTCTATGATTTTGTAGTTTTTATAACTTTACCTTGGAATCTCCTTCATATGTATTCTTTAACTTGGTCCACATTTCATTAGCTGAATTACATACCATGAATTTTGAAAAATTTGTCTTACGTAGCCCACTCATAATGCAATTCATTACCTTTGCATTGATCTCAACCAAGTTATTGATAGTCTTATCTATCTCGGGATCACCTTCAACCTTATACTCTTTCACAACCATCTGCCATACCTCATATCCTTGTGATATCAAGTAGTTCTTCATTCTCATGCTCTAGAAAGCATAATTGTTACCATCAAATAGTGGAGCCTTACTTGTAGATGATCCATTCTGTGAAGCCATTTGTGTTCCTATAGAATTTTCCCTTAAGTTAGCCTTTCTGAAGGAACCCACTCTGATACCAATTGAAGAACACAAGCTTATACTAAGAGGTGGGTGAACAGTATAGCGTCCACTTTTATTTTCTTTCCAAACTAATATAAATTAGTGTCCTTAATTGCAATAACCAAATATAGCAGTGTGCATTAATGACATATATAGCAATAGTAATCAAGTGCACAAATCACCACACACAATTGAGACACAAGATTTAATGTGGTTCCCCTAATGTGGGGTAGTCCACAATATAATCTCCTTATAATATTTCACAAAGAAATAGGGATCCTTATCTCAATACAAATGATTACTTTGATCTACTCAAAGCTAGGATGTCCTGATCTTCTCAAGTGGGCTCCACTGATCTTCTTAGCTAGGCTATCCACTGATCTTCTTAGCTAGGCTATCCACTGATCTACTCAGCTAGGAAATCCATTGATCTACTCATCTAGGCTATCCATTGATCTGCTCAGTTATGGAATCCACTAATATGCTCAACTAGGTAATCCTAATTTTCTCAGGTGGGCTCTTCACTGATTTGCTCAGTTAGGCAACTAGTGTTGGTATTTTTTTCTATTTATGTTCTATCTCTTTCACTACTCATAAATATACCTCAATGCCTTCCCACAAGGCTCAAAAAATCTTGCTCAAATCTTGTCCCAAATATGTCCACAAATATATCCTAAAAGCTCAAAGGCTCACTCAATCATGCACAAAATTTGCCTCAAATCTGTCCATAAATTTTTTCCCAAAATCCTTCTCAAAGGCTCACTCAATCATGCACAAAATATGCCTCTAATATGTCCAAAAAATCTATTCCAAAAGCCTTGTCAAAGGCTCAATAAATCATGCTCAAGTAGCACTCAAATCTCATTCACAAATCAACGAAGGCAAGGCTCAATGATGAACTCAACAATGAATGGCAATGTACTCTTCAATGGATGACAAAAATGATCCACAATGATCTCAACAATGTATGACCAATACTCTCTCAAATGGATGATAACAATGCTCAACAATGTATGATAAATACTCTCTCAAATGGATGATAACAATGCTCAACAATGTATGACAAATACTCTCTCAAATGGATGATAACAATGCTCAACAATGAACTCTCAAATATATGGAAAATGAGCTCTCTAATGAAAAATTCTCCAATAAATAACAATTAGGACTTCAACCAACCAAGGACAATCTCCACAAGTGATAACAATAGGTTCTCAATAATATTTTCCTCATGCAATGTCAATAAGCTCTCAAGAAACAAGCACAACTTCCTCAAACAAAGAGCTCTCAAATAGCCAACAATGATCTCCTCAAATGAAATACAAATGTATCCAAAAGTGACTAGCAAATGATCTCTACAATGGTCTCAAATAGGGGTAATATACTCAACAAGTAACCATCAATAATCTCCTCAATCAATGGCAAAATCCTCCTCAATAATGGCAATACTCTCAATGAACTCCACTAAAGCAATAATGAACTCAAGCATCAATTTTATCCACAAAATTGATTTTCTAATCCATCCACTTCTTCTTAATAGCCAAGGCACATAATAAATAAATTTTCCATCAACTTCAAACCCTAACTCATGTGCATGTCTTCCAACTCAAGGTAGCAATTAACTAGGTCTCAAGTTCCTAGTTTAATTTCATAATTAAATCATGCACTAGAACATATAACAAATTCAATACTTTTCAACCTTATGACTCCCTAATTTTTATTAATACATACAACAAACAACTATGCTTTTATTTTTAATTCCACACCTAATAATTCCACATACAGCAATCACAAATATTTAACTTCAAACCTTATAACTCCCTAAGCACATACAACAATCATTTATTTTTACTAAATACCTTATGACTCCCTAGTTATAATAGAAATGATTTTCAATGAACCAAAACTTTGGCAATATCAAATATTACCATGTTCTAGATATAAATACCTTTTTACGAAATTCGTAGCCCTCGCAACCTTTGAAATCAATAATGCCTTTGCCAAAATTAATGTGCCTTCATCATCTTCAAAATTATTAATGCCTTGCCAAAAACAATGCGCCTTCACACCTTTGTGGGAGTCTAACTTTTTTCCTCTCACTTAGCGCTGTGAAGCGCTTACCACGTGGGCATAAACCCATGTTGGGATTTAGTCCCAAAAACCCAACTTTACCTACGTTCAAATCTGAAAATTCAAATTTGCCTTCCTTAGCAAAACACTTTGTCCCTGGCGAGATTCAAATAGCGAACTTACCTTGTGTAAATTTCGTGAGCTACCAACTACGCTATAGGCTCCTGCATGATGTCACTTTCCCATGCTATCAAATGAAATTTATTTTTCTTTATTTCTTTTTTGCTCCTCTTTCGATGATTCTCACTCGTGCACAATATTCCTGATCTCTTATAAACAAAGGTTTTACCTTTTATTTATATGCACCTCCATGCCTTCGAATGACGTCGGTAGATTTTATTAATCTCCCCAACCATTGCACGTCGACTATAGGCCTTAGAGTTATTAAATAAGAATTTAATAATTCACCTCTTAAATTTGAATTGGGATATCTCCTTCATTATTTCAAATTTTGCCATGAAACTTTTTGCACCTAGGTTTTATTTGAAAAATATTTTCATCCATCATTATTTGGAGAAGTCTTAGCATAGTGGTTTTAATAAAAAACCTTTTCCAATGGTTTTAGTAAAAACTCTTTCCATTGGTTTAAAAAAAACCTTTAACATTTGTTTTAATAAAAACCCTTGTCATTGGTTTTAATAAAAACCTTTACCATTGGTTTTAATAAAAACCATTAATATAATATTTAAAAATTAAATATTATATGCCTCTTGTGCCACAAAACCCTGTATACATCCATGCTCTCCAAAATATCATAAATTATTATTTATGAAGTGCTTTTGCCACCAAAACTCAATGAGATCCATGTGACATTAATGATCCATGTGACACCAATGAAAACACAAAATAACTCAAATTGCCAATAGTATTTAAAAGATAACAACATATAGTGTGCACTTAGGATTAATTTTGTTTGTGCATTTCTTCTTGAGACCTTATTTAAGGATTGTTTATTTAAAACCCTAGGTTAAAAAACATTCAAATAAAGAATCATTATAGGGTTATCTCTTGTATTTTTGCATTATGTATTTCTGCATTGTCCTTTATCTTTCATAGCATAGATCTAGAAAGGCCAAATTTAGGTGTTTGTATTGAAACTGAATACATCAAACATTCTTGAAAACCAGATGACTTGGAGTGAGTCCTAAAACCATTCCTAATGAACCCTTCCCCCTAGTACTGAGTTTAGATAAAACACATATCCTTGTGGTTCACCTTAAAGGCTTCTCTCTTATAGATCTAGGTTTTGAAAATTGTATATGGTAGGAAATTTTTCCCTCTCTACAAAACCTTACATGAACTTGTGTTCTCCTTCTCTCACTAGGTCGAGGTACCATTTCTTCTTGTTCAATAATTGGTACTATCTCCTCCCCTTCTATGAATAGGTATGTGAGTCCCATGCCAAAGTACTCCCATGGTGGGCCTTAGATCCTACTTTGTTGGTCATTGGATCGGGGTTGCAGCCTTCATTCTAGCTCTTCTACAATGATAAACAAACACTATACTTTGTAAGGTTTTAAATTTGAACCATTTATAGTATCTGGAACTTTCATCCCATTCAAGTTTTGCAATTTCATTGTGCCATTATCCCTTACATCCACAACTCAAAAGGGACCAAGCCACAAGATTTTTAACTTACCTGGATTGATTTCTTGTTTTCCATTAAACTTTAGAACTAATTCACCCTACTTAAGTTCTAATTTTTGTAGATGTATATCATGCCACATATTTCTTCTCTTCTAGGCCACTTCGATCACCCATTTTTCCATGACTCTTCTCTCATCCAACTTAATCAATACTTTTATTCATTCCTCCATACTCTCTTGGTCCCCTAAGTGATGCTCTACCGCTATCCGTAGGCTTGGTACCAAGCATTCAACTAGAACTACTACCTCTTGACCATACATTAGTTGAAATGGTGTATGGTCTATCATTGGATTAAAGGTGGTTTGGTATACCCAAAGAATAGATGGTAACCTTTCCTCCCAATATTCTCCCTCTATACCATAGGTTTTGTATAGTGTTGACACTAATAATTTGTTAGTCGCTTCCACCTGCCCATTATTTCTTGGGTAATATGAACTAGAAAAAGAGAGCCAAATTCAAACTTCTATCATCAACATCTTGATAATCTCATTCACAAAGTGACCTTCACTATCACTCATTACTTGTAGTGGGATGTCGAATCTTGTAATTACTTGCTCATACAAGAATCATGCTGTAATTTTTGCTAAGCTATCTGGTAGTGCCCATGCTTCAATCCATTTCATTAGGTATTTGATTGCTACCATGATATACCAAAACTTCCTCCTACGAGTTGTTCTTAGTGGTCCTATGAAGTCCAATACCCACATCTCAAATAGTTTTTGGGATTGTGATGGTGTAATGGCATAAAATACCTTCACATTTGCTTTCCTACTCTTTGGCAAGTATCACATGCTTTCACGTATTCCTTTTCATTATTATATACTATGGGCCACCATAGTCCTACTAAGAGTACCTTTCGAGCAGTGGTGTCAGACCCCATGTGTCCACCTATTAATCCTTCATGAGATTCTTTCAAAATGACTTTAATTTCTTCATCCATTACACATCTTCTCATGATACCATTAATTCATAATTTGTACAAAAATACTACTATCAAATGGAATGGTGCTAACTTTATGATTACCTTATTTTTATTTGCTATCATCAACTCTTGTGGAAACTCCCCTATGGATAGGTATTGTCCAATCAACTTGTACCATGATGACATAATGTTAAATGGGAATAACTAGGCAATAGGGATATCATCTAGAATTTCCATTCCTACAGGTTCTCCTGATTGTATTCGAGATAGTTGATCTACAATTACATGTTTATTTCCATATTGCACTACTAATTGGAATACAAACTCTTGTAAGGTGATGAGCCATATTTTGACTCATCCTTATATAACTAGCTTATTAATCAAGTACAACAAAGCATGGTAGTCCACATAGAAGGCAAAAGGGTTTACCAATAGGTAATACCTAAAATTTTGCACTGGATATACCATCCCTAGCGCTTCTCATTCTATTGTACTATAGTTTCTCTCTACCCTTGAAAATAGGCAATTTGTAAATAATATAGGTTGATCTAGCCTAAACTTTCTTTCCTATGCCAATGCACATTCAATAGAAAAGTTTGAGGTATCAATATGGACATGAAATTCTTTATGCCAATTCAAAAATACCAAAATGGGACTATTGACTAGCTTAGAATCTAATTCTTTGAAGTCTCCTTGGTGTTCCTTCATCCATATGAAGGAAATATTCTTATTAGTTAAAGAATCTAGTGGGTAGGACACTGTAGCAACCCCGGGGTGTACGCACCACTTTACTCTACTTGCAGTATTGTATCGAAAATAAAATAAAAGACCACATAAAGTATATAATGCAAAAATCATAAAGGTATATCCTTTTATTAATATTTAAATCCAATTACATGTCGGTCCTTCTTAGGGATACCCATTTTGATATAATTGTGACTACAAGTGGGAAGAATGTCCCCCTTTGCAAAAGGGTGGTGTGCTTTTAAAGGCTTTCTCGGTTCCACACATGAAAATGTATGAGGGCTTACAAATGCCTCCTTCTCCAGGTATGTTTTCCTAGAGGTATCCCTTTGCTCGTGTATGCTACTAATTCCATATAGTGAACCTATGGCCCTATGAGCAATGGAACAACAATACACACTTAGATATCTGATATTGCCTCCCCGGATGAGGTTTTTAGTAATAAAACAACTTAATGGAAATGTGATCAAACTATGCTATGAAATTATGTAAATCTATGCTAATGATATGAAAACATGAAAAAAATAGAATAAAAGAAGCTATGTCTAAAACCTAAGCTAAGACTGCAGACCACTATCCAATATAGCGGCCACTAAGGTAAACCTTGCTCTCTTTGCCCCAAAGCTATGGGATCAAAACCTGTATATGATGTTTGAAATAATAGGTGTTATGATATTTAATCTACCAGGGCTTCGTCATGTGCATGATCTCCAAGGGAATTCTCTGAGTCTCAAAATTCTCTCCTTAATGACCAATATTGATGGATAAAATATCGATCCCTTGGTGCTCTTAGGCTTGCACCTTTTATAGTGTGAAACCCTAGGTTTATGTCCAAGCCGTAAGAATGAATTTCTCATGCATAGTGTAAGTTAGCATGAGAGGCTTTTGTCTTTTATCTATGTTTGAAGGCTAGTTGACTGAAATTTAACTGCCCACTTGAGTCTCCTATGCAGAATGATTGTTAGCATGAGAAGCTTTTGTCCTCTGTCTATGTTTGTGGGGCAGTTAACTAAAGTCTAAATGAAAAATTAAGTCTTCTATGTGAACTATTATGAAAGGGAATACAAAGTTACTCCTGCTCACCTTTATTGCATGCAGACTGCCACTTATGCCTGTGATTGGTCCTATTTGTTGGCAAAATAGCTTTTAGGGTTTAGCCGCTATCGTCTACAGTGGCTAAGGTCTGGCCACTATTTTCTACAGTAGCTAAGATCTGGCCTCTCTAGGTTTGAGTGGCTAGGATCTGGTCACTCTTATATTGAACGACTAGGCTTGGATATCTTGAAAAGGTCCCAAATAAGTGGTGAGAACCATTTTTGATGCTTGGAAAGTCCAAGATTATGTCATTTGATCTTATGAATGTGTCTATGTGAGTAGCTCCCCTAGGCATGACACGTTTTAGGTTTCTAAAGATGCCCTTTTTTGTGATTCACTGCTTGTAAGACATAATACTGAGCAAAAATGTAGACTGATCTATTTGTAAGGTGTATGGTGATCAATGGTCTGATCAACATCGGATGGACCAATCATGCAAGATGGCATGCATCCCTTGAATCATTGCCTCAATGTTTTGAAGGACTTAGCTCAGTGGCTTGGGCATGTTAAATTGCACTCATTACTCAAACTCAATCGGGTAGCATCAACTGCTACAATAATTTTGACCCAGTAGGAGAGCTACAATTGAAGATGTCATGTTTTCTTACATTCCCAGCAAACAAGGGAAATTTGTAATTTTTGTATGCAACGATTCGTAGGATGAACACGATTTTGTTATGATCGAGTGATATTTTATTGATTTTGATTGTGATTAAGTTGAAGCTTTGAACTACTTCCTCACTCAATGAATTGGTGAAGAAATGACAATGAATGAAGTGACAAGTCGCTTGACCAATATGACTAATTTGGTTCCTTTCTAGCACTTGTTGATTGTAATGGGCAATCCCACCTCCAAGTGTGATTCCAATTGTTTATGATAATCATCCATCCTTATCTCGAGGAGCGATTTGGCTATCAATATCCTTCTTAGGGAGTTAGGATGAGTGATTATATTTATGTTTAGATTGTATCACTTTGGCTTAATGTTTTTGGTATCATAGGGGAATTAGGATGATCCTTTCACATCTGTGGAGCATTTTGACCATCTTGGTCTTCTTTAGGATTGAAGGGTGGCACATCGTAATTCTAGAATGATTTGTTTTTTCCCCAAGTGACCTTATGGTTATCTACTCATCTCACCAAAATACATGGAGTGTGAATTGCTGCAATCGTCGAGTTGATAGAGTAGGCGACTGAATACGAGGCCTACCTGATATTGTGCTTTTATGTGATTTTTTTGTTATTTTGAACATTATGATGATCTTAAACCATCAAAGTGTGTATATTTGTTGTTTTTTTTGGGTCCCTTAATGAGGAAGTCCTTTATTTTGATCTGTGGATCTGGCCGTTGTCAGGTCCAGTGGTCTTATGGTTCATGCCTGTGGTCATTGTCACCTTGAGCGACCATGATGTTCAGGTTGCTGACATCAGCAGCGTTAGCCGCCTTCAAGGATATATCCAAATTACGTTTTGTGGATTTGTTTTGTGAATTACTGGACTGAGAGATTATAATATTGTATTTATAGTTCTTTTAAAAAAATTATAATATTTATTTAGGTAAAGATAAAATTAATAGAAAGTAATTTTTTAAATAATAAAATTGACAGTCCACGGTATTAGTTTGAGAATAAAACTGAGGCAGCTCATAGGTATTTTAACCAAGTTTGAGAAAACATATGTAGCTCACGCCGTGCTTGATCGATGAGATGCATGTCTTCAATAAAGGTCCCCTCCTAGTCTGTCTATGAGCTAACACACCCATTCGGCTGCCAAGCATAGTGTGTCATGGACATCCTTGGGCGTCCGACAACCCATCGTCGACCTGCTAATTTGGCTACCATGGGTGGTGCAACATTGGATGATTGCTCGGATGCCTCGGGTGGTGCAACAACAACAGGACGTTTCGGGTTGACCGTTCGTCGGTTTTCTAGGTTTTGACATTTCACTTTCACTATTTTGAATATTTTCTTTGGAAGCTCTGGTCTGACAGCGATGATTGCAAATTTAGAGTTTGTTGGTGTTGAGAACATGGCTACACAGGACGAGACATCAGTTGTTGGAGGAGCTGGAGCTTCTTGGGTATTTCTCTTTTCTAAAACCTAACCCTCTTTTCTCTTATCTAAGTAAAACTGAATCTCACTAAGTAATGGGTACAATGAACCTCACTAAACTTGTTGGTAATTAATAAACTCCATAGTTAGGCTTACCTTAGATTCTGCTATGGTGGGTTAGTCCCCATTTTTGTTCTCGTTGCTTTGCCTTGGTAGTTTCTAGCCTAGGGTTCCCAAGTTTTTTAGTTGCCAGTGTAGGGTGTCTGTAAATTTTGCTTTGAAAATGGGTTCTGAGTGAGGGTTTCTACCCCTTCAATTGTGCCCCTTTGTTGATTTGCTTTTCTGTCAGTGGCTTTAGCCTAGGGTTCCTAAAATTTTCTGTTGTTCACCTGTTGCTGCCTATGTTAACCATTTTTAAACTTAGCTTTGATCTGATGCTTGTGTGGGATTTTGCCTATAATTTTTTGTTTTTCCCTCCCTTTTGGGCCTTTTTATGTTATTTTATAAATTTTTGATTTTATTTTTGTTTTTTTTTGGCCGGGGGTTCATGGGTTTTCTGTGTCGCCCCTCGACCGTTGTCACTCAGAGAGGCCAGTTATGAGCTGATGTCACTCAGAGCGGACAGGTTCTAACCCCAATGGTCAAAATTTTGACCATTGGGTCTTGGCCGCTGATGTCTCCAACGGCCAGGTTTTAGCTCCTATAGGTGACAATGACTAAACCCCTAGCCATGTTTTTGTCCCTTTTTATGATTTTCTTAAGACATATTTTGATTTTTTTTGTTCTTTTTGAAATTTTTGAACCACTCCTAAGCTTTGTGCTGCCCGACTATATGCATTTATCCTTCATTTGTTCGGACTTAGGAGTGTTGATGTTGTTATGCTTTGTTTGATTTATGCCTTAGACGCACTGTAGTTTATGTTTTATTTTCCTTTGTTATTAGATCCTCTCTACTTGGGCTCGGGACCCGAAGCTCCTGCTTGAGCTACTTCCTAGCTTTGATGACACGGACTAGGCATGGTTCAAATCCCATGGGTTATAGTATGTCATTAGGCTACCTTACATCATGGCATATTAGGCTTACCTTACGGCCCTGGCCCATCACTGGGACCCACGGACTAATACCTTCCACCTCCCGATCGATGAGATGACCATTACGCTAGAGGATGTATATAGGATATTTTGAATTCCATTTGATGGGGTGGCCATTGTCTCTTCGACCACTAATGATCATGTGGTTGTTTATGCTCAGGTGTTTAGAGGACACTCTGCGAAGGCCCTCCAAGACACCAAGTCTAGAGGAGAGTCTATCAACCGTTGGCACGAGGAGGATGTCTTTACAACAAGGTATACCGTATTGCTGATGGTTATCAACAATGTTCTTATCCTAGACTGCTCGGGTTTGAGGTTCCTGTGGAACCTTTTGGCGATGGTGCAGGATCTATTGGATAGCAAGGAGCCTATCATCTATGCATGGTGATGAGGCCTGGAAATGCCTCAATTATAACATGTTTTGTACACTAAAAATGCCTATAAACTCTTATGTTTTATCTGATATGTTAGTTAAGTTGATTTAATATGCTGTATATTAACCATTTTGCATGATCAATGTATTTGAAATATTATATGTTGATTTTACAACTTTTTGCATAGTTTTGTGCTCTTTTTGTTATGATTTGCTACAATGGGATATGCTTAGAATAATAGCAGCATTTCACTAATCATATTCTGATTTTTTTCAAGCATTTACTTCACCTAAATCTGGCAACAGTGCAAGCAAACTGTTGCTGTGCAGCAAAAACTGGTCTTTCCCATATAAATTCCAGCCAGCTGTCCATAAATAGAAATGCATAGAATTCACATGAGGAAATGGATGAAGACCATTAGAATTTGATCTTATGAGATAACCCACCTGAGAGATGCAGAAGAAACCAATGGAAAGCATACATTTGTTCATTCTGAAGCACCTTCGGAATGAACAGATATCTTTGGAATGAGCGGATCTTCAGAATGAAGAAAGCAGCATCTTCAAAATGAGCATATCTTCGAAATGAAGCATGTAGTATCTTCAGAATGAGAATGCAGTATCTTCGGAATGAGCGATCTTCGGAATGAAAACTACACTATCTTCGGAATGAAGCCACTTATCTTCGGAATGAAGAACAGAATGTGTTTTTGACCTTTTTGACCGATTTTTGAAGGCGAAAAAAGGGAAATAAAGGTTGGAAAAAGTAAAGAGAAATATCCTCCATCTGTCTTTGCTGTCATTTCCGACCAAATCCATTATTAAGGGAAAGATCAGGTTTTAGTCCTCTTCTAGGATAAAACCAGAATTTGTTGCAGCATTTTAGGATTAGATCTTTTGAGATATTCTTTGTTTGTAATCAGATCATAGGATAGCTATAAATATTGCTCCCATTCAGGTTGATTTGTAGAGAGAGGGAGGTAGAGAAATAGCAGATAGATAGAAAATAGAGTAAGGAAGCTAAATACAGAGTATAACTAGGAATTGACTGTTACAGTCTTGTAACATTTTTTCAACAGAATTCTTGTAATCATGTCTTTTGATCAATAAAGTGTACCAGTTCTATTTCAAATTACTTGTAAATGAATGTGATTAAGATTTAGAAAGAGAGAGAGACTTACACCTTCTTCTGGACAAAGAGGCTGGCCACTTCCAGACCTAGGAGGAGGACTATCAGAACAGGTTTTTATTATGATTTTGCTACAGCAGAATGAGTTGCAGAACTTGTTATGTAAATTGCTTGTGAATAGTTGACAATATTTGCAGTATTAGTTTATTTATGCTAAGATAAATCTTGTGCTTAATTTTTTAGTTATAATCTTACTTTCAGCCAAGCTTTCACTTTATTTTCAGACTGTTATTTTTAGCATTTACTATTTTTTAGCAATTTCCTGCATTTTTATGTTTTGCTGTCAAAATCTGAACAGAGGATTGACAACCTTCTGTTACAGAATTTTGATAGTTTTTATTTCCACATTAGATCTAGACTTTCATTACTGCAAAAGTAATTAGATTTCCTTTCTGCAATTAGAATCAGACTTTCAATTCTGCAACTGTTAATTTTGCAATATAATTAGGTCTTATTCTACAATTGTAATTAGGACTTCATTTCTACAGTTAGTGATTAGTTTCCAATTTTGCAACTTAGATTAAGATTTAATTCATGCAATTTAGAGATAGGAATGTTCCAAAACCCCCCACCAAACCGATTCCACCAATAAGACTTGTTGCCCTAGATTGACCTAAGTTATAGCTGTTTCACTTCTTCTCCCGCAGATAGCCTTGTACACTGCCTTGGATTGACAGATTCATTGAGAATTAATGATGGTATAACGACTATGCATCATTTTGGCGTCGTTGTCGGGGAATAGTGTTGTCAGAAGAAAACAAATAGTTTAATAGTTGTAATCAGACCAAACTGTGAACATTCAGGTTAAAATCCGAATATAACAGCAGAGTAAGATAACAACTATTGACTTAATTTATGTCATTTAGGAGTAAACATGAATGAGTAAGTCTAGGGAGACCCCAAAGGATCCTTGGCTTGTCCCATTAAGGAGATCTTCATGCCTAAGGGGTGAATCACCTGTGTTTGAACTACCTGAAAGACTGATAGAAAAATCACCTATCTCACCATCAGTTGGACATTTTGAGAAAGGAAAATCATCAATTGTATCAACAGAATATCTTAAGGAAGATAATTCATCAAACTCATCAACAAAAAAGCTTGGACCTCTTGAGAGAACAATTTGGGAAGCTTTAACTTCTCCTAAGAAACAAGAAACTATGGCAGAAGGAGGCAATGTAGATGGCCAGCATGGCTATGTTCATAATGAAGGGGATGATCAGGATATACTCCAACCATCCAGAACATTTGAATATCCTATTCATCCGAATCCAACACAAAACTCTCCCATGAAGACCATTTCACCTTCAGTACTTCCCACCTTTCGAGGTGTTGTATCTGAAGATCCTGACCAATTTTTGTTTGAATTCAAGGTAGTGTGTCAGACCTATGATTATATAAATGACAATCAAAAACTTAAGGTTTTTCCCTCAACTTTCAAATATTCAGCATTGCACTGGTTCATGAGCTTAGAGCCAAATTCCATAAGAACCTAGGATCAAATGGAGACTGTCTTTTTAGACAAATATCAGGAATACTGCCATGTAAGGAATAGAAAAGATGAGTTATTTAGAATCAAGCGAGAATATGATGAGACCTTGGAAGATTACCTTGATAGGTTCTCCTTTGTTCAAAGGAGATGTGGACTAGTAGAACCAGAATTGTGTAAAACTATCTTTTTGAGAGGATTGTAAGATGAATCCAGAGAAGTTCTGGATTTGATGGGAAAAGGGGATGTAACCACTCTCAGTAATGAGGAAATTATGGATCTCTATAGGAATTACTCTTGCACTAAGCAGAGAAGAAGAAAAAGCCGCACAAATGGTACTGATGTAAAGGACCTGATAGAGGAACTTGCAAATTTCAAAACTGATATCCTAGTGCATTTAAACACTATTTTAGGGGAAATCTCTGCAAAAGCTAAAAACACATAACCTTTGGCAATTTATTGCCCAATATGTAGAAGTAAACATGCTTTGCAGGAATGTCCTTTGAATAAAACAACCATCTCAGCCATTTGTAGTATCTCGTTCAAAAAGGCATTCAACCGATCAATGCCACCCGCTACCACAACTCAAAACCGTGTTAGAAAACCAGACTGAGGAACTCAACTATATTGGACCAAAACAAGGGGTAAATTTCTCTCAATATCAAAATCCCCCTCGTTTTCCTACAAATTGGGGGCATAATCCTGGTACTATGCCTTGGGGACAATCAGAACCACCCCAACGTCCTTGGAATTATCCTCAATGGACAAATTCCTAAGAATGGCCACAGTCAAATTGGAGTAACCCAGCCTGGAATCAAAATTAAAACAACCCCTCATGGAATCAAAACAATCCAGCTTGGAATCAAAATCAAACTAATCCACATTGGATGCAAAACCAACCACAATGGAATCAGCAATACCAGTCCTATCCAAGGCAGCAAAGGAATCAAGGTCAAACTCAGCATTTGTTGCCTGCACCTAATCAAAATTTTCAAGAAAAATATCAAACATAGCAAGTGAAGCAACCTCAATTGCCAGCTTAGCCAATCACTAATCCAAACAGTGTAAGACAGACACCTCCTGTCTATGTGGCTGAAGCTGAAGAAAATATTGAAATTAATGTTCTTGATTGTAGTGATATTCAACTCCGTTTAGGAAAAGTTGTACCTGAACCAGTTTTAATAGAAATCAAAGATAATGAAGAGCAAGAATCATCAGAACCAGAGAGAATCCAACCAACAAAAGAAACAGAAAAATTGGATCCAATAATAGAAAAAGAGACACAAGCAGAACAATTACCAAGGATAGTTCCATATCCTGAAAGACTTAATGCAATACCAAAAATTTCTAAGTCATAATTGGTCAAAGAACTAAAAAAATTGACTATCTCACTACCCTTATTGCAAGCCATTAAGGAAATACCAAAAATTAACAGTACTGTCTGAAATTTGTGCATTAAAAGAATAGGGAGAAAGAAGAAAGCATTCCCTAAGACTGTGCAGGTTGAAGGGAAGATAGCTGATCTCTTATCTGGAAAACTACTACCTCCAAAGTATAGTGATCCAGGAAGCCCAGTTATCATAGTCACCATAGGTTCAGTACCAATATCAAATGTTTTAGTGGATCTAGGAGCTGCAATAAATGTCATGACTAAAGATACAATGGAACAGATTATAGCTCAAACATCTCAACCCCACATTTACAGTTTTAGAAATGGTCGATAGGTCGATTGCAAAACCTGAAGGAATAATTGAAGATGTCCCTATAGAAGTTTCTTCTTGGGAATTCTCTATAGATTTTTTGGTTTTACAGCCAAGAAATTCAGCACATGGATATCCCATTATTTTGGGAAGACCTTGGCTTGCAACTGCAGCAGCCTTCATAGACTGCAGATCTGGAAATATGACCATTTCAAATGGTATTGAGATGAAACAAATTTCTTTATATCCTCCTGCAAAACCATCTAGCAAATTTTCAGGTCAGTTATGGTTTTCTGACTCAGATGAAGAACCGGAAGAGGTCATATCCACACTAGCTACCTTAGTAGTAAGAGAACACACAGAAGACCTTAGTGACACAGAAAACTTAGAAAATGAAACAATCCTGATGAATGTTCTACATGAACAAGGTTTAGAAGAGGAAGCAACAAATATCCAACAAATGATAAGTAATGAGGAGAATCAAAAATCTGAAGATGAATCATCTGTGCTATCACAAGGAAACTCTGTTTCACTATCACATGGATGGCACCATCATCTGATTTTTCATTCTCACTGTTCCATACAGGAAATGCTTCCCTCAAGCAGTAATGAAATAGAAACTGCTTCGTTTCTCCAATCACTGCAATGTCCTCTTAATCCCTTAATCACCAAGTATGAAGGAGTGAATTCAGTCCTTCTAAATACAAAACAAATAGAAGTCCAGCCAGGCAAATTTCTGAATATCTACAGCTAGCTTATTAGGGATGAGGAAGAAAAATTGATATTTGTTTTGCAGAAGCATGTTCATGCTTTTGCTTGGAACTACAAAGATATGTCAGGAGTTCATCCTGATATATGTACCCATAAGATCTATACCGAAGAAGTCAAGCCAGTCAGACAATTTCAAAGAAGATTGAATCCTGCCTTAAGAGATATTGTGAAGGAAGAAATTGAAAAAATCCTGGAAGTAGGATTCATTTACCCAATTTTTGATAGTCAATGGGTTTCTCCATTGGTAATAGTTCCTAAGAAAAATGGAAAAATGAGAGTATGTGTAGATTACAGAGAATTGAATAAGGTGACATACAAAGACCATTTTCCATTACCTTTCATAGATCAAGTGTTAGATACTCTTGCTGGAAAAAGATACTTTTGTTTTCTTGATGGATTCAGTGGGTATAATCAAATTCAGATTGCACCTGAAGATCAAGAAAAGACAACTTTTACATGTCCATGGGGAACATTTTCCTATAGGGTTTTACCTTTTGGTTTGTGTAATGCCCCAGCAACTTTTCAATGAGCAGTCCTAGCAATTTTTGTTGATCTGACCACCAAAAGTGTTGAAATTTACATGGATGATTTCACAGTATGTGGACAAACTTTTGATTTTACATTGGAAAATCTTGACAAAGTCTTAACTCGCTGTGAAAAATACCACTTATCCTTAAATCCAGATAAATGCTTCATGATGATGAAGGAAGGGATAATTCTTGGTCATCACATCTCTCCTGAAGGGATCCAAGTTGATCCAAAGAAAGTTGAAATTATCAAGAACCTCCTTCCTCCTAAAACTCAGACTAATGTCAGAAGTTTCCTAGGACACATTGGTTTTTACCACAGGTTTATTCCCAACTTTAGTACAATAGCCAGTCCACTGTTTGCCTTATTGACTAAAGATTCTGAATTCTCCTGGACTGCAAAGTGTCAGGAAGCATTTGAAGCTCTGAAAGAGAAATTGATAACTCCACCTGTGCTTAGAGGACCTAATTGGACATTACCATTTCACATTCAAACTGATGCCTCCAATACAGCAATTGGAGAAGCATTAGGACAAATTGATAATGGTGAACATTATACCATCTACAACATTAGCAAAAACTTGACAGGAGTAGAGAAAAATTATACAACAACTGAGAAAGAATTCCTAGCAGTGATTTATGCCATCAATAAATTCAGGCATTATATCATAGGTTATCAAATATTTATTCACACAAATCATACAGCCATTAAGTATTTGATGAATAAACCTATGGTAAGTGCAAGAATTATTCGTTGGTTGTTGTTGATGCAAGAATTTAATATCACCATAATCAAAAAACCAAGAAAAGCTAATGTTGTTGCAGATTTCTTGTCCAAGTTGCAGAACACAGATGAAGGGGAATTAGTTGATGACACTTTTCCTGATGAAAAACTATTTGCTATATCAGTTCAATCACCTTGGTTTGCAGATATAGCCAATTATTTGGTCACAGGGAAAGTTCCTTCACATTTCACCTCAAAACAGAAAAAACAATTGATCAAACAGAGTTCTTCTTTTGAATGGATTAAGGGTATGCTTTTCAAGTGCAATCCTGACCATGTGTTACGTAGGTGCATCCGAAAGGATGAAGTATATGATATCCTTAGAGCTTGTCATGATGAACCCTCGGGTGGACACTATTCTATAAAAAGCACGCTTAGAAAAATCTTGGGGATAGGATATTATTGGCCATCTCTTCACAAGGATGTGAAAAAGTACATCAAGCATTGTGATGCATGCCAAATAATGGGGAAACCCACTCATACAAATGAGATGCCACTGCAGCCTCAAATGGTTTTAGAACCATTTGAGAAGTGGGGGCTTGATTTTGTAGGACCTATTGATCCACCTTCTCAAGGAAAGGTGCATATTCTGGTATGCACTGATTACCTGAAAAAGTGGGTAGAGGTGCGTGCTTTCAAACATGCTCGTGAAGAAAAGGTCACTGATTTCTTGTACACTCAGATTTTTCAGAGATTTGGAGCTCCACGGTCTATCACCACAGACCAAGGACCCCAATTTGCATCCAAAGTCATAAAAGTATTTACAAAATTATATGAAATCAAACATAGGAAATCATCACCCTACCACCCACAAGCAAATGGCCAGGTTGAAGTAACAAACAGGGAACTAGAACACATCTTGACAAAAACAGTAGCTTTTCATAGGAAAAATTGGCTAGACAAATTACCTGAAGCAGTTTGGGCCTACAATACCACTTGGAAGTCCACTACCTGGATTCACACCTTATGAACTAGTCTTTGGTAAAAAGCCTCTTTTACCTATTGAATTTGAGTTACTAACATTGCACACAACGATCGGAATTTGGAATTGACTTGTCGCAGCACAGCAAGACAGGATTCTGCAGCTGAATGCATTGGATGAACTTAGATTGGATGCTCTGCACCAAACTAAGGTAATTCAGGAGCAGAGGAAGTTGTGGCATGACAGTCACATTCAGCAGAGGAAACTTCAACAAGGAGATTGGGCTTTACTGTTCGATTCTCAATATGAAGACTTCCCTAGAAAATTGAAAACTAGATGGTTGGGACCTTACTGGATTGAAGAGGTATTCAACAATGGAGCAGCTCGTTTATCCCCCATTGATGGGTCACGAAGAAAGTTGGTAGTGAATGGACATCGCCTCAGGGTATACCATACACATCTGACTAAAGAAGAGTTTTTGCAGCAACTTGACAGTTTGGATACACAGCAGGTGGAAGAGATTCCGTCTTCCACTTCAAAACAATCAATATGATCAGTGGATTTCAAAAAAATAGAAAATACAAAAAAATCAAAAAAATAGAAAACAAAAAGATGAATAAATTCTGAGTATGAATTCCTTCATGGGCATGGTTTCAGGGGAAATCATGAAATTCCTTCATGGGCATAGTCAGGATCAAGAAAAAGAAAAAAAGAAAAAAGAGAGAAAAGGAGAGGCAAAAATAAATAAAAATAAAAAAAAAATGGGAAAATCAAGAAAAAAAAAAAAAAAATGAATAACTCAGCAGTGAAAACCTTTTTTAAGGCACTACTGGGTTGGTATGCATGAAAACCAGTTTTCTGGCATGCATAACCTTGAGAATTTTTTTGAACCATCATCGTACAAATTCACCTAGTGCACTTGTTTTGAAATGTTGCAGAAAATCTCAGTAGAATATCAACAAAAGCAGTCATTCTTCAAAACTGGCATTAACTGTTTTTATCAGGTATATATTTCTTACATTTCTTCATTGTAAAATGATTGGTATATAGTATGTGACAATTAAACATTAGCATAAAAGGTATTAATAAGAGTTGGCATACTTAAAAACATGTTTTAATAATGGCAATATTGATTTCTGCCTAATCTTCAGAACAAGAATGCCAAAAACAGTGCCTGCTGTATTATCTTCGGAATGAAATTGTCTTCAAAATGATAGAAAAATGAATGTTGCATCTTGTCTTCAGAAAGAAAAATTGTCTTCGGAATGAAAATTTGTCTTCAGAATGAAACTTGGTCTTCAGAATGATGACTTGTTGCATCATCTTCGAAATGAAGATATGTCTTCGGAATGAAGATCTATCTTCGAAATGAGGGTATGTCTTCGGAATGATGATTTATTTTCATAATATAGCCTGATATTTGGAATGAGGATTAATCTTCGGAATGAGGATTGATCTTTGGAATGAAGATCTATCTTCAGAATGAAAATTTTGCAAAGAGGATTTGTCTTCGGAATGAAGACCTGTCTTCGGAATGAGGTCATAATCTTCGGAATGAGGATTTGTCTTTGGAATGAAGATTTGTCTTCGGAATGAAGTCATAATCTTCGGAATGAAATTTTATTTGCATTTTCGAAAAGAACATTTCCACATGGCGTCCAAGAAAACAAGGTACGAAAAAATTAAGATTTTTTCTTAGTTGCATGCGAGGAAGGGACACGTGTCAATCAGCACATGGTCTATTTTTGCAATCATTGGAAATACGGAGAATCTACAACCATATGCCACTAGTTTTTAATGTCAATTAACATGCACGTGAGAATCTGCAAAACTGATGAGGTGGATCTGACGGCAAGGACATCCATGCAATTATCAACAAATAGGTGTACAGTGCAGAAGTAGATATGTGTGCCATCTTTCTTTTTGAAGACGTGTTGCGAGGTACAGTGCACAGAATACGGCTCATTTCGAAGAAGAAGATGCGAAACAGGGCAACGAGGGTTCTAACTCAAAACTCTACAAATTTGCAACAGGAAACAGCCAGAAATCCTGTAGTAGAACAGCAGCCGCAGTGTACGAATTTTAAACAGAGAAAAATGGGGCAAAAAATCAGAACAGAGCCTGCAGATACCAATTTCCTCCGAGAAAATTTGGCAGTTGTGCAGATTTTTGAAGACGGAGGGTTTATGATGTTTCTGGACAAATTCAATGGGTCTTCTGAAGATTTAGCTGGCATGTTTGCCCATACATTCAAAAATAACAGAGCACATGTCAATGGCATGTCTATTGAGGTAAGCCCTAAAATTTTAAGTCAGATTACAGAGCTGCCATTAGAGGGAATTTCAATTACTAGATCTCGGCAAGAACACATTAGCAAATGTAGTTAATCAGTTTGTAGAAGAAAATGATAGGGAACCTGAATACTTAACCCATAACAACACATGCAAAGGGTTAAAAAGGGCCAACCTACAAGAACCCTGGGATGAAGTAGCCACCTGGGTGATTAAGTTTTTGACCTGTGAAGGGTAGTATGTGTTGTTATCAGGGCATCATCTACAAATTTTAAACCATCTCAGACATGGTAGACAACAACCAAAAGTTAGGGTTAATCTTCCCCTGTATTTGTATCAAGAATTAAAGAATATGGCAAAAAGATATCAGGAGGGTAAAGGGAGCCTTCGCCATCATGGCCTTATCAAATTAGTTTGCCAACATCATTTTAGAGGAAACCCTAGGAGTTTTGACAGGTTTTACTCTAACCTAAATGATGTCATTTTTGGGGATGAAAGTGAAGAAGAAGAGCCAAGTACTGCTGATTTTGCTGCAGAAGAGGAAACAGCTGCTGCAGAAAATATTGCAGAAGCTGCTGCAAAAAATGTTGCAGAGGATGTTGCAGAAGATGCTGTAGAAGATGCCCCTAAAGAAGTTACAGAACTACACCCCACAGTAGCAGCAGAAAACCTTGCTCCTGATCCTTCAACTTCACAGGCTAAGAGACAAAGGAAAAGAGGATCTGGAACTAGCAGCAAAGCAGAAAAACAAAAGAAAGTTCAGTTTGCTGAAGCTACAACTGACTTGTCAGAACAAAGAAGTGAAACGAGGGAAATAGAGGCATCAAAGACTGACCCCATGACCCCTGCTGTCACCAGAAAATAGAGCAAAAAGAAGAATTTTGCATCTGGAACTAGGAGGTCTACAAGAATCCATTTGAAAGAAACTGCAAAACAGGTCATGGAGGAAGAAGATAGACCAAGTAGCCTAGATGTCACAGAAATACAACCAGCATCTGATAACTTTCCAGAATTCCCTAAACAGATGGCTGAGGCAGAAACTAAGCAAGTTGGTTTGGAGGAGGCTACAATTCAACAGGCTACAGATATGGTAGATATCCTTATAGACAGTTTCATAGAGCCTCCTGAACAAGAACAAACTGTTGCAGCAGAAGAAGATTTGGTTGAACAGCCAACTGCAACTGATTTGTCTGCATCAACTTCTAAAGCAGAAACAAAAGAGGAAGACATCACTGAGTAGCTGAGGGCAGCAAGAAGTGTTGTCAAAACACAGACCAAATGGATCACAGAGAAATAAAGCATCATTGAGATGCAAGCAAGAAAAATTGCAAAACTTTAGCAGGAAGTGGCAGAACTAAAAAAGTTGTTGTCACAATCTGAAAAACAGCCAGCTGTATCCCATGATGAAGACAGTTTGGCTCAATTGCTTTTGGGTTTATCAAGAGCAGATGACTCTGTTGAGGCAGATATAGAAGTTCATCCTGAAACAGCACTCCTTCATTCTGAAGAAGTGCTTGTTCATTCTAAAGCAGTGCCTTCTTGTTCTAAAGATGCTTAAAAAATGGTGAGAAATATCGCAGAGGATGTTGAAAATGAGCCACCAACACAGGAACAGTCCCAATAGCAAGAAAATGCTCAAGTAAGTACTCCAACTGAGGTCCCTGCATTTCAACTTGTTACACTTCCAGTAGAAACAGCAGATAAGGGGGTACAAGTAGAAATACTATCTGATGACAACCCCATAGAAATAGCGAATAAGGGGGTGCAAGTAGAGATATTGACAGATGAAAATCCAATGGAAGTGGTAGAAAAAGGAGTTCAGACAAATCTGGTGCCTAGGATTCCCCCTGTAGTAAGACCACCTAATACTGTGTCCCTAGAGCAGTACAATGCAGACATAGCTAGTTGGATGATTAGATATGAACAGCTTGCCAGTAAAACTAAAAAATTCAAACTGGAGGCAAAACAACTAGAAGCCAAGGACATAGAAATTCAGGCATTGAAAGAAAAGGTATCTGACTTGTGCCAAATTGCTGAGTTTTTAGTTCAATTTAGACGGCCAGCCAAATTTTATAGCCTTATTTTGAAGGAGAAATACCTTAGATGGCAGGTCATGAGGATTACTTCAAACCTTCCATACAAATTGGACACTATTGAAGATTTTTTGGAGGCATATTTTGACAGTCCTTCTGAGCAGAAAAATCTCCTGTGTGAACTGTTTTTGCGCAGTTTCTTCATACCAGAGGAAGTTGACTCTCATCCTCAAATCTACATTGGAGATTTTCAGTTGAGAGCATTTATGTCTACATTGCAAAATCAGCTTTATTAGGATCATGAGAAAAGGCAGAAAAAGTGGTTGAAACAAGGGCTGAGTTGTTAGTCAGAGCAATCTAGCCAAATCACTTAAATATCACTCAACAACACTTCTCAATGATGAACAGGGATGATATCAAGAGAATGTACTTGAATAATTTGAGGGACTGTGTGACCAGATTTAACAATTTATGTGATCACAATTTATTTCCAGCATTGTCAGTATGTAGAGACAGATGGAATGAACTTTCCATGTCTTTAAGGAAAAGAGAACCTATCTCCCCCATCAATCTAGAGTGGTCCAGAAGAAGAGCAGAAGGTGTAGTCCAACTGATCCAGATCATGCAGCATAACTGGATAGGTCTCAGGTTCAGGCCTCCAACCATCATTACTCCAGTTCCATTTTACTTTGAGGAAAATGAATAGCCTGATGAACAATTTGAAGATTGGCTCAAGAAAATTTAGGATAACAGGGGATATTACATAGGCAAGAAGTTATTCTATAGGTCATGGAATCTAAACATGGACATATGTGATTCCATAGCCCAACAGAATGCATGAGGGCATGCATCAATATAAGTTGGGGGGAAAATGATGAGGCCTGGAAATGCCTCAATTATAACATGTTTTGTACACTAAAAATGCCTATAAACTCTTATGTTTTATCTGATATGTTAGTTAAGTTGATTTAATATGCTATATATTAACCATTTTGCATGATCAATGTATTTGAAATATTATATGTTGATTTTACATCTTTTTGCATAGTTTTGTGCTCTTTTTGTTATGATTTGCTACAATGGGATATGCTTAGAATAATAGCAGCATTTCATAATCATATTCTGATTTGTTTCAAGCATTTACTTCACCTAAATCTGGCAACAGTGCAAGCAAATTGTTGCTGTGCAGCAAAAACTGGTCTTTCCCATATAAATTCCATCCAGCTGTCCATAAATAGCAAGGCATGGAATTCACATGAGTAAAGGGATGAAGACCATTAGAATTTGATCTTAGGAGATAACCCACCTGAGAGATGCAGAAGAAACCAATGGAAAGCATACATTCGTTCATTCCGAAGCATCTTCGGAATGAACAGATATCTTCGGAATGAGCGGATCTTCGAAATGAAGAAAGCAGCGTCTTTGAAATGAGCGGATCTTTAGAATGAAGCATGCAGTATCTTCGAAATGAGAATGCAGTATCTTCGGAATGAGCGATCTTCGGAATGAAAACTGCACTGTCTTCGGAATGAAGCCACTTATCTTCGAAATGAAGAACAAAATGTGTTTTTGACCTTTTTGACCGATTTTTGAAGGCAAAAAAGGGAAATAAAGGTTGGAAAAAGTAAAGAGAAATATCCTCCATCTGTCTTTGCTGTCATTGCCGACCAAATCCATCATTAAGGGAAAGATCAGGTTTTAGTCCTCTTCTAGGATAAAACCAGAATTTGTTGCAGCATTTTAGGATTAGATCTTTTGAGATATTCTTTGTTTGTAATCAGATCATAGGATAGCTATAAATATTGCTCCCATTCAGGTTGAGCTGTAGAGAGAGGGACGTAGAGAATTAGCAGATAGATAGAAAATAGAGTAAGGAAGCTAAATACAGAGTATAACTAGGAATTGACTGTTACAGTCCTGTAACAGTTTTTCAGCAGAATTCTTGTAATCATGTCTTTTGATCAATAAAGTGCACCAGTTCTATTTCAAATTACTTGTAAATGAATGTGATTAAGATTTAGAAAGAGAGAGAGACTTACACCTTCTTCTGGACAAAGAGGCTGGCCATTTCCATACCTAGGAGGAGGACTAATAGAACAGGTTTTTATTCTGATTTTGCTGCAGTAGAATGAGTTGCAGAACTTGTTATGTAAATTGCTTGTGAATAGTTGACAATATTTGCAGTATTAGTTTATTTATGCTAAGATAAATCTTGTGCTTAATGTTTTAGTTGCAATATTACTTTCAGCCAAGCTTTCACTTTATTTTTAGACTGTTATTTTCAGCATTTACTGTTTTTCAGCAATTTCCTGCATTTTTATGTTTTGCTGTCAAAATCTGAACAAAGGATTGACAACCTTCTGTTACAGAATTTTGATAGTTTTTATTTCCACATTAGATCTAGACTTTCATTACTGCAAAAGTAATTATATTTCCTTTCTGAAATTAGAATCAGACTTTCAATTCTGCAATGGTTAATTTTGTAATATAATTAGGTCTTATTCTGCAATTGTAATTAGGACTTCATTTCTGAGTTAGTGATTAGTTTCCAATTCCGCAACTTAGATTAAGATTTAATTCATGCAATTTAGAGATAGGAATGTTCCAAAACCCCCCACCAAACCGATTCCACCAATAAGACTTGTTGCCCTAGATTGACCTAAGTTATAGTTGTTTCACTTCTTCTCCCGTAGATAGCCTTGTACACTGCCCTGGATTGACATATTCATTGAGAATTAATGATGGTATAACGACTACGCATCACATGGGGTAGGTCGCTATTGGCTCAGTGTTATGATGAGTTGTACCACATCCATCGATGAGGACATGTCAGCATTACCTGTAGCTTGCTCCTACAGGTTTGGGGATGGGAGCATATTAAGGTAGATCACCCTAAGGGGCTCCCGATCGAGATTATAGTGATCGATGCTCGGACACAGTGCTATGCTGCTATATGGGCTCGAGAGCATGAGGAGCACAAGAGCCACACTTTCGTAGGGGAGCTATCCCATTATACTAATGCTTTTACTAGACTTTTGGCCGGAGATGTCATATGGCGCCCTTACCATGAGTGTCCTACTTGGGATGATCCAGCTAGCTTTACTTCCAGGACACGGCATGAGCGATGGCTCATTGGCCGTAAGGTTACCATCTGGGAGTACTTCTACTCTCGGGTTCTTCATCAGTACGGGTTGCAGCAGGATGTGCCACTGGTACCATTCTTGTACAGGCACCTCACAGTAGAGAGGGACCTACCTCCATGGTAGATTATAGAGCTTTCAGATGAGGAGGATGCCCCAGTTGTTGACCCTAGAGTGGCTGGGGGAGTTATAGAGGCATACACTCAATGGTGGGGTGATCGGATGTGGCATGGTGTCGGTAGCCTAGGGCACGAGGATGATGGCGGGGGTGATGGTGTAGATCCGATAGGATGTAGAGTCCGAGCCAGGACCGAGGTATGGGGCCAACCAGTAGAGTAGGTGGCAGTGGAGGATCCTGATGTTCCTAAGGAGGAGGAGGAGTTAGAGCCCAAGGAGAGAGACTCTCCTCTGAGAGCACAGCTACATGAGGTCGAGGTTGAGCTTCAGGCAACTAAGATCCAGGTACAATAGTGAGATGCTACCATTGAGCAGCTCACAACATAGATACAGGCTCTACAGGCTACTATTGGGGGTGGCAGTGCTAGGATGCAGTTTGTTGTTCCTCCTTCTACACCATAGGAGGTTCCAGTGGTAGGTTCAGGAGTAGATGTGGGACAACTTTAGTCTTTTTTGGATGAGTATGAGGAGCGGATCCGGGGACATGTGGATCACATCACCATTCTTCAGATGCAGCTCAGGAGGCATGGGATTGTCCCTAAGGAGCCACCTGGTGTGGGTGGTTCGTAGGTCAGTGGGCGCTCCACCTCGAGGTAGTCTTCCACCCATCCTAGCCAGAGGACCCGAACTCGGACAGAGAGACCGACAGGTTCACATCATTCGACTCGTGACACCACCACAGGGGGAGGTGGCACTAGAGGAGGTGATGCAAGGGGCTCAGGCCCGGTATTTGATTGATGCTTTATTTGGTCCTTGATTCATTTTTGAGGTCGACTGACCTATATGACTGTAGCCCATGGGTATTTTTGTACATCCATGGACTTGACACACATACTTTTATGATATCTTTGCATTATGACTTATTATGTGTATCATTTATTGCTCATGTTTTTGTTGTTATTTTGTTTTATGATATGATGCGATGATGGTATTATGATGACTTGATGAATATGTTAGATGATAGATGATATTGAAGATGCTTAGATGGATGTGTAGATGCTTATATGATTTGATGATATGATGCGATGTATTTTGAATTTTGATAAATGGTGAATTCATGGTTGTATGCAAATGAAAATTGCCTACATGTTTTATGATGTGGTTTATGGATGATTAATGACTTGTTTTTGTGGATGTGATGTTATTGTTAAATGCATGTTTTAATTTTGCTTTATTTGTATGCATCTAACTCATGCTATGATATGGTGAATGCAGTATGTATTTTAATGTAAATGAACTTGTATGTTTTAATTACTTAAAACATAATGGATGCATATGACATTTGACAATCTTAATGGGTGATACCACAAAAAGTAAAAAAATAATCATGAATTTAAATAATCACTCTTATCATAAGAATTGATTAAGCATTCATATATGAAATGTAATGGTGTGAGATGTATTTTCTTGATAAGTTTCTGTAAATTAAAATATATAAAGTAGTCAGTGGCCGTTTATATACTATTTCTAATATATATGTGGTATCTGTCCTACTATGTTGATACCCCCTAATTTATAGAATCTTATAAAGAAATTGATGGTGGAATTATGATATGATTTGTTGCTATGTAATATTTTTGGGGTTTTTTGGAGATCCAAACACTCTAGTTTGCCTATCAATGATTGTTACTAATCCTTCTAGGCTTTTGAAAATTAGGCTTTCATCATGGACCTAGATACTCATTCTCCCTGTGTGTGCAAGTGAATAATTTTTAGATATAACCCATGCATTTCCTCTGATGTCAGGCGGGATTCTTTCAGCCCATTGCTAAGATCAGGGATTCTCAAGTGTTTATCTCATCCTTATGTTGGACTTAGTTGGACTATACTACTAGGCGGTTTTTGAGTTACCTAAGCTAGCTCATCCACATTCAAACATTGGTCTACACAAATGCCAGGAGCTTTTGTGATAGACATATCATCATGCATAAGGATTTCTCCTTCCAGTTTTGTGCAGTGCTGAGAATTCTAGGGATTCAAGTTTTATTCCCTTTTTTTCTTCATTTCTTTGGGATACTTGCTCATACTTTAGTGATGAAAATCACTGTTTATTTTTATTTTTATTTTTTATTTTTTATTTTTTATTTTTCTTTTTGAGCAAGGGATTCTTGTAGTGATGATAATCACTATTGATTTTTCTGATATTTGACTTTGGGCATTTGAACTTTTGACTTTTGAGATTTGAATTTGGCTTTGGAAAATTTTGAACTTTTGCTTTTGAGTTTTTGCATTTTGCTTTCTTTCGGGATTTTGCTTGTTTTATACAAGCAAGGGATATATGCAGTGATGATAATCACTCATTTCTGGGTAGGGTTGCACTTGTCCTTTTGCCAATTCTCAGCACCTTTAAACCGGTTGCACAGGGGGATAAGCAAGGATGTTCCTTTTTGCTTTTGGTAACCTAGACCACTTTGTAGCTTTCATCTTCCCATGTACCAACTAGAATTTAATGTTTAAATTAGTGATGGGATTCTGAGATATGCTAGGCTTTGTCACCACTAGACCTTATATTCTACTAGCCAAGATGGTTTTTCACAAAATTTGATAAGATCACTAGGTGTGGTTGAATAACCGAAAAACCTTAGTATGTTTTTGTATAGCAACTTTTTATGGTTGTGTTGAAAAACACAATTACACACTTGTGTTGATGGATGTATGGTTTTGAATGATTTGTGAGACAAACTGTGGCATCACTTTACGACTCTCATGACATATGTGAATGCAATGGATATGAAAATGTAATGCAATTATGTGGATGCAAGCTATGAGATGCAATTGTTTTTGTATTTTTGATTTTTATGTTGTTTTTGTATTTTTGCTTAATTTGACCAAAGGGCTTTAAGATGCCTTTGGAGATTTTGTTTGATTTTGACCAAGTGGATTGGGTACCCTTGGAGCATTTTTGGTGATTTGATTTGATATGACCAAAGGGCTTTAAGATGCCTTTGGAGATTTTGATTTGATTTTGACCAAGCGGATTGGGTACCCTTGGAGATTTTGATTTGAATTTGACCAAGCAGATTTGGTACCCTTGGAGCATTTTGATTTGAATTTGACCAAGCGGATTTGGTACCTTTTGGAGCATTTTTGGTGATTTGATTTTTATGACATATTTGAATGTTTTTGAATTTTTATGACATATTTGAATGTTTTTGAATTTTATGACATATTTGAATGTTTTTGAATTTTATGTGTGAAATACCTTTAGGTGAATGATATTGAGAGGTTCAGGCTCTTCAACACCATCTAATGATATAAGGCGATATGCTCCAGGCCCCATTCTTTGTGAAATCATGTATGGGCCTATCCAATTTACCGTGAACTTGTCTCGCAGGTGCGATGGTAGATTTGAATTCTGTTGGTTTTCTTTGAGCACTAGATCTCCAACCTTGAATTCCCTTAAGTGGAATTTACTATTGTAAGCTCGTGCAAGGCGATCTTGGTAAACATGAAGATGCTCTAAAGCATTGACTCGACGTTCATCAAGAAGCATTAACTGATCAAGGTGGCCTTGTCATGTGGCATCATCATCTATGAAGTCTTTTAATGCTATGCGTAGAGTTGGAATTTCTAACTCTAGTGGCATGATGGCCTTAGTGCCATATACTAGTGAAAATGGTGTTGCCCCAATGGGCATCCGTATACTAGTCCTGTATGCCCATAGTGCAAGAGGCAACTATATGTGCCAATCCTTGTGATTATCTTGCATTGTCTTCCTCAAGATGGAGACTATTGTTTTGTTTGAGGCTTCTGCTTGCCCATTTGCTTGTGGGTAATAAGGCATTGAAAAACTATGTTGAATATGGTATTTTTTCATTAAGGCATGCACATTTTTGTTCTTGAAATATGGCCCATTATCCGATATTATCTTTGAAGGGACCCCAAAATGACTTATGATATTGTGGAGTATAAACTCCATAATCCTTGGTCCAGTTGTCGATGTTAAGGGGATCGCTTCAACCCATTTAGTGAAGTACTCAATGGTCATTATGATGAATGTGTGTCGGCTTGAGGATGGGGGTGAGATCTTCCCTATCAAGTCTAGTCCCCATTGTGAGAATGGCCATGCTTCCTGGATGGGTTGTAAGGCTTGCGATGGCAAGTGCATCAGATTTGCATGATGTTGGCACTTAGTGCACTTTTTGACATACTCACAGTAGTCTCTTTCCATGGTGGGCCAATAATAGCCCATTCTCAAGATACGCTTAACAATGGCCATGCCACTAAAATGCCCTCTGCATGTACCATCGTGAGCTTGTGAAATTGCCCAAGATGCTTCCTGGGGCTCAAGACACCGGAGTAGTACTCCATCATATCCTCGTCTGTAGAGGATTTCTCCTAGCAAGATGTATCTTGTTGCTTTCTATTTAAATGTCCACCTTTCAGTATGCGATAGACCTTGAGGTACCATTCCTAGTCTTAGGAAATCTCACAGTTGGGAAAGCCAATCCCGATACGCTACAGCCTCTATAGAAAAGATGGCATGTTCCTTCTATGTTTCACTAGTGAAAATAGATTGAGAAATGACCCTGTGGTGTATGGTAGTGCCACACTCCGTAGGACCCTGGGAAAGCAAGGACCCCCAGGGTGTCATTCGTAAGAAATTTCTAGCTGCAAAGGACCAATCTTGGCTTGACTCAATGTTGATCATGTTGACTGATTCTTGATTGTCAAAAGCTTCACGATGTATTGTTGAGTGCAAAAGCACTTTCACATGGATGGTGGTAAAATCAAAAGATGGATTCTGAGGGATTAAGGATCCCAAAGAGGCCATGGTGTCCACAAATCTATTTGACGTACGAGGGATTGCCTCGATGTCATACCATTCTAGCCAAGCTAGGTAAGTGTCAACAAGTTCCTTGTAGGTTTTTAGGAGTGGGCACCTACATTGGAATAGGCCTTTGACTTGGTTTACTATGAGCAAGGAGTCACCAAAGATATTCAATATTTTAATACCCATTGCTATGGTTGTTTGAAGTCCCAAGATCAAAGCCTCATATTTTATGTTGTTGTTTGTGCAAGGGAAGTCTAGTTTGAATGATAAGGGCAATGGGGTGCCCTATGGTGTGATAAATATGATCCCTACTCTGCCCCCTTGTTCACACTTCGAACTATCAAAGAACAATGATATGTCTCTTTCTTTCTTGGGTTCTTCGAGTTCTGATGGATCTGATAATGCAAAGACCGCATCATCAGGCAACTCTATAGTGAGGGGCTTGCTATCCTGAAGAGGTGCCTCTGCTAATTGATCTGCTATGACTTGTCCCTTAATGGACTTTTGGATTATGAATTCTAGATCAAATTCTATCAATAACATGATCCACTTTGCGGTACGTGTATTGTGATATGTCTTGCTCATCATGTACTGCAAAGGGTTTTGTTTTGATATAACGTAGGTCGTATGGCTCAACATGTAGTGTCACAACTTTCGAGTTGCAAAAACCACCGCTAAACACAACTTTTCGACATACGCATACCCTAGCTCATAGCTCACCAAGGTGCGACTAATGTAATATATGGCTTGTTCTTTGTCTTGTGCATTCTTTTGGGCTAACATGGTGCCCAATGCAAAATTGGTAGCCGATATATATAGTAAAAATGGTATGTCTGGCCTTGGTGGAGCCAATACTGGTGGTGTTGCCAGATAAGTTTTGATCTCTACAAAGGCTTGATGGCATTCTTCATCCCAATGAAAGGGGACTTCTTTGCGTAGCAACCGATTCATGGGTCGGCATTTGTCTGATAATTGCATGATGAATCTTTTGATGGATGCTATCTTGCCTTGTAGGCTCCTTAACTCCCTAATGTTGGTAGGGGTAGCCATTTCCAATATAGCCTTTACCTTTATAGGATCGACTTCAATGCCTCTCTTGGATACGATGAATCCCAAAAGCTTGCTAGAAGTTATGCCAAATACGCACTTCTTAGGATTCAATCGGACATTGTGCTCAATGAGGTGATTAAAGATTTTTCTAAGGACTTCGACATGCTCTTGCCACAACAAGGATTTGGCGAGTAAGTCATCCATGTAATCTTCCAAGATCTTATGCATATAGTCATGGAATATGTATGTCATGGCCCGTTGATATGTGGCACCAGCATTTTTGAGGCCGAATGGCATTACTTTGTAATAAAATGTTCCCCATGGAGTAATGAAAGTAGTCTTATGCTGATCTTCGGGTTTAATCTGGATTTGATTGTATCCAAAAAATCCATCCATTAGGGAGAGCATCTCATGACCTGCGGTGGCATCCACAAGAGCATCTATGTTTGGCAATGGGAATGAATCCTTTGGTGTTGCTCTATTCAAATCTCTGAAGTCTGTGCAGATATGAACTCTTCCATCGGGTTTCCCCATGGGTACCATGTTCGACACCCACTCAGGGTAGTCTATAGGAACTATGAACACTGCATCCAATAGTTTTTGCAATTCATTCTTTACCATCAAAGCGATGGTTGGATGCATTTTCCTTAGTTTTTGCTTGACTGGCTTCTTCATGGGATCCAATGAAAGGTTGTGAATGACTAACTTTGGATCTATCCCAGGCATGTCTTTGTAAGTCCAAGCAAAAATATTTGGCCTCTCTTTGAGGAGAGGGATTATTATGGCTTGTTCCTCTGGAGATAGACTTTCTCCGAACTTGACTTTCTTTGGTTGAGTAGGATCATCGCTGATGTCCACCTCGAAAGTCGCTTCTATAGCCATATGTGACCCATCCTCCAGCTGGTGAGGTGTGGGTATCAAATGAATGTCATCGATGGGATTTATAGGTCCTACTGTCTTAAGATCCAAACCGGTATGGAACACATCATATGCACAGCCTGATGCAAAATGAAATGGTTGTAATATCTCTTCACTAGGGAAAAGATCTTCAGGCTCTATTGGTGAATCAATATGATCCCAATCTATAGCCTCTATATCAAGATGCAATGATTTGGCAAGATCTATCGTATTATGAAGTGGAGTGGTCAAATCAATGGAGATCATGTTTATGGATGGGGTGAAATCTCCAGGACCACATGGGTGAAATATTTCCTTAGGGGTTTCTCCATTATACTCGTGATGAGGTTCTGGCGGTTTGGGGATGAATGGATCTTCCCTATGAGGCATGTGAGTGGTTGGATGAATAGGGTCATTTGGCTCAAGGAGCTCTTGAAATGTAGGTGGAGGGGGATTGACCATGCGATGGATGGCATTCAAGTCAACCGGTCTCCCTAAGAATCATAATTCAGGATCTATGGCTCAGAGGGCTACTTCTCATGCTACTAAATTATTGACTTACCATAAGTGGTGAGGCCCTAGATATGCCATTTTAGTTTCATCCTCAAAGTCATCATCACTTATCCAAAAACCATTGGCATTCGTATGGGGCCCTAAGATGAGGGGCTCATGTCTTGGCCCTAAGTAGGCCATCTCTGTTTCATCCTCATATTCTTCGTCACTTATGAAGAATCCATTTGCATTAGTGTGTTGCCCCAAGTCATGGGGCCATTGCCTTGCCCCTAAGTAGGCTCTCTCTGTTGAGTCCTCTGACTCATAGTCACTTTCATCTGATATGTACCCACTCTCATCATGGATGGACTAGGTAAAGCTTTGTAAATAGTGAGGCTCATGATGGGCCAAGCCCTCTTGTGCTTCATCATTACTTGCCATATATGCATTTTCTTCTTGCTCATCATCCCATGAATTGTAACCTATTGGGGTGACATCAATTGTGGATCTTGGATGATAAGTCTCGGGAGGTGGTATGTTCACTGTGGCCACCTGTCTGTTGCTCAGATATCTTATACTTGGTGGATGATAAGGAATAAAATTGATGTCTTCTCCTAACCCCAAGGTTAATCTATCTAGCACTACTGCTAGAAGGTCATCTCGACCTCTGATGTGATATCCTAACCCAAATCTGTCATATGGGAGTTGGTATTATGGCTCGAATGGCCACCTTCATCCTTGCTCATATCTACCAAGATCGTAACCATGCCAATGGCAATTCTCAAAATAGGTTAGAGCAAACTCGGGATTAGAGAGATAGCGAACATTGATAGTGAATAGCTCATCATTATCCTCATCTATATCCATAGATTTGTGGGCACAATCTAGGCCAACATAGATGAAGTTTGTCTGGTTGGGAGGGATTCCAAGCAGAACCATTGTTCCCACTGGTGGTCTTAGATATTTCGGCCATCCCATGTCTTGTGCAGATTCTATGATAGGCATAAAAGTTATATTCTACACAAGATACTCTCCTATCCCTATGCTTGCCAAGTGTATAGTTGCATGTGAGGTGGATGACCCCACGGATGACATTGGCGAAGCGGGATGATAGTCATCATCTTTGACTTGTTCTTGGTGATCTTCCTCCTCCATGGGAGTTGGAATCTCTTCAATAGCTATGGTTAGCATTTCCTTGAGTTTTTTTTTCTCAACCATAGGCACCTTTAGCTTTTGATCATTCTTGGGTTTGGATGTTAACGGTTTACTAGAAGCATTGGCTTCTTTGTGCTCAAGATGAGGTGTTGATGTGCATGGGTCTTTTTGTGCCCCTTTGTCTTTGCTATCCATTTGAACATTCGGAGATGAAGGCCCTACCGATAGGTGGGCTGATGGAATCATAAATTCTCCTGGGCAATCCACCTGGTGAACATACTTGAATGGCTCTTCATCGGCCATCACCATGTAGACTTTGTTATCATGCACATACTTGACACATTGGTGTAAGATCGAAGGAACACATCTCATGTCCCTGATCCAAGGTCTCCCTAGGAGGATATTGTATTGCATGGCCCCTTCCAATACATGACACATCACGGGGATGGTCTTATGCCCCACCTTGATAGGTAGGACTATCGTTCCCATAGTATTGCATAAAGCATCATTGAAAGCTCTCAATGTGTAGGCTCTCGAAATGATATTGGACTTGGGGATCTTAAGGTGTTCTATTGTTGTTGTTGTGATGATGTTGATGGATGAACCTGTATCGATCAAGACCCACTTAAATGATAAATCATTAACTGATGCCATGATGTGCAACGGAGGGTCTGGTAAGGCAGTAGATACTATCTTAATCTCATAATCATAGAATCAAATTATAGGTTCTTGGCACTCTTGTACTTGCCCCACAAAATGGGTGAATGCATTTGGATCTTGTGGTTGAAGCTCAATTGACCTTAAAATCTCCATCAAGGTCTCCCTATGCTTTGGGGATTGTTGTATGAGCTCATAAATTGATAGCTTAGCTAGAGTCATTTGTAAATTTTGCTCAAGTCTACTCCAGATATTTACCACAGGTCAGGTTGGTGGACCTAGAAGGTTGTCTTGCCCTTGCCTCTACCTAGGTGTAGTTGGGACATTGATGGGAGCTACAGGAGGTTGTGGTTGACCATACCATCTAGTCCTGGTCACTATATTGATAATTTCAACCATCCCAACACACCCATGGGTAGGTGTTTCAATTTGGACTTGATTGACTTGTGCTCCTTGCCCTCTAGGGGCTTCATGGTTTGGCAACAGGTTTTTATAGATGCCCATATCTCTATTGTCAGGGGCCAGTGGGTTGTCCACTTTTAGTTCTCCCGCCTCAATCATATTTTGTACTTGATGTTTGAAGCCAACACAGACTTCGATATTATGCCCCGGTATCCTATGATACGGGCATAATTGATCTTCCCTATATCCTTTTGGCTTAGGATGGTTGGGATCTATAAGAGGTATATCAGGGAATCTGATCTTTCCCACCTCACTCAATTGATTGAAGATTGATTGCATTGATTCTGTCAATGGTGTAAAATAGCGAGGGGGCTTGCATTCTTTATTTTACCCCTGATTATTCTTTTGATCATAATTGGCTGGTGGGGGATGTGCTTGATAATTCTATGGTTGTTGTGCACCCCCATCCTTAGGTGTAGCCAATGCAACTTGATTGACTGGAGCAGGGTTGCCCTGCTTTTGTTTATATCTATCATTTTTACCATTTTTGTTCCACTCCTTCTTGGATCGGAGCTTAATGGTTCCCTCATCTACTTTGATATCCTCAATGAGTTTGGCTTGTGCCAAAGCTTCCTCAAATGAAGGATATGGCTGAAGTTGTAATAGGAGGGAGATGTGTTTGGAACAACTCTTGGCAAACATCCGGACAATTTCTTCAGTGGGAACGGAGAATGACAACTTTGCCATGACTTTTCTCCATCTATTCCCATAATCCATTACTGGCTCATCATCATACTATTTTAAATTGGCCAGGTCCGATAGGCTTACTTTCTTCTTAGCACCAAAGGAGAAACGCTTTAAGAAAGCATTTACTAGTTGTTCAAAGTTGGCTATGCTATGCTTGGGCAATTGGTTAAACCATTGGGTGGTTGTGCCCAAAAATGTCATTATGAATGTTCTTAGCATAAGAGCATCATTGTCTTCAAGATGAAAACATGCGTTGATAAAGTTGGTTACATGCTCTTGTGCATCCTCTTCACCTTTAAACTTCTCTAGCCTAGGCATCTCAAAGTGCTTAGGATAGGGAGGGCTAGGAACTGATGGACACAATGGTTGGTTGTGTATCTTACTTAATGTTGGTTGGCTCCTAGTGGCCTCTTGTTTCTCAAAGGCTTTCATATTTTTAGCAAGCTCCTGAAATGCTTTTGATGCATGGATTTCTTCCTCTTGTAGCCCCACTCTTGGTGGAGGTGGAGGTAGTTCTCTATCTGTTTGGTCTATTCTATTTTCTTCCCTCCTATGAGGGGACTCAGGATTGTGATCCTGGTTTGTTATGTTTACCCTTTGCCCCCCAGTTAGATTTCATCCATGGTTTGGTGGGGGGTTTTGTTGTGGGCTCTCTTGTCTAGCGCGTCTCTCTTGAGGTGAGTCAGCACGTCTAGTTCTTTGGTGGTCACCACCATTGGCTTGTAAATTGTTAAGAGCTAGTCGCTCAGCTTTTTCTCTTAGATGCTGCTCATGTTGGCGCAAGAGTCTTTCTCTTTGTTTATCTTGTTCAAGAGCTTCCACTAGCTCTCGCTCTTTGCGTAATGCATTTTCTAACCGTCTCACATGGTCAACTTGTATTGTCATAGAAGACTCTGATGGGCCTGACTCTGTTCTTGTAGTTTTTACCCATAGATTCCTTGAAGGAGTTTCTGTAGTGTCTTTGCTAGCCAGGGTGACTTGTTCTATGTGTTGTTGAGTGTCTCTATGATTAGATTCTATGTGTCTACTATGGGGTTTCCCAGAGGCACCCCTAGACTGAGAGGTATGCTTAGAAGTCATGGTTCATGAACTTCCAGATGTAGAGTGTTCTATGGCTATAGTTCTTTGAGTTGACCTTTGATGAAATCTATCCAACTCATCTAATTGTTTTGTCTTCCATGGCTGATCCCATGGGGTGCCATTTATACCAATGAGGTCATAGTCTACTGGAATCCTTCCTCTTGTGTGAAGGATATCTTCTGTTTGGTCCCTATGACTTGATGTAGCTCTAGTTTCTTGCCCTTCAGTGGGCAGACCCATTTCATGTGTTTCTTGTGAAGCTTGAGGTGTTGCAACTCTTGTTTGCCTTCTTGATGATGAAGGCTTTGTGGTGTCATGTTTTCTCCATGAGGATGGAGATGTAGCAACCTCATCATATCTATGTGAAGAGTGAGTTTTAGAACCTTCTTTGTGTCCATGTGAGGAGGAAGCCCTTGAAGCTTCCTCTCATCTTTGAGATGTTTCTGTGTGTTTAGAGGAGGCCCTTGAGGTCTCCTCATGTCTCCTTGATGAGGATGGTTGTGAAGTTTCTTTTTGTTTATGTGACTTTGTTCCATGGTGTGGTTCCCTACTTGGAGTTTCTCGAGGAGAAGCCCCAATGGTTGAGTTATCACCCCTCAGACTCATGGAACTGCGTCTCACGGTCTTACGGGTATGTCTTTCAGTGTTACTATGGCTTTGCCTAAGGGTATGAGTTGCCTCAGATTCCCCTTCAGTGTCAGACCGAGTGTGTTTGCTTCTTGTTTTAACCATTTTTCTTATGACTTAGTCTTTTTAGATTGCACTTTCAGAGGTACCCAAACAATATCACACAGATGTTTATCTTGATTAACAGATTATGTGTGCCCTATATTGTTTGTTGTATTTTGATGTTTTGTTCTTTGCTTTCTTGTTTTGTTTGGATTTAGAAAGAGGAGACTCACTCATAGTGGAAATCAAGAACACCCGTGCCAAACATGATTTTTCTCAAAAGAAGCTAGGGTACACCGCTGAAGTCCCAGTGGGGGGTTCGCCTAGCTTCTCCACCCTGAACAAGATTGTTCCAATGGTGGGAGATAGTTTGAACATAAGTATCTTAGTGCCACTATGAAAGAGTTCTTCAATCCATTTCTAGGAGAATCTAGGGGGCAAACCGGTGGAAGGAGATGAATTCCAATGTCACCGGATTGAATTGAGGGTTGGTGATGAAATCCAACTCCCCAATGTTTAAATGATACGTGCGTGTGTGGTGTTTATTTTAAGCTTTGCATAAAGTAAGTGCATTATATAGCAGAAATGACTTTTTCCTATTTGCCTATGTGCAAAGATACGTTTCAATATTTCAGAAAGATGCATAAACTACTATGATTTGTATGAACGCACTTTATTTCGTGCAACTATGGCCTTCTTGCAAGGCCTCAAAGCAATCAAACAACATACAATGTCTAGCACGTTGGATTCTAGGGAAAACTTTTTAGGCATAAGCCATTGTTCCTAGCAATGCCTAGTGGAAATTTAAAAGAAGATCTAAGATGTGCAATACGCTAGTTCTTTCTTCCCATATTCTTTCAATTTCCAAACATAAATGTGCTTTAAGTTCACTATTTTAGACACACATAAGCAAACATAAAACTATAAAACATCAGAGAAGTTGTACCAACCTTTACTCCAGCTCAGAGAACTTTGTTTTTGTCCTCTGTTGCTCTCTAGTTTTGGCCACTATTGCTCAGAGCGGCTGATCTCTGGCCGTTGTAGCTCAGAGTGGTTGTTGTTTGGCCACTGTAGCTAAGAGCGGCTGATGTTTGGCCATTGTAGCTCAGAGCGGCTAGACCTGCATGCAAAACTAAGTTAATATTCAGGCAAAAAATGAAAAATCAGTGGGGGTCCCACCGTGATCGCCATATGTAGCGACCCCGGGATGCACGCACCGCTCTACTCTACTTGCAGTATTGTACCGAAAATGAAATAAAAGACCACAGAAAGCATATAACATAGAAATCACAAAGGTAGATCCTTTTATTAATATTGAAATCCAGTTACATGTCGGTCCCTCTTAGGGATACCCATTTTGATACAATATGACTACAAGTGGGCAGAATGTCCCCCTTTGCAAAAGGGTGGTGCACTTTTAAAGGCTTCCTAGTTTCGCACATGAAAATGTATGAGGGCTTACAGATGCCTCCTTCTCCAGGTCTATTTCCTAGAGGGATCCCTTTGCTCGTGTATGCTCCTAATTCCATCCGGTGAACCTGTGGCCCTATGAGCAATGGAACAACAATACACACTTAGATGTCCGAGATTGCCTCCCTGGATGAGGTTGTTAGTAATAAAATAACTTAATGGAAATGTGATGAAACTATGCTATGAAATCATGTAAATCTATGCTAATGATATGAAAACATGAAGAAATAGAATAAAAGAAGCTATGTCTAAAACCTAAGCTAAGCCTACGGGCCACTGTCCAAGACAACGGCCGCTAAGGTAAACCTTGCTCTCTTTGCCCCAAAGCTATGGGTCAAAGCCTGTATCTGATGTTGAAATAATAGGTGTTATGCTCTTCAATCCATCAGGGCTTCGCCATACACGTGATCTCCAAGGGAACTCTCTGAGTCTCGAAAAGCTCTCCTTAATGACCAATATTGATGGATAAAAGATCGATCCCTTGGTGCTCTTAGGCTTGCACCTTTTATAGTGTGAAACCCTAGGTTTATGTCCAAGCCCTAGGAATGAATTTCTCATGCATAGTGTAAGTTAGCATGAGAGGATTTTGTCTTTTTTCTATGTTTGAAGGCCAGTTGACTAAAATCTAACTACCCACTTGAGTCTCCTATGCAGACTGGTTGTTAGCATGAGAAGCTTTTGTCCTCTGTCTATGTTTGGGGGCCAGTTAACTAAAGTCTAAATGCAAACTCAAGTCTCCTATGTGAACTATTGTGAAAGGGAATGCAAAGTTACTCCCGCTCACCTTTATTGCATGTAAACTGCCACTTTCGCCCATGATTGGGCCTGTTTGTCGATAAAATTACTTTTAGGGTTTAGCCATTGTCATCTGTAGTTACTAAGATCTAGCCACCGTCATCTGTAGTGGCTAAGGTTTGGCCACTCTAGGTTTGAGGGCTAGGATCTGGCCACTCTTAGATTGAGTGGCTAGGCTTGGATAGCTTGAAAAGGCCCCAAATGAGTGGTGAGAACCACTGTTGATGCTTGGAAAGTCCAAGATTATGTCATTTGATCTTATGAATGTGTCTATGTGAGTAGCTCCCCTAGGCATGACATATTTTAGGTGTCTATAGACACATGTGCATAATTCCTAATAAACCTTCTACAATATCCTGTAGATCCTAGGAAGTTTTTCAAAGATCTTATGTCATATGGCTCCTCCATGTGTAGTATAACACAAATTTTTTCAGGATCAGTCGTCAACCCTGCATTGCACACTATATGTCCCAATAGTTTATTGTACAGTACCATCAAAAAATACTTTATTGTATTTAAGCATATTTGTGCATTCTTACACCTGCTCATGCACTCACTGAGACCAGGTAGATGATATTTGATCTTCCCATAGATGGAGCAATCATCTAGGAATACCTTAAAATTTCCTATGGCTAGTTGATCAAAGATGTACAGAATAATATGCTAAAATGTAGTAAGGATATTACACAGCCCAAATGGCATTCAATTATATGTATAGATTCCATTATCCATGATGAATGTGATATTTAGTTTATCCTCCTCAATGATGCTTATTTGGTTATACCAAAAAAACCCATCCAAGAATAAATAGATTTCATGTCTAGCGACTTCTTCTAGAATGGATTTTGTGAAGGGAATAGGGAAGGGATATTTAATTATGACTGCATTCAAACTCCTAAAGTCTACGTATATTCATATTTTATCCACTTCCTTATTCAGGGTAATCACAATAGGTGAGATCCATTCACTGGTAATGACTCTAAAAAATGATGCCTACCTCCAACATATTTTTAATTTATGTGTTTACCAATACTCCATACTTAGGATTCATCCTATATGGTCTTATTTTGATTGGTTGTGCCTTAGGAATTAGCATAATATTGTGGATGAACAACTCAAGTGGTACCCCTTTTAGGTCCTTATACGTCCATGCAAAGACATCCTTGTATTCCAATAATATCTTAAAGGTTGTTGCTTTCAGTACTAGGTCCCAATCATCATCGTAGTGGATCATACTAGGCTCTCCTTCTATTCCCAGGTTTACATCCACCATATGAGGTCCTTCATAATTAATATTTGTAGTATTCGTTGCTACCTTTTGCACATCCTTAGGATGCACTGGTCTCATATCAATTTTAGCATCTCCTACTGTATATTATGCAAAGATTTTAGAAAATGACCATTTATCCTCTTCCTCTTTTTGAAGTTCCATGTTGACCTTTGTCTCATCTTGTTTTTCTGCGATCTCCTTTGTGTTAATACAAAGTTAGGTGGACTAAAAACCTTATACTCCTTTGTTTTCCAATGGAACAGTCCGCTATCAGATCGAGTTTCATATTTGCTATAGTCTTCTAGGTACACCATACCTTCTTCATTAGGTTCATAACCTTCATCACTAGAATATCTACCCGAATCATTAGTCGTGGCTATTTCTTCATTAATCCTCTGGTTATTCAAATTAACCATATATTTTTGTTGTCCTTTCTTAAAAGCGATCGGATATTTTCCCCAATCGTGATTAAATTTGGCTATTTTGAGCCATCCCCTACCCAACAAAGCATCGTATGCTATATTTTGCATTGTAATCACATTAAAATATAAGACAAAATCTTTGTCAACTATTATGACTTATTATACAATTAAGACTCCTTTTATCTATATTCCATACTGGTCAGAACCATATAATCAAAATCTAGGTGCCTATAAGGATGGAGTGTCAAGTTCTCGTCAAGTCTTCTCAAGTAGCACATTAACGCTAGATCCTCCATCTACTATGAATTGCATTAATTTGTGCTTCAAAATTTCCACATGGACCAACGTAGGTTTCTTACCAACATCAATCATTAGTATGGTGGGGTTCATAAAATAGTTCTTTTGTTCCTCTTCTTTGATTGGTTGACTTTCTACCTCCATCACCTTACGAGGTTTTAGATCTTTCACCATTGCTTTATGCAATTATGGTATGGCTTCTAGCAAACTTTCCATATTAATTTCAATAGTTGTATTTAAAACTTGTGTTCCCAGATTTTGCACAACCACTATGTCTTCCACTAGTTTCTTTAAATTTTTTCTTTTGTTATTCTCAATTCTCTTGCCTTATTTGCTTCTTCATAAAGTACCTTGTTTACCACTTGTTATCATTTATTTTCTTTGGTATGTTCCAGGTACTTGTCTTTCCTAGTATTATTCTTTGTTACGGATAACACTTATTTGTTATCCTCACTAACTGGAGGTACCTCTATGTCTAAAAAAATCACATTCTTTAGGTTACTAGAACTTGTTTGCTTTGGGAAGTTTGCTTCCTTGTGGTTCCCTGGACCACACCATATACACATGTGTGTAGTGTTTGTTTGTTGTATCTCTTATTTCTAGGGTAAAGGATAGTTCTTCGTAAAATGCCCCCAATATTGGCAATTGTGACATTGTATGAATGGTCACCCTTCTGAATCATACTACAATTAGATCTATCCTCCTTTTTAGTTTCTTTGATACTATAATCTCCCTCTATAGTTATTTCTGTAACTGCAAATAGTGGCTTGTAGGCCACTCCCTTGAGGTTTCAATTTATCCTCCTGATCTTGGATAGAGAGAACCTATGAATTCACCTTTGCATTCAATAGATATTGTATTACTTCATGTCCAAGCATATTGTAAATGTGGCAATAATCATTACAAGGATAATTCACATTCGTGTGACCTTCAATATTACAATATATACACCATATATCCTTTCGGTCCTGCTTAACTTTACCTTTTGCCTCCTTAATTAATTTGTCAAATTCCTTTAGGAATGATTGCATTGTCTGTTGGATTTATCATCTTCCTCACTCTTTGAATCATCTTATCTTACATGTGTTATCATCCTCATAATTGTTTATTTGGCCTCACTCTCAAAATTCTTTGTATATTTTAAGGCTTATTTGTATGTAGCTAATGGTATTGCCTTCATCTTCTTCTTATATCTAGGTAGCAACCCATCTACAAACCATTGCTTTACTAGCACATATACCAAAGGCATTTGCATCTTGTCCACCAACTGCTTTAGTCTTTGGTTGTATGACTTCACATCCTCGTTAGTATTCTATTTAGTGGCACAAATTTTAGTGACGATATCTCCATCGCCTTCAAGGGATAAAAATCCTCAATGAATTCATCTTTAATTGTATTTCATGCTTGGAATTTTGGTGTGTTTAGCCTTTTCACGTACCAATCTATGGCCATACCTTGTAATGTTGTAGGAAATATTTGTAACCATTCATCCAATTGATCTATACCATTTGCTTTATAAATGGTTATACATATCCCGATGTGTCTAGTTGGGTCTTACTTACCTTCACCCATAAAGGGTGGGCATATTTTTTTCTCTATTTGATTGTCTACTTGGACCATTGATGGTGTTTCTTCTTCTTCACTTAATGAAGTATCACCTGGAATCCTTGACTGATTCCACATTATAGGTGATTCACTCTATTGGTCTTTGTCAAAATTTTCTACTCGAGGAATATTATATCCACAAAAATATCATCTATTTATCTCCTATGCATATTCACTCTATGACCTCTTCACTATTGTGTAGATCATGGCCTTGGTCCTTCCTCCTAAGACCTTGTGTACTATCACTTTGGTGCCTAACTCTCGTCTCCTGCACTCCTTTGCAACCAATCCACCACTTTCTCAAGTGTTACCGTCCAATCCCTTATCTCTCACATAGTTCCCTAATTAATTCCTTCTCTTAAATCAATGCTCATATTGACTTTGGGTGCTTCTCATTCCTTGTCTTTCGTATTAATTAGCAGTGTATCCAACCTTTCAATATTTGTTTCATCATATGTCCACACTTGTTCTATTATGGGTTAATTTGTATTGTGTTCCACATTTTTCCTACTATTATTTTGATAAATTATCATACTCCTAACTAGGATTTCCTCTTCTTGATCCCGTATCCTATGCCTTTGTAGATTGGTTTCTGTCATTCACCTCCAATTTATGTACTCAAGTTTATCACTTGTATGATCTTCTTAATTGCAACACTTCTTGACCTATTTTAACAAAAATGCCAAAGTTCAATAATGTAACAACACCAAATGTAGATGCTAGAATTTTAGTATTCCAAATTATTATGTGTCTTAGAAGCTATGGAAATGATCCCTAATATCTCAAACCCCAACTCGTACAAATTGTACAGTCAGTATAGTCTTCATTGTACACTAGTCCAGCTTGCACAAATAGCTTGTACGGTCCTCAAATAATATAGTTGTATGATCCAAATCATACAAAACTATGCCTGGTATGATTTAGTACACATCCAACTAGTTGGAACAAGTTTTGTAAGTCAAATCGATCAGTTTTGTAATCGATTTCCTCAAACTAGCATTATTTCCTTATTTGGCAAAATTGGGTTGTAGCCTTAATTACCAAATCGGGTAAAACGATAGTTTGTACGATTTGGTAGAAACCCTTGTACGATTTGTATGAAATCTTGCTGCAACTATCTTCTAGATCTATCACTTGATACAACCAATTCTTCTAAGATATATTTTGGGAAGGTTCTAAGCTTCAATTGCTCCAATTCTTCACAACATGCAAACCCTAATTCATTAGCAATGAATTATATTCACCATGGACAATTCCAAAAATCTTACAACTACTATATAATGTTAAAATATAGTTGTAACTCATATTATAATCCACTCCATGCTTCACACCAAGTTTTTAGAGTAACATGATCATTCACAATGAAATTTCATCCATATACATGCCAAATTATGTGCTAATCATTAACTACACAACCTGCAACAACCAAAATGGATAGAGAAATTCACAAGGATAAGGAACTGAGGAAATGGATGTTATATTCAGATTATCAATAGCATTTCATCATTCAACAACACATAACTCATTGAACAACAATTCTACTCCACAATCCATACTCTAGGAATTCTATATTGATATTGCAACAGTAACAATTAATGAACAACAATGAACCATAATGAACCAAAAAAAAATGAATAAATAGAGTTATATAATTTATTCTTAGACCATTCCAAAGTGGTTTTTGAAGCATCGCATCATTTACAACTACCATTCCCAATGAAATTCTAAAATAATTCTTTTTACAAGTTTATTAAGTTCTAATTCAATTTTTATCAAATTAATCCCAAATGCACATTCCAAATTCATTTAATTTCATTTCTCATTGTTCATGTAAATGCTTGTACATTTTTCACTTTTTTTTTATGGTTTGACACTCATACACTTTCATCAAAATTGAGCAAAATTCAACAAAACTATGCAAATCCCTGGATTACTTTTTCTTCTTTTGGGAGGTGGATTTGTTGCCTATAATTTGTAGCCTATGGGCTTATTTTATTTAAGTAGATTGACCAAATCCCATATTTCATTCTTCATAAGATATGTATATTCTACTTTCATTTCTCCCTTCCACTTAGGAAAATTTATTGCATCATTTACTAATATTGGTTTTGAGTTCTCCATTATTGAATTCATCAAGCCCAAGTTTACTTCCTCTAATGTATTACTATGAGTATGAGGTCTAGTGGAAGTTAGAGCAAGTTGTGTATCAATATTAGCATCTCTAAGAGTAGTAATGAGATATTTTAAGTCTTCTTCTATTAAGGTATTGTTACCACTACCAATTCTACAACTAGTTTATCAACCAATTTTAACTCATCTTCTAAAACATCTCCGTGAGATTATTCATTTGACTCAATACTCATAATTGAATATGTAGTGTCCATAAAATCCCTAGAATATTCAATGTCTATTTTAAATTCTTCATCAAATGCCACATCTCTACTTACATGAATGTTCTTGGAGTCTAGATCAATTAGTCAATAGGATTTTGATGCCACACAATACCCAAGAAATATATAAGATAGATTTTTGGCATCCAAATTGGTCGTCTTTTGCTTTGTCACATGCATGTATGCCTTACATACACAAATTCTAAGGTGGATAACTAAGGGTTTTCTTCTAGACAAATCTTCTTCAAGCGTAATCCCTTGAAGGGCCTTTGTAGGTAATCTATTTTAAATATACACATAGGATTGATAAGTTCATCCCAAAATTGTTGCCTTAGATTTAATTTTATGAGTATATAATAAAATATTTTTGTGATGGAACAATTTATCCTCTTAGCAACCCCATTCTACTATGGAGTATATGTGGTAGTAAGTTATCTCTTGATCCCATTCTGCACCAAAAATTTTGAAAAATTATTGAATGTATATTTCCTCTTGATCTGAGTAGAGGAATTGAATAGAATGTCCTATTTTTATTTTAATAAAATTCTTGAATTGTTAGAAATGTGTGAAGGCATATAATTTTAGTGGTAGGAAATATACCCATAGTTTTTATGAGTAGTCATTAAAAAATAGCTAAAATTATCGAAAGAACACAAGCTTATACTGAGAGGGGGGTGAACAGTATAAGACCACTTTTTACTTTTCTTTTTAAAAAAATATTATCCAATATAATCAATGGCAATATAAATAGCAATAACCAAAGCAATGCACAAATCATCAAACACAATAGAGACACCAATTTAACATGGTTCACCCAATATGGGATACTCCACGAAGAAAATATTTCACTAATATTTTCTCAATAAATCTCTTGAGAATCCTTTACCTATTACAATATTTATAGACCTCTATCCAAAGGAGACACCAATACCCTAATCAAGTTCATGGATCTCTATCCATAGGAGAACTCCTTCTCCTCTACTCTAGCTGGTGATCTTCTATAAGAACTACTACCTCCACTGTACTGGCTTATGTATATCTATCCACTAAATACTCATGCCCTCACTAAGAAGATATGTCTTCACTACCCTGGCTAATGGACCTCTATCCACTAGAGACTCCTCCTATATACTTTGTCACCTCCAAAGCTTACTCTCAGCTTTGTATCAAATCTGCACTAAACACAGTCATTCAATCTAGCACAAATTTGCTCAATCTCTATCTTTGATATGCACTAAACAAAATCCTTCAATCTAGCACAAATATGCTCAATATATGTCCTCAAATATACACTAAACACAATCTTTTAGTCTAGAACAAATATGCTCAATATTTTTCCTCAAATTTACACTAAACATAGTCCTTCGGTCTAGCACAAAGTTGTCCTCAAGCCTTAACAAAAATCTTAACTCAATCACAAATCAACTCTGCTAGATCTACCTCAAACTTTAACCCAAGGTTTGAGCAAATCAATCAATCAACTCTGCTCTCAAGTCTTCTCAAAGACTTGTCTTAAATCTACCTTGTAAGCTTCCACAAAATCTCACACTAATCTATCCACAAGTCCTCTCTCGAACTTATCCAAACTGCTCAACAAGACTTCACCATGAAATTCTTTAAATCTTGCTCAACAAGTCCTCACTAGAACTTGCCCAATCTTCTCAACAAGTCTTCACCAAGACTTACCTCAAATATGCTCAACAAGTCCTCACTAGAACTTGTCCAATATGCTCAACAAGTCCTCATTAGAACTTGTCCAATCTGCTCAACAAGCCTTCACCAAGACTTACCTCAAATCTATATTGTAAGCTTCCACAAAAGCTAACTCAACTCAATCTAACAAAAAATCCTCTTCAATCACTTAGATAAGCTTAACACAGAATCTTGTTTAATCTCACATAAACATATAGAGATTTTTTAGAGACTCAATATGCTTCACACTCACAACAATGCTCAATCACTTTCAATCTCTTTCTCAAATCAATTTAGAATAAAAAATAATTTGTTTCACATAACTTGAACTATCACTTCAACACTTCCAACTGATTAGGCTCAATCAACTCCACTCAACCAATCACTCATTGAAAAACTCCTTGTTTACAAACCCTAGTCCAAGCATATGAACACTCACTCAATTATTTTCAACAATGCTTATCAAACAAACCTCACATAACAATGATCCTCATGATCTTGCATAGACCCTAGTTAAGCATATGAATGCTTACTTAATATTTCCAACAATGCTTATCAAACAAGGTTTCTAGTATCAAATTTCATTCCAGAAAACCAAACTCAATAATTCTTATCAAACAATCCTTTTCAATCCAACTTAGCATTCACAACATCCAACAATCACTCTCAAGGATAATATGTCCTTACCTCTTGTTTGAAGAAGATCTAACCTCAAACACATATCTCAATCTTAATCAACTCTTTGCCAATCTCAATGGTTAGATAGCAAATATATCCTTAAAATTTTATTTCAAAATATTTCACCATACCAATATATCAAGTATTCAATTATTCCTTATTCCTCCTAATTTCCTTTTCATTAGAGAATATCACAAACCCCTTAATAATTCTAACTTTCTTTTTCATAACATAATACCCTTATTACTCCTAATATTTCCCTTTTAAATTCTCACTAACCAATTAAAGTAAACGCTTATCTTATCCTTAGCAAAAATAATATTACCTTTTAATTATAACTCCCAATGCTTAGCTTATCCTTAGCAAAAATAATATTACCTTTTAATTATAACTCCCAATGCTTAGCTTATCCTTAGCAAAAATAATATTACCTATAAGCAAAAATAATATTATCTTTTAATAGCATCGAGCATAAATTCAATACTACGACTTCAGCAAATCGTGACAGTCACTTCAGCCTTCAAAAAGATGCATAATACCCTTATTACTCCTAATATTTCCCTTTTAAATTATCACTAACCAATTAAAGTAAACGCTTATCTTATCCTTAGCAAAAATAATATTACCTTTTAATTATAACTCCCAATGCTTAGCTTATCCTTAGCAAAAATAATATTACCTTTTAATTATAACTCCCAATGCTTAGCTTATCCTTAGCAAAAATAATATTACCTATAAGCAAAAATAATATTATCTTTTAATAGCATCGAGCATAAATTCAATACTACGACTTCAGCAAATCGTGACAGTCACTTCAGCCTTCAAAAAGATGCATAATACCCTTATTACTCCTAATATTACCCTTTTAAATTATCACTAACCAATTAAAGTAAACGCTTATCTTATCCTTAGCAAAAATAATATTACCTTTTAATTATAACTCCCAATGCTTAGCTTATCCTTAGCAAAAATAATATTACCTTTTAATTATAACTCCCAATGCTTAGCTTATCCTTAGCAAAAATAATATTACCTATAAGCAAAAATAATATTATCTTTTAATAGCATCGAGCATAAATTCAATACTACGACTTCAGCAAATCGTGACAGTCATTCAATACTACGACTTCAGCAAATCGTGACAGTCACTTCAGCCTTCAAAAAGATGCATTCAATGGGATTTGACCCACAAACCTCTCTTCTCCCACAACGCCTCATGACCGCTTACACGAAGCAGATAGCTGAGACTTTAGACTTGCTTTGACCAACTTAAGCAGATAGCTGAGACTTTAGACTTGCTTTGACCAACTTAATTACTTTGCACTCTCTTCAAAATTATAAAACTACAAAACCTACATTTTGAGAGTTTTGAACCTGTAGCCTTCTGCACAACACAATCTTACTCAAACCTAGTTAACCGTTTGCGCTACTCACCAACGATAGGATGGATTTGAGTAATATTTTAACTTAAACTTATCAGTCTATTTCCTCAGCTGCTGGACGTGTCTTCGTTGTACACGAATAGGTGCTTCAATAGATCTACATTCCTTCCTTTGATAGGTACATTCGTTTTGCTTCTCCTATGCCCTGACGACGTCCTTCACTGGCCTGCACTTTCTTTTTTGGATGGCGCACCTGTGGTATTTTTCTTTCACTTCCTTTTGCATAAAAATTGCACAATTTCAACAATAGATTGTTTCACAAAGTTTTTGAATCATTGTTTTAAATTTTACACCCTTGCCTCATCATCAAATGTATATTCTCCGAATTTTGGTACACGATTTCAATTTATTGTTTCAACCTTAATAAAGACCTTTATATAGTATTTGCTTCAAGTTTATAACAGCGTCAGTGCATTCATTAATATGTGGTGGCTCTTTTTTTTTTATTATGCATATGATGTCCAAAGTTAAGGTGACATCGACGACCCTTTTAATAATGACGTCAGCGGTGATGTTACTTTGAAATTTGCATTACACCCAAACATTATTTTGGTGCCCAACTTATTTCTAAGATTTTAAATATTAAATTTAAATTATTAAATCTGTAATTTAAATAGTTTAAATATTAATAATTTAAATCTTAAAAAAAAGGACACTTTGGTCTAAAATGTGGGCCTTCAATATTTTTATCCAACACTTTATACTTCAAACTCATGGTTCTAATTATTTTGGAGAGAACATTGCGTTGTATTTACTTTTGACATCAATGACAACAAGCCTCGCTCTCTTCTTGACATCAATGACAACAAACCTTGTTTATATTTCCAAAAATCTCCCCTTTTGTCATTGATGGTAATCCATTTACCTTTTACCAATTCTTTTACCGCTTTCTGTTCTACTCCCCCTGAGAAACTGCTCCCCCTGGCTGAATGCTCTCCCCTAACTCAAATATCTCCCCCTTTGACATCAATGGCCAAGGGTCACCTTTGGGGCTTGGAACTAAAGATAAGTGTCTTAGCTAAGCCCCTCCCCCACCTCTATTGAGGTGGTTAATTTTGGGGTGGGAGTATCTCTACTCCCAGCATACACTACTCTTTATTTTTGGCCATCTTCTTTTTCCATACTTTTGAAGTCATACCCTTTTGAATCTTTTGAGAATCCTCGTTCTTGCTTGTTCTTGGAAGATCTAGAAATTCTATTCTACACCACCTTGCTATATGCCCAATATTATTACACTTGTAACACTTAATATTGTGATTCCTTGAGGATGCAATGTATTCTAGTTCCTCTGGGTGAAGCCATATCCATTCCTGTCATAAACCCTGCAATTCATTGCCTTGTGACCAAAATGATTACAAGAGTAGCAATACCCTTGAAAAAATTGCTTGTTTATGAAGTTCCCATTTTCTTTTCTTTCATGTGTCCTATACTGTGTAGCCTTGTGCCCAAACCTGTGACATGAGAAGCATCTTACATTGAATAAATCTTGCCTTGACCCCATTGGTCTCTTGGTCTCTTCTTCCCTATGTTATTTCCTGTTCCATTTGTTTCTCATTTGTGCATTTTTCCTTTCCCTATTGATATTTCTATTGTCCAACTTATCCTTAGAAGTCTTACTTTCTCTTACACTCTCTTCTTTTGAAGCTTCTTCTTCTTTGGTGCTTAACTCTCTTTTTTTCGCTTCCTATTTTCTTTGTTCTTCTTCAAAACCAAGTCCTATTTTGGTGACTGATGATTTTTAAGCATTGATAATCCTGTCCAGGGACTTTGAATTTTTCTCAAACTTGTGTATCTTGTCCTTAGAGTCTTTTACTTCCATATTTAGTGAAACTATCTCATGTTCTAATATTTCACACTCTACATATTTTATCTTTAATTATTTAGCCATACCTTCTTCCATTTTCCTTGCCTCTTCAACCTTAATTTTGAAGTTAGTGAGCTCTTGTAGAAACTTTACTTTTACTTTCTCATCTTCTTGATCTTGAACCCTTAATCCTGAGTTCTTCCTTTTTAATTCTTCAAGATCAACAATATTTTTTTCACATTTTAGCTCTTTTACCTTTGACTGTTCAACCATACCTTTTTCAGCTCTCCTTATCTTTTCAATATTATCTTTCAAGTCAAAGAGATCTTGTAGAAGATTTGTCTTAAATTTCTCATCCTCTTGTATCTAAGATTTTAACTCTAAGTTCTCCCTTTTCAACTCAACAAGTTCCTTACGAGTGACTTCCTCCTTTTCTCTTTCTAAATTTTTTTTTTTTTTTTTGTCTTTACTAGGAGCATTTCTTTCTATTTTCGAAAGTAGAGTTTCTTCTTCATACCTATTTTTATTGTGATTATTTTCTTTGAGTTCCATTTCATCTTCATTGCTGCTAAATCCATTGCAATAACCTGCATCATGATAGATTTTACCACAAACTAAACATTCTTCACCTTCTTGTGGATAATAAGTTGCATGGTGACCTATCTTCCTACATATGGTACAAAACTTTATCAATCTGATATTTTCTCCACTGCTTGATTCATCTCTTGAATCTATTTCCATTTCTCCTCTCAAAATGACAACATCAAATTCATATTCCTTTTCTTTTATGACCATGTGTGTTATTTTCTTCTTGCATCTCATGGTTCTACTTTTACCTTTCTTTACAATTTGTGTTCTTGTAAGATCTTCCTTCAAGCTGTTTAACCTTTTCTAAAGGAACCTGGCTCTGATACCAATTGAAGAACACAAGCTTATACTGAGAGGGGGGGATGAACAGTATAAGACCACTTTTTAATTTTCTTTTACAAATAATAGTATCCAATATAATCAATAGCAATAACAAAATCAATGCACAAATCATCACATATAATAGACACACCAATTTAATGTGGTTTAGCCAATGTGGGCTACTCCACAAAGAAAATATTTCACTAATATTTTCTCAGCAAATGTCTTGGGAATCCTTTATCTATTACAATATTTATGGAACTCTATCCAAAGGAGACACCAATCCCCTAATCAAGTTCATGGATCTCTATCCACAGGAGAACTTCTTATCTTCTACTCTGGCTGGTGATGTTCTAAAAGAACTGCTATCTCCACTACACTGACTTATAGATCTCTATCCACTGAAGACTCCTACCCTCACTCAAAAGACATATCTTAACTGAACTGGCTAATGGACCTCTATCCACTGGAGATTATTATACTCACTTTGTCACCTCTAAATATTACTCTCAGCTTTGTCTCAAATCTGCACTAAACACAGTCCTTAGGTCTAGCATAAATCTTCTCAATCTATATCTTTGATTTTCACTAAACATAGTCCTTCGGTATAGTACAAATATACTAAATATCTATCCTCAAATATGCACTAAACATAGTCCTTTGATATAGTATAAATCTGCTCAATATTTATCCTCAAATCTGCACTAAACACAGTCCTTCGACCCTGCACAAATCTATCCTCAAGCCTTAACACAAAGCTTGAGTCAATCATAAATCAACTCTCCTGATCTAACCCAACCCTTAACCCAAGGTTTGAACAAATCAATCAATCAACTCTTCTCTCAAGTCTTCTCAAAGACTTGTATTAAATTTACCTTGTAAGTTTCCACAAAAGCTCACACTAATTTATCCACAAGTCCTCTCTAGAACTTATCCAAACTGCTCAACAAATATTCTCCAAGACTTGCCTCAAATCTTACTCAACAAGTCCTCACTAGAACTTGTCCAATCTACTAAACAAGTCTTCACCAAGACTTACCTCAAATCTTCTCAACAAGTCCTCACTAGAACTTGTCCAATCTGCTCAACAAGTCTTCACCAAGACTTACCTCAAATCTGCTCAACAAGTCCTCACTAGAACTTGTCCAATCTTCTCAACAATATTTCACCAAGAATTACCTCAAATATGTATTGTAAGCTTCCACAAAAGCTTACTCAACTCAATCTAACACAAAATCCTATTCAATCACTTAGACAAGATTCACATAGAATCTTGTTTAATCTCACATAAACATATAGAGAATTGTTAGAGACTTTGTAGCCCAAAAATTCTTGCACTCCTTTCCTCAAGGCTAATGGATCCGTGCCTCAGAGGGGAATGGGAGAATGGATGGTCTACACCTCAGAAGAGAGGTACTTGATCATACCTTCTTATGGTGATTTTTTGATGAATTGGGTGGGTTCACCAGGAAATATTTTATGGTAGTTTTCGAGCCTAGGTTTTGGGATTTGTTTTGATGTGTTCCTTTTATCAAATCATGCATACACCTAGTTTGGCCAATATGCAACTACGCTAATCTATATGCAATTTTGATTTATATGTAAGCAGCAAAAAGCAGAAAACATAATCTAAATAGGCAATGCAATGCTTAAAAAGTGATTTAAAACACTTACTTGTATCCAAAATTTTGAAGAAGATTCTGATTTTTGATGCAGGCAATATCGGGTAAAATCCAGCAATATCGATCGAAATCAGGCAATATCGGGTGACCCAATTATGCGAAAAACCAACCGATCTTGACTAAAAGTTGCAGTTTTATAATTGGATGCAGAAAACAACAATTTCACAAAGAAACATACATTTGAATGGACTGAATTACAATGAGCAATGATCTTAAGATAATAATGGAAGGATGTTCATATGCATATCTATGCTAAATGCTTGAATATTTATGAAATAATGAAGGAATATGCCTATTAAATCCAAAATAATAATAGTAATGAATTGAAATTGATGTAATGGATATGAAATATTAATTCTAAATGAGAGGGATGGAGAAAGAAGATGCAAACTCTGAGGTCTGGATGCCCCCAGTCGGCTAAATTGTAGCAATATGTGTTGCAGGCAAAATCGGGCGATTTTGTGCAAAATCAGGCAAAATGATATCGTGATCGGGTGATCCGATATCGCTTAAATCCAACCGATGCACAATATGAACCTACAAAAACATAGTGAAAAGGGAAAAATATGGTGTAAAAGTATGCGGGAGTTCTAGGGGGAATCCGAGGTGAGGAGCCTGGATTAAAAAGGAGGGAGTCAGGTGAGCTATTGGGCCAGAAATGGAAGAGGTTGCAACTTCTTCTAATCCGGTCAAAATCGGGTGAACCGATCCCGCAACTGCCATGCAGTTGCCCAAATAGAGACAAGGAGTTACAACTTATTTTTTCGCCTTGCTAAAGTAGGCGTTTTTCAGTTTTGGGCAAAATCGGGTGACCCGATTTCGTGTAAAATCTTCCGATTTTGCACGAAATCATGCGATTTTGCATAGAGGTTAAAAACAAACTTATAACGGGCACAAAAATTGAGGTAACAAATTAGGGGTGGCAAATTTGATTTTTCAAAATATTTTTACCTTAGTTTTAATTAATGTGAGTCATTTTTAGGGTGCTACATTTTGCCCCCTCTTTAGCGCATTTTTGAAAAAAATGCGTTAAAGATAAGATGGCACACTTTACGAGAAAGCAAAAATTTTATTGCAAATTTGTTGATGGTTTCAAGTTTTGTTGTTAACTATTTTATATATGGTGCCCCCTTCGAGTTTTTACACCAAATTCTATGTTTGGTGGAAAACTCAAAATTTCTGAATATATATATTGATCTTCTTTGTTTTATGTGACTTTGTGTGATTTATTGGGTGATTTATTACATTTGCTTATGATGGTTGTGTTACATAATTTCTTGTAGTCATGCTTTGATTTTTGAACATTTTGATCATGCTTAACATAAAAGGAAAATGATTTTGTAAAGTGTGTTTTGAAAAATATGTTTTTATGTGATGATAGATTTGATAGATTAGCAATGAACCTCGAAGGATGTTGTGTTGTTATATGACCATTGGTGGAGATCGATGCTCGCTAGGTCATGAAGCGGATCCTATTGTGAGGAAGTTTTGTATTGCTAATACCAAAATATTGTGGGCTCAAGAGTGACCTTGAGGCTTATGATGATAAAAGGAGATGAAAAGAAATTGATTTTGAGAAAATATGTTGATAAAGATTGTTGTTTGTGAAGATAATGTGATTTAAGCATGAAAATTTGGGAAGGATGACTTGCGCTAGGTGTAGAATTCCTAGTGTGAAAATTTGGAGGACAATAGTTACTAGGAATTATACCATCATCGCGAAGTCAAAAATGCAATGCATGATAATATGAAATTATTTATTCTTAAAATATAAATTGATATGAAGCAAATCATTGTATCACATATTTAAGAAGGTTGATCAATATGAAATATTTTAGACCTAGAACTTGGGAAAGATGACTTGCGCTAGGCATAGAATTCCTAGTGTGAAATTTGAGAAGAATAATTCCTAGGAATTATACCATCATCGCGAAGTCATGAATGCTATGCATGATAAATGATTTTGAACTACATGTTATTTTTTAAATAAGTTGTTTTTGAGATTTGTGAAATTTTGGAAATATCTATGTAATGTGTTAATATGAAAATAATGATAAACTAATGTTGTCCAACAAATTTCAAAGAAATATTTTAACTTATTTCAAAGGCAAAGTCAAATTTATCAAGAACCAGTGTGTGATAAGTGAGTTCATTATCCATCTTGATTTGACACAATGATACAAAATCTCTCCAATTAACAAATGTGTGTGCTTTGTAAGGTTAATTTACCAATTTTGAGTAAGGTAATGATACAAGCAAACTTGAATGAACCAATGTGTGTGCAAGTGAAATGTTCATTAACCATGATTTTGTGCATGCATTGGTACTGAACTACTATGTAAATCAAATTACCAAAAGCTAGCTAATCCATAAGCGGACATTGGTCTGTACAAAAGAAAGGTCGCTAATGTGACAGACATATCGCCATGTGAAAGGAATTACCCAAGGTCAAGCAAGTTGGGCACAAATCACTTGTTATGGGGCTTACCTCATGGCTTTCGAATAATTGAGAAATTCTAGGGATTCAAGTTCAATACCCCCTTCTTTTCTTCAAATTTTTGGAATAGGGATTTCTTGTCCATTTCTAAACAAGGGGATTTTATTGCTTTGTAATGGAACATTTTTCTTGATTTTTCTCTTTCTTTTTTTTTCTTTTTTCTTTATTTTCTTTTCTTTTTTTTTCTTTTTCTTTTCTTTTTTTTCTTTCTTCTTTTTTTTTTCGGATACTTGCTCAGATTAGACGTAGAGCAAGGGATTTTATTCGGGTAGGGAGGAGCTTGTCCTTTTGCCAATTTCTCAGTATTCTAGACCACACACATGATAGGATAGCAAGGGAAATTTTTCACTTAAGGTATTAAGACTTACTATGTAGCATCACTTTTCAAATTTTGCAACAAATCATTTTAAGATGTAAAAGTGTGTTCTTGGTTCAAGAAGTAGCAAGATCATTCTCAAAACTCAAAATTATTTAATGAAGTAATAGTGCTTTTGGTGCAAGAGAGATTTATAATCAAAGTAACAAAATCAAAATCATTTTAAAGTTGTGAAATTTAGTGCATGGTTCAAGATAACTTTTGAATTTATCTAAAATAAGATAAAATATAACTCAAAATTTTTGAAAGATAACAACAAATAAAAGTGCAATAATTTTGAAATATTTTTAGAAATTTTGATATTTTTTTATTTATTTATTTGGTTGTTTTTGATGTTTTAATGATGGAATTGGTGATCTATATACACTATACAAGGTGATTTTGATTATAGCATGTCTAAGGTGGCTTCAAAATCAAAGGAGGTTTTGAAGAACAATTTGGTTGTGGTGTAGGTGATTGAAGTTGATTGGTTAATAGTTGAGATTGTTGTGATGAAGAATGATAAGTAGATGTAGATGAAGAAAAGTGATGGATAGAAGATGACGATGATAAAGAGGAAAATAATAGAGAACTTGATGTGATAACAATAATGAAAGAGAGAATGAAGGATAAAAGGTGATAGACAAAAAGTGGCAATGATGATAAAGAAGAAAAGAGTAGAGAACTTGTTGTAATGATGATAAAGAAAGAGAGAATAAAGAACAAATATTCCTTATGAATAGGAGAGGTTTGCAAAAGTCCCAAAAGATATATCTTATGTAGATGATTGTCCCATTGTTGTTGAATGTTGAGGGAGACTTTAGGTTGAGACTTCAACACTAAAGATGGGTTTTCTATGCTTGTATCTTCTTTTGGATTATTCTTCAAAACTAAGAGAGGTCTTGAAGGTTGGTTGGATGAAGAATTTATTTCTTGTTTATCAAATTGAGTTGATTGAGCTTGAGGTTGCTCACTTGTAGTTTTTATCACATTATTAGTGATATCATTGTGATGGGACACATTAGGATGTAATATTTGATTGGTCTCCTATCGTTGATGCTTGATTAGTTCTCTTGGGATTTTATCAATAATTGGTTCATTATCTCTTTCTTCTTGATTGTGAATAGAATGATGATGAGTAGATTGTGAAGTATGATGTGATTGCATAGTAGGATTAGAAGAAGAAATATTTCCTTGTTGAGATGAATGTGTTGTGTTGAAAGAAGAAGGTTGGAATAGTTGTGATTGCAATGATGATAAAGAAGAATTACATGGGGATTGAATAGCTTTCAATGAATGTGGAGTGGGAATAATGCTACTATTATGAAGAGGTTGAGGTGAATAAATATTTTGTAGAGAAGAATATGGTGGTGATTTTTTATTCATTATTTGAGTTTGAATTTGAGATTTTTGGTTTTGAGTTTGTTGTTTAGTGATGGTTCCAATAGTACCCACAATATTATTATTATGCAAATAACTAAAATGTGGCCTAGCATTTACTACTTGTTCATTTGAAAGCACTTGTTGATATGATGGTCGAGTAGTCACTCTTCTAGGGAATGGTTCTTCAGGCACCATTAAATCTGTGATGGGAAGAATTGGATATGATTCATCTTCAGAACTATTTGAATTATTTGAGGTAATGTCAACCTCACTCTCTGTTTCACTTTCTTCATCACTTTCTAAATATGTAATTTGACAACTTCTTAGAGGTCTAATAGTAACTTGAGATTCAGTAGTTACACATGGTTTTTGCAAATCTTGATGAGGTAGAAAGCTGCTAATAGTTCCCACATATCGAGTTGGATGAGGAACGTTATGATGTTCCACTTGATTTACAGCTTCTTTACCATGCTTTGGTAAAGGGTGTTGAAAAATATCCAAATTTTGATTTGCATTTTGATTTTGAGGTTTTTGTGTATTATTTTGAGAATTTCTTAGAGGGAAATTCTTCTACTTCCATTTTTCATTATCAATTAAATCTTGTATCATGTGTTTCAATCTTTTACATGAGTTTGTTGAATGACCATCAACTCTATGGAAGTTACAATGTAAATCAGCCCTAAATCCAGCTACGGTTGTATCAGGTTGTCTTATTTCAGGCAACCGTATCAAGCCTTGTTCCAATAATTGAGGTAAAATCATAGTTAAGGGCTGATTTAATCTTGTAAATTCTCTTGGTGGTTTATCAGGAACCTTTAATACAAACTTCTTCACAACTTCAGCAAGGTTAACATTTGAGTTGTTTCTACTATCAGTAACTCCATCACCCACTACTTGTTTATTCTTATATTGATTCTTAGAAGTTTTGTCTTCATCCTTCTTCTTAAATTGACCTCTTCTAATAAGGGCATCTTCTACCCTCCTTGCTAAATCAATGGCTTGATCAAAGGATGTTACTGTAGTAGTAGAAAGTTCATAAGATAGTTGTTCTTGCAAATTACCTATGAATATGTCCAACATTTCATGATGAGGTAATGCAAAGTGTAATTTACCTAAAAGTTATCTCCACTTAGTTAAGAATTCAGCAAAACTTTCATCTTTTCCTTGTTTCAAGTTGTATAAATCTTTAATAGTCACATGCCTCTCTATGTAGGCACTAAATTGATGGACAAACATTTCCGTTGTCTCCTCAAAATTCCTTAAAGAATTAGTGGGTAACTAATAATACCACTCTAGAGCCATGCCTCCAAGACTTTTAGGGAACATCTTTAGTAACAACAAGTCATCATGAGAAACATCATGACATGTTGTCCTAAACATGCAAAGATGCTCAATAGGATCTTCAGTTCCTTTATATATCGGGAGGATAGGCATAGGGAAATGTTTAGGGTAAGGTTGAGCTACCACAATAGGATCTAAAGGTTGACTACACATCTCTCGATAACTATATGAGGGATGGTAGGGATCCATCTGGTCTAGACGAGAAGCTAATTGTTTAACCATGGCTTCAAGTCCTTGTTGTTGTCCACCAAATTGATTTTGTTGCACCATATTATTGTGTCTTTGATAATAAGTTGATGTTGTTGTGTAAGGATTTCCAACTGAAACACTATTGTGTAAAGTTTTTGTGGGAATAATATTATGGAGTTGATATGAAATCTTGTTTTGTTGGATTTTCTGTTGATGATTGGTATTTTGCACTTGTTTAGCTTTTTGTTGATTTGACATTTGTTGATTAAGAGCTTGAGTGAACATGGATGTGAATGGTTGTTTTTTTTGTTTAGGATTTGCTTTGGTGTTACTAGCAACAATCTTAGATGATTGTGCCATTGGTTTTTGAGCATTTTGATTTAAAGGTATCATGTTTTGATTAGATGGTCCTGCTTGATCATTATCTTGGTCTGTTGAGTTCATGTATGATAATGGATTTGTATGTATTCGAAAAGCAGATGCTAAGGCTGCTTCCATATCACCTTCTCCTGAATTATCAATTTGTACTGCTTGATTAAACTCTTCTATGTGGTTTTTTATAAATTGGGTAAATTTGCTAAGAGACTCAAATTTAACATTTCCTTTTTCATCTAATGTAGGTTCATCAGGATCTTCTATTTCATCTTCATTATTATTCTCTTCACCTTGTTCTGAAATTCTATCATCTTCTATTTGAACTCTATCATCAAAATTTTCTTGATCTTGTTCCTCCATGTAATCAGATTCTAATTGCTTACCACTTCTCAAAATTCTAGGCATTTTTTTTTTTTTTTTTTTTTTTTTTTTTGTTGTTTTTTTTTATTTTTTGCTTTTAAGTTTTGGGTAACATCTATGGTTACAACTCTTCCTATGTTGAAATTTAACATCTATGGAATGGACTTAAAATGTGCAAATTTAAATTAATGATCTTTGTTTTTGTTTTATTTTTATGTTTTTTTTAAATTTTATGTTTTTTTTATGTTTTATAAATCAGAAAGATGCCTAATGTTTTTCACGTCGGGTTCACCAAAGAATGTAGCCCAAAAATTCTCGCACTCCTTTCCTCAAGGCTAATGGATCCGTGCCTTAGAGGGGAATGGGAGAATGGATGGTCTACACCTCGAAAGAGAGGTACTTGATCATACCTTCTTATGGTGATTTTTTGACGAATTGGGTGGGTTCACCAGGAAACATTTTATGGCAGTTTTCGAGCCTAGGTTTTGGGATTTGTTTTGATGTGTTCCTTTTATCAAATCACGCATACACCTAGTTTGGCCAATATGCAACTACGCTAATCTATATGCAATTTTGATTTATATGTAAGCAGCAAAAAGTAGAAAACATAATCTAAATAGGCAATGCAATGCTTAAAAAGTGATTTAAAACACTTACTTGTATCCGGAAGTTTGAAGAAGATTCTAATTTTTGATGCAGGCAATATCGAGCAAAATCCAACAATATCGATCAAAATCAGGCAATATCGGGTGACCCGATTATGCGAAAAACCAACCGATCTTGACTAAAAGTTGCAGTTTTATAATTGGATGCAGAAAACAACAATTTCACAAAGAAACATACATTTGAATGGACTGAATTACAATGAGCAATGATCTTAAGATAATAATGGAAGGATGTTCATATGCATATCTATGCTAAATGCTTGAATATTTATGAAATAATGAAGGAATATGCCTATTAAATCCAAAATAATAATAGTAATGAATTGAAATTGATGTAATGGATATGAAATATTAATTCTAAATGAGAGGGATGGAGAAAGAAGATGCAAACTCTGAGGTCTGGATGCCCCCAGTCGGCTAAATTGCAGTAATGTGTGTTGCAGGTAAAATCGAGTAGAACGATATCGCGATCGGGTGATCCGATATCGCTTAAATCTAACCGATGCACAATCTAAACCTGCAAAAATACATAGTGAAAAGGCAAAAATATGGTGTGAAAGTATGTGGGAGTTCCAGAGGGAATCCGAGGTGAGGAGCCTGGATTAAAAAGGAGGGAGTCAGGTGAGCTATTGGGCCAAAAATGGAAGAGGTTGCAACTTCTTCTAATATGGTACCACAATTGTCGTGCAATTGCCCAAATAGAGACAAGGAGTTACAACTTATTTTGTCGCCTTGCTAAAGTAGGTGTTTTTCAGTTTTGAGCAAAATCGGGTGACCCGATTTCGTGTAAAATCTTCCGATTTTGCATGAAACCATGTGATTTTGCGCAGAGGTTAAAAACAACTTATAACGGGCATGAAAATTGAGGTAACAAATTAGGGGTGGCAAATTTGATTTTTCAAAATGTTTTTACCTTAGTTTTAATTAATGTGAGTCATTTTTAGGGTGCTACAAACTTAATATGCTTCACACTCACAACAATGCTCAATCACTTTCAATCTCTTTCTCAAATCAATTTAGAATAAAAAACAATTTGTTTCACAAAACTTGAACTATCACTTCAAAAATTTCCACTGACTAGGCTCAATCAACTCCACTCAACCAATCACTCAATTAAACACTCCTTGCTTACAAACCCTAGTCCAAACATATGAACACTCACTCAATTATTTTCAACAATGCTTATCAAACAAACCTCACATAACAATGATACTCATGATCTTGCATAGACCATAGTTAAGTATATGAATGCTTACTCAATATTTCCAACAATGCTTATCAAATAAGGTTTCTAGTATCAACTTTCATTCCAGAAAACCAAACTCAATAATGCTTATCAAACAATCCTTTTCACTCCAACTTAGCATTCACAACATCCAACAATCACTCTCAAGGATAACATGCCCTTACCTCTTGTTTGAAGAAGATCTGACCTCTCAATCTTAATCAACTCTTTGCCAATCTCAATGGTTAGATAACAAATATATCCTTAAAATTTTCTTTCAAAATATTTCACCATACCAAACTATCAAGTATTCAATTATTCCTTACTCCTTATTCCTCCTAATTTCAAACCCCTTAATAATTCTTACTTTCTTTTACATAGCACAATACCCTTATTACTCCTAATATTTCCCTTTTAAATTCTCACTAACCAATTAAAGTAAATCCTTATAACTCCCAATTTAAAAATAATATTTAACTTAACTTATAACTCCCAATGCTTAACTTATCCTTAGAAAAAAGAATATTACCTTTTAATAGCATCAAGCATATATTCAATACCACGACTTCAACACTGCTTAACTTATCCTTAGAAAAAATAATATTACCTTTTAATAGCATCAAGCATATATTCAATACCACGACTTCAAAAATTCGTAATAGTCACTTCAGCCTTCAAAAAATTAGGATTTGACCTGGAAAATTCTCTTCTCCCACGGCACCTCGTGACCGCTTGTACCAGGCTGATGGATGAGACTTTAGACTTACTTTGACCAACTTAATTTCTTCGCACTCTCTTCAAAATGATAAAACCATAAAACTTGTCCTTGGAGGGCTTTGAACCCTATAACATTTTACACAACTCTATCTTACTCCAACCTCGTTAACCATCTGCGCTACTTGTCCGCAGTACGACGAAAATAAACTTAAGTAATATTTAACTGACAAGTCCTATCAGTCTATTTTCTTAGCTATCAGATGTGTCTTCGTTGTACACGAATAGGTGCTTCAACAGATCTACAATCATTCCTTTGATAGGTGCATTTTTTTTTGCTTCTCCTATACCCTGATGACGTCCTTCACTGGCCTGCACTTTCTTCTTCAGATGGTGCACCTGAGGTATTTTTATTTCACTTCCTTTTGCAGACGAATCACACGATTTAGACAACAGATTTTTTCACAAAGTTTTCGAATCACTGTATTAAACCTTACACCCTTGCCACATCATCAAATGTATATTCTCCGAATTTTGGTACACGATTTCAATTTATTGTTTCAACCTTAATAAAAACCTTTATATAGTATTTGCTTCAAGTTTATAATAGCGTCGATGCATTCATTAATGTGTGGCTCCCTTTTTTTTATTATGCATATGATGTCCAAAGTTAAGGCGACGTCGGTGGTCCTTTTAGTAATGACGTCAGCGGTGATGTTACTTTGAAATTTGCATGTGGCACCCAAACATTTTGGTGCCCAACTTATTTCTAAGATTTTAAATATTAAATTTAAATTATTTAAATCTTTAATTTAAATAATTTAAATATTTAAAACAAGTGACACTTTGGTCTAAAATGCGGGCTCCCAATCTTTTTATCCAACACTTTGTACTTCAAACTCATGGTTCTAATTATTTTGGAGAGAAACTTGCCTTGTATTTACTTTTGACATCAATGACAACAAGCCTCGCTCTCTTCTTGACATCAATGACAACAAACCTTGCTCATATTTCCAACAATCTCCCCCTTTCATTGATGGCAATCCATTTACATTTTACCAAAGTCCTTTACCTCTTTCTTTTTTGCTCACATCTTGTATTCCTTGGTTGTCATTGAAACCTATAATCTGCACACAAGGAAAAACAAAGTAGTTAATAGCACTTGTAGAGCCCTTCGAGATAGAACTTGATGTAATGATAATGAATACTTAAATAAAACCATATAAAATGCATAAAAAAATGTAAACTATTGTAAAAAGTAGGAAATGTACTATGCTAAACCCTACTAAAAGAAAAAGTAAACAAAATGATCTTTGCTAGAGGCCATCTTAGGGTAGGATGACCTTGTCTTTGGGTCATCTCATATCAAGAAATCGCTATCTTGTAACTATTATTTTGAGGCCAAGTATATGGTGATGTTTGGGTTTGATATGTGGTCTTGTCAATGGATTGGTGCACTTATGGGAGCAGCTTAGTAGGTCTTGATGAGTCACCGAAGCATGAGTGTTTGATTATGCAAAGAATGTATGTATGGTCTTGAACCCTTGTAGTGAACCAGTGAAATAGATTTCTATAGTGAGAAGGTTCAAAAGATGTGGAACAATAACCTCTTAGGATGTGAAAGATTGGAAACTCATGGTTGGATTTTGATAGCACTTTGTTTCTTGAAAACTTGAATCTCCATATATTTTGAATGGGGGATGAGTGCTAATATATAGATTTATCAAAAGAAATATAATAATGGCACCAACCCTATGCATGAAAAAGTAAAGAGGTAGTTCACATTAAGAAAAGTGAATGCCTATCTTTAAAATTTTCATGCAAACTAATTAATGCATTGTGATTTTCTATTTTGGCTCATGCAAAGTGCTAAATTGTAGCTTGGGATCATGCACAGGATCTAACTGGTAGTTGCAAATGCCAACTGGATCCCACTTGAATTTTTGACCAAAAGTCCTAGCGACCATCTCAGGGTAGGATGACCCTAGAGGCTGTCTCAAGACAGGATGGCCCCAAGATGAAGGTCATATCGGGGTAGGATGACCCCAAATACTTAGGGAAAAGTGTCTTTTTTGAGTGGTAAGAACCATTGTTTTAGCTCGGAGGCTATCCAAAGTGGATCATATGGTCTAGAAGATTCCAATTAGGTAGTCTCTTCAATATGACATGATTTTAATATCTATAGATGCCCCTTTTTGGGATGCATTGTGTGAAGACACAACACGAAGCAAAAATATAACTAAAATGGTCAAATTGATTAAGGTTGTTCATTAACCTAATCAACATTAGATGCCCCAATCATGAAAAGAGCATGCAATTTTAAATCGTTCCTTCCAATTCATTGAAGAAATTGGTCTTGGTTTCTCTTCAGCTTCCAATTAGGCTCAGGGGACTTACAACCCTAGGCCTTGGAGAATACCAAGTATTTTTGGTAAAAACCATGGAGGTATACCAAATAGGCATAGGCTACCTATTATGTGTTTAGTTGAAATTTTGCTTGTTATCTTCTCCAAGCAAGAAGGGCATGATTGTCTTTGGCAATGATTCTTGAATAAATGCAATTTGCATGATTGAGTGTTTGATTGTTGATTTGATTATGAATTTTGTAATTATATGACTATCCCATCAAGCGACGAGTCGATAGAGGAGATAGAAAATTATGAAAGTAATGCGTTTCTTGACAAATATGACTAATTTTAGGTTTAATTGTTTGATAACAACATTTTAAGGACCTATTATCTGATGACCTTGGTGGTTGTGATCCATTATTTCTTTTTTTTCTTATGTTTTTTTAGATTTTTGGAAATTTTTGCAAAATGGATGGTCGTCTCAGTAAAGGATGGTCATGCAACTCCATGTGATCATCTCATATGGTTGCACATTTTTTTGAAAATAAAAGTGAAAATTTTACTTTTCTAACATCATTTTCATGTTTCACAATAAAAAAAAGTGAGAGATGTGGATGAGTGGAGTGATTTGCGAAGTGGAGCACTGTTGACAAGTGGAGTGATAGTGATCATGGAGCAACCTGAGGCTTCAACAAGAGAAGGAGCCAGAGTGAGGAAATTAAGTACCTCAACCTCACTTGTCAATTTTAATACAAAATGAATCTCACTAAGTAAATTGGGAAATGGACATCACCTAATGACTTAAGGTAATGAATCGCACTGTATATTAGGATGTACTAAATGATTATTATTTATGTTTGTGCAATTTTTTGATTTTCATATTATGAATTTATTATAAATGTTCTAATTTTGGGGATTATCTCAAGGTAGGATGACCCCTATTTTGGTGTTTGGGATTGTCCCAAGGTGATACGATCATGTTTGAAATCCAACGATCAATTTTATGACCATTATGGAGGTTGTCTCGATCCAATATGGTGGGGTTTGGAGGTCATATTGGCTTAGGAAAATCTATTTTATTTTGAAATTTTTTAGTGGTTGATTTGATTATACATTTGATTGTTTAGGTTGTGAAATCTCGACATAGATTTACCACTATTTATGAGAGAGAACAAGGTGTGCTCTCTAATTCTGATCAGGTTTGGCTTGGGGCCATTGATCTCAAGCAACTTAGTAGGCTAGAGTCAGTATATGTAGACCAGGCTTATCTGATGGCCTTGGTAGATCATTGGAATAGTCGAACCAACACTTTTCATCTACCTACTAGTGAGATGACAGTGATGCTAGAGGATGTCTATAGAATTCTTCATGTCTTGATTGAGAATGTTTATGAAGGACTAGGAGGAGATGCAACACATATTGGATAGTAGCATAGTGCTTATGGAAAACTAGTATGACAAAGATATCCTCTCGATGAGGCATGCAGTGTTGATATCACAAATATATTATTGCCTAACTCTTCAAGAGTAAGGTTCCCATGGAACCTTCTCGAGCTATTTTAGGAGTTGGTCAAGTGATAGTGGAGGAGCTACTGATTATGAGTTGGAGGATAGCATTACTGGTACACTTGTATGATAATTTATATAATATCCACTAGTGTGATCGATCTAGTATAAGCTATAATTTCCTCCTATAGATCTAGGGGTGGGAGCACATTCGGGTGGATAAATCGAATGGGCTACCCTATTTGACACGAGATGAGATGGAATACATGGATGTTGGGTATGCCATGCAATAGAGGTAGGATGAGGAGCATGTCTAGAGCCACCATTTTGTAGATTTGATTCAACACTATAGTGACTCCTTTGATGGATTGAGGCTAGAGCATGTGATATGATAAATATACATGTATTATCTAGCATGGATAGAGGTAGATGAGCATATGAGGTAGATCAAACACAGTTGATGGATGGTCAACCACCATAACATAGAGTGAGAGTACTTCTAGTAATATCATATCACTCAATAGTTTGGGGTATGTCAAGATATACCTGGTGATCCTATTATATACCAGCAACAGATAGATGAGGCTTAGCTTGAGTGGCCATGAGTTGAGTTGGTGGGTGAGGAGGTGGATCAGTTGTTAGCAGATCTAGGGATAGAGGACCTAAGCATGACCATAGAGTATGATGTATGGTGGGTCACACAACTATGGAAATATGGTGAATCGATGGGTAGGCAAGCTAAGTCTATGGTAGAGGAGGTCTCAAGGGATGAGGCAGGCTTGGGAGAGTGATGATTTCATTATTGAATGGAGGGGGAGTGGTGGGAGACCTTTGTGAGAGGTGATCTACAATATGAGGGTAGGGATGCCAAGGATCCCTAAGATAATGATACTCTACTTAGGGAGCAATTATAGATATTATGGTGGTAGTTGATAGAGTGGGAGACCATAGTGGTATTGCTACAGAGCTAGTTGGATAGTGGGAGACAATAGTGGATGAGCTTTGCTAAGGAGAGGGACACCTTGAGGTCTCAGGTGTATAGATCTCAAGAGGATAATGACATAGGTTATGGCTAGTATAGTAGATCAAGATGCTCTATAGACTTAGGTGGTAGCCTTGATAGCTACACATGGACTGGTAGGGATAAGTATCTAGGCTATAAGTGATGTAGCAGGGTTACAAGATGATGTGGATAGATTATAGGTGCTACTGGATGAATATTAGGCTCAATATCGATCTTATAGGATCTACATTCAAGATTTAGAGTGATGAGGCCTGGAATTACCTCAGTCATAACATGTTTTGAACCATCAACAAATGCATAAAAAACATTGTGATATGTTTATATGATAATTAAGTTGATTTAAATACACTATATATCAAGTATTTGCATGATTAATGTGTTTAGGAACATTATACTCTATTTTTGCAGTATTTGTACAATTTTGCATTACTTTAACATGGTTTACTGATGAATGGCATGCATGATTTTAATAGCAACATTATATGTATTTATGATTTATATTTCCCATGTGCTAATTTACCTAAATCTAGAAAATAGCACCAAAAGACTGTAACTGTGCAGTAGAAACAAGATTTCATAGAATTTCTATGTAAATTCCAGCCAACTGCCAATAAATGGCAAGGCCTAGAATTTACCAATGAAGAAGGATGAAATTAGTTGGGATCACCTCTTGGAAGTTGGAATAAATGGATTACCCAAAAAAACCTGCTGAAACGGACATTCTAAACACATTTTGGGTATAAAGTACACCTATAGCTAGTTATTCCGAAGATGCTTCGAAATAACAAGGGAACACACCTATTTTGAATGTTTTGATATTTTTAGTGGTTGAACGGGTAAATAAAGGATGAGGAGACATAGTAACAACCTCCTACAGCTATTCCCACCATTCCCTACTACCAGGAGACACAACTCACAAGCAAACACCCGATGATGCAGCCTGACCTGTCCTGAAATAGACCTAATCAGTTGCAGAATATTAGGTAAATCAAATGTAAAATAGCAATAGGATATTTTGTGCATGTAAAATAGGAATTAGAAATTATAAATAATAAAGCTCCCATACTGGTAGAGCTATTAGAATTAGGTGGTAGAAAATAACATAGTACAACATTTTCTATAATAGTTCAACATGTTTTGATAGAAATAAAGTACATTTTTTTTTTAATTTCTATTCATGAGTGAGTGTGAGTGTTAATTAGTTAAAGATTAATTTTTCCACCTTCTTCTAGATCAGGAAGCTTGGACCCACTTTCAGGCCTAGAAGGAGGACTATTATGACATGTTTTTTCTGTAATTTTGCTGCAGTAGAATTAATAGATTACTTGTCAAATTTCCTTTTCTTGTTTTAAAGTTAATGTGATGTTTTTATATGTTCAAATTGTGTTTGTATGCAGAATTTGTGCGTGTTAGTTGAAAAAATATTTTAGACCTTTGTTTCCATTATTTTCATGTTTCAACAATTTTTATTAGTTTTTCAGCAGTTTTCATTTTGCTATCAGTTATTGTAGCAAAAGCTTGACGACCTTCTGTGATAGGGCACTGATAGGTGTTCTTAGCATAAATGTTATTTCCAAGCATCATTTCAATTCTACAAGTGTAATTTAGGTTTTCCTTCTCAGCAACATTTCAATTTTGCAAAAGTAAAATAGACTTTCAATTCCTGTATTTGTAGTTAACTTTCAATTTTTGTAAATTAGAATTAGTTTTTAATTTCCTGCAAGTTAATTCAATTTCCATTCTACAGAATAGGTTTAGTTTGACACCAAAAGGCTAAACCAACATCTATTTCACCTAATAAATTCTTGAAATCTAAATGTCTAAATTATACTTTGCCCTAACCTTCTATCGTAGATAGCCTTGGACACCACCTCGGATTGATAAATCATAAGATTAAATGATGCTATTAATGACACACATCATTTTGGCACCATTATTAGGGATCATGGTGTTGTTAGAGGGTAAAAGCAACCCAATAATTGTTAATTGTGCTAACTTATGAACTTAAGAGTACAATCTGGATAAATGACTGGTATAAGTAATAGTTTTTGGTAAATTACATTTCAATCCATTTAGAAAACAAGCAAGAAATCACAAGGAGGTGATCTTCACACTTAGGGGTTGAATTTTTTGTTTTTGAAATTCTTGATAAAATTGAAAGAAATTCATCATCCTCATTGTCAGGAAGCATAAGATCTCTTGAAAAAATTAGAGGAAGCCATCTGCTTGTACTACCCTTTTTGTATCCATATCATTAGGGTAGTATAGACAAATTTGTACTAGGTATTGGGAATATATCATGGTATATATACAAGACTATCCCTTGAACAAAATAGCTATATCAACTATTTGTAGCATTTGTTCATAGGGACATATCATTGATGCATGCCATTTACTTCCACAACTCAGAAATATCCTAGAGAGACAAAATTTGTTTCCTGGTCTAAATTTTTTTCAAGAGAGATTCCAATAGCAACAAATAGAGGAAGAAAAACAACCACTACCTCTAGCCCAACCTGTGGCCAATATGAATAATACAGGATAGGTAGCCCCTGTTTATCTAGCTATATCTGGTAAAAATACTGCAAAAAATATTATTGACTACAACAACATCCAACTATGCTCAAACAAGACCTTACCTGAGATGGAAGAGATAAAAGTTAATGGAGATATACAAAAACCCTTTAGTCTAGACACACAAAAATCAACCTTGGATAAAGGAGAAAAACTAAAAAATCTACACATAGAAAATTTACTTCCATTGAACTCCTTAGTAAGCAATTACAAAGGGATAGAAATGAAACAAATTGAAGTACAACCAAGAAAATTCTTGAACATTATTAGCTGACTAACTTATGAACAAAAGGTGAAATTGTTTGTTGTTTTGAAACAATATTTCAATCCTTTTGCATGGAAATATAAGGGTATGTCAAGATTTCATCTTGATGTATACACTCATAGGATATATATTGAAAATGTTAAACCTGTGAAACAACTGCAAATGCAATTAAAGTCTACCTTAAGAGATATTGTCCAAACTATAATAAAGAAACTCTTGGAGGTTAGATTCATTTATCCAATTTTTGATAATCGATGGATTCCTCCATTAGTTATTATTCCAAAGAAAAATAGGAAACTGAGAGTGTGTGAATATTATCAAAAATTGAATACATTCACACATAAGGACCATTTTCTATTTATTGATCATATGTTAGACATAGTCAGTTTCACACTATATGAACTGTTTTACGATAAGAAACCATATTTTCCTATTGAAATTGAGTTACTAATGCTTTTAACATATTTGAAAATTGGAATTGAATTGTTACAAGTATATATTGACAGGATTCTACAACTTAAAGCATTTGATGAACTTTGGTTGGATGCATTGCATCAAATAAAAGTGATTCAGGAGCAACAAAAGTTATGGCATGATAGTCATATTCAACAACAAAAATTTCAACAAGAAAATTGGGCTTTATTGTTCAATTCTTGTTATGAAGATGTTCTTGAGAAGTTGTAGACAAGGTGGCCTGGACCATACTTGATTGAAGAAGTATTTAGATATGGAGCAGTGCTTCTTTCTCTCATTGGTGATTCACAAAGGAAGTTAATGGTGAATGGACATTGCCTTCGGGTATACCATGCACCATTAACTGAAGAAGAGTTCTTGAGGGAGGTTGAACAATTGGATGTACATAGGATGGAAGAGAATTTTTATTCCATGTTATATTCAGAGTGATGATAAAAAGTTTGAAAAAAAGAGAGAAAAAAATACAAGAAAAGCAAAAAGAGAATAATCTTGTTTGTGAACTTTCTTCATGGGCACAAGCAAGACAAGAGAAAAAGTTGAAAAAGAGAGAAAAAAATAAAGAAAGAAAATAGAAATGAGAGAGAGAGAGAGAGAGAGAGAGAGAGAGAGAGAGAGAGAGAGAGAGAGAGAGAGAAATTTCAACAAAAGGCATGTCCCACAAAATGGGGATACATGAGGACAAACATCAATTTTAGCATGGAGGAAGAACAATGAAGTCAATACTTAATTTCCAACAATAAGGAGTTAATGATGACATACTAAGACTCTTATTACTCATTTGGAAAGGAAGGGTGCATCATTTTTACAGCATTCAACAGAAATAAATGAATTTTTTATTCAAAAATTGACATGTTTTTGTAGAATAATGATTGTTCTTATCCAAATAAGAGTGAGAGACATTCTCTCTCATTATAGCCTCATGAGAGGTATTCTATATCATTAAAGCACTTGAAAAAAAGAGGACAAAATTTGGTTGTTAACCAGAAATGGCAACCTCTTATGATGAAAAAAAAATAGAAAAATGACAAAAAATGAAAAAAAAGAAAGAAAAAAATGAATAATTTAGTAGTGAAAACCTCCTTGGAGGTGCTACTGAGTTGGCTTGCATGAAAACCAATTTTCTGGAATTCATTGCCTTGTTGATCCAACCAATTTTGTTCCACCATTGTACAAATCTCACACCGCACAAGTGTTTTGTTTATGATTTCAAAAAAATCAGCTAAAAATCATCGAAAATAGCCATATGCAAAATGTATGATAATTGTTCAAATCAGGTATGTGTTTCTTGCATTTTTTATCATTGTAGGTATTTAGTATGTAGTGTGTCTAAATCACTAGTTAGCATAGAAACATTCATAGGATTTTGCAAATCCAAAAACATCCAACCTATTTAGAGGGAACAAGAGGAATTCTTGTTGTTCTGCAAATTACAGGTTTTTATGGGCAAAAAAAGAAAAATGGGTGAAAGTGGTAGACCCATGAAATTAGGCATAAATATGATTGCATACCTATGCATAGGTTTCACAAAGCTTCGAAATAATACCAAGATTCGAAAAAAATGTAGTTTTGTTTGTTTTATAAGTGGAAAATTTCAGATCTTCAAAATGAGAACATCTTCGGAATAAGAAATTGTTTGACAAAATGATAGGAAAATACAAAATGCTCTAGAATGAGTTTCTAAGCTTTGGAATGAGAAATGGGTAAGTTTGAAATGTAAAATTCATGGTAGACTTTGAAATTCAAAGTTCCACGTGGCACATGCATAAAAAGGGTAAGGAAATTTATTTGTTTTACCACATCATCCAAATTAGTCATAAGTTCAAGGTACAATTTTTAGAAATATTCAAAATAAGGGTGACACATTATGAAGCACAACCTGTAACTTTTTATGATAGAGAGGATATTGCAGAAACTTTGTCAAGGTTATCAGGGAAAAATAGAAAGAAGCAACACCATAAAAATCCATAGCCCCCTCCTCAAATTATAGAGCCTACCCAAAAAATAGCAATCAGAGGTCATTACACCTGTACAAGATTTTATTCTGATAAATCATGCATAAAATGAGGAGCCATTAGCAATGAGAGCAGGTGAATAAGAAATAGATGCAAATCAAAACTCTCATCAAGGTGGAAATACTACAACTATGGATGAGCATCAATTTTATCAGTAAGAAGTCAATTTGAATGCCCATCCAATGATGCACAACATCAAGAAAGACAAACACCATCAAAGAAAGAGACCACATACATTCAAGAAGCTAAAAAACAAGTAAGTACAAATCTATATCAGAGCCCTGAATAGAATTTTTCATCAGTTTTGCATGGAGTTCAAATGACAGAAGTTGGAGTACAAGTTGATTTTTTGCCAAAGAACCAATCAATAGTTAGTCCTCCACAAATAGTTCCATTGGTTAAATATAAAAAGGATATTGTAAAATGGGTATTGAGATGTCAGAAATTAGAATCCCAAGTTACAAATTTGAAACCATTGGAGTAGCAGGTTGAAGCTAAAACTATAAAAATAAATAGGTTATAGGAAAAGCAACAATATCTCTGTCAAACTGTAGAATACTTGGTATAATGCAGGAAGCCATCCAAACTGTATAGTTTGATTCTAAAGGAGAAGCACCTCTATTGTTTAAAAAAAAATGAGGAGTCACTATAAACATTTTATATAACTTAAACATTGCTGAGGAGTTTTTAGATGCTTACCTGCATAGCCTAGGAGAATAGAAGAATTTAAATATGTGAACTATTCCTACACAAGTTTTTCATGATAGAGGATGTGGAGTTCTTGCCTCATATTTTTACAGGGATGTTCAATTAAGGTCTTTTGTGTCAACATTGCAAAATCAAATATATTATACTAAGAAGAGAAACATAATAGGGAGACTGAATTATTGATAAGACCCATTCAGCCCAACCATAAGAGAATTTTGCAAATGCTTTGTCAACTTGTAAGGGCAAGTGGGCAGAGTTGTCTATGTCATTGCAGAAGAGAGAACCCATATCACCAATCAACCTGATATGGTCCATGAGAAGAGTAGAGGGTGTGATGCAGACTATCCTCACATTGAAACATTAGTGGATAGGTCTGAGGTATAGGCCTCCTACAATTATCACTCTTGTTCCTTACTTCTTTGAAAATGATCCTCAACCAGATGATCAATTTTAGGAGTGGTTCAAAAATCTTCAAGAGAGTAGAGGATATTATGTAGAAAACAAAATGTTTTATTAGAAGTTGGAATCTGAAGATGGATATGTGTGATTCAGTAGCTCAGTAGAATGCATGAGGGCATGCATTGAAATAAGTTGGGGGGAAAATGATGAGGTCTGGAATTACCTCAGTCATAGCATATTTTGAACCATCAAAAAATGCCTAAAAAACCTTGTGATATGTTTATTATGCTAATATAGTTGATTTAAATACACTATATATCAAGTATTTGCATGATTAATGTGTTTAGGAACATTATACTCTGTTTTTGCAGTATTTGTATAGTTTTGCATTACTTTAACATGGTTTACTGATGAATGGCATGCATGATTTTAATAGCAACATTATATGTCTTTATGATTTATATTTCCCATGTGCTAATTTACCTGAATCTAGAAAATAGCACCAAAATATTGTAACTGTGCAAGAGAAACAGATTTCATAGAATTTCTATGTAAATTCCAGTCAACTGCCAATAAATGGCAAGGCCCAAAATTTACCAATGAAGAAGGATGAAATCGGTTGGGATCACCTCCTGGAAGTTGGAATAAATGGCCTACCCAAACAAACCTACTGAAATGGATATTCTAAACACATTTTGGGCATAAAGTACACCTACAACCGGTTATTCCGAAGATGCTCTGAAATAACAGGGGAACACACCTATTTTGAATATTTTGATATTTTTAGTGGTTGAACGGGTAAATAAAGGATGATAATATATAGGAATAGCCTCCTAAAGTTGTTCCCACCATTCCCTACTACCAGGAGACACATCTCAAAAGCAAACACCCGATGATGTAGCCTATCCTATCCTAAAATAGACCCAGTCAGTTGCAAAATATTAGGTAAATCAAATGTAAAATAGCAATAGGATATTTTGTGCACATAAAATAGGAATTAGAAATTATAAATAATACAACTCCCATACTAGTAGAGCTATTAGGAATTAGGTGGCAAAAAATAGCATAGTGCAACATTTTTCTATAACAGTTCAACATGTTTTGATAGAAATAAAGTGCAGTTATTTTGTTAATTTCTATTCATGAGTGAGTGTGAGTGTTAATTAGTTAAAGAGCAATTTTTCCACCTTCTTCTAGATCAGGAAGCTTGGGACCACTTTTAGGCCTAGAAGGAGGATTGTTATGACATGTTTTTCTATAATTTTGCTATAACAGAATTAACAAATCACTTGTCAAATTTTCTTTTCTTGTCTTAAAGTTAATGTGATGTTTTTATATGTTCAGATTGTTTTTGTATGCAGAATTGTGTGTGTGTCAGCTGACAAAATAGTTTAGACCTTTGTTTCCCTTGTTTTCATGTTTCAACAATTTTTATCAGTTTTTTAGCAGTTTTCATTTTGCTATTAGTTATTGTAGCAAAATCTTGACGAATTTCTGTTATAGGGTACTGACAGGTGTTCATAACATAAATGTTATTTCCAAGTATTATTTCAATTCTACAAGTGTAATTTAGGTTTTCCTTCTCATCAACATTTCAATTTTGCAAAAGTAAATTAGACTTTCAATTCCTGCATTTATAGTTAACTTTCAATTTTTGCAACTTAGAATTAGTTTTCAATTTCTACAAGTTAATTCAATTTCCTTTATGCAAACTAGGTTTAGTGTGACACCAAAAGGCTAAACCAACATCTATTTCACCCAATAAATACTAGAAATATGAATGCCTGAATTGTACTCTACCCTAACCTTCTATCGTAGATAGCCTTGGACACCACCCCAGATTGATAAATTATAAGATTAAATGATGCTATTAATGACACCCATCATAGAGTATTAGGTAGAGCTCCTTGATGGTTGACTACCTACTCACTCTTCAGTAGGAGGATCTCATTAGAGTCGATGAAGCGAGTCTGGACAACCTTATATGAGGTGATGGGCTCCCAAGGCTATGGGTTGTCTAGAGATGTTAGCAACTAGTGGTTTCAGATAGCCTCATAGGGATGAGGTTGAGGGTGGCAGTGTGATTATGGATGCATGCCCTAATTGACATGAATTAGGTGTTGCACTTCTCTTTTTGGATGTGAGGTTCGAGGACCTATTCCATTGTAGCTTATGGGTATTTTGTATCATGATGTACCTTTTACCATATATATGATATGAATTTTTTATGTGGCCTTATCATGTGTTTATGTATGCATTATGTGATGTATGAATGCAATGCCTAATGTTAGATGTATGTCTAGATTTTTTTATTCGAGTATGAATGTAAATTCATGTATTTGATATGACAAATCTAGTATGTATACATTGATTTTAGACTAGTATGAGATGTACTAATGATGTTACTAATGAAAAATGTGAATGGATGTTTTAAATATTAAAACATAATAAATGAATCTACGATTCAAAACAAACTAATTGTAAGAACCACATAATGTATGAAAATCATTAGTCCAAATGTGAACCTTTTCACAAAAGTCATACATTTGAGGCTAAATTGTATAATTTATATGGAAAAATGTAAATTATGGATGTGAAATAGTGAGATGTTATGAGGGAACAAGAAGGTTTTTCATGAGACTCAAACACCCTAGTTGACTAGTCAAAAGTTGTATACTAGCTATACCTAACTCTATAAGATAAAAATATGCTAGGAAGACCCAAATATTTAATATCCCTATGTGTGTATAGTGTTTTTAATTAAGACGATGCATAAGACTACCCCATTTATAGATCATCTCTTATATCCCATTAATATAATGAGGATCACCCTATAGTCATCATTATCCTAATTTTGGATGCAGTTGGACTAGACTACTAGATAATACAAGCCACCAAAATCTAGCTCATCTGCAAGCTAACATTGGTTTGTTCAAAAGGTGGCTAATGTGATAGACATATCACCATGCATAAGACTCCTCCATTTCCAAGTTGATATTTATAGCCCATTGCTATAATGGAGATTATCCCATGGCTTTTGAATAACTGAGGATTCTAGGGATTCAAGCTCTTTACCCCTTATTTTATTTTGATTTCTTTTATTTGGGATTCTTGCTCATTTTTTATGAGAAGCAAGGGGAATTATTTGCTTAATGATGAAAACCACTATTTCCTCTTTTGTTTATAGGATACTTGCTCATTTTTAGTGGAGCAAGGGATTTTATTGCTTTGGGTATGGGGATCTTGTCATTTTATCAATTCTCAGTATTATAGACCATGTGCATAATAGGATGAGCAAAGGAAACCTTTCACTTAAGGAAGCAAGGAATACGTTGTAGTGTCATACTTCCTTGTTCAAAATTAGAGTTTATATGTGTGAAATTATGTTAGGGTTTTGAGATATACAAGGTACAATCAAAGAAATACCCTACCTTCAAAAATCAAGATAGATTTCTATAAAATCTAAAAAGAAAACTAGGAATGGATGAATGATCGAAAAACCCTATGGAACACCCTATAACAACTTACTAGGTGAGGAGAATACACAAACATCTAGGATGAGAAATGTGGATGTATATGATCTATGAATGTGTGGGTTTTCCTTATGATATTTTACAAACTAAGAGGTGTGTGTAAAAATAGTCATTAGCCATATAAACATCATTGTTGATGGTCATATAGTATCTACCCTATCTTACGAGGACCTATTAATAGTCAAAAGATCATAAGAAAAAGTGCAAATGATGATAATAAAAAAGGTTTGGTTAAGACTTGTGAAAATCATACAAACATGGTGCTCTATGAGATGCAAATAGTAAAAATAAATGTGTGTTGTGTGTAAGTCATTTATGAACCTTTGAATATTGAGAGGTATACGTTAAATCATTAGTGGTTGTCTAAACATCATTGTTGATGGTCATCTAGTATCTATCCTATTTCACAAAGATCCCCGAATGGGTAAAAGACCATAAAGATAGGTATAAGTGACAACATGATGTAGGACAGACTGATACCAATGTAGTGACTAATATGTCTAATGTAATTATTCAATAAAATGCATTATGATGTACTGCTTGATGATGTATGCAATGCAATATTTTTATGATTTTTTTATTTTTGATTTTTTTATGCATTGTGTTTCATGCATTAAATTATAGCAAGTGGATAATGTTAAGAGGTTCAGGTTCCTTAACACCCTCAAGAGAAGCTAAATGATAAGTCTCTGCCCTATCTTCTGTGTGATGATAAATGGGCCTAAACCTTTACCATGAATTTGTCTCATAAGTGGGGTGAAAAGTTTGAATTCTATTGGTTCTATTTAAGCACAAGATCCTCAACTCTAAAGTCCCTATGATGGAATTTTATGTCATAATATTGTTTAAGGTGATCTTGATAAACATGAAAGTGCTCGAGAGTGTTAATGCATTGTTTATCAAGAAGGGTCAATTGATCGAGTCAAGATTTTTGTGCAGTGTCATCATCGATGAAATCTTGCAAAGCAATGCACAACAAAGAAAATTATAATTCCAGGGGCATGATGGTATCAATACCATATAATTGCAAAAATAGAGTTGTCGTAGTGGATATTCAAATGCTATTTATATAAGCCCATAATTCTATAGGTAGTTGAAGGTGCCAATATTTATGATTATCCTTGATGGTTTTCTTAAGAATGGCAATGGCTATATTGTTTAATGCCTCTGCTTGACCATTACTTTATGGATAATAAGTTTTTGAGAAGATACGTTGTATGTTGTACTTGGCACACAATGCTCTCATATCCTTGTTTTTAAATGAAGGTCCATTATCCGAGATGATATTTTATGGGATACCAAAACTACATATGGTGTTATGCAATATGAACTTCATGATGCATGGTCCAATTGTAGTGGTACGAGGAATTGCATCCACCCATTTGGTAAAATACTCTATGGCCCATCAGAATAAATTTATGATGGCCCAACGAAGGGGGTAATATTTTTCCAATTAAGTCAAAACCCCACTATGAAAAGGCCATAATAAATGCATCGGTTGTAAGGCCTACAAAGGTATGTGTGATAGATTATCATGATGCTGACATTTAATGCACTTCTTGACATAAGCACAATAGTATTTCTCCATAGTGGGCTAGTAATAACCCATACAGAGGATGTGCTTAGCAATAGCCATGTCTCTAAAATGGCCAATGTAACTACCATCATAAGATTTAAATATTTCCCAAGTAGACTCTTGAGGATCTAAGCAACGAAGGAGAATACCATCGTAGCTGTGATAGTAAGTATGTCTCCTAATAAGACATATTTTATCATCTTTTGCTTGATTGTTCATTTCGTAGCATGCAAAAATCCTAAAGGAATATTACCAATCTTCAAGAAATATTTCAATTGAGTGAACCAATCTTGATATGGTTGAGTTTCGACTAAATGGATTACTTGCTCTTATTTTGATTCATCTTGCATGAATGTAGATTGAAATATGTTCTTGAGATTGTTAGCTTTTGAGGATATATATAGTGGGAGAGATCTATCACAGGTCCTAATAAGATGCAAAAAATATAAAAGAAAGTAATTTTGCAATATGAATAAAATATACTATAAATAGAAAGTGGTGAAAATACAATGTAGTATGGAGGTGATGGTCACTCCATTAATATAAGCTAAAGAACTACATTGTACTCCATACATGAGTTCTACCACTATGTACTATAATGCACTTGATATGCTTGATATGTAATTGTTCTTCTAATCTATCACTTTGAGATCCTTTATATAGGATGAGAGATTCCTCGACCAACACTCTACCTAGTTGTACAAGGGGACACCTTGCACATTGACACTTGTTCATTTATTACATTACTTGAAGTAAGTAGTTAACTTCCTCCTAAAATAATCTTCTACTCTAACTATATACCAAAGGTGGTACATTTACATGACCTAAATGATGTAATATACTCTAACTCTAACACCCTTCTGTATTACATTATTTGGGTATTGAATATTTCAATCTTCAATATGGATATTCTTCTTGTGGGTGCTATTTGGCTTGATTAGGTTCTTTTATCAATTGACTTTTGCATTGTAATTCTCTGTTATTTGGTTCATATTCCTTTTCTTATTTAGCTTTGCATTTGAGTCTACTACTTGATTCTTGCAAAGATATTTTTCCTCTTTATCCTTACTCTACAAAATTTTCTGAACAACCTCTCAAGACATCGAGATAAGATCTTGAATTAGTAGAACTTGAGGTATCAATATTGCATGAGGATTGAAATATCTTTTCTAAGTATGATTCACTCAATTCTATTTTCTTTTTATAAGATTCTATCAATCCTTTTAGTTCTGTATTTTCATTCTTGTAGCATTTGTATGTAGGTAATTCCATATACAATATGCTTACAAAATCTAAGGAAAGTAGAATGTCATCCTTTCCATTCTCAATTGCTTCATTGAGTTGAGATTGTAGATAATGTTCCATGGTATCAAAGTCATCATCTAAGGCTTCACTATGAATCATTTTTGAGGTAAGATCTAAATATGCTTCACCCTTTATAAGTAGGTTCATGATTCCAATTTTTATGGCACTTGATTTTTCCTTTCTAAAGGGATTATTCATGTATTTGTTTGTTGTATTACTTGAGGTAGTCATTTCTCTTAGTTCCTTGGATTAGAGTATAAAGTGCTTGTACCTTATTAGATGGAATCTTCTAAGTGGTCTACCTTATAACTCCCTAGTTTAGAGTATATGAGCTTTATAGAGCTTGCATTTTGTAGGCTTCCTTATATCTCCCTAGTTAAGAGATGTGAATTTGATTTAATAAAATATTTTTAGAAATTATATTTTGTAGAAACCTTATGACTTCCAAATGGATTAAGTACTTGATAAACTTTGATGAATTCTATTATTATCAAGTTTTGTAGAATACCTTGACTCCCTAGTGTTTTTGGATATGCTATATGATCAATAAATTTATTTTTGAGAATAGTAGTTCAATTTTGGATTGATTTTGTAATGTTTTATAAATAGAAAAAATCAACTTCTATTACACCTTCTTAATCCTATTGGACTTAAGCACTTTATATTTTGATGAGGTCCTAATGGTTGTATTTCTTTTGTTCCTTTAATGTGGTTTTGCGACAAGTATACCAATTAATTTCTAAATCTTGATATTAATTAATGAACCTCCTTTTATAGCCTTTGATATTTGATATATTTTTATTTATTTTGCATGGTGGAATCGATAACTACCATGAATCCAAGCAGGCTATTCAATTTTTTATCACTGCCTCAGTATTATGTATTATCTACCCCAGAAGCTACCACATAGATTTTCATGCAGTCCATCCCTATAACCACCATGCCATGATCATTTTAAACCTTTTACATCATTGAAAGCACCAGGAAATGGACAAGTGTGCAGTCTAGAAAGACCTTCTATTTGAACCTTGGACCTCTGCCCCCTTACAAGGTTTGGGAGAACCAATTGGTCTACACCTCGGACCTGATATTTGATATTTAATATTTCTAAATTCCAATAATTTATTTGGTGTAGTATTCCTTATAACTCCCTAATTTGGAATATTAAAAAAACAATATTTGCAAAAATAGATATTTAATTTCCAAGTTGAATTCCTTATTCTTCCTAATTTATTATTTGCAAATATAAATATTCTTGAAATCTACTTGCCTAATATATTACTAATGCTTAAACGGATGATTGTAATAGTAAATCTAATGTACCCTTATAACTCCAATGTAACTTTAGTTTATAGAAAGCGATAAGTAATATAATATTTTACCTTAACAATCCCTCTAGATTATCTTCCTCTGATATTATGAGGTGGTTTATTGAAATCTTATTGTATGTGGCACTTATGGGTAGTCAATGCCTTCTTTAACCGATGTCAGTTTCTCCCTTGAGTAGCGCTTCTCTCCTTCATGAATGGTGCTGATTTTCTTCTTAATGAATGCTTGGATTGCGTCAAATATCCTTTGAAATGGAATGTTGGTATGGCTGGTCTATGAAAACCACTTCAATGTAAGTTTACACCTTTCAATGGCATATAGGATTGAGTTAGCCTCCTCCCTATGATTTTTCTTCACACTATTCAATGCTTATCTTTCCTTTAACCTCATTCTATCTCGTTCTCCAAACTGGGTTCCTTAAATAGAACTATTTCCTTGCAGATTGTAGACAAGTGTATCTTAAGCATTATTGAATAGACTTTGATATTCCAACGTACCTTTATGTAATGATAAGTTTGGTGGGAACCTCTCAAAGGTTTGTAACTCATTTTTAAGTGAGTGCTATATTATTCACAAATGTTTGGGCACTTAGAACTCTTGTTCCAAGTGGAACTTAAGTCTTATGCATGTAAGCCTTTCTTCTAATGCTCCAAGGATGAGCATTGTAACCCTATATTTACCTATATTTTTGTATTGTTTGTGAGCTTGCTATGTTTCTTGGAATGCAAGTGTTTTATCTTCTCCTTTTTTCATATTGTCTTGATGAGGATAATGGGTGGCTCTAGCTATAATATTCCATCATTCTATTGTGCTCCTAATGGCATTCTTGTGGTAGCTTCTTGTGCTTATTTCTAGTGGTCGTTCTCTCCAATTAATGGTCTTTGGTATAACACTTTTTCATTTATACCTTGATGCTTATAGTATTTTGTTTGTGTTTCCTTTGTAATAGCCAATTTATGGTATTGTTTTGTAGCTTCTGTAACAGTCTCTTATGCTTAGCTTGATAGTGCTATCTGACATAGATGACCTCCTTATGTATGCTATCCTTTCTCCATGTAATTTCAAATGATAATAGCCTCTTGTAATGGCTCCAATATTGCAGGTGACACGCTTGCTTCTAGGGCTGGATTGGACATGGATAAATGGTGTTTTTAAACACCTTGATTTTTGCAAAGTATGAGCTCTTTGGTGGCTCTTTCTTCTTGCTTGAAATCTACCCTACACCTACTGAATATGATGTCCATGCAGCTACTTGTAAAGAAAAATACTTTTGTCATTTTGAAGGAACAAAAGAGGTGCTTTGTAATAGTTATATTTGCACCAATATGTAGGATCTTTTTGAAATCCTTTTTTATTTTATTTTGATGGGGCAGATCTTTTTTCGTTGGATAATTTAATGAGAGTTAATCCAAACTAATGCCAATTGTAAAGTAAGTATTTCTACAATTTGCACTTAAATGGAACCCTTATATTTTCCTTGAATATTAAGACTCACCAAGTCTTGATTTAAGGCTTCCTTAAAGGAATTTAATGGTGGGTTACTTCTCCATATTTTTACTTGTATTGGTGGTTTCTTTTGGCCACAAAATGCAGAAAATTTTGTGCTAGTTTTGCGCTTTTAATAACATAAACTAATTGAGAGTAACTAGTTAAAGATCAACTAGTATAGTGCTTAATGGCTTAATAATGCACTTTTAATGGTAACAATTATCTCACCTTATTGTTCATGTAAATAAACTCTCAAAATGAATTCTAATGCACTTAATAATCTATGCAAATTTTAAGAGTAATCTGTAAAGAACCCTTAATGAATATTCTACAATTTTCACTTCCTAAATCTTCCCAAATGATTATAAATATTATAAGAAGAACCCTTAAATATTCTACAATTTTTTTGAATGTATAATGATTCTAAGAAGATATTCTTCCTAAATATATTGTAGGAAGCTTCCCAATATTTATTTGAATCTTCTTTTTATTGCAAAAAGTTGTTATAAACTAGAATGAAATAATCTTCACTAGTTGATCCATCAAACTAGTGGAATGAATGTTGAGTTCTAGTCTTCACAAGTTTTTTTTGCAACTCTATGGAAAGAATCTAGCCAAATGTAATCTCAAAAATTCTGTAACTGAGATTTAATTCTCACTTGTGATTCTCTCTAATCCTATTAACTACTATGGCTTTTTCTATCAATCAATTTCTAATGGAAATGTTTACATGTAGCGATGCACAATGGTAGATTCAATTTGCAAAGATGTAGGTCAACAATAGCAATGGTAACCATCCCTATTCCTATTTTGATTCACCATGGCTCTGATACCACTGTTATATTTTGAGGATATATGCAGTGAGAGAGATATATCACAAGTCCTAATAAGATGTAAAAAATATAAAAGAAAGTAATTCTGCAATATGACTAAAATATACTATAAATAGAAAGTAGTGAAAATACAATGCAGTATGGATATGATGGTCACTCCATTAATATAAGCTAAAAAACTATATTTTACTCCATACAGGAGTTCTACCACTATCTACTACAATAAAATTGATATGCTTGATATGTAATTGCTCTTCTAATCTATCACTATGAGGCCATTTATATAGGAAGAGAAATTCCCTGGCCAACACTCTACCTAGTTGTACAAGGGGACACCTTGCACATTTATTACATTGCTTGAAGTAAGTAGCCAACTTCTACCTAAAGTAATATCCTACTCTAACTATGTACCAAATGTGGTACATTTACATGACCCTAATGATGTAATTTTCTCTAACTCTAATAGAGATAGATGGTCATTGTATTGTCAAAAGGACTCTATGGGACCAAATACCCCTAGGATGCATGCTTCAAAAAGTCATGTATTTGAGAGAACCGATATTGGTTCAGTTCAATTTAAATCATGTGGACATCTTGATTGTATTTAGAGATATCTTGTGAAATCATGGATTGAGAGAGTGTCTTGACATGAATAGTAGTAACATTATCTGATGGGTTATATAGAATTAAGGATCCCAAGGAAACCATTGTATCCATAAAATGGTTATATGAATGAGGCTTAGGGAAGCTACTCACATAAACATATTCATAAGATCATAAGATATAATATTGGACTTTTCAAGCATCAAAAATTGTTCTCACCACTCATTTGAGGCCTTTTCAAGCCATCCAAGCCTAGTCGCTCAAGCCAATAGCGACCAGATCCTAGCCGCTCAAGCCTAGAGTGGCCAGACCTTAGCCACTGCAGATGATAGTGACTAGATCTTAGCCATTGCAGATGATAGTGGCTAAGCCATAAGAAGCAGTTTTTTTGACAAACATGCCTAATCACAAGCGAAAGTGGTAGTATGCATGCAATAAAGGTGAGCGGGAGTAACTTTGCATTCCTTTTCATGACCAGTTCACATAGGAGGCTTGAGTTTGCATTTAAACTTTAGTTAATTGACCTCCAAGCATAAACAAAGGACAAAATATTCTCATGCTAATGACCAGTTAGCATAGGAGACTCAAGTGGGCAGTTATATTTCAATTAACTGGACTTTAAACATAGACAAAGGATTTATCATGCTAACTTACACTATGCATGAGGAATTCATTCCTAGGGCTTGGACATGGACCTAGGGTTTCACACTATAAAAGGTGTAAGTCTAAGAGACATCAAGAATTAATACATATTTGATTAAGGAGAGCTTTCGAGACTTAGAGAGTTCCCTTGGAGATCACGTGTACGGTGAAGCCCTAACGGATTGAAGAGCATAACACCTATTATTTCAACATCAAATATAGGCTTTGACCCATAGATTTGGGGAAAAGAGAGCAAGGTTTATCTTAGCGGTCGCTGTCTTGGATAGTGGCCTGTAGGCTTAGCTTAGGTTTTAGACAACTTCTTTTATTTCGTTTCTTCATGTTTCCATATCATTAGCATAGATTTACACAATTTCATAGCATAGTTTCATCATATTTCCATTAAATTATTTTATTACTAACAACCTCATCCAGGGAGGCAATATCGGACATATAAGCATGTGTTGTTATTTCATTGCTTGCAGGGCCACAGGTTCATCAGATGAAGTTTACGACATATGAGAGCAAAAATAGATCCCTCTAGGAAACAAACCTAGAGAAGGAGGCATCTATAAGCCATCATACATTTCAGTGTGCAGAATCAAGAATCCTTTATAAGTGCACCACCTCTTCATGAAAGGGGAACTCTTTGCCTATTTATAACATTATTGTATCGAAATGGGTATCCCTAAGAGGGACTGACATGTAACTGAGTTTCAATACAAATAAAAATATCCATCTTTGTTATTTTTGTGTTATATGCTTTTTCATTGTCTTCCATTTCATCTTGGATTTTTAATAACATTGCAAGTAGAGTAAAAGGGGGGGTGCGTGCGTCCTGGGGTCGCTACAGTTACACTCTCTTCTTCTAAAGCTTATTCTTCCTTGGAGCTTGAGATTGAATCATCTCCTTGTTCTCTTTGTACTTGTTCAAAACCAAGACTTGTCTTGTTTGATGAAGATCTTTGTACCTTGATAATCTTATCCAAGTTCTTTGAGCTTCTCCCAAACCTGTGTAGCTTGTCTTTAGACTATTTTACTTCCTTTCTTAGTGAATCTACCTCATGCTCTAACCTTTCACATTCCAAGACCTTTGCCTCTAGCTTCTCTTTAAATATCCTTGTCTTAGCTATTGAATTGGTTAGATCTTCAATAAGCTTTACTTTCTCTTCATCACATTCTTGAAATTTAAGCTTGATTTTTTACTTTTTCTTTCTTACCTTCCTTAATGCATCAAGGGTAGAGATAAGATCACCCTCAATATCAAATTCTCCTTCCTCTACTATTTTGTCTTCATGATCATCTTCATTCTTTTCTGATTATTTTCCACTAGAAGCACTTCCTTCTTCTTCTATTGCCTTAAGTATAATTTCTTCTTTTGGTCCTTCAAGAGCATCTTCATATTCATCATCACTGAAAATGATTAGATTCCTTGTACAACTATCTTTGAGATGACCAAAGTTACCACATCTAAAACAATTAAGAATTATTGGTGCCCTTTTTCTAACATCATTATTTTCTTCTGCCAAAAATAGAATTTCTTCTTCTTCATTGTCTGAAGATCTTCCATCACTATAACTTGAACTCTTACCTAGATTTTTTGCATAAAAACTCTTCTTATGCCTTTGGAAGGACTTATTTCATTTCTTGCTTTGAGCATCCCTGATTTTCTTTTGATACCTATGTTTTCCTATTTCCCTATTCATATGATCATGTTTCTCATCACCACTTCTATTTCTAGCTTCTGGACAATACTATTTTTGTACCTTTATACTTTCTTGAGTCCTTGTTCCTTCTACCATAATATGCTTCTTCATCACTGGATACCTCATTGCTTGAATTTGACTTCTTACCCTTTGACTTATTTGTAACTTTGAAGGCTTATTCTTTCTAGGGAATAGGTTCCTCTTTTATTCTCATCTCAAAGGTTGTGATAATTCCATGTAATTCATCCCTTGTCAAAAATTCAATATATTTTGATTCTTCTATGGATGAAATCATTTCACTATACCTCTTAGGAAGTGACCTTAAAATCTTGTGACAAGCATCTGTTTCCTCAACTCTAAACGCAAGTCCTCGCATAGAGTTAACAACCTCATCCACATGAAGTAGGTATGAAACAACATTTTCCTCATCCTTCATATTTAGGTCTTCAATTTGTTTTCTTGTGATTTAGAAATTTTTCCATATTGACCTTTTTGTCTCCCTCATATATACCTTTCAGCTTATCCCAAATATCTTTTTTTGATGTGCAATGCATAACTTTTATAAACTCTATTTCATGCAAACCTTTTAAAATTCCATTCATTGCATTTGAATTATTTAGTTTTAGTAGCTTACCATATTTATCTATAGGTGGAGTAGCTGGTGGTATGTATCCATCCTCAACTACTTGCCATATTTCATTGCCTAGTGTCATTAGGTGAATCTTCATTCTCACAATCCAAAGTATATAATTGTTCCCATCGAAAAATGGTGTTGTATTCCCTAAAGATCCATTATGAGAATCCATATGTATTCCTATGATATTTCCTTCAAGTTGTTAAACTCTTCTAAAGGAACCCACTCTAATACCAATTGAAGAACACAAGCTTATACTAAGAGGGGGTGAACAATATAAGACCACTTTTTACTTTTCTTTCCCAAACAATATTATGCAATATATCAATGGAAATATCAACAACAGTAATCAAAGCAATGCATAAATCACCACACACAATAGAGACACCAATTTAACATGGTTCACCCAATGTGGGCTACGTCCATGGAGAAAATATTTCACTAAAATTTTCTCAACAAATATCTTGGGAATCCTTCCCTATTACAATGTTTATGGACCTCTATCCAAAGGAGACACCAATCCCCTAATCAAGTTCATGGATATCTATCCATAGGAGAACTCCTCCTTTGCTCTGGTTGGTGATCCTCTAGAAGACTACTACCTCCACTGCACTGGCTTGTGGATCTCTCTCCATTGAAGACCTCTGTCCTCACTACCCTAGATTATGGAACTCTATCCATTGGAGACTACTATCCTCTACTCTATCACCTCCAAAGCTTGCTCTCAACTCTGTCTCAAATCTGCACTAAACACAATCCTTCGATCTAGCACAAATCTGCTCAATCTCTATCTCAAATCTACACTAAACATTGTCCTTCGGTCTAGCACAAATATGCTCAATATCTATCTCAAATCTACACTAAACACTATCCTTTAGTCTAGCACAAATATCTATCTCAAATATGCACTAAACACTGTCCTTCGGTCTAGCACAAATATGCTCAATCTCTATCTCAAATCTACACTAAACACTGTCCTTCGATCTAGCACAAATCTGCTCTGCTAGATTTTCCCCAAGCCTTAACACAAATCTTGAACAAATCAATCAATCAAACTGCTCTCAAGTCTTCTCAAAGACTTACCTCAAATATGCTCAACAAGTCCTCCCTAGAACTTGTCCAAACTACTCAACAAGTCCTCCCTAAGACTTGTTCCAAACTGCTCAACAAGTCTTCACCAAGACTTACCTCCAATATGATTGTAAGCTTCCACAAAAGCTCACACAAATATGTCCTTAAGATTTCACAAAAACTTACTCAATTCTATCCTTAAGCTTTCACAAAAGCTTACTCAATTATATCCTTAAGTCCCCTCTAGGACTTACTCAAATCTGCTCACAAGCTTTCACCAAAGCTTATTCAAATCAATTGCAAAACTTACATATAAAAACTCAACTCAATCTCTCACAGAAAACCTCTTCAATCACACAAACAAGTTTCACTCAAAATCTTGTTTGACTTACAGAAACATATAGAGAATGGTTAGAGACTCAATATGTTTCACACTCACAAAACACTCAATCACTTTCAAACTCTCTCTCAAATCAGTTTAGAATAAAGAACAATTTGTTTCACAAAACTTGAACTATCACTCCAATATTTTTAATCAATAATGCTCAATCAACTTTGCTCAACCAATCACTCAATGAAACACAACTTGCTTACAAACCCTAAACAAGTGTTTCACAATGCTTCCAACAACTCTCACTATGGAACTCAAACCTTGACTCAAGATGATTCTAAATTCACATAACAATGATACTCATGATCTTTTCACAAACCCTAATCATGCACATGAAAGCTTACTCAAATATTTCCAACAATTCTTATCAAACAATCTCACATAATAATGATACTCATGTTCTTTCACAAACCCTAGTTCAAGATAGTTCTCAATTTCACACTCAATTGTTCTCACAAACATTCACCAATCATGTATATGAAAACTCACTCAAAAATGCTTATCAAACAAACCTTTTCACTCCAAATTTGCATTTCACAACATCCAACCCAACAATATTTCACTCACAAGAGATGTGCCCATACCTTTTGTTTTGATGAAGATTTGATCTCAAAACCTGTCTCAATCACAATCAATCTCTTTTGCCAATCTCAAAGGTTAGATAGCAAAAATCCTTCTCAAAATTTTCACTCAATTAATCCCCTCAAAATTAATTCACCATTACAAAAATTAGCAAGACTCAAATACACCTTATTATCTCCAAACTTATCAAAATATTTCTCAACACATAAAAGTCAATTTTCTTTATCAACTCCAAATCAATCAATGTATAGAAGACCAAGTTCCTTTATAATCTCTCAAAATAATATTAAAAAATTAATCCCTTAATTAAACCTTATTACTCCAACCTTTATTTAATTTCTCAAAGCACAAAATAATATAAACTATTAAACACCTTATGACTCCCTACTTCCCAAGGCACTATATAAACTTACGTGACCTCAATGCGCTCCCCAACCTTGGTGCTATTAATAAATTTAAATAAAAACTTTAGTGCATACCTTATACACCTTGCCCACGTGCAAAATGGTAGCGCACACCTTGCACCTTGAACCCACGACCTCACTGCTATCGCTGTGCTCTAGCAGCCATTGGGCCACATGCCCACACAAGTCTAAAACCACAGGCGCTTCCCTATGTTACTTCCAAAAAATTTGGTGATAAAAAAACACAACAGACCTCCTCAAAAACTGACTGCACGGGGATTCAAAACCCCAACCTCTTGCCATGCGAATGCCTTAACTCTGCCTTAGTTACCAACTGCGCTAACCAACATTTTGGTTATGCTTGGGTTGCGCCTCATGCACTTAAACCGTCGCTTGCCCTCCAAAGGTTTTAATCACGCGAATTTTCTTCTATCTCACAACAAAGCAGCGCACGTTTTTATTAGCCTTTGGATACACGAATATGCATGGATGTCTTTTAATTAAAACTTTTACCCCTTTATATATGCTTTGGCTTATGCACTTTCGATGTCGATGATTTATTTTGAATTTAAAATTTTGATTTAATAAATTATTTTATGACCTTTAACTTTGGCGCCCAATATTTATTTAAATTTAAATTTTAACCTTTAGGTTAAAATATTTAAATTTAAATAAATTAAATTAAATATTTTGCAACCTGCTCAATGGGTCTTTCGAGGAATAAATTATTTTTAATTACTCCTTGGACCTGTTCTCTTCACCTCAACTTGCAACATGGAATATTATAATATTAAATATTATAATATCATTATTGCCTTTTAAATCTACTTCGCCCTCCTTGGGACTTCCTTTTAAACCTGCTTCTCCTTCCTTGGGTCTTCAACCTTTTAGGCCACTTTAGGCATATAATATTAAAAATAAATATTATATCCTATTCCTTTAAACCTTTCCTTACCTTTTGGAAAAACCTCTTGATGACCTTGAAATTGAAACAACAAACTCTTGACAACTCTTGACATCAATGACAACAAAACTTGCTCATATTTCCAACAATGGTAGGTAAGGTAAATGGTAATTTTGTGATGATTGATCTCCATTGCTTGACATAATCCATGATTGACTCTTTGTCAAATTACATAAGGTTGTACAGGTCAGTCAATTTTGCTTTCTTTATAACGCTGAATGAGAAGTATTCCAAGAATGCATTTGCTAATTGCTTAAAGGAGTGTATGTTGTGTCATGGTAAATGATTATACCAATCTAAAGTTGGCTTAGCTAGGTTTATAAGAAACATCCTAAGAATAAAGGCATCATCATCCTAGAGACGAAAGCACACATTCATAAAGCTAGAGATATGATCTTGAGCATCTTCATATCCTTAGAACTTATCCAATTTTGGCATTTCAAAATGCTTAGAATATGGAGGACATGGCACAAAAGTGTGAAGTGGTTGGTTGCACAATTGATGCAATGTGGATTTCTAATAACCTGCTCTTGAAGCTTGCTTTTCTAATGAATTGATACATTATGTAAGTAACTTGTAAAATTTTGGTGATATGATCTCATCTGTTTTCCTTTATACTCGAGGAGGGGGAGGTGAAATATGTCTGTTAGGATGAGGTGGTTGAATGTGATAATTAACCATGTCCTTGTAGACTGAATCAGGGTACCCTTTTTCTTGATAATCTGACTCTAAGTCTTCATAGGCTACATACTCCCATTGGTGATTGTTTGATTGAAACTGTTGATACGTATGGTGATGGATGGGTACATGAGGAGGATGGTTCTAATTTAGCCTAGGTGGTAGATAATGATGTTGCGCAAGGCACATTTGATGGACTTTCTACCTATAGGTATTAGGGTAGGAAATTCCTCGTGTAATGCCTTTTGCAACTATTCCTGATGTAATTATTACTAATGCAACCTATGCTAGTGCAACCTTTGTTGATCCAATTGGTTTTGATCTAGGTACCTTTGATCTAATCGTAGCTTGTCTAGCCATAGCTAGTGTAGCTACTCTTGTCTATTTATATTTTTCCTTGGTACTTTGTCCATATTATCAATTGTGTAGGATCAGTTGGCCCTCGTATTGATACGAATGGGCTTAGATTGCTTCTCAACCCTAGAAGGGTTGGTCACCTACTTACCATGATCAAGGGAAGTTGCATTGACATGGTACTTATTTTTAAAGGTAAGATCTACATACTAGAGTGGCATAGAGGACAACATGCTTGCACAGAGTACTCTTCATATCAAGTAGGAGGATGATCCAGGTCTTCCTCTTCCTCATCTACCAGAAAGGCATGGGCGGACATGGTTGTATTATTAGGATGATAGGTGTTGTACCAATCCATATGAGCATATTTCCAACTCATCCATGGGTGATCAAGTGGAGTGTCTTGCTCATCCAGGTTGGCCCATGGTGTGTACTCTTGTTCATATTTTGATTTATGGATAGAGCAAGCCAAAATGAAAACCCATGATATCAACTAAGTGGAACCCCCTATATGCTAAGAATTTTGTCTAGACAAAGCATGCTAAGCATCTTGACTAGGAAGCTCATCACTCTGATCATATTGAGGACCAACAGATGCATCCTGAATAGGGATGTTCTAAAGATCAAATTCCTTGTAGATGATATTGGTGTTATGATGAAACCTAGGATGCCATTTAGGTATGGTCATATCCTCTGGACTAATTTGGATATGTTCCATGACTCCTTGTAATTTTTTAGTAGTAGTAGCTCTTGGTCGAGCTTGACTGCATGTTATTACCATGGTTTGAATTAAGCCAAACAGTAAAGAAATAAACAAGAAAATAATATGTTTATCTCTTTTAAATTTTTCTTGTGATTCCTATTACTATTTTCAGTGTGTTTTGATGTTGAAACCCCTATTCCTATGAAAGCTAAGGGTAAAAAAAAAAAATCTACTAAATATAGTCTGAGCACATCCCCTATCAAGGAATATAACTCAAATGGAAAAAAGTGGCTTCCTGCACTAGATATGGCTCAAGGTAAACCTATGGAAATAAAGAACCTTGGAAGGGGCCACACTGTCTAATGTTATGCTACCAACATACCCATGCTTTTTATTAACCCATGTGTTTAGGGAATGAAAAATAATGACAAATGTGTCCACTAATTATTTAAAACACCCTATGGTAAAGGGGCTTGCTAATATTTCCTACTCAAGGTGCACCCAAAAGTAGGGGACTTTTCAATGATGAAATTGAGAAAGCCACTCACTTAGGGCTACCATGGTTTCTATGGTGTGATATAATGAATGGAGATGAAGCCCACTATCAGTGGTCTCAATCAATAATTGGTGATGAAATCTAACTCACTGATGTTTACAATAAATCGTGTAGTGTGTGGGGTTCCTTTTAATATTTGAAAAGTAAATAAATCATGAAGCATATGATGATTTTTGTTAGTATTGAAATTTGAACTCTTATAATGTAGAACCCTATATGATTTTTAACCTTTTAAGCAGGTAATAAACAAGCAACCCAAAGAAGTAGTAGATAAAGACTATTATATTTTTTGTAATTAAAAATGTTCTACCTTTATTTATGAAGAAAATAAAGAGAAGGATAGAAGGACTCACTATCATAGCCTACATTTGATGTAGATCTAGTTCATTGTTGCGTTTACTTTCTAACCATATGTGTGTGGTGGTGTAGTTTAGTACTCCTTCATGCACTATTTGTATGCACAAGACATGTAAAAATGGGGGTCATAAGGGGGTTCCCCCCTATCCGAGGGTTTGGGGGTGAAAATCCCAAATTTTTATTTTCCATCTGTACGATTGTACAAGAAGTTGTTTCTGATTAGCAATCATCTCAGGGTGAGATGACTTTAAATAGGGATCATATCAAGTCAAGAAGGTTATAGAACAAGGACTGACTTAGGTAGAGATGACTATAGAATAGGGACCGTCTTAGATAGAGATATCTATAGAATAGTGGTCACCTTGGGTAGAGATAGCTACAGAATAGGGACCATATTAGGTAGAGACGACTATAGGATAGGGGCCATATTGGGTAGAGACAGCTAATCCTTCAACCTGCAAAAATAAAAAATAAACAACAATTATCGTTGTATTAAAAAATAGGGACTAGGTCCCACCATGATCGCCATATGATATGCTCAAAAACTAGTGCATCAATAAAAGCAAAACTTAATGATAAATGTAAAGCATTAATGAACATGAACATATATAACCAATACACAATGATAATGAATGAGAACAAGCAGGTCAAGTCCTTTATATTAATGAATCTCAAAGTGTATTACAAATACGTCCCCTCGAGGGAGTTCAATGTTGTGATACAATAATTACAATATGTAAGAAAATAAGACAACACCAAATAATAAAATAAAAGAACAAGCAATGTGCAATGAAAATGATCTTTGTATTAAATTTGAATGGAGCCTTGATCTCTGTTTACAATACTTTTTCCTCGAATGTGCAAGGGTATGATTACACTATGCTTGCTCTCATATTACAATGGGTAGAGAAAGGGAGAAATACCCCTTTTTTCCAAATACAAATGATGATGGTGTCTTTGGTCTTCTCTGCTACAACCAAGTGGTGAGTGGGCTTGTGTATCCTATGATGGACCACTCCAGCTTCAACAACTGCTCAAATACCTATCTCCTGCACACATGTCCTACCAAAAGAGGGTTAATAGCATATGAAGGGTTTCCATGATGTGAATCCCATTTTAACATAAATGGAAAGCTATCAAACCCCAAAATTAAATGCTTGTAGAATATGTAAAACAATGTAAAATATAGAAAATAATAAAATAAGATACCTTGTGTTCTTACCTATATGATATGTGTCTGGAAGTGTTGAAAATACTTTTTTGAGTAACCACAGGTGTGAGGGTGGGGCTGGAAAATAGTGGGTGGGTTTTTAAGTATATGTTGCTCCAAATGGCCTTAAACTTAGTGGGTATGGTCTAGGGGATATTAGGAACCTACCCTTAAAATTTTAGCTCAATCTGAGTCTAGATGAGTGAGATATGGACAAAAAAAGTTTGGTATTTTCTACACAAAATGTGAGCCCACGGTTGTGATTGTGTAACTATGGGAGGGCGGTTGAGAAACTATGGGAGGGTGGTTGATACTATGTAAACACTGATTGGTGGTTATGTAGTAAGGGAAAAAACCTTGAAACTCTGATACGAGACCTCGATGACACAAACTCCGTGAATGTTGGTGATTCCTTGTATTGATTTTGGCAGCGTAGCGATATCCTTTTCAGCCTCTTTTGCTTGATGGAATGGTGTTGCTTTTATAGGTAATTTTAGGTTTTGGAGGAAAAATATAGGTGGTAAGCTAGGATTATGGGCAGTTACAGTGAGTCACTTAGAGTGTCTCACTTAGGTGGAGTGGTGGCATGTGGGTAGGTGCAAGTGGAGTTCATAAGGTTTGAAAAATATGGAATAATAACCTCTCAATATGCAAAATCTTGGAAGCTTGTGGTTGGATTTTAATAGCACTTCATTACTTAAAAACTTGAATCTCCATATATTTGGAATGGGGGATGAGTACTAATATATATATTTCTCGAAAGAAATCTAATAATGGCACCAACCCTATGCATTAAAAAGCAAAGAGGTAGTTCACATTAAGAAAAGCAAATGTCTATCTTTAAAGTTTTCATGTAAAGTAATTAATGCATTGTGATTTTCTATTTTGGATCATGCAATGTGCTAAATTGCATCTTGGGATCATGCATGAGATCTAACTAGTATTTGCGGCCAGCTAGGTCTCGCTTGAATTTTTGACCAAAATTCTTGGCAATCATCTCAGTGTAGGATGACCCTAGAGGCTATCTCAAGTTAGGATGACCTCAATATGGAGGTTGTCTCGGGGTAGGATGACCCCAAATACTTAGGGTAAAGTGCTATGTTTGAGTGGTAAGAACCATTGTTTTAGCTCTAAGGCTGCCCAAAGTGGGTCATATGGTCTAGAAGAGTCCAATTAGGTAGTCTCTTCAATATGAAATGATTTTAGTGTCTACAAAAAGTAGACCAAAATGCTATCAAGGTGAATGCAAACCAGAGTACTATCAAGGTGAATGCAGACTAGAGTGTTATGAAGGTAAAAATAGACTAGAGTGCTATCAAGGTGAATGTAGACTATAGTGCTATCAAGGTGAATATAAACTAGAGAGTTATCAAGGCATAAGTAGAATAGAGAGATGTAAAGGAGAAAGTGGTATAAAGAGTTAGCAAAATGTTAAAATGTGATAATACAAGCATAAGATTAAGCACCTCCAATAGAAGAAAATAGTAGGACATTATCTAGTGCCTCTAGAAAACATCAATAGAAGAAGAGTGTTATCTAAATCCTCTCTAGAAGAATTTATCTAAGCATTAGGACTATTCACAACAACAAGGATGAATATAGCATTATTTAAGCACTGAAACCATTCACAACAATGAGGAATACAACATTGTTCAAGTGCCAATGTAATTCACAATAAGGAGAACAATAAAGAAGGCAAGGAGACTAACATAAGGAGAACAATGGAGAAAGGAGATCAACATAAGGAGAATGATGAAGCAATGTGATCAATGAAGGAGTTGTGGAGACCAACGTAAAGAGATAAGATCAATGTACACATAATACCTACAAGAAGTAACATCAAGTAATAGAGAAGTATTATTGCTTGCACCCAGCTGAAGAAATGTATCATGAAGGTAGATACACAAAGGATTTTATCATAGATGAAAGCCAATATAATGTTACTAATGTCTAATTAGCATGCAGAGTTCTGCATGGATTTAGGGTTAAGATTGATACGCTTAATCAAGGGCTACTTAAATTGGAGTGCAAATTCATTAGTGCATCTAGTGAGCAAGAAGAAAAAAATTTAAGTGCAAGTCAACCAATGTGATAAGCAAGGTTAATTAAAATAAAAAAAATTAAATGCTTTAATTTGAGTTAATGAGTTATAAGGTGATTACATGTTTAGGAGTTATAAGGAGATTATAATTTAATTAGTTGGAGTTATAAGGTTTAGTTAGAGATATAAATTTTATTTTTTAGCTTTTTAAAGTGTGGAGTGATAAGGGTTTCTACTTAAATTAGTTTATTTGATTTAATTATTTAAAGTTTTTAGTGTTTGAAGATATTTGAAGTTTCTTAAGATAGAAGATTTATTTTCTTAAGTTCTTCAATTTTTTGAGAAAATGAAATTAAAAAATATATTAGAAGTTTTTGAAATTTTGCAAATTTAAAATATTTGGGAGTTAAAAAATTTTCTACGTCAAAGGATCAAAAAATTTAGAATTTACAAATTTTATTTTTT